>LQNS02278091.1:40980565-40999779 GCA_001587735.2 Parhyale hawaiensis | reverse complement strand
GCACCTCAAATGAAACGGATATTTGAGGTGGAAAGACGGTATCAACGGTATCTTTGCTACCGAGCGGACACATTGTATATAAGCTGCTATTTTGTTTAAGTTTGTTGGAGTATTTTACTCAAGATGTTACTTCTGCCTGTCTATATAGAGGACCTAAGGATGCCAGCACGACAAAAGATCAACGAAGAAAATTAAGAAGCAAATAAGAGAAAAGGAGATTCCGCACCAGCCTAGAGGCATTAGGCAAACGTATAAATTAATGCGTGAATTCTTCACGCACGGGTCCACTAGTAATTAATTATTATGTACTACCGCGTATATTCCGCATATATTGAGATGAGCATTAAGTGTTTATTTATAGCGTGAAGCTTCTATTAATATTATTTTATAAATATTTGGGGAATTATTTTGACTTCTGGGGAAACATGAATTTCCATTTTAAGTTATTTTTATTTTGCCGGTGATCGCTGTAGAGTGCGAACGTATATACCTTTTATTTGTTGTGGTGTTGCGTTTTTATTGATATATTTTGCAGTACAAACCTTTTATTTTCGTTATTTATGGTTCGATTGTCATCAAACTTGCAGAATAGACGTAAAATTGAATTTGAAGAACATTTTATTCTATTTTTCTTGAATTTCAGTTTCGTTATGTTTGGTTAGTGTACGTAAGATTAGGGTAGGTTAGCGTAGGATAGGTTAGGGTAGGTTAGGATAGGTTAGGGTAGGTTAGGGTAGGTTAAGGTAGGTTAGGGTATCTTAGGTTAGGATAGGTTAGGTTATTAAAAACTATTGCGAAAATAAAAAATTGCATGAATAAAATGTCCTTAAATTTCAATTCTACGTATACTGTGCGAGATTCATAACAATCGGATCATGAATAAGGAAAATAGACTGGCTCGTCTAAAGTGAAGAATTGCCCAACTTTTTTTTATTCGCAAACATATACATAAACAGTATAACCTCTTTATAAGCGCATACATTGTTTTTTATAAGGAGGTTTTGTTTCTTATGAGGAGTTGGAGGTTCCCTATAAGAAGTTATGGAAAGCAAATGTTTCTCCTCCAAAGTTTTTCTGATGGAAGTAATTAGAAAACCTATTCTAATTGGGGGTTACTGTAATAGAAATAAACATTTCTATTGTTTAACATTTTAAAATATTGAGTGAATCCAAAACTTAAACGAAGCATAGGATTGTAGAAATTACTGTAGGAAACGTAGTAAGCATCATAACACATTAAGGAAAATGCGAAATAATATACTGTATATCAAAGAATAATTTAAGCTAGCATTTTAATATGTTTATATATATATAGATATATGTATATTTTAATTGTTGTCAAATTCCATTGCATCTTTGAAATTCTTACAGATCTTCTGCAACCGAGAATGTTCCAATTTCTTTGCAAACATTTTATTGTTTTAAACTTCGCGGCATTTCATTATCCTCGTTATCAAAGCATGAATTTTGCTTTGAAAATTCCAAGTGGGTGGATAAAGATTCTTCGGCTTGTCCCAGGATACTCCTGAATCGCCGTGTTGCGTCTGGGGTGGTAAAACAATGAATCTAATAATAATAACAATAATAATAATAACGTCCCAGGATATTTCTGTTTAATCATCCTCGTCTGTTTCACTGGAATCATAAGAATGTTGTTCTTGGATAATGATGATGCAATGATCAACATCAAACGTAGACAGGGTTTCAGTTTGAAACACTTCAATATCAGATACTCAGAAATTCATGTCTTCGATAGTAATATTTGTCACAAGAGATGGGATTTAAAGAGTTTCTGTAGTGAAAATATTGCTTGCCGTCATTGACTCTGTATTTGGGGCCTCGATTTCATTTTCTGCAGTCGTGGGCATAGATTTTTCCAAGCTCTCGTGAGGGTTTGCTTCACTTGGCCCCATGCGTCGGCCAATAAAAAAGAGCATCCTATAATGTGAAAGATTTTTGAAATTCCATTGGGGTTTATTATCCATCAGAATTTTCATCGTGAAGTTATTTCTATGCAGGCATTTCATGCTACGAAGAATTGCTTGATATACAGGCTGAATGAGTGACGTGACGTTTGGAGGAAAAAAATTATAGGAATATGTTCCCGTACGCAGACACTAATTGTGCAGCGCAATGATCTACAAATAGCACGCATTTACTGTCTTCTGGCGTCCCCATGCTAAGAAAGTCCTCACGAACTGATGCAGTTGCTTATAAATAGGTTATAATATTTGGCTATTTATTTGCAGTGTACAGATGTCAATTGCGTAACGATTTATGTGATTCCGCAGTGAAAAGTGTAGTGATGTGAGAAATATAATTACGAACTTTATTTTTGGGCAATTGTGTGGTGAGTATCGTTGCGGATCTTTACGTAACTTACATGAACGATATATTACGTCTTGATTACAGCGCTGTAATTACGGAACCGTAATTTTACTATTACTTTTTGTGAATGTCTCATAGGAAGGAGAGGTTGTAATGAAACCTTACCTTAAAAATTTTCATACTTACTACCGATACTGAATTAAAGTCACATACATAATAAACAGTGGTTGACACTCATCCTTATCATGTAAAAATCACAGTCGATAAAAATCATTCATCAACTGTTGAGTTACATTGAGATACACCGAAGGTTCACATCTAGGTCAACCTAAATAAAAATTTACGTTAATACATTGCCGAAATTAACTGGAATCTATTCCCTATAGTTCTTGTAGTGCATTCTGATATTGACGACTCATCAATCGAATATCTTCTTATTTTTTGGGAAAGCAGTATAAATATTAGTAGGTACATGATTACTTAATTTTCATTGAAAGTGACCTGATACAGTGACATAGCCACATATTTTCGTTCTTATTCACCGAAGAATTACTACTCTATTCACGATTTTAAGTGGTACAAGATAATTCATATTAATTTACTATTGAATTATTTCTTATTTCTGAATAAATAGAAGATGATATTGAGAAATTATATCAGTCTTTAAATAAAGTAACAGAAATAAATATATTTACTAGAAATTGGAATTAAATGAGTGATTCGGTGGACGAATCAATACGTACTAAGAAATATACTACTCGATACGGTAGACAGTCTGGTTCTAGATACATTCTTCAAAATATAGGCGACACGCATGCCAGTCAAGCTACTAGTACATCACAAGGTACCAGCGGGGTCGCCAGCGTAGTGACGACCACCCAGACGACTCCATCGGCGAGTGTGACGCATACAACTAATCAAGTTACTTCTCCCAGTATGACGTCACCATCGACGACCATGATTGCTTCCACATCAATTTCTGTCAGTTCTACCACAATGTGCAACTTAAACTGACACCAGCCATTTGCTTTTTTCACAACAGATAACGCCAGCATTTCTAAAGCAAAATACCGTCATCTCGACGCAAGAGCTACCAGTTTTTAGAGGTAGATAATGACTAAATGATCCATCCTTCTAAGAAAGTACTAGTTTCCTTACACATATGAAAAAACTTAGAGCGTACATGAAACAGTTAAAAAATGCTGATGATGAGGAAGAGAAAAAAATCGCTTCTGATATCAAGTAGCCACCAATTCGTTGGCGATTTTGCACCGCTAGTAATTCATTTTGTCATTGACAATCCCGAATTGTCATGACTGAATATCTTTTGGATTGTTCTGCACTAGTCTTAACTGAACATCCCTACTTTATGTGTAGTGATAATCAAGATGAGCTCAAAGCGTTTACAAGCCATATTGTCAACTTCACGATAGTAATCATGACACTTTAGCCTCTTTTATCAGAAGAATCCACTAAGAAGTTGTTTCGAGGCAAACCAGTCAAGTCACCTAACGATCTTCGTGTTAAAAATGTGTCCACTACAAGGAATTATCCAGCAGCCAAACCATTGCTTGCTACAGAGCCAAAACATGTACAGTAGAAACACACTACGCTGAAGCCCCTAACACGTACGAGAATAGTGACACCAACATTGATGACAGTGAGGCCTTCTACACGACTCACTCTCGTGGACGTCCGAAAACGCGTTTTGCTGCCAGACGACCGTTCAGAGTTTTTAGAGGTAGCGTAAATAGAAATACCGATTCTGTAATATGAAAGATGTTGAACTACAATAGTTGCTATGCTGGTGACAAATCTTTTTGCTCGACGAAACGCCACGCCACGTCGCATGTAGTCAAAACTGAAGCAAAGTCGCAAGGCAAACCAAAAACAGAGATCACAGCCAGAGAAGAGAGGCCATTTTGTATTTACTATAAAATGACAAATCATCGCGAAGACAATTGTTTCAAGAAACATGGCACTCCAACTCCAACTTGCTTTCTATGTGGGAACTCACACAAGGCTGAAGTTTGCAACGCAGCCGCCCACGAAATATATAAATATAGACTTCAGAGCATGAAAGCCTCGCAGGGCAGTAAAGGCAAACTAAGTGTTCATGCCGTTGAAATTGTGAGAGTAAGGCCTGTAGATTTGAGACAAAAGTGAATACATAACAGTGTAAATACTCTCCTCTCTGTAGAAGTAGTTTAGGAGATAATTGCTCCGTAGGAAATCAGAAAAATGTATCCAGTTCCCACGTATAACCAATGACTGTGATTCCCATTCTACAATGTAATAAAAGTGACCCGAGCAATGCTATAGATCCAATTTCCAGCTGTACTAAACGATTCAGTGCATTAAATGAAGAACTCTGAAATACCGAAGTAGTTGATGCACGTCTAGGCACTCAAGTAATTCGATGAATGAATGAATGAATGATATATTTGCAAGTGTTTAACATTTAGATTGTAAATACACTTTTCGGTAGTAATGAACTACTTAATGTAAAAAAAAAAAAACAGAGGAAGCATCCTGTCCATTAAGAAAACAAACAAGCCAACAATTATACTAAAAACTAGCAATAAGATTCTGAAAGCACTTTTAGACAGCGGAAGTGAAAAATGCATTGTGAACTGTCAGGAAGTAAACTTCAGTAACGAAGTAAAGTCAAATAATACAGTGATGAGAGACATAAATGGTAGAAGCAATGTGTTTGGTGAAGCTGAGTTTAACGTAAAAATTTCAAATAGCTGATAACCAATGCACTGGTAATCAAGGATGTAAATTTTCAATACGACCTAATCTTGGACCGTAACATCCTGCAAAACGCCAAAATTGACTTTGCCAAAGGCGTATCATTCATAGAAGGTCACGAGATAAATTTCAGTGACAAAGATGTTCATACAAGGGAAAAAAATGAGAACATCGTATCTAAAGATGAATGCTTAATGGCTGATATTGTAGGTCAAGCATTTCGAAAAAAAAAAACATCCCTAAAAGGGAAGTGCATCAATAATTTTGATGCAAAAGTTGCTCAAGTAGTAGCTAAAAATAAAGTTCACAGAGCTAGTAAAATAAATGCCAATATTAAACATCCTAATGCCGCTTTACAAAAAGACATTCAGAGCATTGAAACGTGCTCTATACGAATAATAATGATAAAAAAGCGGATAAGAGAAATAACTGACCGCTAACTATTGAAAAAGATGCTGCTGTAAATGTCGAAATAAAAGTGGTGAAGGAGGCGATCCCCCGATAAAAATTAATGAAGCTAAAACTGAAGCCGTTAGTCATATTATTGATAGGGAACTTTCAGCTAACGCACTTCGTCAGGCCTACGGATTCATTAAAAATGTAAAACCAGGACAATATATTCTAAAAAAATAATGTAATGAGCAGTGGACTCTGTGTAGCAGAAACATAAGTAAATGTAACTGAACCAAATGCAGCTATCCCACTCATACTTCTTCATCCTGAAGATGAAAACATTTTCCTTAGAGAAAACCCTATGATTTCAGTAGTAGAACCAACCGTTAGACAAAACCGAAGTTGAATCTGAAACGTAATTCACTAATATTAATCCTTCGGTAAAGAAGTCAATAAGGCTGAATTGAATTACCGTTATGACCCGGTGTGCTCTGAAAAACATGGTGGAATAGAGACAGTCCGGTAGATGTAGACAGGGCACTGTAGTTCAAAACAATGAACACACTGTTGATCCTAAGAGCGAACCCAACGCTCATAATCTTAATGAAACGAATGAATCGAACGCTCAGAGCAAAGATAATGCTCGTATAGCTAATCGAAAGGAACAAGCAAACGCCCAAGGTATTAATATACAACCTACTACCAAAGACGCAACAAATAGACTCAAACTGACTAACGATGATGTAAACTGTGGATATAATATAATAAAACCTGATCTGTTGAATCTCTTGAACTCATTCAGCGATGTAATAACTTTAAGGGAGGAACCCATCGGTACCACAAATATTGTCAAACATCGCATTGGGCTCAAACCCAACGCACCGATAATTAACTTACCGCCGTACCGGATCCCGCACACATATTCGAGGAATTGAACAGTGTAACGAATAAAGTGCTTGAGGGAGGTACCATAGAAGAAAGTACTTCTAGTTACAACTTTCCCGTAATAGTAGTTAAAAAGAAAAACGGAGACATCCGTCCGGTAATAGGTTATAGAGCACTCAACCGTGTACCTCTATCTGACTCTTACCCTTTGCCTGGGATAGATGAAATATAGACATTAGGTGGTAACAACTGCTTTACCCTATTAGATCTTAGAAATGTGTAGTTTTAACTAAAGAAAGCTGTTCACTGACTGCATTCACCATAAATGCTCGCAAACTTCATAGAAATCAATATCAATTGATCTGAATTTTCCAGGGGAGGAAGAGCTCGCTGAAAAAATTCATTCAATTCAATTTGGTCAAAACTGTTGCTCAAATTTTTCTTCAAAAATCCAAATTCAATTTCAAACATCTAACAAATTTTTCAATTCGAATCATTTGAAAGCCAATATGAGCTCCAAAAGTTCGACCAACATTAACTTCAAAAAAATAATCTTAAAACCTGGAAATAGAGTTCTCCTACTCCGACGATTCAGTGATCTACTGATGCTGGTTGACTATCAGAATGGAGAGATTACTACATACCGTGCAGAAACTTCATTNCGAAAATTACGCTACTAGAAAATCTCACCAGGCAGCTGTATTGTAGTAATTGTAAACTGGAAGATACAAACATGAAAATGAACAATTAGATAATGTGTCTCGAAAAAATTGCCATTCTGGAAAAACAGGTGACAAAATTGAAACAAAGCATTCGAGTAGTTCGTAAATATGTACACGAATTACTCGGAAAAACACACTAGAAAGTGGAAACTCCCTAGCGTGACCACTTTTTGGCCGTGTTGTTCTCAACTGCCAAAGAACAGCAGAGTCAATATGTGTTACCGCACGGTTGAAGTCTACGTTACTTTAGGAAAATTAGACACACATGATAAATAGGCATGTAATCACACATACGCGAGCGAAAAATGTTGTAAAATAGAAGCTTAGTGCTCATCGTAGGAATACTGCTATTCCGTTTCAATGTTTAGCTTCGTTTCCGCCTTATAACATGAATCGAATAGATGCAATTCAAGATCACTGTACTATTTTTGGGACATGTGATATTGAACGTTAGACACATTTGTGCGAAAAATGTTTTGACTTGGTAGTTAAAATTATAAAGGTGCGGAAGAGTGTGCCGTCAAGTTGCAGGCTCTTCAGGCATGCATAAAAAGGGTGACGGACGTGCTTCCAGCAGCATTATCCCTACTGCCGTTACTTGAACAGCAGTTTACCATGATTGTAAATAGCCTACTTTCAACTAGTGGGTATCGATCTGTTCGCTAGAACTCTTCTAATATTGAACGATTCTACTGAAACACTGTTGTGTATTGCCAATTGGAATATAACTACTGTATAAGGCAGAATCCTGCGTAGTTAATATCCAGAAACCTATCTCTATGCCGACGTTACCGAAAGGAATCCATACTATTATTATTAAAACATCACGCTTGAGCTCCCACGGACAGGTAATACAACCAAAATGAAGCATCTTGCAACACCGGGAAGCCCAAAGCGCTGCTAAAGGAAATCCAGCGAAAAATTTTAACAGCTGACTTAATTGCCTGCAGGCCAATACCATCATAAGCTGATGCCGGCAACAAATTCCAAACCTTAGCCGACCAGGGCGCGAAGCACCCACAGAACTGATTAGTTCGACATCTGACAGCCTCCAAAGTGAAAAAGTGCGCTTCGCACGTAGCACGAGTCGCTCTCCCAAAAACCTTGAGGGCAACGAGAGAAGAATACAACCAATACCTCTCATTATTGCACACCTAATAAAACATGCATAGCTCTGCTTCTCTTCTCCTGTGGGACAGGTTCACTAGATCATTATCAGCGCACGGCCTGCGGGCTGAACTAACAAGTCGATCCAACAGACACAAGTGAGTGTCAGCAGCTGAAGCCCAGACCGGTGAGCAATACTCCAACACAGACAGCAAAAACGCATAAAAACATCTGCGGGCAACCTGACTATCACCAAACACGGAATTCACCTTACGCAGGAGCCCGATCTTCGTGGAAGCACGTGACACCAACCTCCTAATATGCGGCTCAAAAGTAAGCTTCTCATCATAGACAACACCAAGAATCTCCAAGGAGCTAGACTCCTGAAGTAAAGTGTCATCAATCTCCAGTTGGGGATGCTGCGGTACAAGTGTCAGAGACCGACTGATAGTCATCGACTTGGTCTTATTGGCATTCAGCTTCATGCTCCAGGCCGAGCACCATGCGCTAATGCGTGACAAATCCCTATTCAGAGACTGAGCAACAGCATCACGAAGGCGAGGAGCAGGTATCACTGCCATCAAAGTGGAATCGTCGGCATTGTTGATCAACGTGTTTTCGAGTGAAGAGAACATGTCACTAGTATAGAGAACAAACAACAGCAGGCCAAGCACACTGCCCTGGGGGACGCTAGACACCACCCAGACTGAGGCGCTCTAAACGCTGTCAACAGACACACTCTGCGTTCGCTCAGAAACAAAATCTCGAATAATCGACAGAACCCTACCACCCACGCCAAAGGACTCCAGCTTGTATAATAGACCCCTGTGGTGATATCTCTGCAACGGCGATATTGACTTGCCACGCTACCTTTCTCTATCGAATCCGAATATAGCCACCCGTGGTCTAAGGTACAGGATTTCTAGTTGCACACTACGTCTACGAGTACACTCATTTCTTCAACATCGTGTCTTAGTACGCTCTACAGTTGTACATCCGCGTACATCCTCACACATCCGCGTACTGACGCACGTACACAGATATTTTATTTTATTCTCACTAATGACACTAACATTGGTGATCTGGCATGAATAGTATTCATTTATTTACTGTACGACTTCAACCTTCGTTATTCAGAGAAGGGACTTTCGTTGCACTATCGTAAAGTACAGTTTTTCTGAAAGCACATGTGATACTCTTTCGATAGATATATTTTGCTAGGTTGTAAGAATACTAAGATGGAGAGCGAAGGCAAATGCACGCCTTTGCCTGAAGATCTTTAAATGTACACCGGAGAGACGACTGTATCACTGTGTACAATAAATCACTAGACAAGTGCATAACTTTACGAGAACTACTTCACTTCATATTTGCCAAGCCACCTGGCGTAGTGGCTTACATTTCACCACTTCTGTCGACACGGTCACGTCAAAAGATTAGAACGCTGAGTAGTACGTGTGGAGACAATAATCGCGTGAGCCCGTCTCAAGAGAAAGCGTCATCTTCAGAGCAACTTGTAACTTAATGTCGCAGGCAGTGTTGGTCGTCAATTTCGATACGATCACTTTTATCTAATCATGCGCAGTGCACCGCCGCAAGACATCAACACTAA
Source organism: Parhyale hawaiensis (assembly GCA_001587735.2). Taxonomy (NCBI): domain Eukaryota; kingdom Metazoa; phylum Arthropoda; class Malacostraca; order Amphipoda; family Hyalidae; genus Parhyale; species Parhyale hawaiensis. The sequence goes on along the minus strand of LQNS02278091.1, from coordinate 40,989,978 downwards.
ACAGATGTTAACATCGGGCCACACATGCTAAAGCTCGTCATGCTAAAGCTCGTCATAGAGGTCAACACAGACAGTAATTGGCAGAAGTGGGCCCAGCCCCTGGCAATAATGTACTGTATCAAGCTTTATAGACTCTTATGGTGCGTAGTCTAGACTCATTTTTTCTATAGACTACACTGTGAGGGGCCTTGCCGTCATTGCAGTTTCTACATTCGCGATATAATTGGGTTTTTTAGCTGCACCACTAGGTGATACTAGAGCAGTACTGTGCCAGGGTTGATTTTCCTCAGCTATAATGCTTTTGTTTTAACTCAAATGGGGCGCACATTGGGGCACTGTTTTTTAATTCAAAAATGAAAAAGTGGCCTCTGGACATAACTCTTTCTTAAAGGGACTTGTTTGCTGGACTGCAGAAAAGGCAGCTCGAAGCTCGTGTAATAATTACTGTGAGTAAGACGACAGAACACAACAATAAGGTAATGTGTGTTGACCAAGTCTCCTACACAGTCGATATAACAAGTCGGTAAACTTGGCACACCCCATCGCCCTTCCTTCTTTTTATACCTGGTTGCCCACACACAACACGCATCGACGCTATCTGTATAAAACGAACTTGGTTCTCAGTTAACCCGATACTATTGCTGCAGACACGGTTTCAAATTGCAAAATAATAAACTGCCCAAAAACTTTATAGAATGTCAGCCGCCACTGCAATCTTTACAATACAACTAGTGCTAACAGTTCGACCGCCTCCTTTGACTTAGTGGTTAAAGCAGTGGTTCTTAGCATTTTTAGTCCCACGCCTCACTCAAGGATATATTTTTACTTTCGAGCTCCCCCGTAGTATTCTTAAATGTATATAAATGTCACCAAGGTTAGGACAGAACTAAAAAACATGGATTTTCTATTAAGTTCATATGAACCAATTGCATCATTGAGGTATATTTTTGGTACTGCTTCATTGCTATCTGATATCAAAAAGAGAATTAGTGGGACTTTTGGCGCTGTTTCTTTGACACTAGATTTTGAATGCTGAATGCTAGAAAGTGCACCACGCAAATCTACTTTGATGTTCAGACGATTTTTGTATTTAGTTTTGATGGCTACGAGCGCGGAAAATGAGGTTTCACATATATATGTGAATCCAACCATCACAGCTTCACAGAGACCTGAAGAGCCTTATGTGCGACCAAAGGTTAAGGGTAAGTAACTGGATGGCAGCTAGTTGGCTCAGAACGACTCCAAATCTAAATCATCGAAGTTCTTATTTGCAGTTGAGTTGAACTTCAACATTAAAGAAACTCCTCTAGATGAGCTTTAATATCGATGAATGTTTTGTAATGCACGTGGGGAGATAGAACTCTTCAACACAATTGAAAATGAACTGGACAGAATTTTCAGCTGTCACCCAACAACGTAAACTGGGAATACCTATCACAAACAAACTACAACAAAGCAAGTTGACACGAGTGTGAAAATGACAAGCAGAGTACTGGCATTCTTCATCAGGAATGTCGAATATGAGTCCAAGGACATCATCATTCCCCTGTACAAGGCGTTAGTGCACCCAAACTTAAAATTTACTGTTCAATTCAAGTTGCCATATCTGGGTAAAGAGATCGATAACATGGAAATATTCCAAACGCAGAGCAACGAAATTGATACCTCATCGGCGAAACAAGCCATACGAATGTCTCCTAAGAGAACTGGGCCTGATCTCTCTCAAGCAAACACGACTCAGGTGGCGAGCCGGGCATAATAGAATCATTCAAGTATTTGAATGGCTTGAACGACGTACCTTTAGTGGGATTTTTTGAAGAAGATGCTAAGGATCGCCTGCAAAACAACGGCCAATAACTCGAGCATAAAGCTCGATAAAAAAACTCGAGTCAGCAGTTCTTTCCGCGTTTCATAGTGAACATTTTGATTTGAATCCTCTCTGACCTTGTCTGTGCGGAGACAGTCAACGTGTTTAAGAACCGTCTTCACAGACATTGGGAGAGACATCCTCCACAGCTAAGAACTCCTCCAGGTGTTGCAAACTCTTAACAACCAAAACTCCAGAGGGCACCTTAATCCACATTTTCTCTTTTTCACCCCAACTAGATAGACTTCTCTAAGTTCCGCATATCAGCGGCTATAGATCTTGCTTGCGTGCGTGCATGCATGCATGCATGATCGTCTCTGTGGCTGAGCATCTTCTTTTTTCTTCCTTTTTAGTCATCTACATCACACTGACACATTAGGAATAGCCCATACAGGGCCGGGGCGTGAGTCCCGGTATCTCTTTGGAAATGGGCTTGTTGGTACGTCTACTGCCGTCTATCTAATCTAATTTTGGACTTCATTGGCAACATCAGTTACTTCACAGTGGAATGGATTTCTGATAAATTTCCCTTTTTCGCGTTCGTAATCTAGCTACTATGTTTGGGAAGTGCTTATTGAACCATGCTTTCACTTTACTCAGATGATTAAATATTTGACTGTTCGTTCTATTTTGCCTTCACTGCGAAGGCTCATCCCCCCTCTCCCATGGAATCCGTTCACGCCGTTAGGGGGCGAGCTCCCAGGTTATGAACCATTGGGCTAAAGTAATGTTTCGTATGGGAGGAGTATTTGAACCCATACGCACCCCCTGCTACTTCACTCACGCGGCCTAGCTGGTTCACGATGGCTGAAGCTTCTTTGACAATGGTTATTGTATTTGTATCGTTCTACTTTGAAACTGTTAGAAATAAAACACTACCTTATTTTTAAGTAAAAGAGCTTTTAACCTATATGGTGTTAGTGAGGTCGTAGTATGAACTATACTCTCTCGTCAATATGGAAGGAAAACAAAAATGGACACCTCCATGTGATTTGCACAACTTGCACGATTCTGGAGGGGTAATTTTTGTTACATTGGTTACATGAGTGGACATGCACTGCAGCAAGCTTCTAGAGTAAAATAGCTTGGGCCGCAACCTACTGAATACACTCGTTCTATAATTGTGCATGTTCAATTGTCCATGTCTGAATGTTAAGGGGCTCAGGGTTGCCGATGGTAGAAATCATTGAAAAGGAACTATGCGAACTTTAATAAAAAATTATGTCAGCCGCAATTAAGTTATACGATATTGGTTTACTATTGCAAATTGGTGCATTGCATAAAAAATACAAGCCCTACATTGGCCCAAAGCGATAATTTACCATTTGATAACATCTGATTCAAAGACCTTCGAGTGAGAATGCCAGATAATGACACTATTGAACACCATGTAGCTCTCGCTGTATCTGAAAGTAAGATGTGGAGTGGATTAGTCCATCACACCATGTCTTTACTAGAGGCAAGCATAACTTTAACCTTATGAAAGCAACTGGTACTGCCTAGGATAGAATAGCTTCTGTTCACCTGTTTGGATGCCGAGGTAATGGAGAGTCTTAGAGAGCCTCGAGGCATTCACGGCTACAATGGAAGGTATGCAAGGATTAAACTATCACATTAAACTTGTCCACTTTCAAACTTACTCAGTTCAACGGAGGTTCGAACGCTTAACGATCCTATACAGTATGATTGGAAAATTTTAGAAGAAATTACTGTGAATGTAAATGCTCGGTTTGTTGTCAAACACTCAAATCGTTCTGGTTGCACTTTGTGAAGTGCTCATCCCAACTAAAAATGGCGTCAATGTAGTTGAAACAAAATATTCTAATTGTTATACTATTAGAGGTGCGAAACTTTTCAATAAAATGTCCCATGATATTCGAAACGTAACTATAACATAGACTGTGAGGTTCAAAAACTTACTGAACCCCTACTTACTGAAAGGGCCAGATAAACCAGCTGTACGCGGTCACGTGGGTATCCTTACGTACGAATAAGTGGCGATAATTCGCTGATCAATGAGTCTAAGGAATCTTAAAGGTATTCAAGGTCTGAAGCGTAGGCAAAAAATAGACCTACGCCAGCCTCCACATTCAAACACAGCCGTAAGAATATTCTCCCTGTGAAGTAAGCTCGAGTAAAGCTGCAGTATCTGTGTGAAGTACTGTAGGTGCCGCCCATAGTCAAAAGAATGAGTTTCCTGAGGTAGTTCGTCGATTGTATTGTTGAGATTTCATAAACACAGCTTCGAGTGAACCGAAACAGGCATTGAAATGCTTGCCTTAAGTTGGTTTCCTCAGCACGTGTCGTTAGTACAGTGTCGGACATCTCTTTAAATTTTTAGAGAATTACAACACAATTATTCTTTACAGTTTTGTGTTATTTAAATGGACAGAGAAATGCATTCGGACGTGAGGACGAGGAAACTCATTCTTTTCTACCGCTTGGAGGCTGAACTCGTGACAGTGGATGTTGCAGGTTCGAATGCAACCCCAGCTCCTGCCGCGCTTGGTGCTCTGACTCATCATTTGATAGGCATGCACAGCAGACGTGGATTTACCTACTTTTCCCAGTAATAGGGAGAGTTAAGGGCACGGGTTGTTGCTTAAGAACCTTGCGTCGGTGGCGCCATTATTCTTGACGACCCGTGATCGACTGCAATCGTGCACTCCTCTGGGCTAGTTTGCAGCACGAACCAGTGCGGGTGAGTTTTCCAGTGGGGTGCGGTCAAGTTGACTTTACATTACATCTACATCGTGTCACGCCTTTAAGCTTTTGCTTCTCGTATGACACCGCTTAACTGGTAAGTTTTCTGAGCGGTACCAGCAATACTCACCCATGCGCAGTACTCAGCCTGAGATTCAGCTGCGAGGTAGACAGGCAGCAGCGAGCCCAAAGTGAGAGCAATGTCCCGTTCAAAGGGGAACCATCTCTTGACAGCCAAGTTCCAGACGTTCAGGATCAGTTGTACCAGTCCAGCGGTGAGTATCGCAAGCACTGGCCACTGGAAACACTGATGGCCGTCATTGAGTATGCGATGCAGCTTGACCAATTTCATCCTAGTGCCATCCAGATCCAACTGACCGAAGTTTGAGTCCCTCAGCTTTCCTGAAGATCTTGCTGCCAGGGCGCTCGTTTTTCGGAATGCACAATCGATTTCATATTTTAAAGTGCCATTTATTATTTTCATAACAATGTAAAGGTACAATGCTGTAGCAACGGAAACTTGCCCGAAAAAGAAGTAGACCCATGTTGCCAAGGCAGCTTCCCAGTTGTTACGTCGAAAAAGTCGCTTTACGCGCAATACAAACTGTAAGGTGATCATGCCAAAAGCAATGGTCACGATGGCTATGAGTTTCATGTCTATCTTCAGCTTTTGTGGATGAGATCGCAATAAATATCGTGACAACCTCAAAATTCTACGAGAGGATAGAACAATACTCCAGCGAAAGATGATGAGGGCCGCCCACGAACATACGAATTTCATCTTCGGCAAAACGATGGTCACATCATGAGTAAAATTTGTCGAATACATGATAATACGAGATATACCAAATGCTGTAGCTGCCGTCTGTGCTGCCACAGAAATTCCAAAACACACTTGAGATATAGCGAAGTTTCCATGCGAATTCGAAAACATGATTAGCATCATAGCTCTGTGAAGATGTAATATTACTTTCAATAAACTTTTGAGATCAGTACTTAATGCCATCATTGCGGAGTGTTCAGCTATTGCTTTGTTGTAGACGAATCACGAAACTGGGGAAAAATGACGGTTAGTTTGGCTTGTTTTTCCTCGATATTGCGTAGCATTTCAGATGGCCCACGATTTTTTTATTGTTCCCTTCCCTTTGATGTCAAATGCTCTTTGCTTTTCTGAACGCCTAGTTAAGAAAAAGTGTTTAGTTGCCAGTTTCAGTCACCTCTGGTAGTTAGATGCAAACTTTTCTTAATGAACGTTTGGCAAGCTTCGATCGTCGACTGCTGTGCTCGTTAAGAAAAGAGACGGGGAGTAAGAGGGACGGTCATCCTCTTAACGATATCTTACTTATAATGTTGTGCAAAGCTACAGAGATCCGGTCGCTCCCAGTGACTAAATAACTAATTTAAACTGGTGCTTTGTCTGACCACCAGAAAACACAAACAAACAGCAATTACTGGGTGTAAACAGCAGAGGCACTACTGTATATACACGTTAAGGCCATGTCAGTACAGCTGATAACATTGTTTTCGTTATGATGTGGCACATTAACCACGAAGACCTGACAGCAGTAATTGTTTTTCAGCTGCAGATAAGAGCAGGAGGTAACGAGCGTCGAGCAGCACCCGTTGACATTCGAACGACTTTCGACATTCAATTTTAATTTCAGCTAATATTTACCTTTTGATAACCTCGAACTGAGGGAAATGGAACTTTATTTTTATAAATTAAGACATGCTGATTGAAAAATTACATTCATTTCTTGGGGAAAGGCACGGTTTTTGAGATATTTGACTTTGAAGTTCGATTTTTCTCCTTTGAAATACTGAAGAATCCACGTTTATTGAAAGTGGAATCATGATCCAGGGTAATTAATTTAAGGTTAGGTTACTTCAAAAACCTACTTGAATTATCAGTATTGCTGTGTCTCTTTTGCAAAATATACATTAAAATTTCTTTCCTTGAGTGTTAGGGGGAAAAACTGCAAAAGTAAATATGTATTTCCCCAAGAATTGCTTGTAATTTTAGAAATCAACTTGTCTCAATTCATTAAAAACAATGTTTCTTATTCGTCAACTCTAGAGGTTCAAATGGTTAATATCTACCTCTATTTCCTTAGTTTTAGTCGCATATGTTTGTACCTATTGCAAAGCTAAATTCCTGCAGCAGTCAGTCGCTTAACCAATTCAAGTGAAGGACTATCAGCCCCATGGAGTTGTTATAAAGCACTGAAGAGTTCGCACAAGCAATACCCAATAGCAATGGCTCCGAGACTTTCAACGAAGGAGCTCTGGATAATAAGTTTATAGCTGTATTTTCTGAGAAATGAACCGTTACTCTCCACTCGAGAAGGAGAAAATGTGGTATTTGATTTTGTTTTTGCTTTGCTCAATAATAAAATTACGTACGAGACAAGAGTTTATGATCACTTTTTCAACCCTGAAAGGGTTGTAGAGGCATTCAGGGCCACATTTATAAGGTGTCCAGGTAGAACTATTGCAATAATTGTCTCACTAAATTCGACAGAATCGTTTATGTATGTAGTTTTGCAAACCAAAGTGAGAAAAGGATGTTTTAGAATGGGCTTAGGGTAACGAGATTTTTTTTTTGCCCGGCAGAGTAATAGTCATTTTTTTTTAGATTCGACTTTTCCTCCCCTGTGAAGGCACAGGATAGGCCGTGGGGTTAGTTTTGTTAGGTTTCCCCTTCCTACGATATGGGAACAAGAGCCCCTAGAGGACCCTGTAGGGTATTCTAGCCAACAGCTAGGCAGTTGGGACTCGAGCCTTAGTACCCACTTTGCTTCATTCCATTTGCATACTCCTACTGATGATGCTTTGTTCTGTTCTTCCTCTTCTTTCCCGACTGGCTCTTCCTTTGAGAGTTGACCTGTACATGGACTCCGCGTTTTCTTGACATCCTTTATGTCTCTTGCCTCTACCTCTCTGTGGATCAAGTATACTCTATTGGTAGTGAGTTAATCTAGTAGAACGAAATTGTAAACAATCGTTTTTTTGGTATATGAAAGCTCCTAGCATTACTGTAAAACCTAACGCCGGGGTTGTTGATATAAGATTGTCTACTACAGGTGTCTGCCTTCCATTTTCGAATCGTACTGTTGATGGTTTTTTTCTGTTCTTCCTCTTATTTCCCGGCTTGCTGCTCCCATGTTTGCTGATCCTGTATTGGAACACCATCGTGCTTTGCCTACACGTTTCTATCAACACGTTTTGTCGGATATCCTTTGTGGAGGAAACGAATGCCTAAACTACTCAATGCTACTAATAACTGCCTGTCTCTAATATACTCCTCTACACTTCTGCTGAGACTTCAAACGATGACTCTCATCCCGAAAACACTCAACTTTTCGCCCTGTCGTTAGGTCCATCTAGGGTCGCTCGGGTCTCATCTGTGAAATGAAAGAAACTCCGATCCATCTTCACGTATATCCTAACCCATTCCATCGTCAAATTACCGACCTAGTTACCGACCTATTCAATAGATTTCTTTCTGCAAATATTTTCGAAATCTTACTACCGTAATCTGGTATCAATCGGTTATGGTTGCTTGTATTCGCTCTTGTGTAACACAGAAGTATGTGTGATGCAGTTGCCAGAGTCGTACGCATGTATTACCTTCTTACAGCTTTTAGTTAGGAAGCTACACCACAAAGGGGTTTCGCACCGTAATGGACTGACAATTAACTCCAGCTATCTGTTTTCATAACCGCTATTGTTGTGGGAGTGAGCGCCACCATACCATGAATATAAAAAAAATTAAAAGGCTCGATAGCTTAATGTCTCTGGTCTGGTGGTAGTTCCGGTAATCTACTTCGGAAGGATAAATAACGACACAAGTCGAAAGTATGTGTAGTTATCATAGAGCACTCATTTCGTAGGTATCACATTTTGCAGTACACACAACGACAATAAAATGTTAGTTCGGTCATTCCGGGCGCAGAGCGCTATGACAAATATACGAGCAAGCGACCCGCTTTGGAACCGAGCAACAACAGTCTTCACAGCAACGGAAGGGAAAACCAGTTAAGGAAAATAATGGCAGGCTAAAGACTGCAAGAAGAATAGCAAGAACTAAGGTACAGAAAATACTGCCACGGCACAAAGCTGCCTTAATGACAAGAACAATATCAGATAGTTAATGTCAAAGACGTGAACAGTAATGGCGTAAATCGGTCAACCAAGAGCCTCAGCAGTTTGAGATGAATGATAAACGCTGCGATTAACAGGGACCAATCAAAAGTCACGGCCTGTGCGCAGCCTTTATCTTTGCCGTTGAGTTAACATAAAACATGAGCTAGTCAGTCAAACCACCATCGGCAAAGGAACACCTACAGCGTCCACAGTCTGTAAACTTGAAGCCTGATTCTCACCAGACTACGGTCACGCTCAGCTCTCGCTCCAGTCATGCTCCGGTCATTTGCTCGTGCATTCACATAGGCAGCTCCGCACTCGCTCCAGTCAGTTTATTCTGTGTTGTCAATGGTTTATCATGAGCGACCTTTCGGATCAAGAATTAGCAGCTATAGCATATCAATCGTAAGGACAATATATATATAAAGTTACGTGAATTCGTTTTCTTTATTCTCTCTCTATGCTTCTAATATTTAATAACCATTTCATGGTTTGACCATAGCGCCAAGATAAATACCTTTAACTTATTTATTAACCATATTATTTCACTACCATTTGTAAAACGACATCTAGGACCTAGGTACACAAGCTATAAATGTCAACATCGTTTTTCAATACATAAATCATTATCACAATAATGGTAAGTAAAGTTCCATTACAATTTTCTCTATCTATCTACCTATCTATCTATCTATCT
>LQNS02278091.1:40964196-40976810 GCA_001587735.2 Parhyale hawaiensis | reverse complement strand
TGTACTCGGCATCCAAAGTGGGGAACAGTATTCTACTCTCGGAAGGATTAATTGCTTCCATAGTGTGAGCATTACATCTATTTTGCGTGACGAGAAAGTTCGTAAAACCCATCCACTCCATCTTATTCCAACAGCGATAACTCTAGCAATATGTTCTTCGAACGTAGCATCGTCTTGCATTCTCACTGAGAATACAGCATAGTTTGTTTGTTTTCTTTACTCCCTTGTTTACCTACCTTTTCCATAGTCCCATTGCATTTTATTAGGTTGAGTCATCGTTTTGTCTTAAGAAAGAACAGAAATTACAAGGCGGACTTTGTGATAGGTTTAGGAGAAACAAACGCTACTGTGCTTTGCACGTCCTCTTCACTCGATGAGCTGACCGTGACAGAAGCGTTGTTCATACCGGCAAGAGCACCGCTCACGCTACGCTCTCGGTCTATGCAAAATATCTTTTGACTTGATCATGAGCTGAGCGTGACTGGAGCGAGAGCTGACCGGCACTGCCGGTCTGATTGCTTTGCCTGAAATGTATGAAGCAATATTGGAGCGGAGCGTGACTGGAACGAGAGCTGAGCATGGCCGTCTTCTGGTGTGAATCACGCCTAAATCATTCGAATTAAGAAACAAGGTGAGCAAGAGCACGTACAAAATTAATTCGATACTATTCACTTGGCGGTTGCAAAGTACATGTCGAGTAGCTAAACAGTAAGACAGACAAAGAAACTCCATCGCATGCACTTGCGCCTAAAGCTCCAGACGAAGATAAGGCATTTACAAGTTCAAAAGAGGAGGTAGTAGTTTAGTTTACACTTAGGTCATTAGTACGTTGAAGATTTAAGTTGGAATATATATTTGCATAAATGTCTGTCCACCCAAAAAGAGGGAGAAGGAGTTAAGCAATATTTATAATTTTTTTGCAGAGAGTCAAGTGAGTTAACCTAGCTGTGAAAAAGGCCAAAACTCTATTATAAGTTGGTCATAAAAAAATGACGGCGTTGAAATTTGCCCCCACCGCTGTTGATGGCCTAACGTCACGAGGCATTCTAGTTCCTAATTAGGTTTACTTCCTTTGATTGAACCGAGAACACTCAGTTTTTGCGATACAAAAAATCAGCGTCTAGAACTAGTTCACAATAAAAATAGCCTGTGTGGTGCAGCGAAAAATCCCACAGCACCTACTAGCATACATATTACACTTCACAATCACTGGAAGAAGTATTATAATAAAATAGGGCAATACTAATTTGTGAGACTGTTGCAAGCAGCCCACAGTCACATTCGTGAATCGAAGTCTCATCGGGCGAACTATACTGTTACTGCAACCTCAGCTGCAGGTAGTAACTCTAGCTCCACTGCCATGGGTGGGCCTTCGTCAGGAGGTGGAGCCCGACACAGCCCCAGAGGCAGCAGAGGTGAACGCGCCAGACAATAGCCGACAATAGACGATAAAAATGGGCATAGTAGACACCGAAACATTGGATGCAAAAAAGAGACCCTCCCGCCTTGTTAATACCAAATTAGAAACTTACCACTGTAATACTGGGATAATGCACACTCGTCGCACAGCCTCTCAGGCTCTCGCACAGGCTAACAGGAATTGTAAAGACCCATGAATGCTCCCAATCTGCACGTCCGTTTGGTGGCACAAAACTACTGAGTTATTTTACAATACAAGTAAGTTTACCAACACCAGCGCTAATATAAAGTAATGCTCTTGACCACAGTATAAACTCTTTTTCCCTAAAAAGCAATCGGAACTGCAAAATAAGCTGACTTTCCCCGGGCATTGCTCTACTGCTGGTGCAGTGCAGTCGGTGAGAGTTTTACAAACTCCCAGATGAGAGTCCCAGAATTCCCCAGACTAGCAGCCCTGTATTGGTGTGGTCACCTTCCTAAGCTCCCGATATTGTTGCTAACTACATGGGAGCGCCAAAATTGATGGATAACTGAACTGTCTGAAGACTTGCCCGTCACCGCAGTCCACGCAACACAGACAGCCGAGGGCAGCTTCTGGACAGCGCTCTATAACAATTAGGGATTGGTTTCAAGGGCATAATATGAAAAGATAGCACCGTCATTAACCCTTTACAACGGAATAACTTTGCTTATGTCGTGCATAGCCGACTTGCGGTGACAGCCCTAAACCACCAGAACACCATGTGCAAAAAAAAAAAAAAAAAAAGCTTCAGTAAGGAACAACTCTAGTGATCGGTTAGGGAGTGAATGTTTCTTGAACTGGAGCGTCTCCACCGCAAGAAGAGTGTCAACACCTCACAGCTACGACCTCACGAGCGCAAGATGTTGCCCTAAGCTTCAACACGCAAACGCCGGCTAGATGAGGTTACAAACAAAAAATTATACGAGGGTTCCAGCTCGAGCTACAACACTAAATCTATGTGAACCATTCCTTAAGTTCAATGATATTTCTGCTGTATTGTAGGAAGTAAAAAAAGCTCATTTAAAATTATTAGGGTCGATTCTTGTCCATACCGACAAACCTATTCCTAAAAAATTGTCAATCTGGCTTACCCTTAAAGACAGTAAGTGAGGATATTTTTACCTTTCAGGAGACGTAGGATGGGCCTTAGAAGTAGGTTAGTTTGGTTCGCTCATCCTATGTTATGGGAAGCAGCGACCCCGAGGTTTCGTTAGCCTCGCCTAGTCTTTCTGAACGCGTTTACTTCGTTTCCACTTTGCTTCCGTCCACTTTCATACCGGTGCTGATTCTACTTATTTGTTCTTCCTCTTCTTTCCTGCTTTGCTGATCGCATCCGGGTTGAGAAAGTTAAGTCCAGTGCAGACGAGAAGCCAAAATTGTCGAAAGAGGCATTTCGCCCACAAATGTTCCATTAGACTCGGCAAAGAAGTTGCCTGAAGAGCGAGTTCGGCAGGATGCGTCTGGGCGAATCTTTTTCGTAGCTTTGGGGCAATCAAAGCAACTTACAGTCCAGTTTTCCCAATTATCTGTTGACTACTATCGCAAGTAGAGCCTCCGTTTTCTTTAAAAAAACTTCGCATTAGATGGTGGCGATTGCAACTGCAATGCCAAAAGTGTAAAATGCATTTGTGTGTGTTGTCTAAAGTATACAATGATGATAGCCGCAGAAAATATACATCTCAAAATTTTGTTTATAATCTTAAAATTAACACAAAACATTTAGTTGCTGAGTACTATGCACGTTGACTTAAAAATCGGAGTGTAAACAAGAAATAAAATTTATTAAACTAATGTATACAATTTCTTCTCCATGCAATTTTTAAAAACTTTACCCTAGGACATTGTCGCTGCAGAAACGTTTCCTCTGCTACGTGTGCATTGAAATGTCGAGCCAAACTTGACGATCCGACAATATTGTCTGGTCGAAACCAGCGAAGATGTTGCTCGTCTGCGCACGGCTTAAGGAAACACATTTGTGCATGGGTTCCACGTTTCTTTCGACATACTGTATATCCCTTAATGTGAGATCGCCTTTGTAGTGTGAACGGAGGTTTAAAGTACTCAACATAACTATTGGGATCTTTTTCCATTTTTTCACATTTTATAAGTAGCTTGGGATCTGTAGGCGGAATTTTTTTAATGCTAGCTCCTAGGTTGCTCTGTTAGCAGTTTTATGTTCAACGGATTCTGTTTCAACGTCAAAGTTAAATGTGTTATAATCAGAAACATTTACAACTTCTTACCCATAACGTTTCCGATCGTAGCTTGGTTCTCCACTGTATACGTGGCTCTCATTTTTGTGTGGTAGTAATTTCGCTTAGAAAACCTATACTTTTATTTGTCATACGTTACTAAATATGCATAGCTATTTATCATACTAGTACTGGATTTTGATGTTCATTCTTGCCTGAGGGGGAGAGATATAACTTCGCTGATTCTAAGATGTAGTCGATGAGGTAGTTTTGGAAAGCACTTCACGTACATTATCATGCGGTATACCTGATCTATTCAGCACTTGCAAGTAGTACATTCAATGTTAGTCCTGTAGGTGCGTTGCACCGTGCAATATACACATTTTAATGATTTACCGCTGTTCACTACTACCATGCTGTAGTAAAAACTGGCTATGTGCTTCTAACATTTAGGTATGCAGAAAACGAGTCAAATATAGCAGTGCGGGCTACAGCCCTGCTCGCGTAGTAGGCATAGTGAAGTGCTTATAATGTTTAGGATCGAAACGACTAGAATATCTTAGCTCTAGGTTTGCTATGCTTTTCTTGCAGCAATAGATGAGACAGCTGGCAGTAGACGGACCAACAGGCTCATTCCTAGAGAGCTGCCGAGACTTACGCTCCGGCCCTCTGTGAGCTATTGTTACTAAGTCAGAGTCGTGGAGATATCTGAGAAAGAAAAGAAAAGAATGAACACAGCCAAGGATCTGATCGTCCTTTTGTGAATTGCTGCGGTTCTGCGGAGTTCGAAGAAGCTAAATTCATCGTGGCATGAAAAATGACAGCTTACGACTGTTTCGAATCTTCGGTCATTAAGAGTTTGTGATTCCAGGAGGGGAACTTCGTAACTGTGGAGGGTATTGCTCACAATGTTAATAAAATAACCATATGCTTTTGATATTTGAGAACCATTCAAAGGAATTGAGTTTCTCGCTTCCATGGGAACAGGAGTAGTATGTGCCGTTCTATGTACTTTTAAACTAAAGGAACGAACACAGTGAGGTGATTCTATCAATACTGAAGGCCGCTGTTCTGCCTGCTTGTGAAATCAATAGGGATGTGCCTTTACTTCTGAGCTGCAGTTGAAGCAAGTTAGATGTCCTGACACTGCTGGCTGCTGCCTTGCTTGAACTGCACCACGATGATGATGTACGACAGCACACACGACGCCATCTGAGGAACAGACAGCGATTATGTTCAAATAGTATCACAGTAATGATATTGCACGCATAAATCATCACTTGGAGCGCAAAGCAACAGTGTCTTCTTTTCATCATGAACGCAAGGCGCAAAACCTTCGAAAAAAGGCAAGCGCCACTCTCTGTCGCCTAAAATTGAGACTGAAAGTCTAGTCTGCATACTGAAAAATATTTATTGTATGATATATGTACATAAAACGTATAAGCTATTGATTGTTGAGAGTATTTGAATAATTTGTTAAACACATGATTAGAGAGAACTCTTTCATTTGTTCGTGGTCAACAGTTTCAAAAAGCCAGAGGTAAATCGTTCATCTTACTACTACTCATTGCTCAGTAGCAATGCTCACTCTCATATGTATATCTGGCCAGAAATGTGAAATTTGTAGAAGTGTTAGGCCCTAGTTGCTGCAGCAAGCACGATCTTACGAGTTACACTTGAAACGATACGGACCATTGTCAGTATCAGGCATGAACAGCTCACAGTGGCTCCATAAAAGCAGGCCTAGCGGCTGTCTCTCAATTCTATGGTCAGACAGAATTGCCAAAGCTTCAAGGCTTGTCAATATGATAAGAGGATTACAGGTCTCACATGCAAGACGCCGAGAACTTCAATCACATTCCTATATGTTTATCTTCCCGATTCGTCTTATAACGTTGATCATCAAGGATGATGAGACTACACAAGGTTAACCCACGGGGCGGGGCCGGCCTAGTTGCGGTGCACTATGGGTAACGAGGCTTGTGACGTCACAAAATTCAAGTACGGTAATACGCAGCTATTTTACATAGTTTCTTCTTCATTTCATTGGCCTCCATAATGTCCTACATGTCCTACAATCTTTACAGTTGCATAGAAATACGTATCGAAGCATATACGAACTTTTATTTATTTTATTATAATTATATCGGAGAGTGTAAAAGGTGGCCCTAAGCTGTGCCTTCGAGTACGAGTACTTGACAGATCCTCCGCTAGCAATTGTAAAAACTACAGCATCATTGGAAAAACATAATAGATGTAACATTCGCTAGTTTCAACAACATCGTTCCGAAAGAAAGTTTGGGATTGGAAAAAAACGGTTTAGTAATTTTTTTCTAATTTAGTTAACGCTAGTCGGACGCCACACTTACTTATACTGCTGTAACCCACGCACCGTATAAGTAGCTGATGTTTTTTCCTACTTTTACAGGAAAGTTTTCAGTCATATGATTCCATCTTCAGAATGTCATTTTACTCTCGGTAAAACTCACTTGATTGATCGCATTTCAAAGACGATAAACTTGAATCCAAAAGTGCTTCTGACACATGCGGGTTGCCGGGTTCAATTTATGTGCTCTTTTAACAGCCTTTTAGCCGACGTTCGTTCAAAATTTTATCCTTCAGAATGCTAAAAGAAAAAGTTCGTTGATGCTTTAATACGTATTTTTGTGTAGCTATAAAGATTGCAGGACATGTAAGACACTCTGGTTGCCCAAATGAAATGATAGAGAAATAATGTAAAATAGCTGCTTATTTAACGCAAGTCCGGGTGCAATTTTGAATAGTACGTTGCGCGACGAGTTATTTGAGTGCAATGCCATACCAGCAGATGTATCTCTGCTTCCTAAGGGTGACTTCACACGTATGTCATCGTAACGCGTTCACTCAAACTGGTGAAAGTGGAGTGTTGATTTGATAGAAACAGCTGCAACAAACGCGCGGGACTAAAAGATGAAGCATATCCATTTTTTGAACGCGTCGTGTTATTCAAGTTCAATAAACAGAACCTGGAAATACTACATTTATCCTCTGCAGCGTTCATAGAGCATGGACTGGCGCCCACTAAGCTTGACTTGCCCGGAACGTAAGTTCAGTACGATATATTCGTTCCGTTCAAGTGAGATGCAGTTTCGAACGTGGCGAGCACAAGTGAACGGATGCTGGACCTGCGCTCCTGCAACATGATTGAAAGTGGCGGAATCAGCGCCTTAAGGGCTCAGCTCCGCTCGACATTGCCGAGTCCATCGATCGTACTTGACCTTTCACCTCGTAGTATATCATAATTGTATGGTACGTATTTGGTGGTGTTGTTCCTACGTCACAGGAAAGCTCAAGTCACGCAGTCAAGGTTTCTAGACTTACGAACAAGACGGTCGAGCGTTAAGAAGCTTGAGGCGTACCATCGATCTCCTACTAACAATTAAGGTCGCCGCAGCAGCTAAAACCGCAGTTCAGCTTCTGAGCAACGTCGTGGCGGCCCCAAATGTAGCCGGGGAGAAGCGACAATGACAGAGAAGACACTTACCGACAAGAGGCAGTGACGACCCAGCTCGAAGAGGCCGAAAATTGTGAACCTTGGCATTTGCTCGATCTCGACCAGGATGTTCTTCAGCTGGAAGCAAGAAACTCATGCTAAATCAGGTTAGCCAACACTTGTTTTACCGTATCTGTATTTTGCATTTATCTCTTGGTACTGTTAACATCGGATATTCTTATAAAAAGTTATTATGACGTTAGACACATGGATTCGTACCCCGTAGAAATTTTGGGGTATCAGGAGCTTTTCAAGTTTGCCCTGGAGTATGTTCGGATAGTAAAGATTTTCATACTCCTGTAGTATTGCAGTAAGAGGATTTTAGAGTACTTGCGTAATTGCTCATTTGAAGTTAGAGACTGAGCGTTTCCATATATTGTTGTGCTCACCATGGGCCAATTAGCAATGCCATTCAGGGACTATTGAATGCTGACTGCTTTATTATTGATGTAAGGATGTTTTAACGCCTGGCAGCTCTTGTTATATACTGTAGATAGATAGGAAATTTTGCATGAGTCATTGAAGACACCTAGTTGGAATAATATAGTAAAGCGCCTCTACAATATTCCCGTGGTACTTACCTGTCGCCTCTTATGTTTGTTCAGTCCTGAGATGCCGAGTAGCGTCTTGATGCAGAAAGTGGCAGCCTGGCACTGGAAACATTACAAAGTGTATTTGAACGGTTGCACTGGCGGGAGAATGTATTAGGTACTAAACAACGAAAGTTTTTTTCATTCATGCACAATTTACCTTCTTGAATGTATTCATTGCATTACCTTCTCTAACAGCTTGATATGTTTTGTTATATTTTTAGTCTGTCTGACACGTAGGTTACGCACAACGCATCTTTCTATAAAAAACATTGTCTACAGGCCAAATTTCTTCGTAAACAAGATAGCAAAGGAGCTGTGGCTTAAGTTTGTCCTGAGTAGCGCTCCTCAGCAAGAAAGTTTCGTCTATAGGAAAAGTCGAACTTTGATGCGGTGGCTTTCATTGTCAAGCTCGTAAGTGCTCGATATATGAATGGAAAATGTAGTGTTTTTCAATCTCTAGTATGATTTTATTAACCGCGAGAACAATAGATAGAAGACCAAATGTATCGTTTGTTATTGTTATCAGACGGATTTGTTATAGATATCGTGGCTCGCACGTGCACGGCGCAGCTTCCATATATGCATAGTACGTTCCGTCACGTAACGTACGCCACATTTCGCTATGTCTAGGTAAGTGTTCGCAAAAATACAAATTCCTTTGACATAAAATAAGTTCGGAATGTAGCATAATATAATTTATTGAAAAGACGCAAAGTTTCTATGATGCAAATGATGGGAAACGGGATTTACGTAACACTTCGTAATTTGAACAGTGTAAATATGCTAGATAATTCGTAGGATTTTTTTAGTTAATTCTATGGCACGAATTCTAGAATATTGGCATTTTTTATTTCTAGAAAAGCTTGTTGTTGAGCTCAGTCCATGGAAGCAAGCTGCAACTCAAATGTTGTTTCGACTTCGTCTTGGAATAAACAAACCTATGTGCCGCTTGTACTCTAAATATACATTACAGAAAATCCAAAGGGGAAGAAGGAATACCCTCAACGGAAATAAATAAAACGTACTACTTAGCTTCGCACAGTACGTCGCCACTAACTCATCAATGCGCTTCTCTAATAATGGAAGAAGAAGCTTATTGACAATGATAACAAAATTTGGGCCGTGTTGCTTCAGTGACGAATCAACACGTTTTATGAGCTCAAAAAGCATACTGTACTCGTATTATTTTCAAGCACGTCACACGTCGTCTCTCTCTGTAAAGGCAAGGTCGACTTGACCCCAAACCCTGTCTAGGAAATCTACATTCGTGGTTCAGATATATGCTTACTAGGATAATGTCTCAATTACCGAATGCCTATCTATTACCGAACGCAATAAGATTCCTACCTATATTCGGTAATAGATGGGCATTCGGTAATTGAGACATTACCCTAGCCCCCTAGAGGACTGCACGGCTGCAGTCGGTCATACTTCCAAGGTGTTGGCATAGGAGGCAAAAGGTTCATGTGGGAACACCATGTTCCTGACCTTTTCTTTTTCCCATTTTTCAGTTATTTCAGTGCTCTAGCAGTGAACTGTGAGTGCAAGAAACGCTGAAGCTGCAATCTAAGTATCACAGGAATTCACCTCACACACAAGCACAGCACTTAAGCAGTCTGCCACTACCTTGACCAGTACTCACCGCACTGATATATTCAGTCTGCGACTCGATAACCACAAAGAAAAGCACCAGAGAATAGAAGAAGGCAGCAGAGCCAGCAGTCACGGTCAGTGATCTGTAGTAGGCCAGGTTCCACACGAGCATCACGAGTTGTACTTGGCCGTAGCTCAGGATGATCACTATAGTTAGCGAGAATATTTTCCGTACCACAATAACAATATATCGCAATTTTTTTGATTACGTATGTTGATGTCGAGAGGTGTAGAATCGTTGGTGAACTCGCCGATAGACGGAGCGGTTGCAAGTGACTGGAACTGGCTATTGGAAATGGTTCTAACCTGTCGAGCGCGTAGAGCAACTTTGGCAAGTTCATCTTGCAAGTGATTAGCCAGGAGTTTCATTGTGATGGACAGACATAAACATATCACTGGTACACTGAGAGTGAAGACGCAGAGATGTAGTAGGTTCAGGAGAATTTCTGGTATGCTTTTCCCTTCATAACCTTCATAGAAAGTCTTAGCGATATAGCCGTGCAAAACGATATTTGTTGCAATGATGATCACAGTTTCATTATCTACATCATGTAGTGGTAAAACTTGACTGTCAATATATTGCATAACAGAGATACTGCGCCTTGACGATGCTAGAAAACTCCACCGTATGATAATAACAGAAACTTTCTGCGACACTTTCCAAATTTGGTTTAGAATATCTTCGACGTTTTCGAAGGAGAACTGCGCGTCACTCCAAATTTCACTGATTAACACTACTGTCGCAACAGTTTGAAAGCTGATGCTGATGCCGTAGTGCATGGGGTTGAAAGTAAACCTTCTTTGTGAATGCGAAAATGGAGCTAGTCCCATCCAGCGCAAAAGTGTTAGGAAAAAATACAAAACAGATTTCAGCTTCGGCTTCCAGCGCAACATGGCCATGTCCTGAAATTAATACCGGAGATTATTCACGCTGCGGCCAGTTTGATTTCTCTTCTCCCTGGAAGTGCTCAAGACGACATTCTGTTCAGCGAGGCTTAAGTTAGTGTGATTTTTATTAGGGGAACCACCTTTTTAGTAAGTTGAACTTGTAGGGAGATAGTCACTGGCCGCAATATACAGTTTGAAGTGCAGCAAAGAGCGACTGGCTACGAAGTTCACGGTTCCAAATCGTAGGTTAGTAGAGAACATATGTGCCATTACAATCTTAAGTAGGAGTGTCTCAGCTTGCAACGAATATCGCTTAGTAGACAAATTGGTGATAGCAATAATACTTCTGACGCTCTGTACAGTAGCTTTTGAACTCAGGACTCCAAAAGCTGACTTAACATCCGAACATAAGAGGCAGCAGTGATGCACGGCAAGATTGATTTGCGCTTTCGTTGCTTGAAGTGATCATGTTTGCCGCGGTCAGTCGTGTTATGTTACGAACTGATCACCATAATGCAACTTTTTTACGCCAGGGTCTGCATGGGTCTGAGGCGCTACGTAGGACCAACATATGCAACACTAGAGGGGCTGCTGTTAGACCAGCTGATCAACAACTTCTTTTGATAGAATTTTTCATCAGTTAAGGACTGGTGACTGCATAAAAGTCGGCCTGTATCTCTTAATTTTTTTGTCTGTTTTGATTGCAGGCTCTGACAGGTTCAGGTATTACTCGTCAGGGGTGGGGAGATATGCAAATCATTGTTCGCTCTAACTGCGTACCCAACTCATTCCATTATAATGTGCTAATGGTATTGACTCTTCAGTTGAAGAAATAAATCGATGAATGTGAGTGACGTACGAACTTCTAAAGAAAAAATAAAATTCGTGCGTTTTCCGGATACTCCCGGCTGAACAAAAAGCGAACGCAATTCTCCTGTTCGGTTAAAAAAAAAATTCCATCAGCAAGCATGAGAGCAGAAGTCTTGTGAACGACCATGATGACTCAGCTGTCTGCGCATCTGTGGATTTGGCAATTTCTGGGCCGAATAAACTGCATTAGTCCTTCTGACCTCGAGGTAAGGAACCTGTCTGTGTGCCACTGGCTACCAATAGCGCAGTGTTTCTGGGAATAGACATTCCGTTCAGGATGGAGA
Organism: Parhyale hawaiensis; assembly: GCA_001587735.2. Classification (NCBI taxonomy): domain Eukaryota; kingdom Metazoa; phylum Arthropoda; class Malacostraca; order Amphipoda; family Hyalidae; genus Parhyale; species Parhyale hawaiensis. Next base: position 40,965,357 of record LQNS02278091.1, on the reverse strand, counting down.
CCCCGTAGGGCTGGATCCGTGCAATTCTAATGTGGCAATGTTGAACGATATAATTTAAATATATACGCATTATATTAAAGCTATCGATCCGGAGGTAAATAGCAGAATAGTAAAGTGTCCCATAATGAATCGAAGACCTTGTGGTAGCTCGTACAGTGAGTGTTCTGTGTCGGATGGGCTGAATTATATTCAGTTAAACCTACCAAATTTCGGTCTGAATTATTTGTATGCGATGAGAAATTCCGCATTGTAATTCGGTAACAGCTATAAATGATCGGGTGGTAGATAATTGTATCGGGTTTACAAAATTCGTATCACTTACGACCTACTGAACAAGATTCGGCAAATTATTGAATCAGAGTTCTGTTACTCGGGATTTTGATATGCACCTTGTCTCTCAAAATATAACAAATTCTGGCCGTAGAAGCCACGCAGCCTGTTTGCCTATCGTTAGTATTAACAATTTCTGCAATTTTCTTCAAGATCCGTTCTTGACTTTGAGTTATGCTACTAACAAACATTATGACAAACATAAGTCAAACACACAAACGGACATACCGATCATCACCAAAATTTAATCATTTATGTCTTTTAGCATTACTAACAAGTGTTGTTAATTTCATGAAGATCCATTCATAACTTTTTAAGTTATTGTGCTAATTAGCATAAAAACAAACACAGCGACAAAAAACAAACGAACAGACAGATCATCACAAAAATTTGGTCATTCACTCTTCATAATATACCTAACAACTCATGTAAATATGATGAAAATCTGTCCATAACAGTTGGAGTTATGAGACTAAAAACAAACAAACAAAAAAGATAGGCAAACAAACAAACAGATGAACAGATTTCACCAAAAGTAAATCAGCTGTTACTGCTAAGGTGCCTAACAATTGCTGTGAATTTCGTAAAGATCCGTGCATAACTTCTTGAATAATCTTTGTGAGAGACAAACAAATAGAAAGACAAACACGACAAAAACATAACCTCATCGGCGGAATTGTACAGGATTGGAGCCGAGGACGACTGGCCGTCAAGTTGAGTGTACAGTCATCAAGTTGAGTGTACAGTCATCAAGTTGAGTGTACAGTCATCAAGTTGAGTGTACAGTCATCAAGTTGAGTGTACAGTCATCAAGTTGAGTGTACAGTCATC
>LQNS02278091.1:40907911-40922022 GCA_001587735.2 Parhyale hawaiensis | reverse complement strand
GGATGTTGGTGAACAGAGAGGTGACATCGAAGCTGGATAAGTGGGCATTGGGAGGCAATTGGAGGTCTTTGATACGGTCACGAAATTCATATGAGTTGCGCAAGCTAAACTGATTAGTGATTAAAGGTTCAAGTAAAGGAACGAGAAATTTAGCTATAGAGTAGGACGGGGTTTAGTAAGCAGCTAGGATTGGTCGTAAGGGGACATCAGCTTTGGGTACTTTTGGAAGTCCGTACATGATGCCCGGGGAAGCACCTGAGTTGTGAAGTGAACGGTAAATCGAATCAGTGATGATGCCTTGGTCTAACAATTTTTTTTTAAAAATCTATGAATTTTATCGATGAATTTAAGCGTAAGTTTGAAGGGGTCGGTATGCGAATCAAAAACAGTGAACTTGGTTGTATCGGAGAGGATACCATTCATTTTTTGATGACACTGATTTTTGTCCAAGATGGCAACGTCTCTTCCCTTGTCGGGTCTGCACACCACAACGGAGTTTTCTTTATGGAAGTTAGATAATAGTGATAGGTCAGCCCCAGAAAAGAATGGAGATAATACTTTATGTTTACTGTACGAGTTGTAAATGCTATTACAAGTTTCTTTTATTTTGTTTTTTATATATGGAAATGAAAAGTTGGGACGCAGTGGTTGCGATTTCAATCTATTAGCTAGGCCCTCAAAACCTATGAAATGTTTGTAATAGTCCGGTTTGAATATGGGTAAGCAGAATAATTCTAGGCCGAATGACAGTAGAAATTTGAGGCGCGGTTGAAGTTTTACTTTTGAGTAGTTAAAAATTACGTTATCTGGATTACAGGAGGTTAGGGTTGAAGATGCTCCCAATGCGTTCAGCTTTCTGTTGTGGACTAATTTGGTTCTATCTATGAATTTCTTGGTTTCCGACTGTACAAAATGAACTAAACTGATTTGGTCGAGAAATGACAACGAATTTTTGATCTGAGATCGGTACTGGTTGGTTGAGTTAGTGTGGTTGACGTATAGAGTTTCATACGGGAGAGATTAGCTAACGTGTTAAAAAATAACAGTTAAATGAGCTAAATTTCGCTCAAGATACATGTACAAGATGTACTTTTCTAACTTGTCTCTGTACTAACATATATTTGAAAACTTTTCCAGGAAAAAAAATGAGATAGCGACTAGATGATGTTTACATAATGGGTAATAGAAGATGTTGATATTTCAATGAATTTGTGGAAAAATCATACCAGATTTGACATTAATGTAAAAATGAATATCACCCATTGCTGAAGATTTTTTATTGCTAGGCACGTAATGTGATCGAACATACCTCCATTACGTATCCAGTTTGGGAGTCAAGGACTGCATAAATTGTGAGAAGCGCAAAACCAATGTTCGCCATGGCCCAGGATGTTTGCAGCAGTTCATGGTAGAGAATCACCCATACCGTCGTAACTATCAGAACTTGTCCATAGACGAGCAAAATGAACACAGGCATCGAGAAAGCCTTATAAACATTTTCTAGTGTCCGACGAATTTTCGTCAGCTCCTCTCTGGTGACGTCAAGACTCGCTGATTGACAGTTGATCTCTCCAGAAAGATTTATTTTGCCGTCCTTCCTCAAGTTTTCCTTTTTGCGTCCAAGGAACTTGACTTCACGATCTACATTTTTCAATTGAAGCATTAGGTTAGTAACGATCAGTTTCATCAGTATAGGAATCAAATGAACTATGAGCAGTACACTCAAGACTTGGATGCCACTCCGTAACATGTTGTACCAGAGGACAACGGTACCAAGTGATCCACCGCTAACGAAGCAACCATACACAAAGTAGATCCAGTACATTACCACCATCATAACTTGAAAGAGCGTCACATTAGCCAGTCTGGACCTCACACTGCAACTGTTAGCATATTGTAAAATTGCAGTCATGTGCGAAACAACCAACAAGAAGCTCCATTTTATTGCAAGCAACGCCAGCGGTGTTGTTAAGTTCAGCCCTGTGCCAATAAAACTGTCGACAGTACCAGTGAAGTATTGAGACGATATGAGGGCGAACAATACCTGCTGCAGGTCGACGAGAGTTATAATGAGTTGCAATGCAAAGCTGATAACCAAATACTGCTGGCAGGGTCTATACTTGCCGTTAATGTAACAATAGGGCGCCACTCCCGTGCATCGCAGGATGTAGAGGAAGGCGTTGATCAGCGACTGTTGACTCACGTACAGTCCGCCCATTGAGACGAATATTGTACTGTTGACCGACTTTCGGAAGTTGCCCTAGATGTTGTCTGCTGTCTCTTTACTGAACAATAAATATAAGAGTCACTTGATTATCGGTGTAACGTTGTAGTAAAAAATTTTCTATTTATATGTTAATTGCAGCTTGTAACAAGCACGACTGTAAAAAATAACAAGTGAATGCTTGTGGGAGAATTGGGTGTTTGTTTTTCTTTTGTGCCGGCGTTGCCACCGACGCACCGGCAATATCCTGCCCCACTGGCGCTCTAGCGTGAAATTTAGAAATTAGCTCTAGGACGTGGTGAGTAATTAAGGGCTCCGCTAAAATGGCGGTGGTGCTCGATAAATAATTTAATTAAACACCTATAAAACAATGAGTAAATCGGCTCGTGCCGAGCTCTGCTGCAAGGTATGACAATCAGACAGATGCTTAATGGATGAGAAAAAAAAAAAATGAAACTACTTAAATCGAAACATGCAGGGCCCACGGAAATTCCGCGGCTGATTAGTGTCATCAGTTTTTAAAATGCACCAAACCATAAGCTCAGCTATTTCAACTTACCTCAGTTGGTCCTAAAGTAGCTGGTCCAACGCAACCCATCCCGCATTAGGTAACGCTAGCCGCCTAATTAACCCTGGTGAACTCTGTCTAATCCAGCAATGTTCGTCTACCTTCACATATTGTCTAATAAACCGCAAATTGTGAGTCCCAATGCTCTAAATCTATCTTACAGCATGTTGCACAACCTAACACTCCTCATATAACCTAACGCTCCTCATTTAATCTGGTCCTCCTCATCTAACCTAAAGCGTCTCATGAACCTAAAGATTTCCATCTAACTATTTCCTATTAAATCTAACGCATTTCATCTAACCCCTACCTTAAGAAAGTGGGCAGCTCATAACTAACGGATGAACATAGCCAGGCATTCCATTGCCGAGCGAAATTTCGTTGTTCTCGTGCCACGAAGTCTGAAAAACTAGAAGAGAATTGCAGGTAGCTGGAAGGTGCGGAGATTCACCAAAATAAAAATAAAAGTATTGCTCTTCCGTGACCTCTCAGACCCATATCGTGCATACGAAGTGCGAAAAAAAATTTCAAGTCAGACAGCAAATCTCCTAACAATGACCAGTGACCAATAGCAGCTTAAAATTGAGACTGCAATTAAAATACGCGTCAGGTGAATCGCATCTCCCGAATGACTGCGCGTGTCTGTAGCTCTAGCTACCTAACCACCCATCAGCAAGCAGAACCCAAAAGCAAGACTTGCTGTCTCTAATGAACGTGTCTCATGAACTATCGATGTGTGGTCCAGACTTCAGAGTGTCTTTCAACGATGGACTTGAGCGGTTCGATGACAGGCAGTGTGGGTGTGAGGAAACGATCGACGTTAATCTTGTGAAAGATTACTTTGGAGGTGGAAGCGTGATAATATAACTAATGTTTACAGTGCAGGGTTGGTGATTGAGTTGCAAGTGCAAAGTACAGAGGCATATGTGGTCCCTGCAATGCGAACGCCATTGATTCGTGAATCCAGCTTCATGTCGAACGATGCTAATACCACACCGCTTTGACTTGAGTGATTTTGCTCATTCACAAACGTCCAACTCGTACCATGACCAGGGAGTTGAACGAATCTTCACCAAAAACCAATCCTCTGTTGCTCCTAACATACCCAAACAATCCCTGTACATTTCGAAAAGGTCCGTCCAAAAAGTTTTGAGTTATCGTTGTTACAAACAAGCAGCCAAGCAGACAACCCAAGTCGTCAAAAACAAAACATAACCTCCTTATTGGAGGTAGGAATACACAGAAGTATGAGTGATTGCGACCTCATGCTTGTAAGTTGCACCTGTATCCATATATTATTACAGAAGACCACCTATTTACTTCACACAAATGTACTAGAGCGTAACCTAGAACTGTTTCTTTTTCCTTCCCTCTGTGTCAGACAGTGTCTGTAAGTGTTTGTTGATCTGAAAGACATAAACATCGTTGCTATGTGCAATCGATGGAACTTCTTGATGCAATAACTCGTGTAGCTTCATCACGAGTCCTAAGAGCTGCAGCAGCTGTAAACGGTCGTCAGAAGCTCAGCAAAAAGGTACCACACGGAAAGTGACCGTACATCATTGCCCGATTCCTCGAAACCATTAAGTGCGTTGCATTGTGGTTGAAGGTTAAGGTTGAAGTCGCGTTATAAGCCCCACCCGCCGTACGCAAACTCGAGGGTGAAAAAGTCGTGCAACTTCGGCGGTATGTTACAAATATTGATCGGCTATAATTTATTAATGAACTTCAGTAAAGCATAAAGAGTCGTTCTAATACCAACCAATACATGGAGTTAGATAGGTGCTGAAGCTGTTCTCAACCTTGCTGTACACGGGAATGTCAGCAATCTGATTCAAAAGCCTGTTCGCAGTTATTCTCGTTACGATGCAATTGCTATGTTTGTTGGCCATAATTCCACATATACTGAAAACTGCAGGCCTTGCTCCTTTCACTAGACATGATGAAACTTATAAAATATCTTGGCAGCAATACGGGATCTGTTTTGCTCTCCAGTGTGTGTTAACGTTATTCAGTATTAAGTTCGGACTTGGGACATTGTCGTACTACCGCCATTGGAAAGTCGAAGACATAATATATACGATTTGGCTGGCTTTTTGTGCCCTGATGATAGTGAGTGTGAGGTGGAGCAGCATCGTGTTTTCCAAAAATGTGCTCAGAATCTGGAAGATCCTGCAACAGCTTGACATCTCAACTGTACAAGTGAATAAAAAATTTTTCCCCATTATCGCCGTCCTAATTTTTATCTACAGTTACCATTTTACACAGCCCATCACTGCTAGTCTTCAACCGAGTATCCCGGACATCGTCTATGGAGTTCTTTCGATTTGGTTGTTCTCGATGCCGACTGCTGTCACCGCCGTTTCTGTAAACATCATTATGCAACTGGTAGCATCGCAGCTGAAAATTTGCAGAGCGAAAATCCGGGAGACGTATAAACTCAGAAATCTTCCTTTTNTGGAGTGCTTTCGATTTGGTTGTTCTCGATGCCGACTGCTGTCACCGCCGTTTCTGTAAACATCATTATGCAACTGGTAGCATCGCAGCTGAAAATTTGCAGAGCGAAAATCCGGGAGACGTATATACTCAGAAATCTTCCTTTTACAGCTGAAAAATTTTCTAAGTCTGCTGCTGAACATAATTTAAAATCATGGCGGAAAAAAGTTCGGCTGGTTGACTCGCCAGAACAGAAAATACCGTCAGCTCATCTGTTGGCCTGCAATCAGCAGCAGAAAATAAACATCGTCCAGAGGGCAGAAGATCTTCATGAGCGCAAACGCAATTTCAAGACGTCAGAGAAATTCCACAGCAATGGCATTTTAGAAATTTTCACTATCCAAGCAAAGCTAGTTGAGACTTGCCGTGTAGTTCGGTATTTAAGAGATAGTTTCGGCATCTCCATTCTCGCAATACTGGCCTTCGTTCAAGTCCACGCGGTCTACGTCGTTTACAGCTTATGTTATGGGGTCCTCGTCGACATTTCTCTTCAGGCAGCCGTGACACTCTACGTTGTGTTGAAACTTTATCTGCTCTTGGACTCACCGACTGAATGTGTACAAATGGTAAGTAGATACTTGTTTTGTGCATGAGAATGAGAATGACTACTATATTTTAATGTTAATTACATATGATAACATATGATGAAGTAAGGAGACTGGTTCCGAGATGAAACGAAGAAGCAACAAAACAATGTTTCAAATGGGTAAATATTCGTGACCTATAACTGTTATAAGATGTTTGAAAATCCCTTGCAATTTGCGTACCGTAACAACCTACTGTATTTGAATTCGAAAAGTTTGCGCCTATAGCTGAAAGATTATGGGCACTTGCCCTGTATATTCTCCCTTCAACAAGTTCGTTTAATTTTTTCCCATGAGCTACAAGCGCCACAGGGGGTCAGACATGGAACTTTTCCTCTGTCAGTTTGACGATGGTCTTCACAGCAAGCGCTTTCAAGTCTCCAAATCTTGACGGACTTCAAAATAAAAGGTTAACTAGAGGAGAAGGAAGGGGTCCTCTCCAATAGTGTTTCGTCATATCATACAAGAAGACATTGGAAATTTTAAAGAACAAATATCAGTTACAGTCACGTTCATGGTCTCAGTATACATTGTGGGCAGATTCCTCATTAATCAATACAACTGAGTAGTAGTGTTGTCTATTCGTCAGTAAAGCGATGAATAACTAGAGCACTGTAGGAGCGCATACCTCTTCCAAGTAAAGCAATGCTAACAAAAAATTCAAATTGATTCTAAAATTATGAAGTCCTTTTTATCAGCAACAAAGTCTGATTATTTCTGGCTTTGAACAATAGATTACATTAGATCAGATTGGCGGCAGTAGACGAACCAATAGGCCCATTCCCAAAGAGACACCGGAGCTTACGCCCCGGCCCTCGATGAGCTGTTGCCATTATGTAAAGCAGGATATAGAGGACTGGAGAAAAAAGAAAAAGGGGGAAGAATCCCTGCCAAAGAGACGATCATGAATGCACCCAAGCACGACCATGAGCCGCTGACATGCGGAGCTTGGAGATGACAAACTGTGCAGTTGGAGCGTGAGAGAGAAGAAGACGGATTAAGGTGGCCTCGGAAGCTTTGGCCGTTAAGAGTTTACGACTTCTGGTGGAGGAGTTCTTAGCTGTGGAGGATGTCTCTCCGCTGTGGAGGATGGAGGAAAATAACAGCTTCTGTAATTTTCTTCAAGATCCGTCCAGAACTTCTCAAGATATATGTTGCTAACAAAAATTAGTCAAATACTAAACAAAGCAACCGATGATCAACAAAATTTAGCGTTTTGTGTCTTTTAACTCTTCTAACAATTCTTCCTGTAAGTTTCGTAAAGATCCGCTCATAACTTTTTTAGTTACTTGGCTGACAAACATAATATCTAACACAGAGACAAACATGCAAACGAACAAGCAAATCATAAAGAATTCGGTCACCTACTCTTCGTAATATACCCAGTAACTGATGTAAATTTCATAAAAATATGTCCTTTACCTTTTTGAGTTATTTGCTAAAAAAGAGGCAACAAACGCTTAACGGGTTCTCACCAAAAATAATAATTTCTATTAACAAACAAATCAATCCCTGTAAATTTTGTAGAGATCAGTCCATAACTTTTTGAGCTATCTTGGTGACAGACAAGCCAGGAAACAAAGAGACCGACTGAGAGGCAGACAAACTCGACCACAACAACCTCCTAGGCGGTGGTGACAATTCATTCAAAACATACGAGTCGCGTATGAATAAGAGCAGTTACAGGTGTAGTGATTCCGATTGGTGCACTGTCTTCGGTAAAAGAAAAGGTTACAGCGATTGACATGGCCCAGCAAATGGAGAGACAAAGTAACAATTCTGATAACCGGGCAATAACTGTTCCTAGTTTATAAGCTAGTTTTTGAGTCTCCCTAGACCCTGCAAAGGGGGTCCGAAATTGGAAAAGGAAGGGCCAAATATATATAGTATGTTTCTGTGCGAGAGCTGTGGACGAGGGTGAATTCCGTCATAGAATGAAACACATGGTAACAACGAGTGAGAAAAGAAGAGCGTGAAAAAAAAAAAAACAGTGAACCCATAGCCGGAGTATGAAATAGGAAAGAACCGCAGTTGGTACGAAAGACTCGTGCCAAAGGTCAGGGGCGCCGGAACGAACTGAGGGCGACAGGGGCAGGATTGGTTCAGAGGGGCACTTTTGGGGTATGAAATTCCTTGCTAGTTTTTAATGCTGTACCAAAACAGTGCACCGAATTTATTATTCGAATTTATATTTTCATTGCATTTTAACATTAACAAATGTTCAAGTTCTAAAAGTTTAGGTTTCTAGAACATAAGTCTTGCTGCCAATTTTTTGTTGCTCAACTGGTTCTTGATGTAATGCCATACATTCTCTATTAGATTCAAGTCTGGTGACAGGACAGGCCAATCCAAACATGCAACGGGATGGCTTTGAGGAATCTCGTGACAGGAGACAGCGGCCGTTGTGTTGACTAGAGCATTGTTCTGTAATAAGCTGGAATTCACTGGCAAATTATCAAAATATGGAGAACAAAATATTTAGTCGACATGACCAAACAAGCTAAACTGCCCGTTTGAAGGAACCAGAGGCCCGGTATCATAAGCACTCACTGCTCCCCATACCATGTATCACTGAAACACATTTCACCTGGTTTGAAAGTATGAGTCAGCCATCACTGCCTAGTCTATTGTACTTGCTTCATCATTAAATGCCACTCTTCGCCAATAAGGCGCGTCACGAATTTCGTGCCCTTTAATGAACTTCAAATGAAACTTTGGATTCTTGTACATCGCCGGTTTGCATCTTGCAATGCAGCCTCTTAACCGAAATTCTTTAAACTTACTCTTGATTGTAGAAACAGAACACTTTCCCCACAAGGTCACTATGTTTTTAAATTTTAGGAGCAGTTTTAGACTTGTTTCTAATGAGGTATATAAGAACGAGTACTAATGAATAAAATCTCATATTGAACGTTTCGACCTCTCAGAATCAGGTCATCTTCAGTAATGAAATATCTGAAAAATATAGAAGCGTCTGCTGTAACAATTATGTGAGTACAATCTAAAGGTAAAGAAGACAGATAATTATAAAAATAGAGACGTCATCCATTCTGCTCTTGTATACCGTGGCAATAGTAGTATTTTTGAGTTGGTGGACAGGGGTGTCCTTTGACAGGACATGTTGAGAGTATTATTAAGTTGCAAATCCGACTTGGAAAGTATTACTATACATACGTTAACGGCTCTAAACCTTTTCCTCTTTCGAAAATGCGAATTAAATACACTTTTTTTTAGAAAGAGCCCATTCTACCCAACTCTCGCCCGCTCCATCCCTACTGACAGGGCAGGGAGGGGGGCAATTGCTCTCGGATCCTTTCCTGTATGATCCTGTTTATTCTACAAGCAAGGATAGGTTTAAAGAATTTGGGCCAGGAAGCTATATCGCAGGACGCTAACCAATGATGACAATGAAGAAAGAATCGAAAGTGTTCGCAGTTTGTCAAATGGCAAAGTATCGTGACGTCTTGCTGGCTAATAAAGCTGTTTAGTGACCAAAAGCAAGTCAAGAGGCTAGGCAGTGAAGACAGGCATTTTGCTCGACGAAGGAAAGGTGGAAAATTTCATCCAAGGGGAACTGTTTCAACGCTACAAGGTGGAGTTTCTGTCGTGGTTTGGGAAGCAATCAGCGTTCATGGTGCAGGGCCTCTGGTTCGTGTAAGCAGAAGATTTAATTAGCGTGGACATGTTGCTTGAAATTTTCTTCCAATCATGATGATAATTAGCCAGTGAATTCCATCTTAATGCAGGATAATTTGAATTGGGGAATTCTCTGAAACACACTATCAGGAGATTCCTAGAGCCAACACGTTGCATAGAGTGGCGAGCCCAATTGCCAGACTTGGATCCAATGGAAAATGTATGATATTCTGTCGCTAACCAGGTTTGCAAAGAAAATATTCCTTAATCTTGATAATAAGTGAAACGTGGTACGCCCTTCCACAGGAATTCTGTAGGGAATCGGGGAGATGCCACAGTTTTCGCGTGCTGTCAAATCACAGAAGGATTATACTACTAATTATTACCAGCTGTACCTGGTTGATAGTTTCTCATAACATTGGTTAAAATTCCATTCCAAGAACTTCTTTCAATTATGCAGAGTTTCTATTCCTCTGATGTGATATATTTTTTTTTTACTGACGAAACGATATGGTTAGTTTATTTGGTAGTTCATAAACTGGTATAGTTATTAAAAGAAGAAATCTTGATTAATCGTTTGGTATGTAGTTCATCACTGTTAGAAACTTAAAACTCAGTGTATGCTAAAAACGGATGAAAATATTGCTGGTGTGGAGTTTTCTTGCGCCACTGTATGTACTAAAATTAGTTGCAGTTAGCAGATTAAATGTGTTTTTAACCTCCAGAAAAGAGCACATGCTGCCCCCCTTATGCCCCCTCTCACCCGCAGAGCCGGGCGGGCAATTTCCCCTCCTGTTCCCCCCCCCCCCGGAAGCGCTCCATGATGAAAGAAAACCTGAGACAATCGTCATGTGAGACCTGCCATTCGCAGAAGTGCTGCGTCGCAAGTTGGTTTACGCTCGTGCAACCAGTACAAATTTTGTAGCATTTCCAAGCTTGTTACGTAATACAGTAGTTGCAAATCACTAGCTTTTATATTCGCGGAAAAGTGCCAAAGTTTTGGCTTTATCCGGATTAATTTGACGACTGATAATATAATCCGTCTATCCACACAAGCAATAATAGGGGAATGACTTCGGTACAAGTTTTTTTTTAAATAAGTAAGTTCCTAATGATACTACAAGTATTTTGATGTAGCGTTGTGTGTACGCTCTTTTTGTAGACTGTTGAAACTTTTTGGATTCTACACCTTTCCATGTTTTGAAACTAGAGATTGAATGCATATTTTTGCTCCAGTAGAGGGCACATGCTACCCCTCGCCCTCTTGCTCCCTGCTAAGGGGCACATGCTGCCCCCTGTTGCCCCCCTGCTGAAAGGGCAGGAGGGGGGGGGGGGTTGCTGCTCCTCCTGATCCCTCCGTTCCAGCGCCCCTGCCAAAGGCATGAGTGAGTCAACTTCACTGAATTTTCTTCCTAGGAATTCCTTAGCATTTAAGTTGATGGATAACTCAAGACTGGGTTATACAATTTTCATGAAATTTCGGAGTTAAAATGTTTAACAGAAGAACTACTGAACTGCTTTACCAGGTACCGAAATTTCATTTGACATAGGGATAAAAATACAGGAGAATTTGGAGATTTTGGATTTTTCCTGTAGGTGCTGAACAGTTGAGTTTTTATTAAAGACTGACAAGATCTATTGTTTGCCTTGCTGTTGTTAGCATCTTTGTCGATTTTTAGCTAGAACTTAAGAGGAAATTAACAGGCTTTATCTTTAGACGTTAATATCCCGCAGACTTTAGTTGGCTTTCTTCTAGTGATGGTCATAAAGTCAGGAGACTTGACACTCGGGTGCTAATGAAGACTGACAGCAGGCACTATGTCTCACAGCTTGCGGTAACCGCAGGTTGTGCCTTACGCGGTGCTAATTTAAATAAATCGTGTAGCGTTCTAATTTGACGTACTCATATTGCAGTATTCTTCAAACTTACCAGAGAGGATGATAGAATCGTTTACAATTATGGAGTTTAGGAGTGAAGTAACAACTGCAAGCATTAAGAAGTAATGAGTGAAAGAATACATGTAATGATCACCGAATGTATTTAATGGATGAAAAGGCGTGAGAATGGAAGAAAGAATGGAAGAATAAAAGAAATATGAATGAAAGAATGTGTGAAATAATGAATGGAAGAATGAATTAATTGAATGAATAAGAAACTGAATGAAATTATGAAGGAATGAAGTAATAAGCGGGTGGTGAAAGAAGTAATGATTGAATAATACTCAATTAAAGTATTGATTAAAGAGTTGCAGAACATAGTGACTGAACTAATGAATAAATGAATCAATGGATACATGCAGTTGAGAAAAAATTAATGAAGTGATGCCTTAACTACATAAAATTACTAGCGCCCCTAAGGAGGTTATGTTATAGTCGGAGTTTGTCGACATGTCTCATTATTTCGCCCGTTTAACTTGCTGTCATCAAGATAACTCAAAGTTTCACGAACAGATAGATCATCAAGAAATGTCCTAGGAGTTCAAAGTCCTAGGATTATCAAGTACGTCAGGAAGAACAGATCATTAACTTTTTGTGAAGATCCGGTCACATTATTTTGTTCATGTTCTTTCTTGGCTCCATCAATCAAACGGCTATGAAAGGGTCATCAAGAAACTTGCAAAAATTTTAGGCATGTTTCGAGGAGCAAATGATCAAATTTTAGTGACGATATGTTTCTTCGTTTCTTATTTTTTCTCTAAGTAACATAAATCTAGGAGTTATTATGGTCAGACCCTATTGAAGCAACAACTGTAACAAACGTTAACAGAAAAGTGACCAAATTTTGGTAGCTAATGACCTGCAAGTCGTTCTGTATTTGTCTCTGTTTATCTTTTGGTTTTTGGAACGTAACTCGAATACTTGTGGACGAATTTTCAAGAAATTTGTTGGTACTAATAGCAATGAGTTTCAATGGGTGAGACATAAATAGTAGGCTAATAACTAATTGTAGCTAGTGGTAACTAGCTAAAGCGTCTGGTAACTAGTAGCTAACTGGAGTTAATTAGTCATAACTACATAAATGAAACTAGTGATATACTACTTGCTAGCTGTAACTAGTGATACCTAGTAAATGACGCTATTTAGTAACTGCTGGTAAAATTGCAAATATGCGGTTCCTAAGTGTAACTACTGGTAATTTACGTCAACTAGCTGTAACTAGTAATATCCAAATTAGTTGTACTTATATATGCACAACTTCAATTATATAACCGTAAGTACTGTGTTATATTTTATCTACTTTAGAAATAGGTAGCAATTACAAACATTGTTGCACAGAAAATTTGTGCAAACACTTTTTATTACCCCTCTCCTGTACAATCTATATGATAATTCTGCTTGAGGCTCCATCCGTACGTCCATCCCTGTTCTGTACGTGATACTTTTCACTATTAGCTAGGGGAAATTTTAACCTGTAAGAAGCTGTGATTTACACTGGAACGAAGTTCAACTTATGGTTTCCCTTAGGGTCGTGACTCCCAATTACAGAGGATGGACGAGCCGGTAGCCTTGCAAATTTCACCAGTAACTTCCAGTGCCATTTGGTAAAGGAGAGGCTACAGTCGCTACACTCGCCAACAGGTACAAAAAATACATTGTACTGATCGGTATTACCCTTTCAACATCGCGGGAAAACGGAAGGTAGACGTAAATTTGCTGTGGTCCAGTCTCGAGCTGTTACGTTCTTACCATCAGCCCTGCCTAGCTCCCAGGCAGTCAACAGCTGGAAGTATTTGTTGATATTGCACAAACAATCATCGTTGCTATGAGTAGTCGATGGATCACAACTACAAGTCATTATTGCGCCTACAGCCTTCCGGCTTCTGTGAACAGCTCTTGGCGGCTAAGGAAAGAGATGCACAAGTTCTTATGGGTACAACTCTTGCTCGAATCGTGAGACCTCGTTGCGGAGTGCACAACTTGCTTGCGGTCATGTTTTATTTATTTTGAAAAATACCTTAATTTTCCTTTTTAGTGCGAAGAATGTAAAGATTGCTCTGCTGAGCTCTTTCCAAACCTGTATATAAACAAGAGCGATTTTCTATACGTGTACCAAATCGTGCACATATATACAATGAAGTTTTTAACTTTGCTAGCAACGCTTTCACACATTCTGAAGACTGCAGGCATCGCTCCTTTCACGAAGCATCATGGCAGCTATAAAATTTGCTTTCAGTATTACAGCACCTATTTCGCTCTGCAGTGCGTGTTGACAATCCATAGCATCGTCGAGCTGCTTAGGTCATTTACGTACCACAACCAGTGGAAAGTCAACGACGTAATGGCAACCTTTTGGTTGGCCTTCTGCACGCTGATGAATTTGACAGTGAGGTGGAGCAGCATCGTGTTTTCTCAAAAAGAGCTCAAAATCTGGAAACTTCTGCAGCAACTTGATATTTCAACAAAACGGACAAGTAAGAAATTCCTCCCAATTATCGCCACAATAATTTCGATATACGGGTGCTATCTGACGTGGTTGATTATTGGTACCCTTCAGACCAATATCCCATACATCATTTTCCGAGTTACTTCGGTGTGGGTTTTCTCATTGCCAACCATTGTCATCGCCGTTGCTGTGAACATCATCATGACAATGGCAGCGTCG
>LQNS02278091.1:40882035-40902877 GCA_001587735.2 Parhyale hawaiensis | reverse complement strand
ATAGGTGCCGAAGTTGAACACGGGAATGTCAGCAGTCTGATTCACATCTCAATAACAATGAAATTGATCGGTTTGCTGGCCATAATTCCACATATCCTGAAAACTGCAGGCATTGCTCCTTTCACTAGACATGATGGAACATACAAAATATCTTGGCAGCAGTACGGAATCTGCTTTGCTCTTCAGTGTGTACTGACATTCTTCAGTATTCAGTTCGGACTTGGGACACTAACGTACTACCGACATTGGAAAGTCGAAGACATAATACATAGGATTTGGCTGGCTTTTTGTGCCCTGATGATCGTGAGTGTGAGGTGGAGCAGCATCGTGTTTTCAAAAAATGTGCTCAAAATCTGGAAGCTTCTGCAACAGCTTGACATCTCCGCCGTACAGCTAGATAAAAAATATTTCCCCATTATCGCCGTAGTAATTTTTATTTACAGTTACCATTTCACAAAGCTAATCACTGGTAGCCTTCAAGCGAGTATCCCAGACATCGTCTATGGAATTCTTTCGATTTGGATGTTCTCGATGCCAACTGCTGTCACCGCCGTGGCTATTAACATCATCATGGAACTGGTAGCGTCGCATGTGAAACCTCAGCAGAGCGAAAATCCGGGGTATTTATAAACTCGGAACTCTTCCCTTCACGACCGAAAATTTCCCCAAGCCTGAAGCTAAAGATACTTTAAAATCCTGGAGCACAAGTGCTCGGCTGGCTGACTCGCAACAGTGGAGAACACACTCAGCTCATCCGTTGGCTTGCCATCAGCAGCAGAAAATAAACATCGTCCAGGGAGTGGAAGATCTTCTAGACCGAAAACGTAATTTCAACAAGTCAGAGAACTCCCACAGCAACGACATTTTAGAGGTTTTCAATGTCCAAGCAAAGCTAGTTGAGACTTGTCGAGTGGTTCGGTATTTGGAAAACAGTTTCGGTTTTTCGATTCTGGCTATCTTGGCTTTCGTTCAAGTCCACGCTGTCTACGTCGTGTACAATTTGTGTTACGGTGTCCTCGTCGACATTTCTCTTCAGGCAGCCGTGACACTCTACACTATTTTGAAACTTTATCTGCTCTTGGACTCGCCGACTGAATACGTAAAAATAGTAAGAACTCGTTTAGCGCATTGGAATGACTACTATGCATTAATATTAATAACTTAGGTATTATAACATTTGATGAACTTGAGGGACTGATCCCGAGTTGAAACGAAAAAGCAGCTAAACATTCAGTTTTAAGTAGGCATAACAGCCATGATCGATAACTGTAATAGGAACAACAAAAATCCATTGAAGTTTGCGTAAACTACTCTTGTTGAAATCGACAATTGGAACACGGTCATTGTTTCAAGGAAATCACTTCATTATGTTTGTACCAAAAATTACAAAGCTATGGCCAACTGCCCAGTATATTGTTCCTTTGTTCCTTGAATAAGTTCGTTTCTCTTCCTCCCATGAACAACAAATATTTGTTTCTCAAGTGCCACACGGGTCAGCTATGAATCTGAAGCCCGGTGTTCACATAACAACTTTCGTTGCTGCTAGCAGCCAAGAGACAACCGAACTAATACGTTTACGTAGCCGCGGCCCGGCATCATTCTGCGCAAAACTAAACTGCATGAAAAAATTGTCGAAAATCTCAGCTAGTGGCTACTGCAGTATGTACACCAGAGCAAGTGGCAATGGTAAACTTTCAGCTATCGCTCCTAAGTTTGAGCTGTTTAGGTTCACATAGATTGACATTTTAACAACTAGTGCCCGATGTTCAATTGTTCATAGACGTCACGCTGAAGTCACGGCCACGACTACGCTGTCGGATTAGTTGAGTTGCCTCTAGGATGCTAGCGGCAACGAAAGTTGCTACGTGGGCACCGGGCTTTATACCTCAGTCAGTTTGATGGTCATGTCCACAACAAGCGCTTCCAAATCTCTAAATCTTGACGGGCACTGAAGCATATAGACACTTAGCTTCAGGAGAAGGGAGAGGTCTCTTCCAATACTGTGTCGCCATCGAAATTTCTAAAGCAAATCAGTCACGTTCATGGTCTCCCTCCCTCATTGATCGATAGAACAGTGGTCACCGTATTTTTTTGTCAAGGATCCAACGAGCGTAAATTATTTTATGGATATTAAGGGCTAGCTGGATTAACAACTCGGTCCTGCAATTGGGTGAAGTAAACTAAGAACTGAGACGACCAGGTAACTGCAGATTATTAGTACCAGTATATTAGTAAATTATTAAGTTACGCTAGCCATTGCAAAGATAATCCAGGAGAGGAACAGGAAGGGGCATAAAGTATCTACGTATGTTGATAGAAGAGAGGGACCTACGCATGAGGGTGTTACCGCATAGAACCAAAGACTCATGGCAATAGCAAGTAAAAAAGAAAAGAGTGAACAGAACAGAGAACCCATAACAGGAGTATGGCACAGAACAGAAGTACGGTTGGTACGAAAGACACGTGCCAAACGCCTAACTGAGGTAAGCTAACTTATGGGTTGCCGTAGGGGCATGAGCATAGACGAACCCTCCGGCAACCCCACAAATTCTACCAGGAACTCACAATGTGATTTGGTAGCGGTATCTACACTCGCTGCTTTGAGTTTCTTACAGGCATCACCTCATCAACATTATGGAAAAGAGAAGAGTAGACGTCAAGTTGCTCTAGTCTAACCCAGTCCATTTTTTGCCATCAGCCCCGCATGGCTCCCCGGCAGTCAACAGCTGGATGTATTTGTTGATACTACGCAAACAATCATCGTTGCTATGAGCAGTCGATGGATCACAATTATAACTCATTATTGTGCCTACAGCGTTCCGTCTTCTGAGAACAGCTCTTGGCGGCTAAGGAGAGAGGTACAAGATAAGACTGCTCGAAATTTTTGCGATCTCACTAATTCCTTTTTTACTCGGACGAGACGCGACTTCTGCAGAAGTTCCTCTGAGTACAAGTCTTGCATGAAGACGTGCAACCTCAAGGCGGACTGGATAACTTGCTTGCGGTCATGTTTTATTCATTTTGAAAAATACATCAATTTTCCGTTTTAGTGCGAAGAATGTAAAGATTGCTCTGCTGAAGCTCTTTCCAAACCTGTATATCAAAAAGAGCGATTTTCTATTAGTGTACCAAATCGTGCACAAATATACAACGATGATTTTAACTTTGCTAGCAACGCTTTCACACATTCTGAGGGCTGCAGGCATCGCTCCTTTCACGAAGCATCATGGCAGCTATAAAATTTCCTGGCAGCATTACGGTAGCTGTTTCGCTCTGCAGTGCGTGTTGACAATCCACAGCATCCTCGAGCTGCTTAGGTCATTTACGTACTACAACCAGTGGAAAGTCAACGACGTAATGGCAACCTTTTGGCTCGCCTTCGGCACGCTGATGATGGTGACAGTGAGGTGGAGCAGCATCGTATTTTCACAAAAAGAGCTCAAAATATGGAAACTTCTGCAGCAACTTGATATTTCAACTAAACGGATGAGTAAAAAATTCCTCCCAATTATCGCCTCAATAATTTTTACATACGGGAGCCATATGACGTGGTTGATCATTGGTACCCTTCAGACCAATATCCCATACCTCATTTTCCAAGTCATTTCGGTGTGCGTTTTCTCATTGCCAACCATTGTCATCGCCGTTTCTGTGAACATCATCATGACACTGGCAGCGTCGCAGCTGAAACACAGCAGGGGAAACATTCTGAGAATTCATCAGCGCAGAGTTCTTCCTTTAAGGAACGACATTTATCTGGAACATGAAGCTAAGGAGTCCGTACAATCGCGCTGCAAGAGAGCATGGTTGGTTGACACTCAACAGCGGAAAATGAACATGGATCATTCGGAAGGCAGCCATCAACATCCGCAACGAAAATTGGATTATTCTTTAGCCTGCCATCAACAGCAGAAAATTAACACAGCTCTTGGTTTCGTTAGCCAGCTACAGAGCAGGACTACTCGGCTGGAAGACCTTGAGGATACAACTTGTACCACGAAACTATCAGTCAACTTCCACAGTAGTGACTCTATAGCGCTTCATGAAATTCAAAAGCAGCTTCTGAGGACAGGCGAGGTGGTGCGCTACTCGGAAGCCAGTTTTGCCCTCTCTGTTCTTGCCATTCTGGCCTTCGTTCAAGTCCACACGGTTTACGTGGTGTACATCGTATTTATCAGTCACTTATTCAACGCGTCACTACTAGCAGTCATGACACTATACGCTCTTTTGACGCTTTTTCTGCTCCTGGACTCGCCGACTCAATACGTGAAAACCGTAAGTACATGTCTAGTGCGATGAGTACATATGTACTTAGCTTGAAGGTTTTGTTAACATGTGATTCACAATACGAGGAACCCGTAGAGAAGGTGAAATGCACAAGCTACATATTACCTTAATTCTACTCGTAAATTTGCTATGCGTATAGACCTACAACTAATCTTAGGATCAGTCCTGCCAACAATACCTAGCAACATAAGGCAGTTTAAACATTTATGAAAACTTATGAAGTGTATACGTAATGGCATCAATGATCTCGATCTTAAAATCCGTAGTAAAATTAGTAAATTTGCGGATGATACTAAACTATGTCATCCTACAATGAAAAGAGCCGAGCTCCAACAAGACCTTGACCACCTCATGGAATGGAGCGCAACGTGGNAGAGAGCATGGCTGGTTGACACTCAACAGCGGAAAATGAACATGGATCATTCGAAAGGCAGCCATCAACATCCGCAACGAAAATTGGATTATCCTTTAGCCAGCCATCAACAGCAGAAAATTAACACCGCTCTTGGTTTCGTTAGCCAGCTACAAAACAGGACTACTCGGCTGGAAGACCTTGAGGATACAACTTGCACCACGAAACTATCAGTCAACTTCCTCAGTAGTGACTCTATAGCGCTTCACGAAATCCAAAAACAGCTACTTACGACTGGCGAGGTGGTGCGCTACTCGGAAGCCAGTTTTGCCCTCTCTGTTCTTGGTATTCTGGCCTTCGTTCAAGTCCACACGGTTTACGTGGTGTACATCGTGTTTATCAGTCGCTTATTCAACGCGTCACTGCTAGCAGTTATGACACTATACGCTCTTCTGACGCTTTTTCTGCTCCTGGACTCGCCGACTCAATACGTGAAAACCGTAAGTACATGTCTAGTGCGACGAGTACATATGTACTTAGCTTGAAGGTTTTTGTTGACACGTGATTCACAATACGAGGAACTCGTGGAGAAGGTGAAATGCACAAGCTACATATTACCTTAATTCTACTCGTAAATTTACTATGCGTATAGACCTACAACTAAACTTAGGATCAGTCCTGCCAACAATACCTAGCAACATAAGGCTATTTAAACATTTATGAAAACTTATGAACTTTATACTTCTGTAAATAGGAACGACACTGGGTTTATGCTTTCAGGATACTAGTTGCTTTTAGTTGTAAATAGGGGTATATCTCGGTTACTTTTGCAAAATAATCATATTTTTTTTTTACCGAAAAAAGATCCTCAGGTAGTGGGAAAGTGTGTCCAAAATTATTAGGGGGTTACGGGAACTTCAACCCCTCAAAAAAATGGGCCAAAGAGGGAGGGCAGGGGTCAAATTGGAAATGACCTTATGATAATTTTTATTTGCGGACCGATAATTCTGGAACTTGCCCATCATATGTATTTGTGAAAAAGAAACACATTTTGCTAATACAATTTTTTTGATTTAGGCATGTTTTTGAGATAATTGGGGATACATAAATAAATACCGGGTCTTTTTTAGGCGAGCAAATTCCAACCATGGGTAGAAAAAAGCAATATAAATCGATTTTCATGAATGACAGAATGATCAAAACTCCTTAGTTTTCCAGTTATAATAACTTGAAGAAATTTAAAACTGAAAGTAGGATGCTACTTGTGCGCCAATGTTAGCACTGGTTTTGATAATTCAGCACGTGTCTGACCCCTCCAAAGCAGTTTACATTATCTTTACAATAACAACTGCAAAGATTTCATGGTTAGGAAAAAATGCATGGAGTTTCAAACTTAGGATTTAATGTAATCAACCTACTGTTTGGCGGACACTACGTCGTCAGAGTTTACATCCGTGTCGTTTGAAAAAAAAAAAAAAAAAAAAAAAAATCAAGGGTTGCGGCCAACAGATTTTGGACCTTGTGTATAATTTTCAGAGTGGCTCATGCAGCAGAGGACAAGTGATCCCAACTTCTCCAAGTTGATTCTTTTCCACAGATGTAGCGTATTTTACTCGGGAAGGGGTTTTTAACATTCACAATAATCATCATTGTGATCAAGCTTAATACTCCTCATGTTATTCGCCCAAATAATCATCAAAATCGATACAGTGTAAACGCATGGGCAGGAATGTGGTCGGAAAACGTGCTGAACGATAACATTTAGCGCTAACATTGGCGCGTACGAAGTAAAATACTTGAAGTTTTAAATTTGTTCCAGTCATTATAACTCGAAGACTGAGGAGTTTTGGTCATTTTATCGTTTCTGAAAATCGATTTCTACCTATAGTTCTACCTATGGCTGAAACTGGTCGGCCTAAAAAAACACCCTGTATATATTAAGTTTATACCTATTTCGTAAAATGTGATTTTACAACACAAAAATGAATAGAAGTGAACGACTTTTCATGCTAGGAAAATACAAGGATAGTTTTAGAACCTTGAATCATTAAAAAAAAAACTATACAGATGGCTTCTCCACTGTTGCCCACATAGTTTTGTTATCGCAGCTCAAACCCGAAAATTTTACTTTTTACCTCCGCCAAGAAGGTTATGTTTTTGTCGTTACGAACGAAAAGTTACGAACGTTACGAAAAGTTACGAACCGATTTGGACGAAATTTACAAGGACTTTTAGGTATGTTAGGAGGAATAGATGTTTAACATTTGGTGAAGATATTCCATCCGTTTGTTTGTTTGTCTGCCTCAGTTTTCTCAATGCCATAACTCAAAACGTTATTGATGGATTTTTATGAAAACAACATGAGTTGTTAGGTATGTAACAAAGAGTAAATGACCAAATTTTGGTAATGATCTGTTTGTTTGTTCCTTCGTTTTATGTTTGTTAGCACACTAACTCAAAAAATAATGAATGGATCTTTATGAAATTTGAAGGGACTGTTAGTAATATTAAAAGGCATAAATGATTAAATTTTGGTGGAGATCGGGTTGTTTGTTTGTATGTTTGACTCATGTTTGTCATAACGTTTGCTAGCAGTAGAACTCAAAAAGTTATGAACTGATTTTCAAGAATATTGCACAAGCTGCTATTACCATCAAAAGTCACAATTGATCAGATTTTGTAGTTTATACAAAGAAAATTATGGTTTCATAGCCAATTGAATTTTTTTGCTATCGTTGCCCCGCATGGCATAGGTATGCGCTCTCAGAGTGCTCCAGTTTATACTATATTTCAGTTTGCAATAAAAAATCACATATCAGAAGAAAACGAAATAGAAAATGGAAAACCCGGCTCTTTAGTTTTGTTAGCAATGTTTCAAGGATTCCAGTACTCTCATTGTTTTTTCCTAGCAGGAAAACTCATTGATTTCTATTATTTTGAATCTAATATATATATATATATATTCCCAATATCTAAAAAACCAAAGCCTAAATAATTTGTACAAGCGAAATTTATTTCTTTTTAAAAAAAAATACATCTGCTGTGCAAATATCAGGACAATAAGCCCACAAAAAAAAGAAGTTTTGAAAAATCCGGGTGACTGATTACTTTTATTAACTGGAACACTCTCAGAGCCCATACCTCCGTCAAGCAGGGCACTGTTAGCGAAAATTTAAATGAGTCCTGAAACCAGGATTCCATTCTTATCATAAAAAATTCGGTCATTTGTGTCTCTTGACAGTAATTATCTTCAAGGTTTCTCCGAATTTTTTTCAGTTATGTCCCAACAAACATTTTGCCAAATGTTTGTTAAAAACACAAGCAGACAGATCCATCATCACAGAAATTTGGTCATTCGCGTTTTTAGCATTTTAACAATTCCTGCAAATTTCATAAAGATCCATTCATAACATTTTTCAGTTATGCTGCTGACAAACATCAAATGAAACATACAGATAAAGCTTCAAATGGACAAACAGATCACCACAAAAATTTGGTCATTTGCTTTTCGCAACTATCTCCAAATTTCCTTTAAATCCGCCCCAAAACTTTTTGAGTTATGGTACCAAGGAAAAAGAGACAGCCAAACAAACGGTTGAAAAGATCTTCACGGAAAAAAATTATATCAATAATAATTTTATTGAAATCACTGTATGCATTTAAAATCATTGTGTATGCAAAACGACGAAGTCAGTAAAACCCGACAATATATGCTATTAATGAAATCAAGACCATCTGTTCTTCCTAACATACCTGATAATCCCTGTACATTTTCTAAAGATCCGTCCATAATTTTTGAGTATTCTTGATGACAGACAAACAGAAAGAGAAAGACACAAACTCGACAAAGACATGACCTTCTTAGCGGAGGTTATAAATACTGTGGAAATTCATAATCAAATACTGAAATGACAATAACTCTCTGATTCATCCAGAGCATTGCACTCTTAAGCAAAACAAAACGGAATTTTTGTCGAACCCTGTAAATGTCAATTCAAGTTAATGGAACAAGTATTATTTGGGAACGTTTGGCGACAACATGGCACCTACATCACAGTATGTCATGCAAGGACAATATAAACTTTAAAATGCATGACCTTCATCTGGCGCTCATTACTTCAGTAAACTTGACTGTCAGACCCTCACAACGATCTATAAGACAATAATGGTCTAGGACGCTTTGTTGTGGCCTGCGCAGGTAACTACGTCAAAAAATAAAATTCTATAGGATCTGATTTGGAAAGTGTAGCAAACCGGACATTTTACCAGGAAGGTTATCATGATTTTGTAGGTGCTGTTGCACTTTCGTATTTTGCCTCTCAATTGTTCAAAGAGAACTAAAACGTAAGCGATAAGTAGTCTTTTTGTTGCAAAATATAATCGCAGAGAATTTACCCGTGCTGTCAGAAGTCTGGCATGGAACTATTATATCTACTTAGTTCGGCACTCTTTTGAAGCGAGACAATCAATATCTGGAGGCGTGTATTTATCTTTAACAAACAAATGTCGTTGTCAAGCGTCGCCAATAGAACTTCCTCGTTTATAAGCTCTTAGCTTCATAGCTTCCCAGAAGTGTTCTGGCGTCTGCAAACAGTTCTTGACTGCTAAGGGAAGTGGTACAGTACTATGGGAAGTTACTAATTATTTCATTTCAACTCAAGTTGCTCAATCGTTGATCTTCGGAGGAGGTCCAGCTGACATCATATGCACGTCGCACTGCGAGTGCAGAGGTCGCTTCAAGTGCGTCTCTGGAAAGCCAGACAATCCAGAAGCAACATTTGCCATTTGCTGGCAGCCAAATCTCATATCTTTTATACAACTCAGCAATCAACTATATGCTATATACCAATAAATATTATTATACTGGAGCTACATAGTTCTCTGGCTATATTAGCGTACTATCACTTCTACACCAATGCTCAAAAAATCAATTTCCCTTGTTTTTTTCTTGTCGAAATGAAACTCATAAATGTGTTAGCAACGTTGTCACACATCTTGAGGATTTCAGGAATAGCTCCTTTTACCAAGCAAGGCGGGGTCTATAAAATATCTCGGCCGTATTACTACAGCAGCATCACGGTCCAGACTGTGGTGACATTCTTCAGCTTACGTTTAGTATTGAGGACATTAACCTATTACCACCAGTGGGAAATCAAAGACCTGGTCCGTTCGTTATGGCTCGCCTTCTACGCGATGATGGTGATGGGTGTGAGGTGGAGTTGCCTCCTGTACATCAAACAAGCGCTCAAAATCTGGAATCGCCTGCAACAACTTGATTGTTCAACTCAGCACGGGAGCAAGAGACTTGTCCCAATTGTCGTTGCATCAACATTTATTTATGTATATTATGTAGCTCAGACGATCGTTGAAAAATTGGAGAGGGGCGTCCCGTACATCATCTACCAGGTGATTGGGATTTGGCTGTTCGTTACGCCGTCTGCTGGCGTCGTTGGTTCTGTGAATATTATAATGAAATTGGCGGCGTCGCAGCTTCAAGTTACTACGATAAAAATACATAACACTTATAAGGCCACTGCTCCTCACCAAACGGCCCAAAATTTCCTGGAATCTGCAGCTGAGGATAATTTAAAAACTTGGTACAAAGGAGTTCTACTTTTGGATTCTGATTCCCCACAAAGGAACACGAACATGCACCAACCGCTGGACATTGTCGTTCGCTTAGAAGGCATTAAAGAGCGGAAGTTTCAACCCAAAACATCAATGAAGCTCCATGTCAACAACTTGGCAATGCTGCTGGATATTGGACAAAACCTGAAGAAAACTGGTCGAGTCATTCGCTCCATGGAAGGATGTTTTTCGTTCTCTATTCTGGCTATTCTGGCGTTCATACAGATGCACATGGTCTATTCAGTCTACAGCTCGTTCTACCAGCTCATATCCGACCCAGCGATATTAGTGGTCATGACACTCTACGCTTTCTTGAAACTTTACCTGCTCTTGGACGCACCGACTCAATATATAAAAACAGTAAGTACAAGCGTCTTAAGTGCCTCAAGTCTGCCGGTTACACCATATTTAATTTGCTATTGCAGCATAAACTCTCAATAGACCTGCCTGCTACAAGACAAAGCTTCCAGTGCACAAAAACTTGAAAATGTACACTTAACAAGTTCCTGAAAGACAAAGTACAATATTTCATGTTGGTAATTTTTTTAATGAAGGTATTAACAGTTATCATTAAAAAGGTTTCTTTGGATATAAATAAAACCTGACGGCGTTATGTATTGTTATTTTTGTCAACGTCATGGTGAGAAAGAATTTAATTATAAATACTAGAGCACTCTGAGAACGCATACCTCCGCCAAGTAAGGCAACGGTAACGAAAGATGCAAATTGGCTCTGAATCCATTATTTTCTTTATACCAACTCTAAAATCTAATAATTGGTGCCTTTTCATAGTATTAAAAGTTTCTACAATTTTTTTTTGAAGATCAGTTCTTAACTTTTTGAGTCAGGCTGCAAACAAACGTTATAACAAATATAAGTCAAACATACAAAGGAATCAACCGATTTGCAGCAAAATTTAATTATTTATGTCTTTTAACATTACTAACAACTCCTTCAAATTTCGTAAAGATCCATTCATAACTTTTGAGCTCTTGGCTAAAAACATGACAAACATAAGTCAAACTTACAAACGAACCAACCGATCTGCAGCAAAATTTATTCATTTATGTCTTCTAACAGTTGGAAATCTCCTGTAAATTTCACAAAAATCCATTGAAAACTTTTTGAGTTATTGCGCTAACAAGCATAAAATCAAACACAACGACAAACAAACAAAAAAACAAACAGATCATCACCAAAATTTGGTCATTTACTCTTCGTGATTTACCTAACAACTCATATAAGTTTCATAAAAATCCGTCTGTGACTTTTTGAGTTATGGAATTGAGAAAAATGATGCAGACAAACAAACGAACAAACAAACAAACAAACAAACGGATGGACGGATCTTCACCAAAAGTTAATCATCTGTTCCTCCTAACATACCTAACAACCTCCGTAAGTTTCGTCAAATCCGTCCATAACTTTTTGAGTTATCATGATGACAGGCTGCAAACAGACAAACCCGACGAAAACATAACTTCTTTGGCGGAGGTAATTAGGAACTGTAACAGATTAGTTCAAGTGTTTTCATGATAAATCGCATGGAATATGTCTTCTGTTCGACTGCAAGAAAGCATTGGATACAGTTGTTCAATTGTTATTAAAAAGAAAACGAACATGACGGTAATAGTGGTGAAGCGAATGCACAAATGGCAAGTTATCTATCTAACAGAGACCAGTATGTGCTCTGTAATGCTCTCAAATCTCAATATTTGCCAATTAAAATTGGAGTCGCCCAAGGTAGTGAGCTCGGACCGTTGTTTTTCAACATGTTTATTAGTGACCTAACTACTCTTAGAATGAAGTGTGTTCTGTTTGAAGATGATGCAGTGTTTTTACTAGCAGATGCAATTTTCACTCACCCATAACCGATATTAAGCATATATCAAGTCGATCGTCGGAACGCCCTATTGCCCATGAGGATGAAACTAAGTTAATGTTATTCACTCATTGTTCTCGCCCTGAATTACCTTCTGCTTATTTCAATGGAGAAGAATTGGAACGGCTGTCTGCGATACAATAAATTGGTTTGATTTCTGGCGATAAACTGAGCTTCAAAGCCCACATTGAAGAAGTAGGTCGAAGGCTCGGTAGAATTCTTGAGATAATAATATATCGAGTTTCCAGTCTTTGTTAATTCAAAATATTATCATCTGGGGTGCAGCCCATCGTTGGTATATTCATAAACTAGATCACTTTCAGAGCAAATACCTTCGCAAAGCTGGCGATGGGACTGTAACGAAAAATTCAAATTGGTTCTGAAATCATGATTTTCTTTGTATCAACACCGAAACTTAACCATTTGTGCGTTTTGATGGTATTACCGTAACAGTTTCTAGGATTTCCCTGAAAATGAGCTTACAACTATAAGAGTTATGCTGCTAACAAATAGCATCGCAAACATAAGTCAAACATACAAACGGACCAACCAATCGTTGTAAAATTTAATCATTTATGTCTTTCAGTATTACTAATAATTTCTGTCAATTTCATAAAGATCTATCCATCACTTTTTGAGTTATTCCGCTACCATGCAGTAAATCTAACACACCGACCAAGAAACAAACGAACAGATCATAAAAAAAATTTGATTATTTGCTCTTCGTAACTTACCTAACTACTCATGTAAATTTCATTAAAATCCGTTTATACTTTTTGTGTTATGGTACTAAGAAAAAAATTAGCAGATAAACGAACAGACGAACGGATTTTCACCAAAATCTAATAATCTCTTACTGTTAACATGCCTAACAAACCCTGTAAATTTTGTAAAGATTCATTCATTTCTTTTTGAGCAATCTTGGTGATGAACAAACAGCCAGACAAATACGACAAAATGTAACCTCATTGGCGGAGGTAATTAGAATAGGTACAAAATAAAATTTAAGGGCGAATATTTTGCGTTCAATGAGATAGCAATAAAGTACCGTAAATGATTGTGGTAATCATTTTTATATGTGCGTTACAAATGGTTCAATTTCGTGATATGTCTAACTATTCGCTGCATACATTTTTCTGATCACTAATACTTAACCATCTTCATATCTTTCAACAATATTACGTCTCGCTTAATATTCCTCCCCAACTTATGAATTGACACGCTCCAGTTTCAATCTCCTAAGCGTGCGTGCTGATGTAGAGAAACGCACAACTATTTTTCAACGGCATCTCTTGTTCATAGAATACCATCGCTGTTATTGGCTCCGATATCTAAGAACGCTCTTAAAGATCGGCATAAAAATAATGTCATGCAATTGTAGTTGAATAATACATGCCCAAAATGTTTCACAACTTTCTCTAGGGGCTACGCATATATATTATTTGTGTTTTGCAAGTTGAAATTTCCTCACAAATTGTATCGTAATGTAAATCTGTGCATAATAAACCTATCAAGCCTACACCGAAGTCTGAACCAACCGTTTTCTACCCGACGCACGAAGGAAACTTTCGCATGGACTAAATTAAGATGTTCTTCTAATTAAATAGTAAATATGGAACGTCACTGCAGATTACTGTATTGGATTAGTATGGTTTGGCTACATTCCACCGGTTATCCATCTGAAGCCACTCCACTTGCCAGCGAGGCTAGTTATTTACATTTGTGCTCTATTATTATATGTTTTTGCCCTCGTTGATACTTGAAAATACCTTAAAAAAAAGATAACACGGGATGAACCTCTATAAGTAAAACTGAAAAGAAAATATGCTGTGGCAGGAAATTGTCCATTTTAGATACGTTCAGTGAAGGTACGAAGACTTGTGCTGCTGTAAATATTCTGCCATGAAATCCCATTTTTTAACTTTCTCTGTACATTGAAACATATGTTTACTCTCAGTTCACGACGTATAAAAATTCAGTAGCTGATCAACGAAGCGAGGATTTTCATGTGGCAGTAGACTCAGCAATTATGTTTTCCAAATTTGCTGTCTTTCTTTGACGAAGCAGTTTTCATTCAGAAGAAAAGCTTCGAAGTACTGGAGGCTTAGCATTCGCTAGATACTGCAGGTAGGATAAGCGGCAGTTTATTTAATTAAATTCAGTTGTTTTTTACTGTTTGCTACACTAAGATTTTTTTCCGCATGTCATCTAAGGTGGAGGACGAACGTGCTGCTAAAGTGAATTAAAAGAGAAAGCACTTATCTCCTATGACAATTTGAGTTGGCTGCCTTGGTAGCGTATCCTTCAAAAGCATATTAGCAACAAAAGCATGTTAAATAAATGAAGACAGGGCTTCACAAATTCCTCGTTGTCATATTTGCCAGAGCAGGTATTTTATTTAATACATTATATTTACTCATTGTTGGTAAAATACAGATTGGTGTTGCTTGGAATATCTTCAAAATGAAGAAACAATGAGATACCGAGTACCTATTGTAGGTATAATGAAAAGAAAAATCGTTTCTACTTTAGATATCCCGAGAGAAAGATTAGAACGTTAGCAAAGAGTACAATAACCATAATCAAAATAATAGATGTATTTGGGTTAGCCAAAAGTCCGATTTTTCGATATCAACTATTCGGACTTTAAATCTAATTGGACACTGTATTCGTTACAACAAAAGCGACTAGGAAAACGTGAGTGTATTAAGACTTCAAGGAGAGAGCTTTTAGCATTTGCATGCATTTTGTACTTTAAAAAAGTTTATGCGCAGCACCATCGGTCCCTAGTATGCTTTTTCGCCGTAGGAAAGGAACCACAGCAACAGAAACATGCGAAAAATATGCATTGAGTATAGAGAAAATACCGTTTCCAAGCGGGTGAGACAGAAAGGGCTTCTTCAATATCCATGAAAGAATTTTCAGTAAGAGATGAACCTCGATCAGGCCTGCCAAGAAAAATGACCTCTACCAACTAAAAGCAGAAGTCCATCAAGACTACAAACTGACGACCAGGCAAGTTGCAGATAGTTTCAACACACCTAATTGAAGCGTGGATAACACATGGCATAAAAGTAGTGTTTCTAAGCTTGATGTTTGGGTTCCCTTGGACTGACAGAAGCGTTTGCGATCGATCCATTGCTAAAACTGGAAAACTGACGTGTTTGAAAAGAATTTTCAGAGGATATGAAAGTGGATGGCAGCAATAATGAGAAAGTTTGTTTTGATTTCCGTATTAAACAAAAACGTTTTTGGCCAACCCAGTAGTAACGGCCATCGTGAGTTGAACGTTGAAAGGCTGTATTGCAAGTCACAAACTGGTCACATCAAAGATATATTGAAAGTGCTGTTTGCAGTTCGTCGAAAGGCATAAGAGTCGTAATACGTTTTACCGGTGAAGTGTGCTATTTAGTTTTGAAAGCAAATTCTACAGGCTACACCGCGTGGGCAGCCAGATTCTTCAACCAAGGAAAGGCGAAGAATTCATGCTAGGGGTACTGTTGCAACGCTACAAGGTTTGGGTTAGAGTATATATCTGGCATTATAGGGAACAACTGGCCCATTCCTAGAGAGCAGCAAGGACTTACGCTGCGGCCCTCTATGAGCTGTTGTCATTAGGTTAGAATCATTTAGGTATATAAGGAAGAAAAAGAAAAGACAAAGAGAAAAACTCAGCGAGTTCGTTGTGTAAGCACGATTAATTGCTGTACATTTGCGGAGATCGGAGACGTTCATTTAGTAGGGGGTGTGAATATAATGGATAACGATGGGCTCTGAATCATTGGCCGTTACGAGTTTGTGACTCTTCCCAAACTAAATATGAGGGCGCCGACCAGCAGCTAAATTGCGGTTTTAGCTTCTGTGGCGACCCTGATTTTTGATAGGGTTGAAAGAGTTCGTTGCTGTGGAGGTTGTTGCTCCCAATGTTTGTCAACACACTTTTTAAATGTATGCACTGTCTTTGCGCTGACAACATCAGAGAGAGCCTATTTCGAATGCTCACTACGAAAAACGAGAAGAACAGGAGGCTCAGTGTACACAGTTCTTTGATCTTTGTGTTTGAGATTTTAGCCGCTGTTCTCAGGCGAGAAGTCTCATGTCTGTCACAAATGGGAACATCATTGAAAGCATTCAAGTACCTGTTTTTGTCAGTTGCCCTTTGAGTCGTCTTTGGTGTAGAGAGAGAGAGAGATGAGTCCAACTTCCTGTAAGCGACGCTCGTGCAGCTTTTTTTTTTGCAGCTGAGGTATCAATTTGGTTTCTCAGCGTTTGATTCTTCCAATTTATCGACATCTTTGTACCAGTGCTGCGACTAGACTTGAACAGCAAATTCTAAATGCGGGCGTACTAGTACTTTGTACTCAGGAATTATTATGTAATTGAATTTATGTTCAAATTTCTCGTAGTGAATCCCAGAATTCGGCTTGCCATTTTGACACTCATCAACTTGCTGATTGGGTTTTATTTTGTATGTGATAGTTATTACTACGACACGCTGCTGGGTGACAGCTGCTGGAGAGATATGTATATTCAACTCTTACGTAAATGTCAACATGAGGAGCGTACATATTTATAATGAAGCGTCCATCACCAATTCCAATGAAAAAGATGGCCGTTTACTGTTCTATACAACACTTGCTCTTGTATTGTTGTGCAGGTGGCTAATTTTATGTGTCATTTTAGTGCAGTGAAACGGTCATCCTGGTGAAAGACATTCTGGCCTGCGAGATCCTCAGTGACAAAGAACGGGTGCAGGTAAGGAAACTTGTACTTTTAAGACACCCCTTCAGTGAACAACGATCCAAGTCCCTTACGCTGAATTTGCCAGCTTCCCATCGTATTATACAGTCAGCATCGCTATTTATTGCTCAAATTTCCTGGTGCAAGCCTTACAACTTTCTCGTGAAAGGTCTTACGTAGGGCGTTCAAAACGTTTTGGCAAAAGGGTAACAGAAACAAACTTATTACAGGTACACAGTTATTGAGCCTCAAACTCCTTCAACACACCACCCTCCTGCAAGCTTTCACGCATCTGGAGCCATGTCACCCATTTGAGAAAGCACCTAGAGTACGCAAGCAGTTTTTGTTAGTAGTTCTACATTCGTATACTTCTAGCAAAGTCCTGTTCTCTTCGAAAATTAACCCGGGAAGTTTAAACAAAATTCGCCATTTGAGGCGGAAAGCAAGCTGGAACTTATTGACCAGCCAAGATACAGTCCTGACCTCGCACAACGCGACGTTTGGTTATTCCCTAAGCTGTCTAAATACTAAAGGGATCTGTAAGGGTAGATTCAGAGCTGAAAAGTGTACCTTCTTGTCAGTATTCCTGAGTGCTTCGTCAGAAGACGACACGGCTCCGTCAGTGCATAAACTTCGGAGGAGAGTTTGTTGAAAGGGGGTGAGACACAATGGAAGTGTCTTTCTATGAATATATTTTGTTTTCCTCTGGGCAAATAGTTTGAGCATCTACGGACTCTAATGCACATGACTGCCTTTTCTGGGATATCGTGTTTGTTTCCGGTCTGAGTAGATCTCCCAGATAGAGACGTACAAATATTCTTGGCCATTTTTTCAAGTATCTACATGTTTGTTTGCATGTTACCGTGTACAGAATCTTCACGATAAAATAGGAAGAAATTCGGGGCATGGGCAGTCTTTTTGCTCGGATGTTTAGTGAGGCCCCGGCATTAGTTAGACTCAGCCGTCGGGAAACAAAATAAGTCAATTTTCACGAACACTGTCGTGATTGATTCCTACAACAATTATTTCACACAATGAAAAAAAACAAGTTAATTCCATATTTGACGATATTCATTTGCGTTAATCAAAGCAATAAAAAAATCATTGCGTTGCTTATAAACTATTCATCCCTCTGAAGAAAATTGAATACTTAGGACAGGTCTTTAGTGACTCAATGGGTCACGGGCACTCTTGTAACTCAACAAATATATGAGCTAAAGTACTGTCAGTCTTGATATACACTAGCCGCTGGATTCGTCATTGCATGACGCTAAAAAAAAAAATAACTTCAATAAAATCTCCGTTCTGTTCACTCTTGTTAGTGATACTATTCTGAAGAATATATTTTCCCTTTTCGTTCACTGATTTACTTAGTTTGCGTTTGATGAGGTCAAAGCAAGAAGCTTCAATAGGGAGGAGGGAACCATGCCGCTAAAACTTAGGCTCGCCAGCGAGTCAACCAGATCAGGGGTGGTTGTGAGGCGTTCATGAATCTCATTGGTGAAAGTGACGCGGGAGCAGCGATTTTTTTTTTCAATGGCAGTGACTTTTACGGGGGAGCAGCAGACAAACCGATGCACTGAGATGCGATTGATGCATACGGCAACTGGCTGCAGCCACACCCGACTCTTTTTCCTGATATGCGATTGGTGCATACGGCGACTGTCTACAGCCACAACCGACTTTTGAGCTTCACGGACGAGGCTCCTGGCTCCCTCGTCTCTATTAAACCTACTTGGTTTAAAGGAGCAAAATTGCTTGCAGTGGGAAGTCAGTAAAAGAAAGTATCCACGCTACCATTAATTGGTTCGTCAGTCACCCGCAAAGCTTACATTTCAAAACCGGTAGAGCAACGGCCTCATTGCCATCGAGTAAATGAATTTCTGCTACTTACTGTTTCAAATCGTTAGGGAAGAGACAAACTGCTGAAGAAACTGCGTAGTATGATGTTCTTTGTGTTACTGAGGTAGAAGATAATATGTTTATACTCAGCATTACAAATTAAATATCATCGTATCGTTTTTTGCGGGATGGGTTTGATGTGATGTTGTTATTGAAGAAAACCTACCATAAGTCAAGACCGTAGCGTGATAGGAATGCACTGCATGTCTCATTAGCGCAGTTAATGACTGACTGTTGTCACGTGAGGCTAACAAGATCATTGCTGTACTCGTATATTTTAACTAATGTCACTTACGTCTAATAACC
The DNA here is from genome assembly GCA_001587735.2 of Parhyale hawaiensis. NCBI lineage: Eukaryota > Metazoa > Arthropoda > Malacostraca > Amphipoda > Hyalidae > Parhyale > Parhyale hawaiensis. The sequence continues at coordinate 40,883,780 of LQNS02278091.1, read as the reverse complement.
TAATGCTGCGTCAAAATGGATATCCAGAGAAGACTGAAAGCAAAACAGATTGTAAGCAACACGCTTTTCGGTGGGTAAAAAGGTTCCTGCTATTTTAGTGGTGCTCCAGTAATTTTGGACATTGTGAGCCTCAAAAATATCGAAAGTGCATTGCCGGATCGAAAACTTTACAATTGGAATATTACGTCGGATTAAAAGCTGACGTAGATATTTAATAAGGAGTCTTGACGTGAGACTTCCTCACAGAGCCCCAGGGGCATGGTCTGCCCCCAGCGTGACAGTCGTTGCCTTATATAAATATTTTTTTACTTCAGTCTTCATTATACAAATTTTTGCTTCATGTGCTTCTATTGACCGACAGAGTCTGAAATTTTGCCACGACCGGGGCTGGGGTTGGGTCTCAAAAAAGCTGGATTAAGCCGGGGCCCCGGTCGGTCTATATGTGCATCACATGTCCGACTTAGCAACAGTTCACCTCATTCACTTCTCGCTTCCAGCTGGGCAAGTTCTTTGCGGCACTTGGCGTGATCTGTCAGCATCCGGTATGCGTACTGCTGTGGGTTTACTAACCTTCCCCAGCAATGGGAGGGCTGGGGGCCGCAGATTGTCACATGGAGTCTCCCGCCACTGGCGGTATAGCTCTAGATAATCTGTGGTCGATTGCAGCCGTATACTCCTCTGGGGCCTGTTGGCCTATATCTGCAGCACAAACCAGTGCATGTGGGTTTTTCAGTTTGGGGTACGGTCAAGTTGACTTTACCTTGACGTTGGCTTTCTGAATAACAAGGGCTGGAAAAGGCGTGGTCGAAGCATCGACTCCAATCATCATACTAGAGCACTCTGAGAGCGCATACCTCCGCTAAGCGATGCAACGGTAGCAAAAAATTCAAATTGGCTCTGAAACCATAATTTTCTTTGTATAAACTCCAAAATCTAATGATTTGTACCTTTTGATAGTGACAACAACTTGTGCAATGTTCTTGAAGATCCGAAACGTTAAGAAAAACATAAGACAAACATACAAATGAACTAACTGATCTGCACCAAAATTCAATCTTGTATGTTTTTTAACATTATTTACAACCCCTATAAATGTCATACAGATCCATTCATTATTTTTCGAGTTATTGTGCTAACAAGCATAAAATTAAAAACAGGGACAAACGAACGAACGAACGGATCAGTACCAAAATATGCTCACATACTTTTTGTTATATACATGCCAACTCATGTTAATTTCATAAAAATCCATCCATAACTTTTTGAGTTATGGCATTGAGAAAAATGAGGCAGACAAACAAACGAACAAACGGATGAACATATCTTCACCAAAAGTTAATCATCTATTCCTCCTAACACACCTACCATTCCCTGTAAATTTCGTCCAAATCGGCTCGTAACTTTTTTGACTTATCTTTGTGACAGACAGACAGAGAGACAAACACGACGAAAACATAACCTCCATGGCGGAGGTAAAAATAGATACATTGATTAGATTTAGGTATGGGAATTGAGAGGGAATTTGTGCTCAGGAAGGTAATGAAAATGTAGCGCCGAAAGAACTCGAAGCGTAAAGTGTACAAGAACAATGTAGAAAGAGAACAATACATGCAAGTTACGCTTACTTTTAACAGATGCAACGCATCCTACTTCTTTTGGAGGAGATGCCGAGGATCAGGATTCTAGGATTCTTCGAGCTGGGACGACACTGCTTCTTGCCGGTAAGAGTCTACACCCTGAAAGAT
>LQNS02278091.1:40865242-40882026 GCA_001587735.2 Parhyale hawaiensis | reverse complement strand
CGCTTACTTTTAACAGATGCAACGCATCCTACTTCTTTTGGAGGAGATGCCGAGGATCAGGATTCTAGGATTCTTCGAGCTGGGACGACACTGCTTCTTGCCGGTAAGAGTCTACACCCTGAAAGATATGTGTACTTGAGTGTGCTGGCCTGGTTACAGTAGAATGCATTTAGATTAGCGTTATTAATGTAATCACGTCACTGCCAGAATGGTATTCCTGATACTTGTTTACGTGCATGCTGCCCAAATCTGAAACTCGTTTGGCTATGATGAGGTCACAACGAAGATCTAGCTTCGTTTCCAGCACAAGTTTTTTTAACAGAGTCTATATTTTATAATGCAGTAATACATACGCTGTGCCCCAAAATTCATTAAGCTTTGAGATGAATGCACGTAGAAACTGTACGTAGATATTAAAGAGAACTTCAGTACTTATGCTCTAGTATGCTTTTATGACACCATTCCTTGTGGCATGAATATGACGAGACGTCGTCTAAGCACCCGCGGTCTGTCACTCTGAGAAGAGCATCTACATCGCCAGTGAGCAAAAATTTTGACTTCACATTGATACTTCACCGAGAGAATTTCATCAAACTATATGAAGGAAAATACATTGGGAAGACTGGGAAAACACCCAAAGCAAGGCAATCTAAATAACGGTGATTACAGGGTCAGTAAGAAGCTCAATATAATTTCTTCCCGCACATACTGCGAAAAGGGATCGTTCGATTTAGAACAGGCGAGAAGATACTTCCAATATTGATTGGCTTACAGACTTGGACACTCAGAATACGACAAATATCAAATTATTTGAAACCGGGAGTACCTAACGTTGCTCATCTCTTAGGTCTGCCTGAAATTTAAACTAATGTATTTTTCACCCACAGATGCTGTCGTTCATACTGACGTACGTCATCATCATTATACAGTTCACTAAGTAATACTGTCACCTGAATGCTGGAGCAGTACGATACAAGAAACTATGTATAATAAGCACGGTCTCAGTGTCCACAAGGCTGTTTGTCTCTCTGTCCATAACGCATGGAGAAGAGTGTTTACATCCCGATATTCTTCAAAGGATTATCTCTTCAGAGACATCAGAGGAATACATGATGACAAAGTGTAGGTCCCATAATTCTTTAGGCTACGCAATTTCTAAATAAAGACAGCCAGCAGATACACGACTATATCGTTAAAATTAATGATATACTATATTAGATGTACCTATCTCAAGAGTTTAGAAATTTTGCTTCTGACAATCGACGTGGAGGCCTAGTAAATAGTATACTGTGAAGAGGTACTGAGACTCAAAACTACCAATGCGTTACACAATGTTTATTTCTTCACAGAAAGCGATATATTGTGGGGTAGGCATAAGAAAGACTAAATGGAAAAACTACCAGCTATCGAAAACAATGCAATTAAGCACATTTTGATGCTGAGAAGTTTTGCACAGTGAGCTAGTGGACCATCTAAAATAAATGAACAAGCCCGTATATGGTTTTGCGGTGTTTGTCGCAGGGTACATGTCTTTCTTTTAATTAATGAAAATCATCTGTCACCGATCTTTCAACCCAATAACGAGCCATGTAACTAAGCAGTATCGACGGTGCGAACCCGTTAATGTTTACTATCCTAGATTTCCAACCACCGATACAGTGTTCTTAATATGAAAGTCATATTGTATTTGGGCAGTTACTACATCCAATATTTTTGAGCGTTTTAAGAATAACGACAATAGCAGCATAGCTAACACCTGGAGATGATATTCCAAAGGACGTAAATCGAAACAAAAACTAAAAGGTAAAGTCCGTTGTATTAATCTGAGTATAGTTGTTGTATTGTGAATATTTGTAAATCACATTTTTCTCTATGTATAACACAACTGTGTATCGCACATCATAATGGCACAGATTGAATTTCGTTAGTTGATTTACAGCCTAATAATTTCCTCATTAAATGAAATGCTGGCTCACAGAGCAGCCAAAGATTGAGGAGCCACTTGGCCAAAAAGGAAATTTCGGTTCCCGTAATTGAGGCTGACTGCACGGTGATGCAAATGAATTTCTCTGTGTTATCTCATTACTTTTTCATACTTTTTAGGCTATTTGACTTCACGCTTTTGCATTCATTAANAAACATTGAGGAGCCACTTGGCCAAAAAGGAAATTTCGGTTCCCGTAATTGAGGCTGACTGCACGGTGATGCAAATGAATTTCTCTGTGTTATCTCATTACTTTTTCATACTTTTTAGGCTATTTGACTTCATGCTTTTGCATTCAGTAATGACTGGCAAACTTGTGCATACTTTTAAATGTTCTATACGCAACAAGTTCACAAATATATTAAAGCTTGAAGAGTTATTACGTAAAGCAACTGTAGAGGACATCCTTTGATATTTACAGTAGAGTAAAAGGATTTCGCAATAGTTCGTTAAATACAGTCTCATGTTTTTTGTAGTAAAAAGGTTTAATCAAATTCGTGGTATGCTTGATTTGTAATGAAATGCCAAATAAACAGCTGATGGAGTTATTAATGAAATTTTATTTGGTATAGGGACTAGACGAGAAAATCAGAACAGACAGCAGAGCTGGTGAGTTGGGGCAGCTGGCTGCCATGATTGATGAAGCCCTGGAAGTAGTGAAGTGATGAAGCACTGGCCACCATGAAGTAACTTAGCATAGCAAGCAGTGAAGTGATATAATATTGGTAGCAGTGAAGTGATATAGCATTGGCGGCCGTGAAGTGATCTGAATGATAAAGAACTGGCCGACATGAAGTGATGTAGCACAGACAGCAGTGAAGTGCTATAGCATTGGCAGTCGCAAAGTGATCGAGCATTGGCAACCGTGAAATAATGTAGCATTAGCAGCCCTAAAGTGATCTAGCATTGGTAGCTGTAAAGTAATAGAGCATTGTAAGCCTAAAAGTGATCTGCATCAGCCGCAGTGAAGTGATGTAGCGTTGGCAGCTGCATAGTGATTTAGCGTTGGTAGCTGTGAAGTGATATAACATTGGCAGCTGTAAAGTCATCTAACATTGGCAGCTGTGAAGTGATATAGCAGTGGCATCCGTAAAGTGATTTAGCATTGCCAGCTGTAACGTGATACAGGCCATGAAGTGATGTAAAGTAGGCCACAATGAAGTAATTCAACTATAGCCACAATGAAGTGATGTAAAACAATCGTCCACTAAATTATGTAATGTAGACAACCATGAAGTGATTAAACCTAGTAATCCATTAAGTCGTGTAATGTAGGCAACGATGAATAGATGCACCAGCAACATATAAAGCATGAAGTGATGTAACGCAGACAATCATGACGTGATGTAGTGTAGGGAACAACCATGATTCAACTTAGGCAGTCATGGAATGATTCAACTTACCCTTGGTACTTTCACTAAGTTGAATCCAATGGTAATTCCCAATATTGCATCCTTTGGTACTTCACTACATTGCTTCCGTTGGTGTTTCACTGCATCAAAAGGATCCATCAAATGTGAAATGACATGGTACAGATGTTGATTTTTCCATTAGTGAAGGGTTATATAAGCACCAAAATGTCATTTTAATCTCCTTTAACGCCTGTCCTGGTATCTTTATCTCATGGTTAATGATGCATTTTTAGTTCATGGTTACTTATGCGGTTTCACTATTTAGTATTAGTGTAATTTTAATTAGGCTTTTCAATATTACCTTGTTTCCTTAACCTTCTTGCGGCTATAGGGATGAGCTCTACCGAAAGCTCTTAATACATCAAATTGTGAGGTTATTACTTCAAATCCGTCTTTGAAAAAACCTCAATCGTATGTGATATTAAGGTACATTACATGCAGTATCTATGAGCTGATTTTTTCTATGAAATCTTAATATTCCTAGAAATCATAATGAATTTTCAATTACTGCATTCCTGGTGTCCGAAGGTTTGATATCAATCGCCTACTGGAAATATTCATACAAGGGCGTAGGCTTGGGGTAGCACAGGGTGCACGTACACCTCCCCCACGCCAAGCACAAAAGAACATTTTGCACCTCTATAGAAGAAATGGAAGAAATAGCTATCTGTAAATTCAAAAACTAGTTTTGCTCGGGGCTAACAAATTTAGAGCAGGGTTCTTTTTGCTTGTAAACAATGCTTTGCCAATTTTTTTTTATTAGGAGTAAGCTTAAAATCTGGCAATCCCATTTTTATATGACATAGTGAAAAACTGAACTCTCAGTTCTCAAGTTTGGCACGCAAGGCAGCAGCACTGTTGGGTCTTGTCTATGCAAGTATTTGAAAGCTTTAGTCATTGGCATTTGATAAAGACACTAACCAATACAGCAGTGACTTTCCATCACCTTATTGGTTCTGCAGAAGCGATAACGACTGCAGTCTACTGTATGTACGAGGGCTTTCCTTAAGTAATGCCTCCTATTTTGTAATTAAAAAAGTTGAAGAGCAATGAAAACTTTAGTGGCACCATTAAAACAAGCCACCTCGTGAGCACCAGTTTTTATTTTTGTATCTAATCACCACTATTCTCAATGCCCTTTTGCCAGCGATAAACGAGAGAGTTAATGCCTCGGTCATTAAAGTCAGGCCTGCCGAGGCTGTTCATTTTTTTCACGACTAGGATTACGGTGTTCTTGTCGGGGAACCGCTGACCACGTAATGTGTCCTTCAAAAGTCCAAAGAAGTGGAAGTCTGATGGTGCCAGGTTTGGACTATAAGGCGGGAGAGACAGCACATTCAAACTAGTGTGTGGCCTGACGTTCTGTTGCAAGCGGAATGTTTGTTTTTTTTTTTGCTTTACTCCGGTACTGCTGGGAGCGGAGCCTTTAACTTGGTGAACGTTTCAACAAAACGATCAGAGTTCACAGTCGCCTCTGCTTTTTAGAATTCCGGGAGGATGAAGCCCTTCCTGTCGAAGTAGACGTTGCACCGTGCACAACACTTTACCAACAAATGTCTCCGTCTTGAACATCTTCCTTGCTGGGGTAGTGTGAGTGGTGTCATTCCACTGACTGCCGTTTGTGCTAGGGTTCATTGTGGTAATGCCACGCCTTGTAACTAGTGATGAAGCGGTTCAAGAATCCGTCACGTTCGGCTTCGTACCGATCCAACAAGTCCCGAGAGACGTCCTGTCAGTGATCCCTGTGTACCTGCTTGAGCATTCGTGGAACCCGCCCAGTAGCACATGCACTTTGCGGTATCCTAGAACGCACAACATCGTTTATAGCGCACCCACGGTAGCAGCAAGCTTGCGTGCTCAGCTGTTGGCAGTGAAGGTCAACGGATCGGTATAATGCCAGGTAAGCGTTTTTTGTGCCGCTTGGTGTGCTTGGTCGGCAGTCGCTGAGTGTGCAAAGCTACCGTTGGGACACTTTACCTTGCCCATAGACCACTCCATACATTGACTGGACACTGGTCCCTAAAGCAGATTTCGGTCCCGCAATTGAGCCTGACTGCACGGTGCCGCAGACGCATTTTTATATGTCCTCCCATTACTTTTTCATACTTTGTTTACGGTATTTGACTTAATCCTTAAACATTCGGTAATGACTGGCTAACCTAAGCTTACTGCTTAAACTTCTATACGCAACAAATTCACAAAATATTAAGGCTTGAAGTGTAATTACGAAGAGCAACTGTTTATGACATCCTTTGATAGTTGCAGTAAGTTTATTCCGCAATGATAAGTGAAATAAACAGTCTCATTTTGTAAAATAGAAGCTTCTCAATTTCGTGGTTAGCTCGATTTCTTATGAAATGTCAAGTAAACAGCTGGTGGAAATGTTGATGAAATGCATTTGGTAGCTATGCGGGCTAAGCGAGAAGATCAAAACAGACTGCAGAGCTGAGAGGTGAACTGGAACAGCTGGCAGCTATAAAGTGATGGAGCTCAGCCAGCAGTGAAGGGATACGCACTGGCCGCCAGGAAATGATCTAGCATTGGAAGCAGTGAACTGATCTAGCATTGGAAGCAGTGAAGTGATATAGCATTGGAGGGCGTGAAGTGATCTGAATGATGAAGCACTGCCCACCATGAAGTCGTGTAGTATTCACAGCAGTAAAGTGATTCAGCATTGACAACCGTGATGTGATATTGCATTCGCAATCGTGAAGTGATGTAGCTTTGACAGCTGTGAAGTGATATATCATTGGCCGCCCTGAAGTGATGTGATGTAGGCCACTGTGGAGTGGTTTAATTCCGGCAACCATGGTGTGTTTCAACTTAGGCAAACAAAAAGTGATGCAACATAGGAAACCATGAAATGATGTAACCTAGGCAACCACAAAGTGGTGTAATATATTTAGGCTGTAATATGAAATAATATTGACAATCACGATGTGCAGCTTTAGAGGGTTCCAGTAATGAAGGTTTGTATCTGCCACAAATTGTTATGTTTTAATATCATTTACCGGCAGTCTTGGTATCTTTATCTCATAGCTAAACATGTATTTTTAGTTCAATGGTAGGTACCAATGTAGTATTAATTTGGTTTTAATTCATTTTTTCAACAATACTGGGTTTTCTTAACCTCACTTTTGTTGCGGCTATTGGGATGAGGTCTACCGAAAGCTCTACATATATCAATTTCTAAGGTTATTGCTTCAAACCACCAATGGAAAAAACTCAATTGAATGTGATAATAAAGTACATTACTTGTGGTATCCATCTGCCAATTTTTTTTAATAAAGTTTTAATATTCCTAGAAATTATGCTGCATTTTCAATTTTTCTTGGTGTCCGAAAGTATGATGTATATTGCCTACTGAAGATATACGATTGTGAATTTAGAGTTCCTGCTTTACAACGCATTCCTTATGGTACGATGAAGAAATTAATCTTTGTTTGAGGTCTCTGTGATTATTAGAATTCATTTTATTAACACTTACGTAAATTGGCATCCAGGCCCAATGGTAAGAGACCCGATTTCAGTGACCAGTCAATGTATGGTGTGGTCTATGCCTTGCCCAAAAAGGAGGAGGGTAGGGCCAACGATTACGCCATATTCTTAATGACCCGTGGTCTACTACAGGCGTGCTTACTCCTATATCCGCAGCATAAACTAGAGCGTGTGGGTTTTCTAATGGAGGGTACTGGGAAGTTGAATCCATCTTTAGCGACACCCACATAAATTTCTACAAGTATTTCATTCACCGTTATACTCCGATCGGTGTGGATGAGCTGATCGAGGCGCACTTTCTTTGAAGGGGTGGTGGTGGTGCATGGGCGTTCGGAGCGCACTAAGTCACTCACTTCTCTGTGGCAACTGTGAAATCGACGAGGCTATTTTCTAACTGGGCTGACAGCAACTGCAACGGCTTCGTTAACGTCTACCAGGTGCCGGTGAAAGTTGATTGGTTCATTTTTTCCTACATGGAGGAATTTAATGAAGCATTTTTGCTTCTGCCGCACGTCCATTACAGGGATAGCTATTTTCAAGTGTCACACTGTCAATATCTGCTACAGAGAAACGAAACTTTCACGTTATGAGCGCATTTGCTCAGTCATCATAACATCATAATTTGCAATCTGCTCGGATCCCTTTGGGGCGTAAAAAAAGGTGGCATTACTTTTGGAATAACCCTCATATAGAAAACGCCAGAGGAGAAACGACGCAAGTCACTAGCCGAAGCCGTCAAAGATTGTGATCTTATAACATTCCTTAATATCTCTACTCTTCTGCAAATTTTCTGTACCCTCTCTCTGGCCTCCTATGTATGTGAAGAGAGTACAAACACACTGCGACGCCTTCATTCATACCTGAGAGCAACCATGGGACAAGAGAGACTTTAACCAATGGCGCTCATCAACATTCACTATTTTACACATATAGATCTTCATCGTGTCGGTAATTAAAACACTTATGCCTCAATCAGTCCCAGCGACTTCAGCTGAATTCCCAAATCAAGTCCTAGGTTTTTACGATGTAGCTGGTATCACATTTAGTGATGCATGACCATCACGGGCGAGAAAAGAAACTGCATGTAAAACTAACTGCATGAACACACAAACGTGAAATGCGCATTTATGGGACTTGTGTGCAGATTGAGTGCAAATTGAATTCGAATTTTCATTGGTTGATTTCGTACTTTTACACACACGATTAGCTTTCATAATGAGATATTCATGATTAGGCCTATTTGTAGCTAAACTAGTGTGGTGTTCAATTATTGATATTGTTTCTCAACGCCTATTACAGCCCCTCGAGTTCCGGTTTCCCAAGGTGTGCACCCTCTCGTCGTCAGACCAGCCTACGCCCTTGACATATGATAGTGAATTTAGATTCCCTGCTCAGCAATACATTCCTTAGTTACGACGAAGAAATTAATCTTTGTTTGAGGTCTCTGTGATTATTAGAACTCATTTTACTAAGGCTTACGTAAATCGGCCTCCAGGCCCATTTGCGAAAGGCCCGATTCCAGTGGGCAATCAAGGGATGGCGTGGTCTATGGCTGACTGTAATATTTTATAGGTACATATAGTTAAAAGTTGAATTGATTTGACCACACATTTCCAATTGCACTGGTTTTGCAGCAGATGCGTGCCCACAGGCTTCACATGAGAGCACAGATGCAGCCAAAGCTTCCTAGGCCACCTTATTCTGTCTTCTTCTCTCTCCCACTCCAACTACACTGCCGGATATCTCTAAGCTCCGCATATCAGCGGCTCTTGATCGTGCTTGCGTGCATTCATAATCGTCTCTTTGGCAGGGATTCTCCACCCTTTTTTCTCTCTATTCTTCTTCTTCTTTTCTGCTGTTTGTTCTGTATACTATAGTCTGACCATTTTATCAAGGCAGTTCGCTCGCAGTCAAATTCCTCTATTCTATGGGTATTTCTTAGATTTCTCTATACAGGCTACAGGTAGAGGACGGGGCTAAGATACAGGCCGAACAAAATCTCAGAAATACCCATAGAATTGGCAACGCTGTGGAGGAATGCGACGATGACCAAATGGCCTTGATAAAATGGTCGGGTCACAATATAATAACATTCTGTCTTCGCTAAAGAACACGATGATCAACAATGCTGACGATTCCACGCTGACAGAAGTGACTTCTACATCCAGCAGGCGTCAGGTTGTCGCCCAGTCTCTGAATAGGGACCTGTCCCACATTAATGCATCATGCTCAGCCTGGAGTACGGAGCTGAATGCCGGTAAGATCAAATATATGGTTGTCAGTCGGTCTCGGGCTTTTTTTTACAGCAGCAGCCACCTCTGGAGATAGGTGACACTCTACTCCATTGGTCTAGCTCCTTTAAGATTCTTGCTTCTGTCTTTGAGGAGAAACTTACTTTTGAGCCACATATTAGGTGACTGATGTCAGTATGATTGGGCTCATGCGTAAGGGAAATTCCGTATTTGGTGAAAAAGATGAAGTCCGCAAATGGTTTTATGCTTTTTTCCTTCCTGTTTTGGAGTATTGCTCAATGGTCTGGGCTTCAGCTGCTGACAGTCACTTGCGTCTGCTGTACTGACTTGTTAGTTCAGCCAGCAGGCTGTGCGCGGATAATGATCTGGTGAATCTATCCCATAGGGGATGGAGTGGCCGGTGTATAACAACGAGAGACATTAGTTGCATTCTTCTGCCCCTGCCCTCAAGGTCTTTTGGAATATTACCCGAGGTGCTGTTGATGTGCACTCTTTCATTTTGTAGAGTACTAGAGTATTTGTAGAGTCAGTTCAGTTCGCGTTTCCTGTCCTGATCTGTTTCGGTTTGGAATTCATTGCCGGCATTAGCTTTCGGTCGTGTGGGCCTGCAGGCGTTTAAGTCAGCTGTTAATGGCTTTCCGTTAGATTTCCTTTAGCAGTGTTTCGGGCTTCCCGGTGTTGTATAGTGCTTCATAGTGTTGGACTGTAAATAACTTTTTGAGTTATCTTGGTGACAGACAAACAGAATAACCGGCATTCAGTCAGGCAAACACGCCAAAAACACAACCTCATTGGCGGAGATAATTAGTATCGTCACATGTTATCCTACGTGCTCACTGTTCACGATGGGAGATCTAAACTCAGGACAAATATCCCTCTTGCTACTTATCGTGCGTACTACAGGAGAGCAAAAAAAAAAAAAAAAAAGCCCGGCGTCCCTCACGTCAGGCCTTCCGAGCTGCAGTCTGTCATCTGCAACAGCCAGGATTAGTTCCACTAAGTCTTGAGCGATGAGGTCCCACGTCTGCATATGACGGATTCATCCCGCCACGGTATCATCAGAACTAATGAGCACTGCTCTCGTCATACATTTAACTTACCAACAGCAGCCCTAATATTCGGGAGTCTTTAATACCATATATAGCTGTTTCATAGCATTAGCCTGAATCGCGAAAGAGAGAGAGAGAGAGACCAATAATAATGTTGCCCTTTCATGCACTGAGATGGCAAGCCGATAGACGCCGAGGGATAACGTTCATTACAAAAGATCAACGAAATTACCAAATATCGTTAGCAGAAAAATCAAAAGCAAGTAATACAGTAGGAATGTGCTACCAACTAGTCGAAATCTTCACACGTTGGTTCAGTAAACCAGTTTATTTTTCTGAAACACAATATCAGTGCCGAAGTCAACGGATATGCAACATATATTGAAGTTGAAATATTCATTTCACAATGTAAAGTATCTAACTGCGTCCGTGAGCCCTTTTTGAGTTCCGCACTGTACCTGGTTGGGAGGGTTAACTTCAATGTCGAGCAAATAGGTTCAGGTTACAGTGCAGAGTGGCGAAGAAACGATGTCAAGATCTCGTGTATTTTATGTATAAACTTATAAGGTATGATCCAAGTAGTAAGTAGCAAGGTATTGCTACTTGAAAAGAAAAGTAGTACTCGTATATTTAAACAAGCAAGGTAGGATGTCTGCACAGGTAATGCTGAGGCTTGCTTTCCAGCAAGCGCCCTTTGAACTTCCGGGACTCATGTACAATTTTCAGCAAGCCGGGATAGAGGCAAGGTTTCGCATGACGCTGCAAGGGCCGGAAGCTACATTTAGATCACCAGCAAATTATCTGCATGTTTTCGAAGCTAGCAAATATTTCAGAGCTTGTGCTAACTGCAGTTTGAGTGACAGCTACAACCGATAGCTTTACCGGCAGGTCTTTAAGAATGCTGCCTCGGGCTCCAAGTTTACGATGCTGGCCGACGAGCGCTTTAGGTGTGGTAAAATGCATCCGATCTTCTGCCTTCGCTATCTGAGATGACCTTAGACGGTCGTTACAAGCGTCCATATCCATGAACATCAATATCGCCAAAAATGCGTCCAAACATTTACGTGTTTAGGTAGCATATAACAATGTGGTATGTGCGAAAGCATGTAGAACACAGCAGACCCTCATTTCGTAACCAGCGAACAGTAAACAATGAAAGAAATTGTTCTAGATAGTGGAGCTGATGGCATTCCTGCTGCGTCCTGGATAATAGCAGTTGAAATATCTGAATCGAAATTTGCCGACAACGAGAATTTGACATGCCTTGGACTCTGCTTAGAGAAGAGTTTCAATTCCCACTAAAATTCAGTGCAGGAAAACATAAGCAAATGGATTATGCACGACAGGAACGAAAATTCAAACTAAGATTGAGCCTTTCATGTTCCATGCTACAAAAAGATATTAAATAGTATCAAATAGTAGCAGAGTTCGAGCGTACTCCGGAAATAATTTTAGCCTCCGTAATTGCAAATTGGAATTTCCTGCCGCCTCACCTTGTTATGCAACAGCTGAATTTTCTCCTATGCAAATCCTGAACATCGTAACGGAAATGCAGCCCAACCAAGCAAGGGAGCAAGCAGCCAATGAACTGTTTTTTTTTTTTATATTGTCGCTATGGTTATTTATGTCTTTTGTATCACGCTCTTATGAAATAGATACCAAAAAAGTGGGCCAGGTTGGAGATTTTGGTGATTCTGTTACATTTTTCTGGAAACCGATGGGCGGAAGTTTGACCAGATTGCAGAAGATGGCTAGATTAGGGAATCGTTATCCATAAGATTAAAATAACTTTTTGTTCTGCCAACGCTGAAACCGAAACGATGAAGGTATGCACTATTCATATGGATCTGGCGTTTGGCTTTCTTTCCACAGCAAAGCTTAATTTGCTCTCAGTTCAGAGGGGATAATCAACGAAGTGAAAAAGAAACTGTGAACAGCAGGTGCTGCAATTATTTTTTCTTCTGTTTTTTCCTTTAACGCAATAGCTTTCCGTATGATCGCGAATATTAATATCGAGTGAAATTGTTGTATTACGTAGATAAGATTCGCTTCCGAATTGTAATATTACTGCTGCTTGAGTGCTTGCTCAATAAAAATGTATTGTGTTTGCACGTCACCTAAGCAAAGGAAGGATTGTGCTACGCAGCTGAAATGATGCTATGAGCACTCATCTCTTATGATAATTTGAGTGGGTCGTTGCATGGCAACACCAATTCATTACTGTAATTTTTAAGGGCACGGATACTTTAGTAGCAATACAATATAATTAACACAGTCTTGTACTTATATATCTATTTATATACTGTATTTGTATGTTTCGTGTCGCGATCGTCACAAAATAGGTGAAAAATAAGTAGGCCTTTTCATAGAGATCGATTTTCGCTAGCTAAAATTAGATCAGGCTGCAGAAGATGGAGAGAGTGGGATCCTTATTTCTAGTCTAACTCAATGCACTTCTTGCCCACCTAACGTTGAAATCAAAGCAATAAAGGCATTAACAGCTGCTCTCAGCGCTGCCATGGAGTTTGATATTAACACTTTCTTCATACATCGAAACTATATATGCTCTCAGTTCATGAAATTCAGTAGGTGATCAACAAAGCGGAGGAGAAACGATGATTTCTTTCACGGGTCAGTAAATCGATTATTTTTTCTCCTTGCTCTCTGCTTTCGACGTAGCAGCTTTCGCTTCAACACAAAACTTTAGATCCCTGAAAGTGAATCATATGGTAGGTAGGATTCGCAGCAGGTAATTTAATGCAATTCAGTAAAGTAATGCTACCTGCTAATTTAAGCTCCTTTTTTCGCATGCCATTCAAGGTGGGGAACGATTTTGCTGCTTATGGTGCTTATGGCCTTTCCACACGATGGGGCATGCCCTTGGGACACGTCAGATTTTGCTCTCTTTTTTCGCTCTCTAGCGGCTAGAGAGCAGGGCATGCCCTACTTGTCAGTGAACTCAACACAGACGGGTTGAGTTGGGGCGTGTCACCTTGTGAAGAGAATAACAGCAGGTTCCAATAAAACAAGGGCGCGATGACGTTCAAGTATCTAAATCGCATGCACTCTCATGTCCGGTGCTGCCCCACTACGTGTGGAAGCAAACGCTGACACAGTCACTGTTCCACGGCCATACCTCATAGTATGCAAAGGCCATTAGATGAATAATGAAAGAGAGCACTTATCTCTTACGACAATTTGAGTTGGCCATTGTGGCGTATCCTTCAGAAGCACTTTAGTAACAGACCTATGTTAAGGGGAGGGTTCGCCAACACTCCCCCCCCCCCCCCCAATTTTTTTTTTTNGGGGGGGCCCCCCCACCCCCCCCCCCCCCCCCCAATATTTTATTTATGCACAGACTTGAACGAAACTTGGTACAGATTTGTAAAATCGAAAATAAATGTGGGTTAGACTCCAGTAGGCTTAAATACTTTTTACCATTTCTCCACAGAAAACGAGTTATCCACAGAAAACGGGAACTACACTCTAGGCTGCTATAACCGAGGAAAGTGCAAGCGGCAGTTAGTTTAAGCAAGAAAAAGAGTGTGTTAAATGTATGCTTTTCATTTCTGTCCTGTGGAACATGTCAAATGACTTGAAGCTCTGTTCAGACTTTCAAATAACAGTTGTTGTTATTACTTCAAGTTTGACAGCAAGACGAAATAAGAGGACGTTATCCATTCATTTCGCAGTAAATATACACTAGAACTGTATACATAGTAGAAATCAAATTAATAATAATCTTTCGCTACTACGAGCGTAAATTCAACAAGGATGATGATACTTGTGGCGGTTTCTTTTTTAGAAAACTGCTCGGAAAAAAGTTACCAACGAATCACTGTCAAAACTGCAGCGCGCTGGACTTCGAAATTCTGCGCAAATGCGGGAGCTTGCCTTCTTTCTGAAGTCGAGTCGCTGGTAAACACATGCAACTGGTTGAATTAACTATCGTGTGGACCCACCTCTGGTAAGTGTCGATAGTGAAAGTCCGGACACTTCTTTATCAGCCGAAAACGAAGTGAGAGAGGTTTTCGTTGAAAATTCAAGCATACTATATATTTGTATGTATATTTATCACTCGCGAGCGAAGCGAAGAGCGGGGATGATGTTTTCGTTGAAGAATTAAGCTTGCGTATATATATATACTAAATATTTGTCTGTCCACCCAGAAACAGGTCGGTGGAGTTGAGTACCGTTCATATTTTTTGCAGGGAGTTTTGTGGGTTGACCTAGATACTCAAAAACTAGGCCTAGTTGGCTATAAAAATGACGACATTGAATTTGCTTGCAAGGTGGCAAACTGTCTTACGCTACGAGATGCTCTGTTTTTCCTAGGTTATTATTGAAGCTCTATATACTCTCTGGGATTGGGGCTGTGCCCTAAACTTGTTCATCAAAAATGACTGCGTTGAATTTGCCCCCGCCGCGGTTGATGGTGTTGCGCAACGAGGCGTTCTAGTTTTCCTGTATTATTATGAAGAGATTTTGACGGGGTGCTGTTACAGTTGTTGAACACAGCATCCATATGAGAAACTAGGATTAGCTGGCTATCAAAAATGACTTCGTTGAATTCGCCCCCACCACGGTTGATGGTGTTACGCAACGAGTCGTTCTTGTTGTATATATTTATCATCCGCGGGCGAAGCGAAGAGAGTTGATGTTTTCATTGAAGATTTAAGTATGTATATTTGTCTGTCCACCCAAAAAGGGGTGAAAGGAGTTGAGCACGGCTCATAATCTTTTACAGGGAGTCTGGTGGGCTGAGCTAAATGTGACCAATGCCAAAAAACTAGGATTAGCTGCTCATCAAGAATGACGGCGAGGAATTCTGTTGTCTGTCTATCCAAAAAGAGACAGAAGGAGTTGCGTAATATTAAAAACAATCGTTTTAGGCAGTCAGGTGGGTTGACTGAGATGTAAAAAATGGCAAACCTATAGAATAAGCGAGCCATAAAAAATGACGGCGTTGAATTTGCCTCCACCGGGGTTCTGGTCTTACGCCACGAGCCGCTCTAGTAAAATTTGGAGTTAGGCAGAACTCAGATAGTAGTGCACCCCTCTGCAACATAAGCTGCATGGCACAGTAACGTATTCGGACGATGCATACGAGTACATGTCAAACAAACTAGAACGGTCCCCCCCCCCCCGGGTTTGGAGGCAAACCTCAACGCCTCATTTTCAATGGCCAGCTAACTCTGGAGACTTATAATTTTTCAAACCTTGGTTATCCCACTTGACTCCCTGCAAAAAATTATGAACATTGCTCAACTCCTTCTGCCTCTTTTTGGGTGGACAGACAAAAAATTCATAGCCGTTATTTTTCATGGCTATCTAATTCTAGCTTTTTGGCATTGTTAACGTATAGGTCAACCTACCTGACGCCCTACAAGTCATCATGAACATTGCTCAACTCTGTCTGCCTCTTTTCGGCTGGAGTTACAGATTCAACGCCGTAATTTTTAATGGTCAGCTACCTCAAGATTTTTAGTATTTTTCACATCTCAGTCAGCCCACGTAACGCCTGAAAAAATTATTATGATGACTCAACTCCTGCCTCTTTTTGGGTGGACAAAAAAATTTGTCGCTGTCATTTTTTATGGTTAGTTAATTCGAGTTTTTTTGACATTGGTCATATTAAGGTCAACCTACCAGACTCACTACAAAAATTATGAACATTACTCAACTCCTTCTACCTCTTTTTTGGTGGACAGACATAGATGCAAACATAAATTTTTAATGGAAATATCACCTCTCTCACTACCTACCTTCGTGGGTGATAAACATTGTCATTTGAGCCCTTCTTGACACACATGTTTTGTACGGGCAATTCCCGTTTTAACTTTGAGACAAACTTATTTCACGTTTTTCACATCACACTTGGAATTACAACCAACTGAAGCAAACATAGAAAAAAAACTGCGGAGTTATATAAGGCCGCAGGGAAATGACAACCCCACACAAAAAAAAAAAAAAAACTGGATTGCAAGTAGACAACATTTGCGGGCGAATTGCCATTACCGGTAACTACTGCTTCTCGTATGCACTGGCCTTTAGGAGTACCTTCAAATCATGATTACAAGTAACTGACTGGAAAACTTAACGTAACCTTACATTCCATTCCAAGGAACTAACGAACTCTAAGAGCGCATCCCTCGCAAAGCAAGGCAACGTTAACGAAAAAGTCAAATTGGTTCTGAACGTATGATTCCCTTTTTAGTAGTACTGTACATAATATTGCCGTTTGTGCCTTTTGACAGCAATAGGGGCTTCTGTACTTACCTGGAAGACTTGTTCATAACTTTTCGAGTTATGTTGCTGACAAACTTTCTGTTAAACATTAGTCGATCACCCAAACATACCAATCGATAATCATCAAAATCGGATCATTTATGTCGCTCAACTTTTCTAAAAATTCCTGTATATTATATATATATATGTTGTGCTCGATCGATGGATTTGCGCGATCGATCTATCGCGCACAACATATATATATATTTCATAGAGATCCGTCCATAATTTTTCAGTTGTTTTGCTAAGAATTTTCAGATCAAAAACAGAGACAAACTAACAAACCGCCAGATCATTACAC
>LQNS02278091.1:40802996-40828452 GCA_001587735.2 Parhyale hawaiensis | reverse complement strand
AGGGAACCATGAAAGTGATTCAACTTAGGTTACCATTAAGGGTTATAACGTAGGAAACCATGAAGTGATGTAACGAAGGCAACCACAAAGTGACGTAGTTTTCCTAGGTAGTAATGTGAAATGACATGGTACAGATGTTGATGGTTCCATTAGTGAAGGGTTGTATAAGCACCAAAATGTCATTTTAATGTCCTTTCACGCCTGTCCTGGTATCTTATTCTCATGGCTAATGATGCATTTTTAGTTCATAATTACTTATGCGGTTTCACTATTTAGTATTACTGTAATTTTAATTAGGCTTTACAATATTACGGGTTTCCTTAACTTTCTTGCGGCTATAGGGATGAGCTCTACCGAAAGCTCTAAATACATCAAATTGTGAGGTTATTACTTCAAATTCGTCTTTGAAAAAACCTCAATCGTATGTGATATTAAGGTACATTACATGCAGTATCTATGAGCTGATTTTTTCTATGAAATTTTAATATTCCTAGAAATCATGGTGAATTTTCAATTGCTGTATTCCTGGTGTCCGAAGGTTTGATATCAATCGCCTACTGAAGATATACATACAAGGGCATAGGCTGGGGGGAGCACAGGGTGCACGTGCACCTCCCCACGCTAAGCACAAAAGAAAATTTTGCACCTCTATAGAAGAAATGGAAGAAATAGCTATCTGTAAATTCAAAAACTAGTTTTGCTCGGGGCTAACAAATTTAGAGCAGGGTTCTTTTTGCTTGTAAACAATGCCTTGTCAATTTTTTTTATTAGGAGTAAGCTTAAAATCTCGCAACCCCATTTTTATATGACATGTGAAAATCTGAACTCTCAGTTCTCAAGTTTAGCACGAAAGGCACCATCACTGTTGGGTCTTGTCTATGCAAGTATTTGAAAGCTTTAGTCATTGGCATTTGATAATACCACTAACCAATACAGCAGTGACCTTCCATCACCTTAGTTGGTTCTGCAGAATCGACAACGACTGCAGTCTACTGTATGTACGAGGGCCTTTCCATAAGTAATGCCTCCTATTTTGTAACTAAAAAAGTTGAAGAGCTATGAAAACTTTAGTGGCACCATTAAAACAAGCCACCTCGTGAGCAGCAGTTTTTATTTTTGT
This sequence comes from Parhyale hawaiensis, assembly GCA_001587735.2. Lineage (NCBI taxonomy): Eukaryota > Metazoa > Arthropoda > Malacostraca > Amphipoda > Hyalidae > Parhyale > Parhyale hawaiensis. The sequence continues at coordinate 40,827,332 of LQNS02278091.1, read as the reverse complement.
ATCTAATCACCACCATTCTCAATGCCCTTTTGCCAGCGATAAACGAGAGAGTTAATGCCTCGGTCATAAAAGTCAGGCCTGCCGAGGCTGTTCATTTTTTTCACGACTAGGATTACGGTGTTGTTGTCGGGGAAACGCTGACCACGTAATGCGTCCTTCAAAAGTCCAAAGAAGTAGAAGTCTGATGGTGCCAGGTTTGGACTATAAGGCGGGAGAGATAGCACATTCAAACTAGTGTGTGGCCTGACGTTCTGTTGCAAACGGAATGTTTGTTTTTTTTTTGCTTTACTCCGGTACTGCTGGGGGCCTTTAACTTGGTGAACGTTTCAACAAAACGATTAGAGTTCACAGTCACCTCTGCTTTTTAGAATTCCGGGAGGATGACGCCCTTGCTGTCGAAGTAGACGGTACACCGTGCACATCACTTTACCAACAAATGTCTCCGTCTTGAACATCTTCCTTGCTGGGGGAGTGTTAGTGGTGCCATTCCACTGACTGCCGTTTGGACTAAGCTTCATAGTGGTAACGCCACGCCTCGTAACCAGTGATGAAGCAGTTCAAGAATCCGTCACGTTCGGCTTCGTACCGATCCAACAAGTCCTGAGAGACGTCCTGTCAGTGGTCCTTGTGTACCTGCTTGAGCATTCGTGGAACCCGCCCAGTAGCACATGCACTTAGCGGTATCCTAGAAAGCACAACATCGTTTATAGCGCACCCACGGTAGCAGCAAGCTTGCGTGCTCGGCTGTTCGCAGTGAAGGTCAAGGGATCGGTATAACGCCAGGTAAGCGTTTTTTGTGCCGCTTGGTGTGCTTGGTCGGCAGTCGCTGAGTGTGCAAAGCTACCGTTGGGACACTTTACCTTGCCCATAAACCACACCATACATTGACTGGACACTGGTCCCTAAAGCAGATTTCGGTCCCGCTATTGGGCCTGACTGCACGGTGCCGCAGACGCCTTTTTATATGTCTTCCCATTACTTTTTCATACTTTGTTTACGGTATTTGACTTAATCCTAATACATTCGGTAATGACTGGCTAACCTATACTTACTACTTAAACTTCTATACGCAACAAATTCACAAAATATTAAGGCTTGAAGTGTAATTACGTAGAGCAACTGTTTATGACATCCTTCGATAGTTGCAGTAAGTTTATTCCGCAATGGTTAGTGAAATAAACAGTCTCATTTTGTAAAATAGAAGCTTCTCAATTTCGTGGTATGCTCGATTTCTTATGAAATGTCAAGTAAACAGCTGGTGGAAATATTGATGAAATGCATTAGGTAGCTATGCGGGCTAAGCGAAAAGATCAAAACAGACTGCAGAGCTGAGAGGTGAACTGGAACAGCTGGCAGCTATAAAGTGATGGAGCTCAGCCAGCAGTGAAGTGATGACGCACTGGCCGCCAGGAAATGATTTAGCATTGGAAGCAGTGAACTGATCTAGCATTGGAAGCAGTGAAGTGATATAGCATTGGAGGGCGTGAAGTGATCTGAATGATGAAACACTGCCCGCCATGAAGTCGTGTAGTATTCACAGCAGTAAAGTGATTCAGCATTGACAACCGTGATGTGAAATTGCATTCGCAATCGTGAAGTGATGTAGCTTTGACAGCTGTGAAGTGATATATCATTGGCCGCCCTGAAGTGATGTAATATAGGCCACTGTGGAGTGATTTAACTCCGGCAACCATGGTGTGTTTCAACTTAGGCAAACAAAAAGTGATGCAACATAGGAAACCATGAAATGATGTAACATAGGCAACCACAAAGTGGTGTAATATATCTAGGCTGTAATATGAAATGATATTGACAATCACGTTGTGCAGCTTTAGATGGTTCCAGCAATGAAGGTTTGAATCTGCCACAAATTGTTATGTTTTAATATCATTTACTGGCAGTCTTGGTATCTTTATCTCATAGCTAAACGTGTATTTTTAGTTCAATGGTGGGTACCAATGTAGTATTACTTTGGTTTTAATTCATTTTTTCAACATTACTGGGTTTTCTTAACTTCACTTTTGTTGCGGCTATTGGGATGAGGTCTACCGAAAGCTCTACATATATAAATTTTTAAGGTTATTGCTTCAAATCCACCAATAGAAAAAACTCAATTGAATGTTATATTAAAGTACATCACTTGTGGTATCTATGTGCCGATTTTTTCAATAAAGTTTTAATATTCCTAGAAATTATGCTGCATTTTCAATTTTTCTTGGTGTCCGAAAGTATGATGTATATCGCCTACTGAAGATATGCGATTGTGAATTTAGAGTTCCTGTTCTACAACGCATTCCTTATGGTACGACAAAGAAATTAATCTCTGTTTGAGGTCTCTGTGATTATTAGAATTCATTTTATTAACACTTACGTAAATTGGCTTCCAGGCCCAATTGCAAGAGGCCCGATTTCAGTGTCCAGTCAATGTATTGTATGGTCTATGCCTTGCCCAAAAAGGAGGAGGCTAGGGCCAACGATTGCGCCATATTCTTAATGACCCGTGGCCGACTACATGCAGGCGTGCCTACTCCTATATCCGCAGCACGAACTAGAGCGTGTGGGTTTTCTAATGGAGGGTACGGGGAAGTTGACTCCATCTTTAGCGACACCCACATCAACTTCTACAGGTATTTCATTCACCGTTATGCTCCGATCGGTGTGGATGTGCTGATCGAGGCGCACTTTCTTTGCCGGGGTGGTGGCGGTGCATGGGCGTTCGGAGCGCACTAAGTCACTCACTTCTCTGTGGCAACTGTGAAATCGACGAGCCTATTTTCTAACTGGGCTGACGGCAACTGCAACGGCTTCGTTAACGTCTACCAGGTGCCGGTGAATGTTGATTGGTTCATTTTTCCTACATGGAGGAATTTAATGACGAATTTTTGCTTCTGCCGTACGTATATTACAGGGATAGCTATTTTCAAGTGTCACACTGTCAATATCTGCTACTGAGAAACGAAACTTTTACGTTATGAGCGCATTAGCTCAGTCATTATAACAACATTATTTGCAATCTGCTCGGATCCCTCATATAGAAACGCCAGAGGAGAAACGACGCAAGTCACCAGCCGAAGAAGTCAAAGATTGTGATCTTATGACATTCACAAAATATCTCTACTCTTCTGCAAATTTTCTATACCCTCTCTCTGGCCTCCTATGTATGTGAAGAGAGTACAAACACACTGCGACGCCTTCATTCATACCTGAGAGAAACCATGGGGCAAGAGAGACTTTAATCAATGGCACTCATCAACATTCACTATTCTAAACACATAGATCTTCAAAGTGTTGTTAATTAAAACACTTATGCCTCAGTCAGTCCCAGCGACTTCAGCTGAATTCCCAAATCAAGTCCTAGTTTTCTACAATGTAGCTGGTATCACATTTAGTGATGCATAACCATCACGGGCGAGAAAAGAAACTGCATGTAAAACTAACTGCATGAACACACAACTGTGAAATGGGCATTCATTGGACTTGTGTGTAGATTGAGTGCAAATTGAATTCGAATTTTTATTGGTTGATTTGGTATTTTTACACAGACGATTATCATTTTGAGAGCTGTCATAATGAGATGTTCATGACTAGGCCTATTTGTAGCTAAATTATTGTTGTGTTCAATTATTGGCATTGTTTCTCAACGCCTATTACAGCCCCTTGAGTACCGGTTCCCCAAGGTGTGCACCCTCCCACCGTCAGACCAGCCAACGCCCTTGACATATGATATTGAATTTAGATTCTCTGCACAGCAATACATTCCTTAGTTACGACGAAGAAATTAATCTTTGTTTGAGGTCTCTGTGATTATTGGAACTCATTTTATTAAGGCTTACGTAAATCGGCCTTGAAAAGAAGTTAAAGTAGTAGTCTTATACGTAAACAAGCAAGGTAGGATGTCTGCACGGGTAATGCTGAGGATAGCTGTCCAGCAAACGTCCTTTAAACTTCCGGGACTCATGTACAATTTTCAGCAAGCAGGGACAGAGGCTAGGTTTCGCATGACGCTACAAGGGCCGGAAGTTACATTTAGTTCACCAGCAAATTCTCTGCATGTTTCGATGCTAGCAAATATTTCAGAGCGTGAGCTAACTGAAGTTTGAGTGACAGCTACAACCGGTAGCTCTACCGGAAGGTCTTTTAGAATGCTGCCTCGGGCTCCAAGTTTACGATGCTGGCCGACGAGCGCATTCGGTATGGCAAAATGCATCCGATCTTCTGCCTGCGGCATCTGACATGACCTTAGACGGTCGTTACAAGCGTCCATTTCCATGAACATCAATAGCGCCAAAAATGAGTCCAAACATTTACGTGTTTAGGTAGCATGTAACAATGTGGTATGTGCGAAAGCATGTAGAACACAGCAGACCCTCATTTCGTAACCAGCGAACAGTAAACAAAGAAATAAATTGTTCTAGATAGTGGAGCTGATGGCATTCCTGCTGCGTCCTGGATAATAGCAGTTGAAATATCAGGATCGAAATTTGCAGACTACGAGAATTTAACATACATTGGACTCTGCTTAGAGAAGAGTTTCAATTGCCACTAAAATTCAGTGCAGGAAAACATAAGCAAATGGATTATGCATGACAGGAACGAAAATTCCAACCAAGATTGAGCCTCTCGTGTTCCATGCTACAAAAAGATATCAAATAGTAGCAGAGTTCGAGCGTACTCCGGAAATAATTTTAGCTTCTGTAACTTCAAATTGGAATTTCCTGCCGCCTCACCTTGTTATGCAACAGCTGAATTTTTTCCTATGCAAATCCTGAACATCGTAACGGAAAGGCAGCCCAACCAAGCAAGGGAGCAACCAGCCAATGAACTGTTTTTTTTTTTTTTATATAGTCGCTATGGTTATTTATGTGTTTTGTATCACGCTCTTAAGAAATAGATACCAAAAAAGTGGGCCAGGCTGAAGATTTTGGTGATTCTGTTACATTTTTATGGAAACCGATAGGCGGAAGTTTGACCAGATAGCAGAAGATTTCTAGATTAGGGAAGCGTTATCCATAAGATTAAAATCACTTTTTGTTCTGCTAACGCTGAAACCGAAACGATGAAGGTATGCACTATTCATATGGATCTGGCTTTTGGCTTTCTTTCCACAGCAAAGCTTAATTTGCTCTCAGTTCAGAGGAGATAATCAATGAAGTGAAAAAGAAACAGTGAACAGCAGGTGCTGCAATTATTTTTTCTTCTGTTTTTTTCCTTTAACGCAACAGCTTTTCGTTTGATTGCGAATATTAACATCGAGTGAAGTTGTTGTATTACGTAGATAAGATTCGCGTCCGAATTGTAATATTACTGCTGCTTGAGTGCTTGCTCAATAAAAATGTATTGTGTTTGCACGTCACCTAAGCAAAGGAAAGATTGTGCTACGCAGCTGAAATGATGCTATGAGCACTCATCTCTTATGTTAATTTGAGTAGGTCGTTGCATGGCAACACCAATTCATTACTATACGTTTTAAGGGCACTGATACTTTCGTAGCAATACAATATAATTAACACAGTCTTGTACTTATATATCTATATGCTGATATCTTTATATACTGTATTTGTATGTTTCGTGTCGCGCTCTTCACAAAATAGGTGAAAAATAAGAAGGCCTTTTCATAGAGATCGATTTTCGCTAGCTAAAATTAGATCAGGCTGCAGAAGATGGAGAGAGTGGGATCCTCATCTTTAGTCTAACTCAATGCACTTCTTGCCCACCTAACGTTGAAATCAAGGCAATAAAGGCATTAACAGCTGCTCTCAGCGCTGCCATGGAGTTTGATATTAACACTTTCTTCATACATCGAAACTATATATGCTCTCAGTTCATGAAATTCAGTAGGTGATCAATAAAGCGGAGGAGAAACGATGATTTCTTTCACGGGTCAGTAAATCGATTATTTTTTCCCCTTGCTCTCTGCTTTCGATGTAGCAGCCTTCGCTTCAACACAAAACTTTCGATCCCTGAAAATGAATCATATGGTAGGTAGGATTCGCAGCTGGTAATTTAATGCAATTCAGTATAGTAATGCTACCTACTAATTTAAGCTCCTTTTTTCGCATGCCATTCAAGGTGGGGAGCGATTTTGTTGCTTATGGCCTTTCCACACGATGGGGCATGCCCTTGGGACACGTCCGATTTTGCTCTCTTTTTCCGCTCTCGAGCTGCTAGAGAGCAGGACATGCCCTATACTTGTCAGCGAACCCAACACAGACGGGTTGAGTTGGGGCGTGTCGCCTTGTGAAGAGAATAACAGCGGGTTCCTATAAAACAAGGGCGCGATGACGTTCAAGCATCTAAATCGCATGCACTCTCATGTCGGGCGCTGCCCCACTACGTGCGGAAGCAAACGCTGACACAGTCACTGTCCCACGGCCATACCCCATCGTGTGGAAAGGCCATTAGATGAATAATGAAAGAGAGCACTTATCTCTTACGACAATTTGAGTTGGCCATTGTGGCATATCCTTCAGAAGCACTTTAGTAGCAGAACTATGTTAAGGGGAGGGTTCACCACCCCTAACCCCCAATTTTTTATTTATGCGCAGACTTGAACGAAACTTGGTACAGATTTGTAAAATCGAAAATAAATGTGGGTTAGACTCCAGTAGGCTTCAATACTTTCTCCCATTTCTCCACAGAAAACGAGTTATTCACAGAAAACGGGAACTACACTCTAGGCTGCTATAACCGAGGAAAGTGCAAGCGGGCTGTGAGTTTAAGCCAGAAAAAGAGTGTGTGTTGAATGTATACTTTTCATTTCTGTCGTGTGGAACATGTCAAATGACTTGAAGCTCTGTTCAGACTTTCAAATAACAGTTGTTGATATTGCTTCAAGTTTGACAGCAAGATGAAATAAGACGACAATATTCATTAATTTTGCAGTAAATATACACTAGAACTGTATACATATTAGAAATCCAATTAATAATAATCTTTCGCTACTACGAGCGTAAATTCAACAAGGATGATGATACTTGTGGCGGTTTCTTTTTTAGAAAACTGCTCGGAAAAAAGTTACCAACAAATCACTGTCAAAACTGCAGCACGTTGCACTTCTAAATTCTGCGCAAATGCGTGAGCTTGCCTTCTTTCTGAAGTCGAGTCGCTGGTAAACACATGCAACTGGTTGAATTAACTATCGTGTGGACCCACCTATGGTAAGTGTCAATAGTGAAAGTCCGGACACCTCTTTATCAGCCGAGAACGAAGTGAGAGAGGTTTTCGTTGAAGATTTATATATATATATATATATACACGTACACTGTATGTATATTTATCACTCGCGAGCGAAGCGAAGAGCGGGGATGATGTTTCCGTTGAAGAATTAAGCTTGCGTATATATAGATATATATATATAGCTAATCAAGGGTTTAGACGTAAATTAGGTCGTTAAGTGTAATTTTCTCCCATTAACTGTAATCTAACGTCCAATGAATCCTTACGTGTAAGGTTAGGTAAAAAGCAAGGGCTGGTTCTGCTAACGACCTAATGAGCTTTTTCTCATAAGGTTAGGTTCAAGGCAAGGACTGGTTCAGCTAATAAACTCTAAAACACCTTAAAAACACTAAAAACCCACATAATAGTAGTAAAAACACTTAGAAAACGAGCCGAACCAGTCTTTGCCTGGAACCTAACCTTACACAGGCCAGCTCATTGGAAGGCGTTCTCTAGTAGGGGTGGTCGGTTATCGTACGCAGGCGAAGCGAAGAGAGTTGATGTTGTCATTGAAGATTTAAGTATGTATATTTGTCTGTCCACCCAAAAAGGGGTGAAAGGAGTTGATCACCGCTCATAATTTTTTACAGGGAGTCTGGTGGGCTGAGCTAAATGTGACCAATGCCAAAAAACTAGGATTAGCTGCTCATCAAGAATGACGGCGAGGAATTCTGTTGTCTGTCTATCCAAAAAGAGGCAGAACGAGTAGCGTTATATTAATAACAATCGTTTTAGGCAGTCAGGTGGGTTGACTGAGATGTAAAAAAATGGCAAACCTATGAATAAGCAGGCCATAAAAAATGACGGCGTTGAATTTGCCTCCACCGGGGTTCTGGTCTTACGCCACCAGCCGCTCTAGTAAAATTTGGAGTTAGGCAGAACTCAGATAGTAGTGCACCCCTTCTGCAACATAAGCTGCATGGTACTGTAACGCATTCGGACGGTGCATACGAGTACATGTCAAACAAACTAGAACGGTCCCCCCCCCCGGGTTTGGAAGCAAATCTCAACGCCTCATTTTCAATGGCCAGCTAACTTTGGAGACTTATAATTTTTCACACCTTGGTTATCCCACTTGATTCCCTGCAAAAAATTATGAACATTGCTCAACTCCTTCTGCCTCTTTTTGGGTGGACAGACAACAAATCCATTGCCGTTATTTTTCATGGCTATCTAATTCTAGCTTTTTGGCATTGTTAACGTATAGGTCAACCCACCTGACGCCCTACAAGTTATCATGAACATTGCTCAACTCTGTCTGCCTCTTTTCGGCTGGAATTACAGATTCAACGCCGTAATTTTTAATGGTCGGCTACCTCATGATTTTTGCTATTTTTCACATCTCAGTCAGCCCACGTGACGCCCGAAAAAATTATTATGATGACTCAGCTCCTGCCTCTTTTTGGGTGGACAAAAAAATTTGTAGCTGTCATTTTTGATGGTTAGTTAATTCGAGTTTTTTTGACATTGGTCATATTAAGGTCAACCTACCAGACTCACTAGAAAAATTATGAACATTACTCAACTCCTTCTACCTCTTTTTTGGTGGACAGACATATATACAAACATAAATATTTAATGAAAATATCACCTCTCTCACTACCTACCTTTGTGGGTGATAAACATTGTCATTTGAGCCCTTCATGACACACATGTTTTGTACGGGCAATTCCCGTTTTAACATTGAGACAAATTTATTTCACGTTTTTCACATCACACTTGGAATTACAACCAACTAAAGCAAACATAGAAAAAAACTGCGGAGTTATATAAGGCCGCAGGGAAATGACAACCCCACAAAAAAAAAAAAAAAAACTGGATTGCAAGTAGACAGCATTTGTTTTGCGGGAGAATTGCCATTACCGGTAACTACTGCTTCTCGTATGCACTGGCCTTTAGGAGTACCTTCAAATCATGATTACAAGTAACTGATTGGAAAACTTAACGTAACCTTACATTCCATTCCAAGGAACTAACGAACTCTAAGAGCGCATCCCTCGCAAAGCAAGGCAACGTTAACGAAAAATTCAAATTGGTTTTGAACGTATGATTCCCTTTTTAGCAGTACTGTGCATAATATTGTCGTTTGTGCCTTTTGACAGCAATAGCGGCTTCTGTACTTACCTGTAAGACTTGTTCATAACTTTTCGAGTTATGTTGCTGACAAGCTTTCTGTTAAACATTAGTCGATCACCCAAACATACCAATCGATAATCATCAAAATTGGATCATTTATGTCGCTCAACTTTTCTAAAAATGCCTGTATATATTATATATATGTTGTGCGCGATCGATGGATTTGCGCGATCGATCTATCGCGCTGCGCAAACGATCGATCGATTGTTGAAACGCATAACCTAACCTAACCCAACGTAACCTAACCTAACCTAACCTAATCTAACCTACCCCATCTCACCATTGATTAAAATTGACGGTGCCCGAAATTTTAAAGAGAAAAAAAAAAAAACAGGCCTTGCCTCCCCTAACCTGCCCGATATACTCAGAAATAGGGGGAAAGTTGAAAAAAACATTGATTAGGTTAGGTTAGGCGTTTGAACGATCGATCGATCGTTTGCGCACAACATATATATATTTCATAGAGATCCGTCCATAATTTTTCAGTTGTTTTGCTAAGAATTTTAAGATCGAAAACAGAGACAAACTAACAAACCGCCAGATCATTAGACGTAATAAATACGTTCACAACTTTTTGAGTTATGATACTAAGAAAATGGGCAAACAAACAAGCAAACGGATGACCGGATGTTCACCAAAGTTAATCATCTGTTACTCTTAACATGGTTAACAATCCTCGTAAATTGAGTAACGATCCGCTTATAACTTTTTGAGTTATCTTAGAGGCAGATAACAAGACAGACAGACAAACGGACAGATAAACTCGACAAAAACATAATTTCCTTGGCGAAGGTAACGATACATTCACTCACAATGCTTATACTAAGTGAAATATTTACTAGCTGGTGAATTTACCAGGAGATGAACTGATCATTGATGAATTTGCCATCAACGAATATGCGAATATACAGTGAAATTGTATGCGGCTGGAACGTTCGATCGCCTTTGAATTGTTCGTTGCATCATTAAAAAGTTTTGCAAGCCAACTAGTGCACGATTAATTCCTGTATTAGATCTGCACTCTGCAACAACGGCTGTTGGGATATGTTTTATATTGAGTACAACCAGTCTTCCCTACTTGGAGATCGATTCAAACGATGCAATGAGCAAACTGGCGTGTCAACAGTCAAACAATGTAGTCGGTGGCTCCTTCCAACAGTTTCGCTGATTAGAATCGATCACAGAACATTAACTTGGCAAGGTTGTATGATGAAATAGGGAATGCGTCGAATGACTCTCTGATAGATGGAGTTTAGCTTCATTGTATGGTTGGTCGCCTCGTAGAGAAAATAGTGCTACGTTTTATAACTAGGAAGAAGCCAATGTGAAAATAAAGTACGAGCGATACATAAAACTAGCGCCTGTGAGTACACTTATGAAAATTTTCAGGGTTGCAAGTTTCACTTTTCCTGCATCAATGATCGAACTATGAGCAGCTCATATAAGTAAGACTTTAAAGATAAGGCCATCACGACTTTGGATGGGTGGTGATGCAGCAACATATTCTGAATTTTTCATTGTCCCATCAGTGCGCTGAGTTCGCATTTTCATAACTGTGATACGCAGTTACGAGATCGCGCAGCTGAGATGGAACTACGAAAAATAACTCATATGCAAATTGTATTGGGTGCCCTTTATGTGCTCAGGTCTTTTGGACTCGCCCCTATTACGCGCTACAATGGACAATTGAGAGAATCTCAATTTCTCCGTACCATGTTCATTGCCATACACGTCTTGACTACGTCATACAGTATTATGCATGTCCCGTCTTACTTCATGATCAAAGAAGACATCGGCGAAACGGTATACGGAGCGTGGAAGACTGCCTTGGTCATAATGGTTGTTGTCACCAGATGGAGTTTCCTCTTGTCCACAAAATTCGTGCTGAAAGCAATGCGGCTCTTGGCCAAGATACAATACCCCTCACGGACGATTTGCTACAGATTCACTTTCTCATCGATCTTCGTCATGGCAGCCGTTTGCATGTTCGAATTTGCGGGCCTGCCTGACGAACAGTGGATGAGCGGCATCTCGTCATTAATATATAAAATTGGGAAAACATGTGTGCAAACGCTATCGAATCTACTGATCAGCATGTGTCTCAACAGCTTTATGAAAATAGTGGCCTGGAATCTGCAACAGTCTGTAATCTCTGTGAAGAATGTGATTGGCGAAAAACACCAGCAAAATATTACTTCAACAGCCACGAACTACTGTTCCACCAGGAAAGAAGGTTTGATTGCAATAAAAAAAGATGTAATGAGGCTACGCCTGGCATTGGAAAATATTTACAAATGCTTTTCGATGTCGGCGCTGGTGATCTTGGCGTTTGTCGAGGTACACCTCGTTCAAATGGTCTACGCAATGATCTACAGTGGAAAATCTGAGTTTAGCTACGTTACCATGAAGACTCTCTACGCCGCTACCAACCTCTACTTCATCATCGAATCACAGACAGATTACGTGAATACGGTGAGTTGCTATAAAGTATGTACGCACAGCTCATGTACGTAATATTTACCTCCGCTAAGGAGGTTATAATTTCGTCGGGTTTGTCTCTCTATCTCTCCGTCTGTTATTCTGTCTGTCTGTCACCAAGATAATTCAGAAAGTTATGGACGATTTTGATGAAACTTATCTGGGTTGTTTGGTATGCTAGGAAAGACAGATGCTTAACTTTTGGTGAAGATATGTATATCCGTTTGTTTGTCTGCCTATTTTTTATTAGTGTTATAACTTAAAATGTAACGGATAGATTTTCATGAAATTTATATGGGTTGTTGGATTTATTACAGGGAATGAATGATCAAATTTTTGTGATGATCTGTTTGTTCGTTCGTTTGTTTGTCGCTGTGTTTGATTTTATGTTTTTTAGCGCCATAACTCAAAAATTATGAATGAATCTTTATGAAATTTTCAAGAACTGTTAGTAATGTTATAAGACATAATTGATTAAATTTTGGTGATGATCGGTAGGTCCATTTGTGCGTTTCATTAATGTTTGTTAGCGTATAACACCAAAATTATGGATGGGTCTTCATGAAACTTTCAGGAATTTTTAGTCATGTTAAAAGACGTAATAGATTAAATTTTGGTGATGATCGGTAGGTCCATTTGTATGTTTGGCTATTGTTTGTTAAAATGTTTGTTAGTGCAATAACTCAAAACTTATGGATGGATCTTTATGAAATTTTGAGGAATTGTTAGTCACGTTAAAAGACGCAATTTATTAAATTTTGGTGATGATCTGTAGGTCCGTTTGTGTGTTTGACAAATGTTTGTTTAATTGTTTGCTAGGGCAATAACTCAAAAATTATGGATGGATCTCTATGAAGTTTTCAGGAATTGTTAATCATGTGAAATTGCATAATTCATTAATTTTTTTTCAGTTTGTCATATGAAACTGTGGCTGAGCATTGTTATTAATCTGTATATCCACCACAATATGTTTGATCTGTAACTTACTTAAAATTAAAGCAGAGAATTGTAAAGAAACGGTAAATGTAGTGATCCAACGCTTGTCTGTTACACCACCTTGGAACATGCTAGCCTTTCACAGATCAAATTTTAAATTAGATACAATCGCCTGAAATTACATATAATTTCAACTTCTGTTTTTCATTTTCTAGAAGGCGATTAATACCATTAAATTACGCACAAAACGTTCCTCAAATATGATGTAGCCGTTGGAACCAGGATGTGAGAATATGAAAGGTAGCGGTAAACAATTTAAGCACTTTCTGCCATTCTCTTATTATATAAAGTTAATGATATTATCTAACCCTTTAAGTTACCATTGGTGTCGTAGCTACTTTAAGATCATAAGATAATAGTACACTCAAATCTGGGTTAATGTTCTTGTACAATGTATGCCATTGGGTACCAGCTCGTCACAGCCCTTTTCCCCCTAAAATAAGCAGAATTGTCTATCTATCATACCTTGCCTATACCCACCCGAAGTCTTCCGAGAGATCATATCAGACTTCCTATAAGAGTTTCAAGCTTCTGCTAAGACTGCACTATACCGCTTTACATAACTTTATAATTAAACCATTATATTTCAGTGCGACAGCAGCATACATCATCTCCAGCAACTGATCACGTCTGACAAGCTCCAAGAGAAGCAGCTGCTGCAGGTGAGGCACCTATACATGCTGTTTTTGATACTCTAAACGATGTAGCCTGGCTGCTGCTGCTGTTGTATTCAATCTTTGGTCAGGATGACCTATTCCGCTTAGTAGTTGCTCGTATGAACTTCATTAAATGTGTGCGAACTAGCTTTTACGCTGTCAGCGGAGACCGAATACGCTTGAGATGGCTGAGAACTCTTCCTAACGGATTTATTTCTCAACCGGGCTGTCATTTTCAGCTATCGTTTTGACTCGGATCACGATTGAGTTTGCGGCAATATCAATTGCAGTTATCCGTGAATAGCGCCTCATGTTCAGTCCCAAGTGAGGAATGAACATTCCAGATTGATGCTGCAAACAAATTGAAGCAAAATAGGTTAAATCGTATGAATAAACACAAATGAATAGAACACGTCACTGGTAAAGCTTTAGCAGAACTGGAGGGTGCTAGTTTTCAGACATGGTAAAGATTTTTTCAAGAGGTGGCATCATGGCAATCTTTTACTATTGTATTTAATAGGTAGTAGACAATGGAACATCTATAATATGATTCTGCCTGAGACTGCATCCGTCCGTACGTTCGTCCGCCCGTGCGTCCATGTGTCTGCACGTTACGCTGTTCAGCATTAGATAGGGAGAAACTTAACTTGCAAGAAGCTGTGATTTTTGCTGGAAGGAAGGTGAACCATCGCTGTAATCTTATCACATCTTGAAAAAACTTTTCAGTCAGCTCCGAAGTGAATACCAGAAGTTTATTTTACGCGTATCATACATACATACATACAGATTTTCACATCCTAATATAGTAAAACGCTTCGTGTATTTCTTTATTTATTTCATGTCCGCACTTAAGGAAACAGACGAAAAAAAAAGACCGGTTTACAGATTTTTTAATTGAGTTACGTTTTCATAGAGATCGATGACAAGGTTGCAGTAGATGGAGTAAGTGGGATCCTTTTGCCTTTTTCTGAATGCACTTCTTGCATGAAATATTTCTTGGAACCGGAACAATATATATGCAGTTTTTGTAGTTCAAATCTATATCTTTTTATCTTAGGTCACGACGTATAAATTCGGCAGATGATCAACGAAGCACTCACGACGCGTCGGGCTGTAGACAATTATCTCACCGGCAGTAGACAATTATTTCACCGGTAGTTGACAATTATTTCTTCTAGCATACTGTCTTTCTATCAGGGAGCTATCAGCACTTCAACGAGGCAGACATTTAAGTAAGGAAGACAGTATCATGGATACTGTTGCATTCAAGTTTGTCAAGTGTATTGCAGTGGTTTATTCAAGATCTTACTTTGTAAGACCCACGTTTGATTAAGAAAGAGGATAGGGAATGTAAAAGAAGAACGTGACCACTGCAGTCTCAAAAACGAAGACGAAAGACGTGTTATGCCAATGGAGAGAGACGAAGCGCCTCTGCGACACAGTGACAAGAAAGACTTGAAGCAAAAAGAAAACGGAAAGAAATAAGAGCAGACAATAAGCGTGAGCGGGAAAATGTGGAAACGGCAAGTTAGAGAAGAGAGCAAGCATATCGATTATTGCGTAATTTTTTTTCAGGTACGGGTCAACTAGTTACATAATATTTACTTCACTTGGGTGTAATTTCGGAGTTCGGAGGTAGTATACATAGGACTCGGAAGAAATAGGTTTAATGGACTTTCAAAAGCTGTTCCAAGTGCGGGTAGGGTGAAATAATACTTGGTTCTTCACAGAACTTGATTTCGGGGGTCACTTGGGATTCAACACCATTATCACAATATCAAGTCGATACGCTTGGTAGGAAACTTTCACCTGCAGAAGGCTGCACTTATGACAACCGTTTACAAAACGATATGCATATGCGACAAAAAAAAAAAAAAATAGCTTACTTTGCAAGAATTCATCAGTGCAGCAGAAGTTGGTGTTGATAAAGAGGAAAAATAATTTTTACGATAATAATTAGGTTACGTTGCTTAGGTTTGGATAGGTTCAGTACAGCTAGGTTGTTTTAGTTACCTCCGCCAAGGAGGTTATGTTTTCGTTGTGTTTGTCAGTCTGTCTCTTTGTCTGTCTTTCACCAAGATAACTCAAAAAGTTATGAACCGATTTGGACGAAATTCACAGGGTATGTTAGGAGGAACAGATGATTACCTTTTGGTGAAGATATGTCCATCCGTTTGTTTGTTTGCCTTATTTTTCTCAATGCCATAACTCAAAAAGTTATGAATGGATTTTGATGAAATTAACCTGAGTTGTAAGGTATATAACAAAGAGTAGATGGCCAAATTTTCGTAATGATCCGTTTGTTTGTTCGTTTGTCACTGTTTTTATTTTATGCGTGTTAGCACAATAACTAACTCAAAAAATAATGAATGGAACCTTATGAAATGTATAGGGGTGGTTAGTAACGTTAAAAGACATAAATGATTAAATTTTGGTGCAGATTGGTTGTGTTCGTTTGTATGTTTGACTCATGTTTGTCATAACGTTTGTTAGCAGTATAACTCACAAAGTTAAGAACGGATCTTCAAGAAAACTGCACCAGCTGTTACTATTTTCAAAAGGCACAAATGATTAGATTTTGGAGTTTATACAAAGAAAATTATGGTTTTAGAGCTAATTTGAATTTTTTGCTACCGTTGCCTCGCTTGGCGGAGATATGCGCTCTCAGAGTGCTCTAGTTACTTTTTATTTCTCGCCAAAAAACTTTTTGAAAGATTTAAATGTTATATGATCACCATTCTAAAAAAAGCTGATATATTCATGCCTGCATTATTTAAATATACTATAGGAGCGAACTAATATTAGTAACTGGAAGCGGAGGCAATGTCCATGAGAGTAGTTGTCCGCCGACGAAGGCAAGTAATTACTTAGGCTCTGTTACCACACTGACTGTTGCATCTAGTTTATCCTCTCGGTAATGTTACCGTAGTTAACAAAGTTAGGTAAGCAGTTGTGTTTACATCCCGTTCGTGTGGTGGTTGGCCGTTACTGGCTGGCACACAGCGACAGCGTTATACTTAATTTAGTAGCTCAGCAGTACAATCCTTGTCAATAACGACGTCATTATCACATTCCGTCCGCATGAGCAAGAAATAAAGAGCGTAACCGGAACACGTGAAGCCAGCATCGAAAAGTATGTCATAAATGACATCACATTGAACAACGGTAGCTACAGCTCAATAGCCTATGAGCAAGTAACATAATTATTTCTAAACAGCTTGTCAACTGCAAACGTCAAGCCATTAAATATATAAATAAATGAAGTGAACTATCTGAATGATGGACACAGTTATTCATAGAAAATTGCAGTATAAGCTAGTGAAGGTCTGGACAGCATTAGAGGCAACTTCTGAGAAGCTAGGGCGCCCAGATTTAATTTCTTCCTTGAAGTGCAGCCTTATTTACACGTCGTATCCTATTCATGCAGCCTATCCTAAATGATTTTTTAACATAATTCTGTATTTTTCATATAATCCAGCCATCCTCCCGCTCTTGACTTAAATACACATTAGATTCAAAGATATAAAGTCTCCTCCCTGACCGATCACTAATCTCATGAGTTCCATCTACAAATTTGGATTTCAGTGTTTCGTAGCTGTTAAGCAGATTGCATTCATAAAAAAAAAACATCTCAGTGTTCTCATAGTTTGATAACTTAGCACAGTTTCACATTTCATATAATTGGCTGTAAAGTGTATTTAATATTTTTTTTTGACTAGGGAGGGGACTTTTTTAAAAGAGTGTTGAATATAGAGTGTAGTTTCTTCAATTGTACCAAAAATTTCATCCAATCGTGATGCAGGACTTTGAGTTTGGAAAAAAGTTCAAGAAGTTATAACCCTATTATATACTCTTACTAATACCTAACGCTCCCTGAAAATTTCATGAATATCTGTCCGTGACTTTTTGTGACAGACAGAGAAACTCAGACGAAAACGTAACCTCTGCGGCAACTTTAGCAATCATTGCATATTTTGACTGCATGCACGAACTATAAATACGGCAATGATAAACGTCTTAAAATTTTTGAAGTAGAGAGGTACAAGTCATACCTACTCTGTGGTACAGATGCATTGCTGTAACGCTGGTAGGGTTGAAATATTTTCATGCGTAATCGGCACAATAACCCATATAAATATGCATAACTTCCTTTACATTTTATGTCTTTCAATTTGTTTCAGGTGAAGAGCATTCTGGTGGAGCTGAAGGGGTTGCCACGGTTCCGAGTGCTGGGGATGTTTGACATCAGTCGAGAGTTTCTCCTGTCGGTCAGTGCACGAATATAAGGAGTTCCATAAAATTCCTGTATTCGAGTTGTGAAGTTTAATCATGTGAAAATAAGTCATATTAAGTATCTGGTAGGCTAGAAGCTTCTTTAAGCTTTGGGTACCGAGATCGAGTGCTTCAGAAACATACCCGTTTACTCGGTGTTGTTTACAATAATTCAAGGAACTAATACGTATTTGTCAGCAAAGAAAGACCCTGCAAAACCATGGTATGACTACGGAACAGTAGCCTCTCTGCTTGACTAGTTTTCGACTCTTCTGTGCATCTCACTCTAAAACGTCGCCTGGAGACCTCAAGCGCAGCTAGTGCTGTTCTTATTTATTGTTTCAATAGTTTTTTGGCAAGAGATAATATCTTAATGATAGAAATCTACTGGTAAAGATGATAACTCGGTAAGTTTTCATGGTAAATTAGCTTCATCTGTCCTCGACGTTATTTCCCGTACACTATAGGTTAAGAGTAGCTGCATCTATGGCTATTGAGACAAAACGCAGTAAAAATAAAAAATCTTATCATAGGAGCTATATCCGAGAATAATCAGACTTGTAACTTCATGCTTTCATTAGCATCTGTACATTGTTAAATACGTGGGTGCAACGAAAGGAACCTGCCTGCTAGTCTTTCCTAGATCGTAGCTCCTAGAGCTAGAATACCATTTATTTGCGATAACTTACTAATGAAATGGGGTTATTACTTCCAACTCTAAAACTAACGTTTTTTCCCCAGCGAACCTTCCCAACGTTTTATCCGTGAGCTACATTTATCATGAGATTACAACTTAAACGTTTTGACGGGAAGTTTAACGTAGTATCCCTCATTTATAGCAAAACACAGAAATAGATCTGCTTTAAGCTTACCAACATAAATTCGAATGCTTTCATGATTTCTGCAAAATGTCTAATATAGCATTTTTTCTGATCCACTGCATTAAAATATAAGGTAAAACAGTGCAGTTGGTAAACTCAAGAGTTTTTTTTCAGTACTATCTAGTGAAGGAGAGCTATGACGGATTTTTACAATCAATCGCAACATTTTAATTGAATTAGTTACACTCTGTGATAAGTAAAAACCGTTTAATCAAATTTAAAAACTCAAATCATCAATGGAGACTGTACTGGACGAGCGCATTTTGGTCACCAGATGGCGTCACAGCTGGCCAGCGAGCAAAATATGAGATGGGATCGGAAATCTTTCGTGTCACCATTTCTTTGGCGGTCTCCCCTCCCCTCTTCACCGTCGGACTCTATGGCCCCCGGCCGAGCCTCTACCTCCTGGAAGCTTTTAAATCTTATGCTTCCTCACAATTAATTTCAGTTTGAGCGGCAGTCGTGTTAGATAAATCGTGTTCAAAAACACGAGACCCATTAATGTTATAAATTTTTTATTCCAGATGGGATCCAACGTGATGACGTACATCATCATAATCGCGCAGTTCGAACAGAGCAGCTCGCCTCCGTGACCGTGGCGGGTATCAAGAGTCAACAAGTACTAATATTAGATTTTTATCATAGTTTAGTGCCATTTTTGCTGCATCAACTGTATTTGCTAATATGAGAATCTTCTCAAATAACAACTTTCACTTTTATTGATGAAATTGCACGATTGAGAACTGGTTCAGGGGCCCTAATAAATAACGGCCGTCTGTCGATTGTAATGAAATAAATATACTTTATAAGGTTCACATAGGTACATGGTACACGAGGCACAGTTTTTTGCTTGAGTCATATTAGATAGAACGATCTGGCAATAAAATCATTACAAAACACTTTGTATTATGGCCCATGGCTTGGCCCCTGTTTGTAATACTGTAGTACGTGCTCCGATCGGATGTACATGTTAAACAGTTCGTCGTCAAGAGCATTACAGATCCCCTTCAGTAAGGTGTTATCATCAGATGTTTCTATCCTGAGCTAGAGACTGAGAGCGCAGTTTCTTCTCTTGACTCTGAGGCCATCACTATACTTTTGAGAAAATATCATGTTTTCACTGGCTGATCTCGCGAATTCATCAGTCTTCGAAATGTATATAGGCTACTCGTAGGCGTCCAATAGACTTCTGCTAAAAATTTGACCAAAGCGAGTTACATTACCACTGATAGAAAATCTTTGCACCAGCTGGCATTTGACCTTTTCCGGATGGTGACGAAACTTTCTGACTAGCATGTTGCCGATTGCGTGGCTCTTTTGCGTTTCTTTCTTTATATCCTGGCTATCATAATAAGCGCTGGTAAGTTTATGACCCAGTTAAGAGAAACTGTCCACGTAAGATCGACACCACTGAGCCAAGTGCTTTCATCGAATGGCAGGTTACTTTTCTTAGGTTCAATGTACATGCAAACGTTTTTAACAGTAAGTACTATATTCTATACGCAGTTTGCTAGCTTCGCTCTTGTAAATTGGGAGAAGATTTTACAGCCCACTGGAATGGGGAGAAGCAGGGACCTGCTTGCCTCCTCCTTCAGGGACCTGCATAACTGAGCGCACTTACTGCATTACCATTTCTATGGCACCAACTCCAACTGCCTTCCGATGGGCATGGATACTATCAATGATGATATTAAAAAAATTGGGATGAGTTATGTTGGAAATGTTTGTCTATAGACTAAAACCATCCTGCTTTCTGGCGGCAGCGAAAGGGTAACTGAAGATAAAACACCACTAAGCAGGGCCACGCATATAGCTTCGCAATCGTCCATCCTTGCTACCCATGTTGCCTCCTTCCGATCTCCACTTCTGCTTGATCTTTATGCTCTTCTTTCGCCCTTTGCTGTTGTAATGTTGCTAGACAGAAATTAAGAGTTGTCTCAGAGGTTAAAAACTTTAATAATTACTTGTCGTTTGTTCTTTTCAGAGATCTTTATTCTGCTGCACCCACGTCTGTATGCTTGTGTGCATATGTTATTTACATTTATTATAAGTGTTTCTCTATTCTTATGTTATTTTTATTCACTGCAAATGTTTTTCGCCTTAATTAGACGTTCTGATCTCGTCTTGTCCATTGTGCTCCAAATGCCTTATACGCCTCGTTATGCATTCTCTAATAAAAATTACAATTCTATATTTTCCCTATTACTACTTTCAAGTTTTATTGAACGATTTTAAGAGGAAAAGAAAATTCAAAGTGTTTTGGCGACTGGTTGTGTTCTAATAAACTGGTTTGCTCTTTTAAGTTTCTGAAACCTGCAGCCATATAACGATGAAGTCCCAACAAGTGAGCCTCCTTGTCGTATGCCGATAGTCATGCCAAACGTTGGTGACTTAGCCGCTCCCCATTTTGCAGCGCATTACTGAGTTTGAAACCAAAACTCTATCGTCCTAACAGTATTGGGAAGCAATTGTTTCTCAAGCATGCATATAAAGAGATAGTAATGGTGAACTCAATCAAATACAGCCTTAGTATCGAGAAAGCATATGTATCACAGGAGGTCTTCTGTCAATGAAATAATTTAGGACATGTTTAAGTGTGAATATAGCCATTTCCTTTTCATGTTGGGCTGTAAAGCTAAAGGCCAAATTGGTTGTTTACAGACATCATGTACAGTGAAACTGGTCCCTCAAGTTCCAGTGCTACCACTTTCTAGAGAAACGTAGCCTCTGCTACATGGCGATAACTGCTTTCGTCTGTCACACATTTCGCTTTTTTACAATTGGTGTTATTATAAGTATAACTTTCATCATGTTACCTGGGGAGAAGCCCAAAGTAAAGCATCCGACGAGGAAAAATGTAAGGAGCGTTACTCGTCTAGGAGGGCTATAGTTATAGGCCTCAGGTGGGATAGTCAGCCCAGACGCTGTCTTATTCTTCAGTCTTGTTGACATTCCTCGGCTTCAGATACGGTGCATTGTTCATTAGAGGGAGCCAGATTTTTAAGGATGCCGTAACATAGCCTTTCAGTGATGCAATTACCTTTTTTTCCTTCAAATAGGTTTCTGAGATATATTATTATTATTATTATTACTAGTGGACCAGCTCGTGAAAAAATTCATGTAAGAATCGATATGTTTGCTCTCTTCTTTGACTTTCCACATTTTCCCGCTCACGCTTATTAGTTTCTTTTATTTCCTTCTGTAACCCTTCTGCTTCAACTCTTTCTTGGCACTGTGCCCCATAGGCGCTTCATCTCTTCATTGATAGCACGTCTTCGTTCTTGAGACTGTAGTGGTTTCGTTCCTCTTTTACGTTCCCTATCCTCGTTTTTAATTAAACGTGTACCCTCCAAAGTAAATTCTTAAGTAAAACACTGCAATAAACCGAATGCCCCTCCAGTCAGCTTATATGCAACGTTAGTGCGCCATATCTATAACACCGTCTTCCATACTTAACTCTGCTTCACTGAAGTGCTCAAATTTCGGCCTCTGAAGCGAAATATGCACTCTCAGAGAAAGACAGTGAGCTAGAACAAATAGTTGTTTACTGACCAGTGCTCTTGAAATACTTTAAGAGAAAGCTACATCATCAAATTTAATAAGAAAGACCGTAAGCCAGAAGAAATAACTGTCTACTGCCCGTGAAATCATCACCTCGTGAGTGCCCCGTTGATTATTTGCTAAATTTATACGTCGTGACCTGAGAGAAAGAAACTTGTGAAATCGGACTCCAGAATCAGCATACATACATACATACATACATACATACTGTTCCGATTTGAAGAAATGTTTCAAGCAAGAAGTGCATCCAGGTGAAGAGATAAGGATCCAATTTTCACCATCTTCTGCAAGCTGATCATCGATCTCTACGAAAACGTAACTGAATTACAAAATCTGCAACTTGACTTATATTTCGCCTATCTATTTCCTTCAAAGCGGACACGAAATAAATAAATATGCCAAGGGTTTTATTATTTTAGGATTATTATTAAAACTTCACGCTCGGGCCACCTAAAACAGGTAAAGGTAGCACAACCCAAATGATGCAATATGCAACACCGGGAAGCCCGAAACGTTGCTGAAGAAAACCCAACAAAAAGCCATTGAAGTTGACTGAAACACATGCAGGCCAATATGACCGAAAGCCGATGCCCGTAATGAATTCCAAACCGAAACAGTCCAGGGCAAGAAGCGCCAACTGACCTGACGAATTCAGCATCTAACATTCTCCAGAGTGAAAGAGCGCGCAGCAACCGCAGTGCTTGTAATCTTTCTCAAGACGTTGAGGGCAGAGACAGATGAATACAAACAATGTCTCTCATTGTTGTACACTTTATATAAAACATACAGAGTCCGGCCACTTTTCTCCTATAGAACAGATTCACCAGATTACCTTCAGAGCACACCTACTGGCTGAACTAACAAGTCTGTCCAGCAGCGCAAGTGACTGTCAGTAACTGAAGCCCAGAACGGTGAGCAATACTCACCTGCTGCCTGCTCAACGCAGTCAGCAAAAAAGCATCAGCGTACTACCTCTTTGTTGCCAAACACAAGACCCCAATTTTACTGGAAGTACGTGACATCAGTCGCCTAATACGCCGCTCAAATACAATATTTCATCAAAGTCAACAGCGAGAATCTCCAAAGCAATACTCCTGAAGCAAAGAGTCATTTATCTTCAGATGCGACCTTTAACATCATGATTTACAAAACATGGTACAAACATTGTAAGGAACCATGTTCTATCATATAATAACCAAGGACTGGTAATCTCCAACATCCTCTAAGCGGCAACCGATCCGACATGGCCACCTCCTCTATCCAAATACAGTCTATATTGCCGGCGCATGTAACCACCTCTTTCCCTGATGACATCGGGATTGTTGCTGAGGATATCTCCGTTTATTTATTTAACTCCTTTATTGTTCTCTCATTACAACTTGCACCAATTGCTTAAAACAGACAAATTAAAACGAGAACAAGCCTATTAAAAGCGAGTGTATCACTTGTAAGGCAATGTATATCAAAGTAAAATACGTCAGCTGTTAAAAAAAAAATACATATAACAAATTATTTCCTAAGGCATAGATACAAATTTGAAGGACCTCAAGAAGTCATTTTATGAAATTCTTGATTTAAAAAGAAATATCCTAGCTATTGCAACATACCTCCTTGAGGGAAAAGAAGGGTTTGTGGAGTGAGTCAACTGAGGCACAAGACATAATTAGCTGCGCAATGATAACGATGAGGCACATCCACAACTGCGGCAGCAATAACCTACAATCAATGCTGCTCAAGCAGATGCACTACCTAAAGACATTTGACAGGCTGCTCTAAAATACGTATCATTCATCAACTATTTCAAACAAGGACAAGTCATTGCCGCCATTCTAGTCTTTTAACAAATTATTTCAACTAATACTAACAACACATATAATTTCTTATAGTACTGCTGCTTTTTATATACGTGTCATGATTTAAAAACTAGCGTAGATCTATAAGTGATATTGCAACCATTAGAACTATCAACGCTTTCGTTTGTATTACACTCTGAATATCACAAAATGATGCAACAAGCAATAGAAAAAACTGTATAAAATAATCAGCTAGCTTTGATACCTGTTAAGAATTAATTCTTTGTACTTGATCTTGAGTGTTTGGTCAAGCATTGGCTGCGACAATTCGTCAGGCATTGAATTAAG
>LQNS02278091.1:40768188-40788711 GCA_001587735.2 Parhyale hawaiensis | reverse complement strand
CAAAATATTCAAAAACGTCCTTCCGTTGCAAAGTTGCGAAATGATCTGAAGCAATTTTCTCTCGAACACCCCAGCCATCCTTTGAGCAGACAGTGTGAGTGTAGTCCGATGGCAGTGTTGAGAACACGGGTTGGCAACAGTGTTTCCAGCAGTGTTACCAACAGTGTTACCAACACCTCCATCACGGATGCCGGCAATAAAGGTGTTTTTGACAGTCTCGCCAACAGATGTTGCCAACACTGTTGTGAACACGTGTTGGCAGCAGTGTGAGCCCTGCTTATGTCATCTCAAAGACAAGAAACAACCGTCTGAACGATCAAATGTCATCTATGAACTAAATTGCAATGCTTGCAAAAAAGTGTATGTTCGAGAAACAGGCCGAAACGTTCAGACTAGAATTATTGAGCATCAAGCCAATGTAGAGAAGTAATAAGTCAACTCTATAGTATTCCAGCATGTCCACGAAACACCTCATAATATTGATAGGCAAAATTTTAATATACTGCATCAAGAAACTCACTGCAAGAAGAGGAATTTATTTTAATCTAGCTTCTCATCTCTCAACACAAATTGCTATAATCGCTGTCAACAAATTCCTGAAATTTACAAACCTATCCTAAAATCATTTGGCATGAACTAATGCGCCTGACCTCTCTACTAAATATTTTTTCTTCACAAAACTATGCTTCCGTATCAGTGATACATATTGTGTACATATTATAACTTTCGGGTCTCGGAGTTTCTGCCTTGAAAACGACTTTTGTTTAGAATGTTGGAAGCTCGGCCAAATATAATTGTAAAATCCAGTTGAATTTCTCTTCTCTTTAAAAAAAAAAAAATTTTTAACATGTTTATTTTAGTACTGCTGTAGTACGGCTGGCGTTAGTAGTAGAGAGTTTAGAGTTACTTCTGCAAAGTCACTATGACATCTTGTCAAGTACAGTTTTTTTTTTTAATTTTCAGAACCAGCAACGTAATATCTTGTAGTTAACATGAGGTTAAGGAACATGGAATAGAAAAATGAATGCTTACAAACTCGCACATACTTCACAAGAAAATAGCATGATCATTGCTATGTAGAAAATACCCAATATGTATATGTCTGCGTTTGCAGAAGTAAACACGAAGACTACTGTTGAAGAATATAAAGAACGATATTGCCATCGACATTCTCTGTGCAATGTCCGTGTATTTGTGTTCATAAATCAACTATGGTTTGCTCTAAACAGACTTCACGATGCTCCTTTCAGCCAGTTAAATATTCAATTCATCTGACGATTGTGTACACTCGCAAATGGGGCAGTCGATATCGCCCTTCGCTGTACATATCATTGCTTCATTTCAGAAACACGTAGACGTTGTTGGCACAGGCGGTGGTAATTTTGCTTCGCTATAGTGCACAGGCGGTTCCTTCTAGAATCTTTTCAATTTGAAAGAGAGAACTGACTAGAAAGAGAGAAACGCTTTGTGTCCACTAGAAAAATCATACAAGAAAAAGATTTATGAGGTATAAATAACTGTTAAGAAGGAAAGGAATATCAGAAAATTAAAGGGACAGACCGAAGAGTGAGATTAAAGACAACCAAATGTTTTTCATGTCAATACAGTGGACACATTCAGGTGCTGTTGCGCTTTCAATCAATCATATGAATTTAAGTTTTCTAATGTAAAGGGAAAAACTCAGTAACTCGTTCGAATCTACAGTCTTAATAATCTCTTCATGATCTGCTTTTACTGTGCGAATTTACTAAAAAAAAAACTCTGACGAATGCTAAACGTCAGCGGTACATAAAGCTGTGAAACAGTCCAATACGGTGTACCTAGAAATTGCCGAGACTAAAGAAGAGCATTAATTAAAGTAGAAAATTTACAGACCAGGAGCTATGTTCATGATGACGCTACCAAAAATCAACCAGAGGAAATTACTCCTAGGACTCCTTTACCTGCTGAAGGCTATTGGGCTATTGCCCATCACCTACTCGCACGGCCGCTTCAGAGTATCGCAGGCCTTGTATCCAATATATTGTGCTATTCATATTGTAGCGACGATTTACGTGATCATCAGCGCTTTGCCCTGGTTCACCTCAAGCATAAATCCATCCACAACGATCTTCATGGTGTGGACGGTGGCCATAGTGTCTATGATTATCATTACGAAGTGGAGCTTCTTCTTAGCCTCCAAGCATATTACGAAAATTTTACGGTTATTGGATCAACCTGACTATCCTTGCATGACTGTGGACGGCAGCACTGCCTTTGTCTTTACATCAACGGCAGGGGTATTCGGGTACAAATTACAAAGACACAAAGATTACAATGGTGAAACTGATCTACTGGAACTGGTTTACCTTGTCATCAAAGAGAGCGTTACCGTGCTGTCGAGCTTGTTGATGTGTTGCGCTCTTTTCATCTTGATGAAACTAATCGCTTGGCGAATAACCAACATCACGTTAAAGGTACACTCTGCATTATCTGATGCATCTCGGACTAACGTTCGCACCCAGAACGATAATAAATGGAATCTCACTGCCAAGATTCTTGACAACATAAGCAATGACGCTGTGAACACTCGCCTTGCGATGGAAAACGTCCACAAGTGCTTTTCGCTTCCCATTTTGGCTATACTGGCATACGTCCAAATCCACATGCTGCTTGTCCTTTGGATGTGTTTCTTCACTGAGCACGCCACGGTAACCACCGGTAGTTTGGATACGATCTACGTCCTGCTCCATCTCTACCTCATCCTGGAATCTCAGACGGACTATGTCAAATCGGTGAGTTTTGTCTGCAGTATTTATAATACAAATAGTTGAACTTCTTCATTGAACCGTATTTACGTAGATTCTGGGGTTATTTTTCTTGTAGGGATTTTTCACTTATTCTTTTCCTATGCAGAAAACTGAGCTGGAGTATGACAGGGATCAGATGCAATTAACTAAGTAATGCAGTCATACCGGAAAGTTAAATTTCTCCTGAAACAAAAATTTCTCATTTACTATCATAATACTTCGATCTTCTGTTATTCGTAACATCTCTTGCAGTTCATTTAAAATTTTTTAAGTTCTCTCCTTTAGTTTTTTAGTTAGGACAAGAGCAGTGTAGGGATCGCTATCCAGTATATTACTTTTTAAAGTTATAATGCCACAAGCATAACACATAGGTATATAAAAAAGAAATATATCAGATCATTAAACAATACCATTATCATAATTTGATTTTTCTTATGAGTTCAGTAATGCATATTGTAACAATATTCACCAAATTTATATATTTTCGTAGTCAAGTTTCAATTTAGTCTCTCATTTCATTTACTAGTATGTACTTCATTTTGTCCATCTATCGGTCTTTAATCAAAGAGAGGATTCCTGGATAATACTGCTGGCTTTTGCTCAAATTCCAGCGTGAAAAAAGACTACAATTACTTTCTTTTCAAAATTTAATATTTTTTATTTTAAAATATCAGTCATTTAGGCTGCGTAAAAATCAATCTTCTTTCGAAAATAATCCTAGAAAAATGGAAGGTAATAGAAAATGGAGCTGCTGTGTGCTATTCATGTCTGATGATGAGAATGACCCTCATGGTTACAAGTACAAAAGGAGATCAAGACCAAATAAACAAGATTCCTGAAGAAACAGAAGGTCTACTCTACTTTGAAGTTAGCAAGTCCGGACAGCAGCACTATCACTTGTGTATCCACGCCAGTTGAATGTACAGGCACGTAAAGTTTTATGATAGTTAGCTATCATATTTATGTACAGATGCAAATGAGGAAGTAGAACAAGGATACTTATATCTGACAGTTTGAAGACCACAGAATGCGTGACAAAGTTCTTCTGGACAATGCTGTCTCACCTACCGTAAAGTCCCGACATGGCACCGTCAGACTTTTGGTTCGGACCTCTGAAGGACGCATAGTGTGGACAGTATTTTCCCGACAACTGTGACGTAATCGCAGCCGTAAACCTCTACACGACAATGACACCAGTGACGGAAAGCTCTATAAGATAGCTCTGGGCCCCGACCCTCCCCATTTTTGTTAAAGGTCACAACCCTCACAGCGGTACACAGATCCAATGTTGACTGTTCATTTCAAAAGCTGAAAAGAATTTGCCTTCCTGATAAAGAGGCTTGAACTCATGGCTTTAAGCATCAATGTTGGCATCCTGAGCCTGCTGCTGCGGCAGGGTAAGGCCGCCGCCCCATTGAAGCAACAAGCAACGCAATACGATTTTTCCGGGACTCGTGTTGCAGCAATGCACGGGTGTCGCGAGGCATCGCAATTGCGGCGGTGTGGACAGCAGACTGCTGTGCCCTACGTTACATTTTGTCCTGCAACAAATTTGTCGCGTTGCACGTCGCTTGTCTGGCCGGTGGGGCCGCGGCCTTAGTCAACAGTAAAGACATGAGTTCGCAGTTTTGAAATTTTTCACTTCTAGGTCAACCAACTGCCAGCCTGCAAGATACATGTTGTGATGATTGTTCACTTCCATTTGGTGGTTGTTTGGGGAAAAACATGCATAAAATGACACGTATAACACAAAAACCTTATTGCCTCTCTCACTTCGTTCGCGGGTGATGAAGACTTTAATATCCTTAGGGGGGCGGCGCATCATTAAGAAAGTCCTCTAGTGTTGTACTGATCACAATTTGCGTGCACGGTACAAGTGAGGAAGTTACCGGGCGATTTTCTTGGCGTTCTACGAAACTGCAGAAGAATGTAGTACGCACCAACGGTAGTGTGGACAGGGCTTAATACTGCAAGCGTAACGTGAGCAGATAGGATCATTGGGTGATAGAAGGAACAACAAATAGAAAATATCAGTATTATATAGTAATTCACGCCGTGTTCTTATTTCTTTATAAATATATTTATATTATTCCTGTCATGCTCTATGAGAATAAGATAGGAAGAACTTCAAGCAAAAAAAAAAAAAAAAAAAAAAATAGGGACCTTGGAATTTTTTTTTAGTATTAGTTAGGAGAAAAATAAGGCTTCGGACAGGCGGACGGACGGACAGAATGCTGAATTTTCATTCAAGAAGTCTTCTGAATAGCAACAAGCACAGAGGACGGCGGGGGTTTTCGTGAAGTGCTAATTTTCTGCCGTTACTTATAATGACGGCTCGGGCCACTATAGTGTACTTATATGTAGTTGTTCGCTTTATACGGTGCGCTGAAGGAGTAAACATGACAAGCCTAAGGGCGAGTGCACACGTCATTCATTCCAACGCGTTCACTCATCCACTAGTCCGAATCATTTATAGTGTCGTTGTCAGCAGAACTTTGTGTAGATGACTAAAGTTTTAAGATGTGCCGAATATCAACAATTACATCATTAGAGCGAGTGGCTAAAAGCCTAGTCTTCACTAAAAGACAAACCACCAATGTGACTGTTACGAACGTCATCATAGCTGGTAGTATCGTCTCAGGAAGGTGAAATAAACAGGCTCATGACTAAAACTTATTAAAATTAGAGGTTTCGGGAACTGATCCCATCATCAGTATATCTGAAACAAAGACAAAACGATCTTTATTCCTACTATATAAGTACAAAATTCACAAAAGCAATGAAAACTAATTAAAATGAAGAAGAAAGTAAAATGTAGCTTATTGCGATAAACAGGGGATGGAAACTATTTTGGTCATTAAGATGTGGTTTTTCTTTTAAAATGTACAGGGACCCTAAAATTCTCAGGTCGGAAGGGTCATGACAAGAACGTAAAATTTTAAAATTTGACATTTGTACTGGACTATTGCACTGTTCTCTATGCTGGCGCACGGAAGAAAATGACGGCGATATTAGCACGCTACCAGTACGACTGCTCCTGCCCTTCCTGAGACGATACTACCAGCTATGATAACGTTTGTAACAGTCACATTGGTGGTTTGTTTTTTTTAGTGTTTTTAAGATGTGCACATAGAAATCAGTTGTCTCTGCCATCATCACCAGGCAAGTTTTGGCATCTCTTTAAATATCGTGTAAAATAAAACTACGAAACAGCGCACTTTTTTGCCTTCTCTAGGGCAGAGTAGCATATTCGCACAAGTGGATGATTGAACGCGTTGATGTGAATGACGCGTGAACTTGCCGTTGGATGACGAGAGCATAAACATCTGGTGGTACAGAAAGTTCGTGCTGATTATTTAAAGGAAAGAAACAGGTAAATAGATATAAGCTATTGCTTTTTTAATGAACCAAATATGAACCATATGTTGCACAATGCGCCGCCATCTTCCCTTTAACTTGAAAATACCCTCTACCCCCAACGGCGGTGGCTTTACACCAAAGAATCCATCAAGGTATAATTTTAATCCTTCCAAGGATTTTAAGATTTTAGCATTAAGACTAGTCTGCGAAGACCTGAATAAGTGAAAATTTGAAGGAGCAATGTCTGGTGAATATGGTGGGTGGGGTAACATATCCAAGCCAAGCTGTTAATTTTTGCCTTGTTCCAAAGAAGCGCGCGGTCTTGCATTATCCTGATGGAAAACTTCACATTTCCTGTTTGCTATTTGGAAGATTTTCTTACATTCCTGCTTTTAACTCGTATTGCCTTTCAATCCCACCACAAACAAAGCAAAATTTTCTTAGGGTGTAGCCTCGCTATTATTATTATTTTTTTGGGAGGGGGGGGGGGGGCTGACGCTTATGCAACTTACTCCAGAATCGTTTTCTCTGAACATTTCGGCAAATAATCAGTTCCTCATCTCCTGTCCCATTTAGCTTTAAAAAACGCGCTTTCAATCTGTTTATAAAGCAAATCACAGATGAAATTGCGATCGAAATGGTTCATCTCACTCAAGTCATGTGGTACCCAAACATTGTAGTGATATGCGAACCCAAGCTTCATAAAGTCCTCATGAACGGCGGATTTTGATAGGTTGAGGCTTTCTGCCAATTCTAATGCTGTACCATGTGGCTTCTCAATTAATGACTTGATTTGGTCATCATCTACAGAGAATGGGCTGTCTAATCGGTCTTTATCAATAAGGCTGCAATGTCCACCTCCAGCTCGGAACCTCGCGAACCACTTCCGTTCAGCTCTTTCGGATAAAGAAAGAATCACCACAGAGAGTGCGCAGATTTCATTAGTTGCTCGTGAGGAAGTTTATGCTTCATGGAAATAGAAAAGCATCAAGTGAAGTACAGTAAATGCATAGAACTTCCATTTTAAAGTGTTACATTATTAGCACAGATTTTACATAGAACCTCAAACATTCTTCCATGAAAAGCTAGCTTGAACTATGCTCTAGCTCACTTATGCTCTAAAATAAGTCAATAGATGAACTACGAAAAATCACACGAACTTTCTGGACCCCCAATAGTATATAGTAAATAGAAATATATGAAATAAACATACGGTCATGGCATATTTTTAACGAAACTTGCTTAGAGGGAGGGCTATTTATTAAATATATTAAATAGAAATACTATACACATGGGCAATCACAGACCGAGCGTAGGTCTCTGGTTCACAATGACATTTGACGCACTTAAGTTTCTGCGCATACTTAATATTACTTAGCTTGTTCCCTCTTAGTTGTGCTCCCAAGTAAGTACAGTCTCTGTCGGTCTACTGAAGCCATAGGCAGGGCATGTGAACAGTTAACGAAAGAATAGGCAACTGGAGAGCACTCTTAGAGCGCACACCTCCTTGAAGCAAGGCAATGGCAACGAAAAATTCATATTGGTCCTAAAATCATGATTTTCTTTGTATCAACACCAAAGTCTAATCTTTAGTTCTTCTCGATAGAATTAAAAGTTTCTGTAATTTTCTTGAAGATCCGTTTATAACTTTTTGTCACCCGCAAACAAAGAGAAAGAGGTGATAATGTTTTCATTGAAGATTTACGTATTTGTATGTACACTGTATTTGTAAATATATTTGTACGTATTTCGATACGGGCTATTAGATGGCCAAGAATCTTTGAAAACGGCCTGTTAAGTGGCCGACTTCTCGATAGAGGTACCTAAAATCCTAGCCACTTAATTGCCTGTTAGCTTCAAAAAGTGAAAAAGTATTATAAACCCCATAGATTTATGCAATTTTTTTCTCATTTTGAAAGAAAATAAGTCTACGTTTTAATGCACGCCTACTTCTTGAGAGTAAAACGACAAAAATTTTTTTGTGCTGTCACCATCCACCCCGATCATCCACCCAAGTACCAGCCCCCCATCCACCTCGGCCATCCACCCTAGTATCAGCCCCCTTACAATGAGCTCTTACCCCGCCAACCTTGTAGGTTAGGTAGGCAAGGATTGGTTCCCGTAGTGAAATATGATGTTTGAGGCACAGTAAACCCGTATAAAGACCAATATTTGATATAGGACATTAGCAGAACCAGTCCTGGGGCCTAACCTACAAGGTTCTCGGAGGGGGTGTACCTTTATCAGGCAAACGCGAGATATAGATATGTATATATATATATTTGTCTGTCCACCCAATAAGTGGTCGAAGGAGTTGAGCCATGTTTATGATTTTTTGCAGGGAGTCTAATGGGTTGGCCTCGATGAGACCCATGGCAAAAAATTGGGACTAGCTGGCCGTAAAAAATGACGGCGATGAAATTTGCTCCCACTGCGGGGCATGGTCTTACGCCACGAGGCGTTTTAGTTGAGTTATACTGCTAACAAACATTATGACAAATATAAGACACGCACACAAATGGACCAACCGATCATCACCATAATTCAATCATTTATATCTTTTAGCATTACTAACAAGTCCGACAACTTTCATAAAGTAACATAATCAGGGTAACCAACAATTAAATTATGAACAAAATCAAACAGGTCCGCTGTATATACGATGAACAAGGGCCCAGAACACTACCTTGTAGGTCACCAAAACCACATCCAAAAACTCACTGCTCTTCCCATCAACAACATAGCGTCTACCAAACCAAAAATTGCAAATAACCGCAAAAGTTGAATCACCAATACTCGTCAATCTTATCTTATGGAGCAGCCGGAGGTGATTCACGCGATCAAATGCAGCACTGAAGTCAAGCTGGACCAACCTTGCCTCATGACTACTACCAATTGCCAGCTGTAACACATGATAAATGGGAAGCCGGGCATCAACCGCTATGTTTGGGGAAAGACACCCTACTTCTCAAGAATGCGACCCAACATCGACTCAACCAACCTCTCTTAAACTTTCAAAAAGACATGTGCGATCGAGATGGGCCTATAGTCGGAAGTTCGAGGTGAGACAGAGCCCTTCGAAACAGGCGTCACACCACCGATACGCCTGCATTGGGAAAAGAGCCCAGCCGTAACATCCAACGGAACACAGAAGCGAGCGGGGCTGCGTCATACCAGCCACCCTCCGAAGAAAGAGAGAAAACATACCCGATGGATCAGTGCCCCCTAGGGGTCCAGGTCAAGAAGAAGGCGGTGCCCTTTAGAAGATCTGAAAGCCTAAAGGAATGCGTACCCGGCCCCGGCTCTTCCTCCCATCAAAGGAACGCAACAAAAGCTGTGCTTTGGCAGCAGGATCCACAACAAGGTCACCACCAGCACCAAGTAAACGCAGGGGGGGGGGGGACGGGCAGAAGAGCTTGCACCAAGCACAGCGCTTTTCAGTCTATCAAATTCACTGGTCTCAAATTATGCTCCCTCTCAGCAACCTCATATATAGCCTTAGCCCGATGCTGCAGTTCCCTGAAATACTGAAAGTCAATAGCAGACCGGCTAGTACGGCAACGGGCATCATCAAACCAGGGTTCATCGCCTGTTCTGACCGTAATGAAGCGGAAGGGACATAGGCACGCTCCAAGTCAGAGGAAAGCCGATCCAAGGTAGACCCACGATAAGGAGACTCTCACAACACCCCAAGGGAAGCGCAAGGCTGGCGCCAGAAATGGCGTCTTAATTAACACTGGATTTTAAAAATATCGCACCCCTGACAGTAACTCTGGGGACCCGCTGACGAACTTGGAGCATCGGAGAGAGGGCACCATGGTTCGAGGAGCCAACGGGGGATGACACATACACCAACCAAATCAAGAACATCAGTGAACAGGAGGTCAAGAATATCTCAAATCGAATGGGTGAGGCCCTCTACCAACTGCTCACAATCAGAGGCAGTCGCGAAATTGAAGGCTACATGGCCATGGCTATCGGTCCTTTTAGAGCGCAACCATTCCACATGGTGACAATTAAAATCACCCATAAAGACGACTGCAAAACGCCTATCTGATGCCTGAATCCTAGCCATTGCATCCAAGAGACAATCAAAAGCACTTTCCTCAGCAGACGGGCTGTGATACACTGAAAGCAAATAAAAGTTCGAAAACTAAAATGCCTCGTGGCGTTAGACCATCACCCGCGGTGTGAGTAAATTTCATCGCCGTCATTGTTTATGCCCAGCTAATTTTAGTTTTTTGACATGGGTCACATCGAGGACAGCCTATCAGATTCCATGTACAAAAATTATGAACATAGCTCAATTCCTTCTACCTGTTTTTGCGTGGATAGCAAATTTCATTACTGTCATTTTTTATGGCCAGCTAATCCTAGTTTTTTTTGTCATGGGTCACATCGTGGGCAACCCACCAGACTCACTCCCCGTAAAAAAATATGAACGTTCCTCTACTCTGCTGATCATTTTTTGGGTCGACAGTCAAATATATATATGTATCACACAGTTTTATATATATAAATACGTATATAGTAGTATACGAGGGTAACAGCTTTTCTTTTAGACACGTTTCATTGAAGACCAGAGATAATTCTTTATTGACGATTTTCTTGTTCGTTTTCTCAATTTTTCTTACGAAGTTCTTATGCTGGTGTCCAAGGTTGTTGATTAAATTTCCAAGAGTCATTTTTACGTTTTTATTTTGCAACGTTTCGAATGCGTAAGCTATTCATCATCAGGCGAAAGTAGCTCTGAAAATTTTAAATTTGACATCAGTTATATGTTATGAAGTCGTATCATATACACACATTGAACAATATTCTTCTACATATACATCAAGTTTTTATAAAAACCTACATTAAAATAATTTTAAAGTTCTAGCAAATCTAGAGCTTTGTCTGTTCAGAAGAGGCGAGTTTTGAGAGATCAAAAGAGCCTCGGCAATACATAGTCTCGTATTGTCATTGTCCGACAATATCGCAGTATTGTTGTATTGTCTTCCAGGATATGTCTATTTAAGGTGCGGTCATGTTCGGTATGTACGTATATATATATTTTTTTCTTGAGATGGCATAAATGTAGATTTCGATTAGAAGCAGTTAAAAAAATTTTGATACTCACGACGCCCGTGTCGCTGTTCTCCAGCTTATTAGGTGGGAGGGTCAAAGTTGCTAAATTTGGAGAGGTTACCATAGGAAGGTGTAACTATGATACCGGCTGTTCCAAAAGTATAAATGAAATTTCCAATCCAGCAAATGTTTTGTCAATTCTCAACTATAGTCTGCGTAGACTCTAATTACTGCACGTTGCAGACACACAGATGTACCAAGATGTACTGAGAATTTAGCTGTCTTACTTTCATATTCTAGAACTCTAACTGTGAAGAATTAAGCCACGAACCCCAACAGTGATTCATATCGTTATACTAAACGCAAATAGAATTCATTACCAATGTTTCTTACTCTGAATAAATACTATGTATTCCGGTTGTGAGAGTAATACTTAATACGTTTCATGCAAGCGCCAGCACTATAGAAAGATTGACATAACTTTTGGAAAAGCTGCGCGAGTTCTTTTGAGTTTTTGTATCGATACTTTTGTAGTATA
Organism: Parhyale hawaiensis; assembly: GCA_001587735.2. Taxonomy (NCBI): domain Eukaryota; kingdom Metazoa; phylum Arthropoda; class Malacostraca; order Amphipoda; family Hyalidae; genus Parhyale; species Parhyale hawaiensis. Next base: position 40,776,957 of record LQNS02278091.1, on the reverse strand, counting down.
GCTACACGACGTTAAGGAGCACAAAATAGCATTAATAATGTTTACACACTACTTATATACATCAAGAAGAAGACAATGGACATCACAATTTACTAAATATCCAGGCAAACATAGATGAATCAAGACACGGGTATTGTTATCGACATTCACCACAGAAGCATCTGTGAATATTATTCAAATATCAACAATGTTTTGCTCCAGCAACAAAGACTTTGCGATGCTCTCTTCAGCCTGTTGAATATTTAACTCATGCCGCGCTTGTATACACTTTCGTTAATGAGGCAATCGATACCAGTCCAGCCCTGAATGTCTTACAGCTTCATTTACACAAATATCGAGCAGCCGTAGGCACAAGTGGTGGGACTCTTTGTTTCTCTATTGTGCCCAGGCAGTTCCTTGGAAAATCTGTGGTACCCGGAAGAGAAAGCTGACAAGGAAGAAGGAAATTATAGTAGGCTGATATATCATACAAGAAAGAAACAGTTCGTATCGGGCAGTGAAAATTGAAGGGAACGGAAGAAAATGCAATAAAAGACAAATGCTTTCACTTTTATCAATGGAAAGAAGCAATTGAGATGTTATTGTCCTTTCAGTAACCTGGGTTAATCTAGTCAGTTGGATCAATATAAGATATTCACAGTAAAGCATTAACTCCAATGACTCGTATGAATCTACAGTCTGAAAAAAGTCATTGCACGACGTAACTTTGAAGAATAATCGACTAGAAAATACTGATGGAAGCGATTAGATGTTCATACATAAAAATATGTAATTGTAAAAGCAGTCTAATACAGTGCTCTGTTGTACTCTCATCGTAGAGATATCAGAGATATAAGAAGCAGAAGAATAGATCAAGAAAGTTTACACAACAGCAGCAGCCATGACGCTACCAAACATCAACCAGAGGAAATTACTCCTAGGACTCCTTTACCTGCTGAAGGCCATGGGGCTGTTGCCCATCACCTACTCGCACGGCCGCTTCAAAGTATCGCAGGCCTTGTATGCAATATATTGCGCTATTCATATTGTTGCGACGATTTATGTGATCATCAGCGCTCTGCCCTGGTTCAGGTCAAGTATAAATTCTTACACAACGGTCTTCATGGTGTGGACGGTGGCCATAGTGTCTATGATTATCATTACGAAATGGGGCTTTTTCTTATCCTCCAAAAATATTACGAAAATTTTGCGATTGCTGGAAAATTCTGACCATCTTCCTCTGACTGCCGACGGCAGCACTGTCATTGTTTTGGCATCAACAGCAGTGATATTCGGGTACAAATTACAAAGTCACATAGGCAAATATAATCAAATTGATTTTCTTGAAGTGGCTTACCTTATCATCAAGGAGAGCGTTACCGTGCTGTCGAGCTTGTTTGTCAGTTGCGTTCTCTTCATTGTGATGAAACTAATCGCTTGGCGAATAACCAACATAACGTTAAAGGTACAATCTGCTTTATCTGATGCATCTCGGACTCACGTTCGCACCCAGAACGATAATAAATTGAATCTCACTGCCAAGATTCTTGACAACATAAGCAATGAAGCTGTGAACACTCGCCTTGCGATGGAAAACGTCCGCAAGTGCTTTTCGCTTCCCATTTTGGCTATACTGGCATATATCCAAGTTCACATGCTGCTCGTCCTTTGGATGTGTTTCTTCACTGAGCACGCCACTGTAACCACCGGTAGTTTAGATACGATCTACGTCCTGCTCCATCTCTACCTCATCCTGGAATCTCAGACGGACTATGTCAAATCGGTGAGTTTTGCCTGTAGAAGTTGTCGCGTGTAATAGAAGTGGAGTTTCTGAATCTAGTCAGCTATGAACCCGGACTTTCTTAACTAGTGGTGTTGTTTACTAGGATTTTCTTTCATTTTTTTTCTATTTTAATAGGAGAAAAGGACCCCTTGTGGCCAGGAAGCACCATCTCAGTAGTGCAGGCTTAATAATTGCCTCCGCCAAGGAGGTTATATTCTCATCCGGTCCGTTTGTTTCTTTGTATGTCACCAAGATAACTAAGTTGAGGACGATACTTTGCAACATTTACAGTGAATTTTAGACGTGTTAAGAGTAACAGATGATTAACTTTTGGTGAAGGGGCATGCAGCCGTTTGTTTGTTCGTCTACCCTTTTTCTCAGTACCATAAGTTAAAAAAGCAGGGACGGATTTTTATGAAATTTATATTAGTTGTTTGGTCTATCAAGAAGAGTAAATGACCGAATTTTTGTGACGATCTGTTTGTTCGTTTGTTTGTCTCCATGTTTACTTGAATGTTTGCCAGCAAAATAGTTGAAAAAGTTATGAACGGATCTTTATGGAATTTACAGGAATTATGAAAATTGTTGATATACATAAATGATTATATTTTGGTAATAATCGGTTTTTCTGTTTGAAGATGTGCCTGATGTCTGTCAGCATATTTGTTAGCAAATTACTCGAAACGTTATAAACGCATCTTAAAAAAAATACAGACGCTGTTATTACCGTCAAAACGCACAGAAGACCAGATTTTGGTGCCGATAAAAAGGAAATCATAGTTTCCGAACCAGTAAGAATTTTTCGTTAACGTGGCCTAGTTGGCAGATGTATGTAGTCATATTCAGTATATACATATGTTATTTACAATTGAAAGTAATTTGATAATTCAAGTTTACGTTATATGAACAAATTTTCTTTCCTTACATGATTTTTATTGTCCTACCTAGTTTTTCATGAAGATTGTAGCTTATTACTTATTATATATGACTAATTTTCTGGTATTGGTAACTTTCTCATAGAGTTGAAAAAATAGAAACAAACGAAGTCTTCATTAATCTATAGCGGGTGCCTTTGTCTTTTAAATTTTATTTATTTTTTATCCTAATATACATTAGTTCCTCTTCTGTAAGTTTTCTATAAGTGTAAGGTTGCCATGGCAACTGAAAAGATACCTGATGTTCGCACTGAGCGCATTACATGAACTGAGCGCTTGCTTCCGGTACGCGGTTGCGCTCAGTAGGAGGTTCAAGTGTATTTCAAGATGCTTCATAAAAACGCAGGATGTCGAAGACTTACATGTAACTCTCCAAAGGTTTGGGTTTCTAGCTTGACGAAATGCGAGCCCAGTAAGTGCAGGAGTAGCAAACCAATTTTCTACTATCTTATGGCGTAAACTTTATAAAGATGGACTCACCCTCTAAACGTTTCCATATTTTGTTGGGGAGAGCAATATCCTTTCCTTTTTAGCCCAGATTTTGAGACAGCTAGTCAAGGAGATGTCTATTTATCAGAAGATGAACATGAACTGTTACTGTACGTAGGCATTACACCGGTGAATGGGTCGCTCAAAGATGCCTTTTGAACGACAAATTATTTACTATAATAACAAACATAACTATATACTGAAATTACATACAAATGGCGCTTGAAACAAATACCTTTTTGTAATGTAAATTTTGCAGAACAGCAGAAAAAATTTAATAAAGAAATTTAACAATCATTGCAGACAAACTCTACTGGAAATGTGAACGATAATTATGAGTATTTGACTAAGACTATGCTTGTGTAATTGCATTTCTTTTACTGCAGGTACAGCGTTCAATTTATCGGCTGGAGAAACTGATGACTTTTCGTATTTCAGAACAACACCGACTGCAGGTGAGCTAAATGAGTTCAACATTCACGAATTCATTGCATTAAAACTTTGGGCTGGAACACATTTATCCTTCCACTTTGAAGAACTAATGGATATGTTAAAAAAAATCTTTTTTCTTCTGCCACAATTGAACCCCGGTTACAAGTTCCTTATAGTGATTTTACAACAAAAAAAAATTTTGGTTAGAGTTACAGGTAGGTATTGGTGCTCTTGATCTACGGATATCAGTTTATGTAGTGAAAGTAATTTCAAGTAAAAAGTTATATCAGTTTTTCTGGAACAGTAAAATGTAGCTCTTTTCCAGGCCACAAGCTGGCAAAAAACTCAAATGGCTAGAGAGAAAAACAGCGTAAATACTAAAAAAACGTAAAAAGTGGGAATTGACCAATAACGAACGTAGAATGCCGTGTTGCAAATGCTGTTCGACGGATCAAAAATTTTGTTCAGGAGCGTGGTGCAATAGAACAAGTTACAGATGAATTTCGAATTAAGATGTGCACGGCGAGCAGACTAAAGCTAAGAACTTTAAAATATGCTCCCTCTAAATTAGTGAGGATGGAAGTTTTCAGTCTTTACGTTGACTTTTATATCCAATGGGACAATTATTTCCAAACAGACCTGTAAGTCGTTTTTGCACAACTAGGTACATGTATATCGAAATATTAAACTAAAGCAATAATGGGATTTCGCGTATAGGTTTGCAATGCGGAATTGAGTTCGTAAAAAATCCCCATCTGAAGCGTTAAAGCACATAAGACTGTAGATTTCAAAGTTGAGGCTGTTGCATATACAGTATGGTCATTCACCAAAAGGTCTCTTGGCCTATCGAAAAAATGAATTTCCTTCAAGTTTCCTGATACCATATGGCTTCGTCTTGTAGCTGAGATTACGACCAGGTTAGCTTGTTACCATTCCATAACGGTCCCCATAATGTTTGTTTAATTACGCAAAAACGAGGGAGACCTCACACTTGCCGCTACCGCAGCCCAGGCAATCACATACGGCGGTGATGGACGTCGATTCACTTGTAGTCTCTAAAAAGGAACCAATTGTGGCCCAGCTTCGGCCATGCCAATTGCACACTGTCTGTTGCACATTCAATTTCTTATCATGCGTAAATACCAAGCAGGGAGAGTGCCATTCCTTATTTTTTACGATGGAGGGTCGCTATAACTGCTCCTAGATTTTCAAGCTTGAATACGCTTTTTGTTGTTTAGCAACAAGTCAATATAAATTTAGGAAAGACGTAACTTGGGTTGTAATAATTTTACATCACAGGCCTACATATGTTTGCGAGGTTAAGCTGTTACAACGGCAGGGACGCTTGTGCTCAAGACAGCCGCTGTAAGGGACTAAAGCCGTAATAGCTAATGGCTTCAGTCTCCTATAACGGCTATTTTAAGCACACGCATCCGTGCCGTTGTTACAGCTTCACCTGCACTATTTCACAAAAGTCACTAACAAAATGAAATCTTCGCAGGTGCAGCGAGTTTTGGTTGACGTGAAGCTGCTGCCACGGTTTGAAATCCTGGGACTCTTCGAGCTGAGCAGACACTGCCTCCTGGCGGTCAGTAATGGACATATTTCTGTGCAATACTTCTGACAACGCAATGGTAACAGCCGTTAACAAAAATTTATCGCCCCTACATCGGCTAAATTCATCCTGTTTTAGTCAAGCTGTGCTGATCCGCTGCAAGGGTTGTTTGTCCAATTTCAGCGTCACCTGGATTTCATCCGAAGACTCGCAAGGTCTTCAAATTTGTAATTAAAGGGAGCTCTCCAACACTTGAATAAGGCTCGTTAACTGCCGCACGCTGTTGTAAGAGAGGAAACATATGGCAGGCCAGAGTCCCAATACAAATCGACAGCCAGTGCATAGTACAAGTTCCACAACAATATTTTGAGAGGCACTGAGCCAGAATAGACGTTCCTCGTAGGGCGCGGACTCGGGATTAAAGCTCCACACGGTCGCTCATAGAGCACCGCTGTCGCCTGACTATTGCGGCCTGCAAGAGTGTGGTTGGAACTCATTCCTTGTCGCGCATGAACAGTAACAGTAAGTCAGCGTTTGGAGGGAACCACATATTAATAAATTAACTTGTTTGTAATATTTTTGCTCTTGTTGTAGCTACTGTATTATCACTTCTTATTCTTTTCTGTTGTAGTGTCAACATACTGGTAGTCGTCATTGATAGAGGGAGCATAACGCTTAACGTACGAACTGTTTATGCCATGTAATGGACCGCAGTGGAATCTAATTCTGATCCCGTTTTCGTTCACGAGCACGAACTTCACTTTAGCGGGAGAGTTACTTCTCTCTTTCCTATATGTGCTTCCAAAAACTTCACGTAAAATACTAATAATCTTTCAAAGCGGCGAGAAATTTCCATAGTTTTGCTCCCGCGCTCAATACACGGCAGAGACATTCGTTCTTCGCTCACAAGATACTCGGCTTTAAATCAAATCAGTTTCAAGGACGGATGAAAACTCTATTAGTTTCAAGTTGTATAATTCGTTAGCTAATGAAATCCCTTAAGCGAGGTAAAAAATGAACAGGTTAGCGCACAAATGCACAAAGCACTCAAGTGAAATGTTTCCCTTACAGATGGGCTCCAGCGTGCTGACGTACTTCATCATCCTCATCCAGTTCGCCCAGAACTCCTGCTAAAGAACTGCTGCTTCAGAGTCACTATGCCACTACTTGAGACCGACCCAAACTTTCCTGTTGCGTTTTTCTTTCTCGATATATTTCATGAATTGTTTCAGTCTCTAAATCCGCGATAATGAAGATCCAAAGAGATAAGGAAATAAGGGCCAGACAGGTAGTGAGTTCAGCAAACTGACGAACACTAGTGAAAAATCCTCTCCAGCATTTTTGTTCCATTCCAGAAGTCTCCAGCAATTTTTTCATATCGAAACTATTTTGCAAGAGACATGTACCGCTCCAAGAACAGGCAGCTTCCTCCAATGACCAACATACATTGGAGGATTAGATAACTATTACAACAGCTAATGCCATTATACCTACATAGTACATGAACACTGAGAAGCCACTCGCCGGAAATGCAGTTATCGCTTCTCGAAAGTGAGGCTGAGTGTGCGGTGCTGCAGAAGGATTTTTATGTGTTGCGCCTTTCTTTTAGCATACTTGGTTACGGTATTTTACTCAATTCTTTTGCATTCAGTAACGATTTTCTATCCTGCATATACGTACTTTTAACGCCGCCGTGTATACATAACAAATTCACAAACATATAAAGCCCTGAAATGTAATACCGTAAATCAACTGTTTATGACATGCTTTGATTTTTGCAGTAGAGTTGAATGATTTCGAAAGAGTTAGCAAAATAGTCTTATGCTGCAAAACAGAGGTTTCTCAAATTCGTGGTATCCTCGATTTATGAACTGGCAAATAAACAGCTAATGAAGCTACCAATGAAAATTATTTGTCATACGAGCTAAGCGAGAATATCAGAACAAACAGGAGAGATGAAGGGTGAGTTAGAGCAGCTGGCACCCATGAAGTGATACAGCCCTCACAGCAAGGGAGTGATGATGCACTGGCGGTCATGAAGTGATGTAGCATTGACAATTGCGAAGTGATACAGCATTGGTAGCCGAGACGTGATCTAGCATTGGCACCCCTGAAGTGAGCCAGCATTGGCAGCCGTGATTGACCGACAAAGAGGCAAATTCCAACAAAACATAAGCTCCTTGGCAGAGGTAATAATTGATTACTGCAGAATTTCAAAGGGTATCGCTATCGAATTAGTCGGAAAAGGTGATAAAGTCGGGAAAATTCATCAGACATTGAAAATATAAGTAGATTAGAGAAGCGCAGTCGTATGGACAGTGAGCAAATAGAATTGAAACTATAGAGCACTTTGAGAGCGCACACCTCCGCCAAGCAAGACAACAGTAACGAAAAATCCAAATTGGTTCTGAAACTATGATTTTCTTTGTATCATCACCAAAATCCAAGCATTTGTGCCTTTTGATAGTATTAACAACTCCCGTAATTTTTATGAGGATCCGTTCATAACTTTTTGAGTTATGTTGCTAACAAACATTATGACAAACACACAAACAGACCAACCGATCATCACTAAAATTTGATTATTTACGTCTTTTAACATTACTAACAACTCCAGTAAATTTAATAAAGATCTATTTATAACTTTTTGAGTTATTATGCTAACAAGCATAAAATAAAATATAGCGATAAACAAAAAACAAAAAAAAAAAAAACGGACAAACAAATAGATCATTACCAAAATTTTGTCATTTACTTTTTGTAATATACCTAACAATTCACATAAATTTAATGAAAATTGTTTCATAACTTTTTGAGCTATGACCTTAAGAAAAAAAAAGGGTAGACAGACAAACAAACCAACAGACAGACGAACGGATTTTCACCAAAGGTTAATTATTTGTTACTGTTAACATGCCTAACAATCCCTGCAAATTTCGTAAAGTTCCGTCCACAATTTTTTAGGTAATCTTGGTGACAGACAAACACACACACACACACGGACAAATAGACAGACAAACACACACACGGACAAATAGACAGACAAACACGACAAAAACATAAATTCCTCGGCGGAGGTGAAAATGTGAATGGAGGCACCTACGTTAAGTGCGTAAGGTCAGTCGAGAAGGGTTGGGTTAGGTGAAGATCGCTTAATTATTTAAATGCGGAGCGTAAAGTTAGCTGAAGAGCGTTAAGTTAGATACAACTGTGTAGATTATAATGTGAGCTGTGAATATTGGATTAGAAGAGAAGTGTTAGGTCAAACGAGAAGCGTTTAGATGGATGAAGAGCGATATGTTGGATGATAAGCGTAGCGTAGCGCCATGCAGGCCCGCGGCCTGATCCTGAAAGTCTCATTCGGCCCTCACTAAAAAAAGGAAAAAAACAGGTTCACGACCCCTGGGTTGGAGAATAGGAGGAGGGTTGGATGAGAATCCATCATTGTGTTTTTATAAGAAAATTTCTTCCACTCGCTTCCGTACTACAGCGAAGCCTCTGTGGGTGCAGTAAACAAACTGAAAATGTTCCTCTCTGAAGCCTACCCACATATAAACTTCAAATTTTCTTATAAAAACACATTTACTATAGGGTCC
>LQNS02278091.1:40722215-40732329 GCA_001587735.2 Parhyale hawaiensis | reverse complement strand
TTCACCACGCGCGCACCTGAGATATGAGCTAGCGACAATACTGCTTGGTCGCTCTTATAGGCTTGTGGCCTGGGTGTGTCTGCTGCAGCGCACAATAACAATGACGCGCACCTACACGGTTACGTGCACTGTGGAGATAATTCGCTGATGATTCTCTCTTTGGTCGCAAACTGCGGCACCACAAAAGACACCTAGCAGAGTGACTCCACACGCGTAACGTGACGTGAACAACGCTACCTCGACTTCTTCCGACGACCCTCAAGGTACTCAAGGTAGGTAAGGTAATACCGGAAAAGTTAATGTACAACGTAATAAACAAACACCACCACTGCCGGCAGTACAGTACTGCATAATATGCGTTCCAATAATGTAGGCCTGCTGGTCGTGTCTAAAAAAACTTTTATAAACAGAAATTCAAAGTTCACGACGAAAACGTTATTCGTGAAAAACTTCTTAGAATGCGTTATTCTATGTTCATATTTCATTAAAATTAGCTCGCGATAGCACAATTAACTGGCGATTGCATAATTATTAGTGAAAGATTTCATAGGACGTCCGTACGATCATCTCTTCTTTGTTGATCAACAAAAGTAGGCATCAACATGGCTGTAATGGCGTGTTTGACAGAGAAACAATGGGAACTCTAAAGTCAAATATCTAAAAAAAAAACTAAGCATTTGCGGAGAAAACGTTGTTCCTAAAACTCGTCTTAAGCCCGCTGCAGACGATAGTCTGCTGTCCTGAGATTTTACATCACAGTGTTCGAATGTGTTCCTGTGTGTAGAACAACGAAAAAAAGCACTGCTTCCTAAGACGATAGTGGATAAAATTTTAAAAGACATAACACACTGCACTAGTGACACGGGCTAAGCCAGAGAATACGACGGTAAACATTTTATCGAAACTTTTGGTAGGCACACAGTCGATCGTGTTGACAAGAACATCACGAAATATTCAAACGCGGTGAAGTGAAAACACAGGGCAAAAGACTATCATCTGCAGCGGGCTTTAGAATGCTTTATTTTACCTAAATATATCTACAAAAATACTAAATGACTGACCTCTTCGGAAAATTCACCAAATAAACATTGTAATCCACTCTATGTTTTGATGTTACTAAGATAATATATGTTTCAAACTCGTAAGGCTGTTTTTCTGTAGTTTTAGCCTTAGTTCATTACTTCATCGGCAGCTGAAGTACAACAGATGATGATGCCCACCGTATGCCAAAGCCGATGGATGTTCAGCCATTTCATAAGACCATTGCTTCCTCATAATACCATCGCCAATGGAGAAAATGGCCATCGCCGATTGTTTGATACAATTCCATCGGACCACCGCCATCGCCGATGGATTTTTGCAATGTTCCATCGTAAAAGCGTATTTCATCCGATGGCAATGGTCTTCACACTATAGCCATCGTATAATCTGTGATGGCCATCGCGCCAGGCTCTGCTAGATACAGTTACTAGATACAGTTTCTCAAATGTATCTACATACAGATAGTAGATACTTGAATGTATCTATGGATACATACTAGATACTTTTCTATTTACAACAGCATTCATTACTTCTCTATATGGTTTAGAATCATTTAATTTAGGTGGATATGATTCGGGTTCTTCAAAATACTGTTTTATATTAATGACCAGAGCGTGGCGCGAAGGCCATCGCCGATTATACGATGGCGATGGTGTGAAGACCATCGCCATCGGATTGACTACAACTTTACGATGGAACGTCGCAAAAAATCCATCGGCGATGGCGATCAAACGATGGTCCAAAGGAGTTGTATCAAACAACCGGCAATGGCCATATTTTGCTATTGACGAAGGTATTATGAGGAAGCACTGGTCCGATGAAATGGCCCAACATCCCATCACCGATGTCATACAATGGGCATCGTCATCGGTTGTACTTCCGATGCCGATGAAAAAATGTAAATTTTATTTATCTACCATGCTAATTATTGTTCTAGAATTTCAGAATAATTGTTTGCGGTTAGCTTCGGCATGAAACTGTTTCATCGGTCATCAGGAGATGATTGCAAGTATGTTTGGGGCTGTATACAAAATTGGTATCCATACTCTAGAAAAAAAAGGAACGAAGAATTTTGTGACCTGATGTCGGTATGAAGCAAGGCTCTTTGCTAAAGATTCGGTAACTCTTAGCGGATCGCAACACACAGGTTGGGTCCTTCTCGGTTAAAAGAAGGTAGCTCACGTGACATTTTCTAAAAGGAGCTTTTTAGTTTCCAAATTGTGATTTTGCGAAGGAATGTTCTTGAGGTGGGATTGAGAGCAGAGACAGTTTTTGAACTGAGTTTGTGAGTGTATCAGTTGCTTCGCGGGTTTTGGTTGCTATGTATTCATTTAAAGAGCAATGAGAAAATGGAGAGACGTATGGCAGAAGAGACAGGACATTTGCACTGCAAACAAGAGTTTCACCACGCACTTAGGTTATTCTTAGCTTCTTTTTCTACCTTTCATGGTTTATCTACTACAAAATAAATCAAAAACATTAATGAGAACAAACTGGAACTGGCTGAAGTAATTATTTTCATGAATTCAAAATATAATAAGAAGGAAATAATGGTTGTGCCTGTAATTGGATCTCCGTGGCGATACGTATGCAACTGTGGAACATATTGGTTCCTCTGTCAGTGTAAGATTTCATGCTTCCTTTAATTTAATTCGATTTTCTAATTCATTCTTATGATGTAGCTCGAGAAAACAGAATAGGAAACGGCAGGGATAACACTAAATTGAAGCACATAATAGTAACAACAACAACAGTATTTGACTATATAAATGGGTTCATAAAATAGTTTAAGCTATCCTGACATTTGTGTGAGGAGTAGGCTGCTCAATACCTTATCGGCAAACTAAGTAGTGCAAGACAATGATTGACAGTTCTTAGTGGTAAGCCCACATACCTCGTCAAGGTGACTGTCTCATGTGGGATTTTAGGAGTGGTTACCCACTCCAGGGAGTTTCAACCCAGCCGTCTGTTTGTTTCCACGTCTAACATTACATGCCTTTCTCCCGTTAGTGAAGTCAAATGCTTAGTGTAGCTTATCTTCGGTGCCTCTTCGGGTGTCTCTCGTCGTCGAAGTCCTGAGAATCTCGTAGTCTTTTCTTCTGGCAGTGTTCTTGCTCCCTCTTGAGTGTAGCAGTATCCTCAGCAGTCAGCAAAGCGTCAGCAGAAGTCCGACACAAAGGGCAAGTTTCCCGCTGTCGGAACCAAGTAGAGATGCAGGGCTTGCAGAAGACGTGCCCACAGCTCGCCAACACAATGAAGTCACTATCCTCCGTCAGGTTACTCACTTGGCAGACAGCGCATATTCTTCCGGTACTAGTAAGCAGTCCCTGGACATCTTCGGCTTCAGATATCCTCTTCCATCCAGGCTGAGTCACTCTTCCTGTGATGCTGCAATCCTTATACAGTGATGCCTTCAGTCCGTTGAGGGCGTCCTCCAGTTCGTCTTTTCTTCGGGGGTAGTCCAAGTCCCTTTCTTCGCCCGAAGCGGTGCTAAAGAAGAAAGTCATCATGGTGTGGCCATACTTCCGCAGTTCGTCGATCACCCCCACATATCCCTCCTTCGCTGACTCGCAAGCTCTTGAACCTGAGAGCGCATAAGAAATGTTGACGATGCAGTGCAGTATCAGATCCATGCAAATAGGCGTTACGTAATCACCAATCTCCATCACCAACTCAGGGTTGCTCTCGTCTGGCAGGAACTTGTGGATGAAAACACTTGCAATAGAATCCAGAAGCTTGTCCAGTAGGTCGTAAGAAGGCTTCCTCCAGCTGTTACTGTGGCAGCAGTCAACCTCGTTCAGTACGAAGAGCACGAAGTTATTCTTAATGCCTCGAAGAGAATCCAAATCGTGGTCTTTTTCCGAAAGTTGATCGATCAGCATAGTCATCTGGTCAGACAGCGGAACTTCGTATAAGTCGAGCATCCGCTCCATCACCTCTTCCTCGTCAGACGAAGCGTAGCCGTCGTACTCATCAGACAAAGCGTAGCCGTCGTATTCAGCAGGCGAAGCCATCACGATGCAAGGGTCACTAAAACGGTCCTGGCTTTCCACTAATGAAGAGAAGTTCACGAAAACGTCACACGTAGAAGCTCAAAACAGTCGGCGCGTAGACAGCAGTAGTTCACAACTTGCTTGTAGTAGAAGCAATCGCTCGCAGCAGAAACACGGACGTCCGTCCACGAAAGCAGCGTCGAAGCGTTTGCGGTTAGTTTCTGATGTTTACTGTAGCTCGACTATCTACTTACATTACACGGTCGGGACCGTATCTAATTAATTCCATGGGAATTCGACCGTGGCCAATCGACCGAAGGCTGTGCTAGTCCTCCACTGGCCTGAAGCAACTGCCTTTGTTTTACAGGCAGCGACCCATGCCCTGGAGGTAGTGTGTTACATAGGCCTAGTAGACTTTGGAAATGCTATAGATGCTGTGCATTTCTCTTTTTATGTGACACAATTTTGAAATTATACAAACGCATTGTACTTACTTTATTCAAACACACATTCAACTATTGACTGAACTTATGCTACATTTTTGGGGGATTTTTGAAGCACTCGCTAAAGCATTAAAATGTCATAATAACTGCTGAAATTTTCGCTACTTGTGCAGTTCAGAGCAAAGTTGCATACTTGCCGCCTAAGCGTTTGCTGTCCGACAAGCACAGATCTCAAGTAGTTATTCATGTGTGATCTTGTTATAATGTTTGCCTGTAAATTTCACCGCATGTTTGGCAGCAACGGCTCGTAACAAGTTTTCCTACGTTGAACCCACTTTTGGCATATTTCCTGCATATATTCACTTAAAGTGTCACACGATTTCGTGTTGAAACATTAGATGTGTATGCACAGACATTGTGTTTCATATTTTACCTTAACAAATATTTAATCACTCGCCGCTGATGGACGTAGCAGCGATGACACGAGATATACGCGACGTTTGGAGTTGCTAGACATCTGGTGCGTTCAATTGGTCAGCGAGATTAAAACTTCGACGCTTGACTTGTCTAGTCTTTTACACATGAGAGTTGGCATTGTCACTTTGAATCGCATTGAAAGTGTTATAAGTAACGCGATTGTGTTCACCCGACTGACAACCTCATATTTCCGAGTAAGATTAAATTTTCACACGACTCAGCAGTAAACAATTAAGAGCCAATTTATGAGTGGTTTCAAAGGGTCGAAGACAGCGCACTTGTCTGAAGTTCTGAACAAGTCAAGCTTTAAAGTCCTAATTACCTCCGCCAAAGAGGTTAGGTTTTTATTGAGTTTGTCTGTCTGTCTCTTTGCCTATTTGTCTCATCAAGCTAACTCAGAGTTATAAATTTATCTTTACAAAATTCACAGAGAATAATAGGCATCTTAGTAGGAACACTCTATTAACTTTTCGTGAAGATCCGTTGCACATTTTGATTGTCTCCTCTTTTTCTTTGTAATATATTTCAAAAAGTTGCGAACAGATATTCATGAATTCAGCACAGATTGTTAGGAACGTTGTAAAGAGCAAACGACAAAGTTTTGTGATGATCTGTTCGTCCGTTTGGTTGTTTTCTGGTCTCTATGTTTAACTTAAAATTTGTTAGTTACATAACCCAAAAAGTTATAAAATGAGTCTTGATGACATTTGCAGAAGTTTCTAGAAAGTTAAAAGACCAAAATGACCCAATTTTGATGATGATCGGCTCCTCCGTTTGTGTGTTTGACTAATGTTTGCCAATATGTTTGTAAGATCATGACACAAAAGTTATGGACGGATCTTCATTAAACATACAGAAGCGCTTACTACAGTCAAGAGAGGCACAAAACATCAAATTTTGGTGATGATAAAAAATAAATTGTAGCTTCAGGAGGAATTTGAATATATCGCCAAGATTGCCTTGCTTGGCTGTAGTACATATGTGCTGTTACAGTTGTCTAGTTGTGTAATTTCGCAGGAGAATCGAATGCGCCCCTAAAAGGTTTCCTTACTAACCTGCTGTAGGGCCTTCCATGAGATATCTGGAGTGAAGGCATCTTCGACTGAGCAACTTCAGCCAGTATAAACTAATCTCATTAACTTTTCACCTGTTCGTCCCAGCTTGTGTTCTTTTTCTACAAGGGTTCTATGACCTACAGAATTCTTATGGGGAAAACCTCTTTCTTTTTTGTCAGGCAGCACGGCCTGTATGAAAGGTGTTAACTTGGACGGAACATGAGTGATGAACTATGTGCTCACTATTTCAAATTAAGCATCAGACGTACTTTTCAAGTGGATTGCCGTTTACACAGCTTCAGTTTAGTATCTGCTTTGAAGCCATCCGAAGGGACAACGGTTTGGGATTAATGACCGACACTCAACCTAAGACAGCCAAACAACACTCGGCCATTGAGATTAAGTTCTATCGTTGAAACGTCCTCATACAAAGATGTATGTAGCACGTTACTCTGTTTACCTATTATATGCAGACTCTGCTTACTCGTTAGAGCAACAAGTCTTTCCTAGCAATACAACAGGAGAAAGAACGCTTGTGTCGATCCGGCACAGCTTGAGTAAGATAGGGTCAAGGTGTCATGGACTAAACGTCAAAATTCGAGACTTGGCTTGTCCGGCACTTTTGAGGGAGTTCGCTGCCTTCGCCTTGCTGACGTTAGCCCTTATAGCTGTGTTTTTTTTTTTTTACCGGCAGCGACCTATTCCCTGGAGGTAGTATGTTACATAGGCCTAGCTGACTTGGGAAGTGCTATAGATGCTGTGAATTCTTCTGTTTTTTTGTAGCACTATTTTGAACTGATGTCCACGCAGTGTCCTTATTATGTTCAAACATGCATTCAAGTATTGACTGATTTACATAATGATACTTTTTTGTGTAATTTTTGTAACACTCGTTTAGGTATTGCAATGTTATAATTACTTAATAAATTTACGTTCTTTGTGCAGTTCAGAGCAAAGTTGCATATTTGCTGCCTAAGCGTTTGCTCTCCGACCAGCAGAGATCTCAAGTCGCCATTCATGTGAGGTCTTGTTAAAATATCTGCTCGTAAATTTCACTACATGTTTGAGGGCAACGGCTCGCACCAAGTTTCCCTGGATTGAATTCACTTATGTAATAATTTGTGCAAATTTCGAAACAAAGTGTCACAAAATTTCCTGTTGAAACAACCGATCTATATGCTTAGGCATCGTGCATCGCATTTCATCTTAACAAACAAGTATTCCCTTCACCGGACGCATACACACGTAGCTACGCTAATCGATTATATGCGATATATACGCGAAATTTAGAGTTACTAGAAACTGGACGTGTACGATTGGACAGCGAGATTAGAACATTGACGCTTGACTTGTCTAGAATTTACACAGTAACATTGGCAGTGTCACTTCGAGTCGTATTGTAAGTGTTTGAAGTATTGAGATTGCAGTAAGCTGGTGGACAACCCCCTGTTACTCAGCAAGTTTACGTCTTTGCAAGTCTCGCTTGTAAACGATTAAGAGTCAGCACCTGAATTTCATTGCCAAGGGTCGAAGCCAGCGCACCTGTATGAAGATTCAGACAGGTCGAGCCATGATGTCAAAATTACCTCCGCCAAGGAGGTGATGTTTTTGTCGAGTGTGTTTGTCTGTCACAAAGCTAGCTAAAAACGTTATGGACGGGAGATTACGAAATTTACAGGGATTGTCATTTGCTGGGCATGTTAGTACGAACAGATGATTAATTTTTGGTGAAGATCCGTTCAACAGTTGACTTATTGTTTATCAGCCTCTTTTTTCTTTGTACGCCGTTACTCAATAAGTTATGAATGGCTCTTTACCAAATTTACCCTAGTTGTTAGGAATCTTACAGAAAGTAAAATGACCTTACTATTCATTCCTAATAACAAAATGTACTGTATTTGAGGAAACAGAGAGAGAAACAGCATATGAAAAATGTATGATTTGCAACGTGTACCAGCACAGAGACGCTGCACCATATGGGAGATTACTCTCCATGCTTGATACCAGCAAATCGCTTTCTTGTCTATGGAATCTGTCAATCGTTTAACCTCACCCGCTGGTTTTGCCCGGCGACGCTTTTCATCCTCTCCCGCAGGGTCTCCTTCGGTGGATACTGGGCACCTCCCTTATAAACCGTGTGCTTCAAGATGGACCAGAGCTGTTCGCTAGAGTTTATATCTTAAAGCAGGAGGTCAGGTAATGAGATGCTTTCATTTATTTGTTGGTCACAGTATTCAGGTATGAAATGGTAACTTCAGTTAAAAGCAATTTAGCCTTTTCACGAGTAAATATCAGCTAACGTCTGTGGGCTAATTACAAAGATATGTATCTAACTTTATTGACAACGGTCAACGGATGATACTGAAATCATGTACAGCTTTTACTGATGAGTCTAACACCTTCTTTCCGTCGAAGTGGTCCTTTCAGGCCGCTATGAAGGGTTACTCGCTCCAAAACATCACCCTACCACCACCCCTTATTGACGTCGAAATCGACAGGGGCGACATGTCCCCTAAAGTATTCACGCCTCCACCGTAAAACGGAACCATCCAATATATCTTGGCTTCATCCATTAAAGTCACGTCCCTGAAAGTCACATTGCAGAAGTTATCATCATGCAAGGTTTAACCCAGTCGATGCGGTTCTCCTTGTGGGGTATATTCAGGATGGGACTGACGATGAGGTTTACATTCTCCGCCACCTCTTTGAAAACCCTACTCCGGGTGTTTCAGAATACATGTCCAAGGTCAGTACCTTCAGATATTGCAGCAATGGTCGCTCCAAGTTGTCCGTTTTCCTGGCTACGGGATTTCTTAATGGCCTTCTGATTTATTTTTCGTCTCTTCCCTCTATCTACAGTATCGACGGTGACAGGATTTTTCAGAAAAGTGTTTAATGTTCTTGCATCCCATGCCCTTCCTCTGACTATATCCACTGTATGGAAATCCTTTACAACTCATCCGCCATCCTTTGCTTAGTACTCAGCTGTCCAACGTCACGTCCTTAGCATATTTTCACACCTTTACTAGTTTGTGATACTAGTTCGCTGTCTGTTGCTTTTCTAAAGACCTTGGTAGAGTAATAGCAGTGATTGTTGGTTACTTGGACATCGAGAAAAGGTAAGGTATTTGAGGATTTTATTTCGTAGGTAAAGTGCAAGGTGAATTCAGTCTTCATCTTAGCTTGAAGTTGTAGCAGCTGATCTTCGTTACGCACGACAATATATATGTCATCCACGTACCTGCAGTACGTGCTGGGTTTGATAGATGCGTCAGTGAATACTCTATTTTCTACATGACACACGAAAAACTGCAAATGTGGGACCAAGGGGCTTCCCATTGCAACTCCGTCGACTTGATAGAATAATCTGTCGTCTGGAGTCGGGAAAGGAGTCTGCAGAGTACATGCCATGAGGAGTTCTTTTATCAGATGTCTAGGAATGGTTGGAGCCGGTAAGGTTTCGGAATGTCTTCCTGGATATTTCCAGATTCGTCTAGAACTATTGATCTGTGACATTTATTGGGTAGTATTTATTTCGTGAAGACTTTGAGCTTCCATATAAGAGGTAAGAGCTGCAAGTTAAGTCCTCACTGTAGCGATGCGGGGCAGGCTGCAGTACTCCGCATACTGCATGCTTGCCTTTTATGCATTCTCAGTGCTGGTCTTGCAGTCGCGCCTCGCAATGCATGAGGTCCCAGGTTCGTATCTCGCGGACCACCTACTGTATTTAATATTATTATTATTATTAAAACTTCACGCTTGATCCCACGGACAGGTAATACAACCCAAATGAAGCACCTTGCAACACCGGGAAGCCCAAAACCCTGCTAAAGGAAATCCAGCAAAAAAACATTAACAGCTGACTTAAACTCCTGCAGGCCAATACGACCAAAAGCCGATGCCGGCAACAAATTTCAAATCTTAGCCGACCAGGGCACGAAGCACCGACAGAACTGATTAGTTCGACATCTGACGGCCTCCAAAGTGAAAGAGTGCACTCCGCACGCAGCACAAGTCTCTCTCAGGTGTCGAAAAAATGGTAAGACTGTGAGCTGCCTTCCTGGATACTTCCATGTGCGAGTGGGACTATTGATCTGTGACATAT
>LQNS02278091.1:40699722-40710864 GCA_001587735.2 Parhyale hawaiensis | reverse complement strand
GATGAACAGCGTTAGATCAATTGAGAAGCTTTAGAATGAATGAAGAGCGTTATGTTGAATGATGAGTGTTAGTTTCACTGAGGTGCGTTAGGTTGGGTGAGAAGCGTTTTATTGAACGAGGAGCGTTAACTTTTAAATAGGGAGCGTTACAATGTACGAGAAGAGTTAGGTTGGTTGAGGAGCGTTAGATTAAACAAAGAGCGTTATCAGTAGTATAATTATAATAATTCACGTCGTGTTTTTATTTATTTATTTATTTATTTATATATTTATATCTTTTCTGTCACGCTCTATGGGAATAAGATAGGAGAAAATTCAGATTTCAAAATGTAAAAAAAAGTGGGGTACCTTGCAATCTTTTTCTTGGCGAAAAAAAAAAGTTGGGTACCTTGCAATCTTTTTCTTCAGTATTAGATAGGGGAAAAATGAGGAAGCCCAAAAGACGGCGGGGGTTTTGGTGAAGTGTTAATTTTTTGCCGTCACTTATGATGACGGCACGGGCCACTAGTATATGATAAGCAGCGATATGTATATTTAGGAGCGTTAGGTTAGACCAGAAACGTTAAGTTGGACGAGGCGCGTTAAGTTGGATGGAGTGGCGAGTGCTGAGATAGATGAGGTGCGTTCGGTCGAAGAAGGTGCGTTAAGTTGGCTGCAAAGCGATAGCTTGAACGAGTGGTGTTATGTTGGATGAGGAGCTTTAATTTAGTTAATGAGCGTTTGGTTATGTAAAGAGCGTCAAATAGGATGAGGAGCGCTAGGCTAGAGCAGTTTTAAATGGCGAGTGTTGAGTTAGATAATGTACATTGGGGTAGATGAGGTGCACTGGGTTAGATGAGGTGCACTGGGTTAGATGAGGTGCTTCGAGTTAGGTGGGTGGCTTTATATGCATCAGATGAATTTAGTTGTGCCAGATATGGTAAGTTACGTTATCAGTGGTGCGTTTTGTTGGATGAGGTGCTGAATAATGTCGCTAGTTTAGATGGGATAGTTAGGTTCAAGGATGCGCGGTGGGTTAGAGAACAACCGTTAGGCTAGATGCAGTTTGTTAGGTAGCTGTGAGGAATAGGAGGTACGACATGTTCCAAGCCTCATATGTAGCATTGGATGTATGACTGGAGTTAGCTTAGACGATGTATTAGGTAGACGGACGTTGTTGAGTTAGAGTTAGTCAGGGTTCAGTGATTGGCGTTACTTAGACGATGTGGGTTTCGTTTGAATAGCTACATTAGGCTAAAATTGATTTAAATTGTATTCGCGTGGCCTATATCTGGCACATTTTAAAAAGTAAAAACATTCATCAACCGTGCAAATTCCACGGGTCCCGCTAGTAACATCTATTGTTTCGTCTATAGGTATATTGCTGAATAAGGACGTGATGTCAAAACTGGATAAGCACGGGCTGGTAGGCAATTGGAGGTTTTTGATTCCGTCTTCAAGTTCATAAGACTTGCGCAAGATATGCTGATAAGTTGTAAAAGGTTCAAGAAAGGGAACAAGGAATTTGGTCATTGGGAAGGAAGGGGTATCATACGCGGCTAATATTGGTCGTAGAGAGATATTTGCTTTATGTACTTGAGGAAGACTTTTTAAGTTTACGGGTGAAGAGCAAGAGTTGCAGAGGGAGCTGTAGATCAGTTTAGAAATAATGACTTAGTCTAGTAATTTATTCGAGAATCTGTGGATTTTATAGATAAATCTGAGCGTAGGAGGTGTCCTGCCCGACATTCAAGCTGTGCTCCTGCCAAAGAAAACTGAGAAGAAATAATCTTCACAGTTTGAAAGTTCGGCAGTTTTTCACAGAGAACTTGGTTGCGTCAATTAAGATGGTACAAATTGATTTTTTTTATCCTATTTCTTTTTGCATTTGAAAATAACAACTCTTCTATCTTTATATAATCCGCAAACTAGAGCAGAATTTTTTCTCCAAGTCAGATTTTAAAAAATAGGAGAGAATGGTGTAAATTTACTGTGTGAGTTGTATAAGTCATTGCAAGTTTTTATTCATATTTACCTCCGCCAAGGAGGTTATGTTTTCGTCGTGTTTGTCAGACTGTCTGTCTGTCTGTCAGTTTGTCTTTTTGTCTGTCTGTCTCTCTGTCTGTCACCAAGATAACTCAAAAAGTTAGGAACCGATTTGGATGAAATTTACTGGGATTGTTAGGTATATTAGGAGGAACCATGATTAACTTTTGGTGTAGATATGTCCATCCGTTTGTTTGTTTGTTTGTTTATCTGCGTCATTTTTCTCGATACCATAACTCAAAAAGTTATGAATATATTTTTATGAAATTAACATGAGTTGTTAGGTATATAACAAAGAGTATATGACCTAAGTTTGGTAATGGTCCGTTTGTTCGTTCGTTTGTTACTGTTCTTAATTTTATGCTTGTAAGCACAATAACTCAAAAATAATGAATGGATCTTTATGAAATTTATAGGAGTTGTTAGTATTGGTAAAATACATAAATGATCAAATTTTGGTGCAGATCTGTCGGTTTGTTTGTATGTTTGACTCATATTTGTCATAACGTTTGTTAACAGTATAACTCAAAAAGTTATGAACGGATCTGCAAACAAAAATTGAACAAGCTGTTATTAATGTAAAAACGCACAAATGATTAGATTTTGGAGTTTATGCAAAGAAAATTATGGTTTCAGAGCCAATTTGAATTTTTTCTACCGTTGGCTCACTTGGCGGAGGTATGCGCTCTCAGAGTGCTCTAGTTTACTTCTGCAAACAAAAATTTAGGATTCAGTGGTTGATAATTGCTGTTGGCTAAATTTTCAAAAATTATGAAGTGTCTATAATAACTTACGTTTGACTATTCAGGCCAAACTCCTGACCAAATGACGACGGAAAGGTAAAGCGTGGCTGAAGGGTTACGTTTGAATAGCTAACAACGACGTTATCAAGTTTGCAGAAACCATATATTGTCTTTGTGCGCTCTGTGCCTCCCGATGCTGCAGGGAAACATACAAAAAGCTGAACCGTCAAGTGTCCAGCAGCATTATCTCTCCTGAAGCCGTTTGAGCAGGAGCTAACTGTACCATTTCCACTGTGTAGCTATATCCACTGAACTATAGAGCCACATAGTAGAGCTCGCTATTATTGTACGATTCAACTGAAAACTCTGTTTTATGACCAACTGCAATAACGAATGAGAAGTTATCTCGATTTATTATCCGGACCAATACCTCAGTGCTATTGTTATCGTAAGAACCTACATTGACTGGGATATCTCAATTGTGGTGATATTGGATTACCGCCGTAACTAGCTCTACCGAACCTATATACACCCGTAGTCGAAGGTACCGCGAAGTAGCAGCACTATGCGTCTAGTTTTAGCTCATTACCTCTTCTACGTGCATTGGAAAGCTCTACAGACGCACATCCGCCAACCGAGGCGCGTATATCTTCCTTAAGCACACAAAGCCACTATCCTTTGACCACCGATATCGTAGCCGCGTATAACAGCCCCATTCTACCAAACAGCAAAATTCTTTGCTCCATTACTCGAACATTTTACAACTAATCAATATACATTGAGCAAGTCTTATCAATTTAAAGACGGCTTCAAAAAATTTTTTTTTTAATCCAACCTGCCATTATGCAGTTTCGACATCACTTCCATGTTCACCAATGTACCCCTAGACCAATAGATGTTACATGTGACAAAATTTTTGACAACACTGACTCATTCCACAATATGGATCAAGCCACTTTCAGAAATTTTCTCAATCTGGCCATTAAGAATTTATATTTTATTTTCAATAAGTTATACAGAGAAATCGAAAGAGCCTTTGGGCTCCCTGTTCGGTTCTTTTCTAGCAAACAATTTCATGACAACTAACCGAGTAGTCTGAAGCCCATCCATTACGAACGCTATGTAATCGCCACCTTCCTAATTTGAAAGACCTAACCGATTCAGACTTATCTCTATAATATTTAAATAGTAAGCATCCCAATATAAAGTCCTCTACCGAGAAACAAATAATTATATAGCATTTTTAAACATCCTGGTTACAAATCAGGACTCAACGCTGACCACTAGAGTACTAGAGTTTACAGGAAACTAACTTTTTCATGCCTCGTAGCTAGCTATTTAAAGCATATCATTTATCTTCCTCTTGCCTAGCATTTTCAAATACACTAGACATTCTTCAATGATAATTATCCACACCACATTACTGCAAACTGTTATGGACAAACTATTTGATCCGGTATTACTAAAATTACTGTTCGTATAATAATTTTTCTCCACTCCCTTCCATACTAGAGCAAAAATATGTACAGCTTATGCAGTCAATTCTCTGGAAATTTTCCTCTACGAGCCTACCCGTATGAAAGCTTTGCGTTCGCTTACATAAATACATTTTCCATAAAATTCTATTTTATATGTATTCAAAGACAAGCCTGCCACACCCCTCCTTTCAGGCTTTGTCTACGTGTTTCCAGGCAGAAGCTGCGACGCTTCGTATGTGGACAACATTGGTCAGCATTAAAAAGCCCGCATTAACCAACATTTAGGTATATTCAGCAGAACAGGGTTACTTCCTTCAAAACCTACACATTCAGCTATCTGTCTTCAAGCATAAAAAGCAATCTTGTTAACAAGAAAGAATTTCTCATCATCAACTTTTCTCACCCAATAGAATTTCACAATTTTAGTCACTCTACATCCATAGCGCAAAACCTATCCGCAATGTATTGACCACTGCTGTACCTCTCACCACAATCTATAACTGACGTTTTTCTTACAATTGTGCATTCCCTCCGCCAACGCTAGCACCACGACGAGTGTTTCCAAATCATCTGATTGCACGAGCATAGACATTAGGACCTTCCAAGCTTACTGTGGTCATTCGCTTTTCACACCTCTCCCCGATAACATCTCGGTCCCTGAGTAGTATAGAATTAATAAATTATTAGTTTTAAGCTCATTTTACTCTGTGATGCTACGTTCTGGGTATCGAAAATTAATCCCGAAATGTTAATATTTTTATCATGTCGGCACATTTATACATGTTATGGAATTGTTCTTAGTTAACAATTGTATGTGGTCAATAAATTGTATACGTGAATTATTGTTTACAGTCACTGTGATCAACCTGTACGCAGGGTCTGGGAAACATCGAGAGAGTTAGTTTTTTCTTGGGGCCAAATATAGTTAGGAGAATTATAAATATCTTAGTCATCAATACTATAATGGTTGGAATTCACATAAACATTTCACCAGCAGTTTGCGCATCGCTATCTTTGTGGCATACGTAATCAACAGACTGCTACATGGTTCAACCTCAGTACCTCACACAGCAAGCCGAAGCCAAACAGGAACCTTACACGTTATTTTTTTTTCTAGTATGACACACTACTTCAATTATNATTTCACCAGCAGTTTACGCATCGCTATCTTTGTGGCATACGTAATCAACAGACTGCTACATGGTTCAACCTCAGTACCTCACACAGCAAGCCGAAGCCAAACAGGAACCTTACACGTTATTTTTTTTCTAGTATGACACACTACTTCAATTATTTCTCGTAGCTACTTAACCCTTTGCCTCCTGACGGCATCATCAGATGCCACTCTCTATTTTTCCCTATACATAAGCTATGCATCATGTAAATTACCCAAGACACTCAAGGCATCTGTAGTAGCCGATACAAGAAAATACTGTTTTTTGCAATTAAAACTAAATTTTTTCTCAAATATGTGTTTAACTAACCTATTTTTCATAAATTTAACAAAATAAGTGAAAAAATATTATCTGAATTTCAGGAGGCAAAGGGTTAAAAGAAAGACCAGTAGGCTGCTGGTAATAATACATACATTATTATTTCTTTGCTGCCAAATATGAAGAGTAGAAACGAATAAAATTAATATCCATCCTGTCTGATCGCCTACTTCGCACACGGTAGAGAATGTAGAGTTACCACCAGCATTAAAAATTTCAGAGTTCAATGCACATTACAACTCACTACAAGGAAGACTGGTCATTGTGATTGCCAATCGAGCCAGTGGCTTTTGTCCTTAATGATTTACTTATCGTAACTCTGCCCATTGAAGAATGTTTGCTCGTATAGTTCAAACAATGCATGGACTGAACAGACTAAACATGAGCAATAATGATTTGTTCGTGGTTACTCCTACATGCCTAGACAATTAGACCGGCTGCTTCAAATGCTGGCAGAGTTTACAGAAAACGAACTGACGCCCTGTGTTTCATAATATCAAAATGTAAAGTGCTATTGCGAGACGCCAACGGTGGCAAAACAATCATAAGCAAAATGTTTTCGGTAACCCAACTTCAATTACATGAGCGATTTCCTATAGTTAAATATGACATTGCTCTTTAACCATGAATAATAGGTTGAAAGCCGGTATAAATTAAAAGCTGTCTTACCAAACTCTTAATCTAAGCTCACCGACAAGAGGCAGTGACGACCCAGCTCGAACAGACCAAGAATGCGGAACCTCGGCATCTGCTCCACCTCCACCAGGATGCTCTTCACCTAAGTATATCAAGACACTACGATAATAATCAGAGTGTGTTTGTATGTTCATATTTTTACAACCATCTCTATGTTCATTACGCGCTTATTTGTATAAAAAAAACACCTATTGATTGAAAAACACCACTATTGATACTCAGCTGTAACAATACTGTGATGTAGTGTCAGTTCTGTAAGTAGTAAATTAGATTTTTTAGATTAGATTTGGAGCTGAAGATGGACCAACAGGCCCATACTCAAAGAGCCGCCGGGACTTACTCCTAGGCCCTCTATGAGCTGTTGCCATTATGCCAGTATCATTTAGTTAACTGAAGAAGAAAGAAGAAAAAAGGAAAACTCAAGCCAAGAGACGATCCTGCAAGCACTATTT
Source organism: Parhyale hawaiensis (assembly GCA_001587735.2). Classification (NCBI taxonomy): domain Eukaryota; kingdom Metazoa; phylum Arthropoda; class Malacostraca; order Amphipoda; family Hyalidae; genus Parhyale; species Parhyale hawaiensis. The sequence continues at coordinate 40,703,977 of LQNS02278091.1, read as the reverse complement.
ATAGCTGCAAATCTGCGGTGCTTAGAGGCGTCAAGTTTGTTGGGGCAGAAGAGAGAAGATTATGGATTAAGGTGGCCTCCGAGACTTTGGCCGTTAAGAATTTGTAACTCTAGGATGAGGTGTTCTTAGCTATGAAGGCTGTCTCTCCCAATGTTTCTCAAGACGATTTTTAAAAGCGTTGGCTGTCTCCGCACCGACAACGTCGGGGGGAGGGGAAGTCTATTTCAGTTGTTAACTAAAAAAATACAGAAAGGCCAGCTGGCTTTAGTCTGTTCTTGGAGCTTTACGCATCAGCTTTTGACCGTTGTTTCGCAGGCTAACATTAATTTCTCTTTCAAAAAGTCCCGATGTTGGTACGTCGTTGAAGCCATTCAGTTAATTGAATGTTTCAATCAGTTGCTCCCTAAGTCGTCTTTGCTCGAAAGAGATCAGGCCTACTGTCAGTAGGCGACACTCGCATCGTTTATTTCGCAGCTGAGTTACGAATTTCTTTGCTCCAAGTTGGATTCTTTCCATGTTTACGATATCTATGTACACATGAGGCGACCATTATTGAACAAAAAATTCTATGTGTGGGCTCACTACGCTTTGCACAAAGGAATTATAACGTCCTTGAATTTGAGTTCGAAATTCCTCTTTGTGAATCCCAATACTCTGCTTGCCATTTTCGCACTCTTGTCAACATGCTGACTGTTTTGTAGTTTGTAATAGTTATTCCCAAGTCACGTTGTTGGGTGACAGCTTCTAATTCTGACTCGTTGATTTTCCAGCGGGTTGAGGGGTTTTCCGGCCCTACGTGCATTACCGAACAGTTGTTGACATTAAATCTCATCTGTGTTGGTTGGAAACTACCTACCTTAACGCGACCAGCGAGTGTCCAGAGCAATACAAAACAGGAACCGTTACCGCCCTCATCCACCGTGCATTCAAGATTTGTTCTACCTGGGAACTATTCCGCACTGCTATCTCACAACTCAAACAAACACTAGTCAACAACGGATACAACAATTCATTCGTAGACAGCGCCATCAGAAAGTACCTGCAAAAAAGAGAACACAAACAACGGAATAACTAATTTCTATCAATATGAAAATATCTTCTACAAAATCAAATGTCGCCAGCCTACAAAACCGACGAACGGGTTATAAGAAGCATCATCAACAGCAACATTACCCGCAGAAGCCCAAAAGACAAGCTAAAACTCATCATTTATTTCAAGGACCGGAAAATTTCTCAGCTGCTCATGAAAAACGGCCCTCCACCACCACCAGAAGTGCAACAAACCAATGTCGTGGATGAATATGCCTGTAATGTTGGGGACTGTGAGCCCCACCCTACTTCAAAGATCGGCATGACAACAAAAACGCTATCAAGGAGACTTACGATGCATCTGTGGGGAGGGGAACCGACTAACCACGCCAAAAATAACCATGACCAGCAGATCACCACGGAAAACCTAGTGAACTGTACAAAAATACTGCGCAAAAACAACGACAAAATCCGCCTGCAAGTAGAAGAGAACATACTCATCAAACTCAAGCAGCCTTCTATCAACACCAAAGCAATCGGCATCGCCAGAACCTTACGGCTACTAGCAGACCAACACCCGCAACAACGAGCGTAATCAACAACCAGCGAAATTGCCAAGTCGATCAGCGCGCTGATTGGCTATGCTGGCCCCGCCGCCAGCAAGCCTGAGGGGACTCAGCACCGCTTTTCATGTTCCAGAGCCATAGAAGGATCTTTCAATTTCCCATGAAATCAGTACTGCTCGAGCCACAATTCTGTCTGCATGGAAGCTCTTCCATCGCCGTCACCGCCACAACCACCACCGGCACCGCCGCAGCCACCTCCGGCACCGCAACCATCTCCTGATGATGATTACAACCGTAATCGCAACGTCGAAGACACCATCGGTGGTCTACTGCACAGCGCAAGCAATGACCAGTGCACAAAATGTTTTCGCCAACTTGAGAAACTTGATAAATGTCTAATCAATAACACTCTCTCAGTCGCCTTTAACAATACCTGCATATCAGAAGGGCTGCTACCGAACTACACAAAATATATATATTGAACCATTTGTAGCACTTACAATGCAACTTCACCTTCAAGCTTCCTTATTACTAACGAGATACTAGGAAATTCCACATTAACTAAAGTTTTCACTTACTTTAGTTAGACCTGAGGTAGCGCTGCTAACTTAACTTACCTCATCTAACTAAACTGCTGTAATGTTCACCTTTTAACCAGGCCTGAATACTGTTAAACAGTCCGTCTACCAGACACGTCGTCTAACCTTTCTCAAAATTCTGATGTCTCCTGTGTATTTTGCATTTGTTTTCATTTGTTTTGCCTGCAAAAAGTCTGCACTTATGTCTTGATGAAGACATAGAGGTGCCCTCACAGGTATAATATGACGGACCCTTTATCTCTCATATACAGTGCGTTACCTTTGATTATGCAAATGCAATTTCTTTACTTATTTTTCAAGATCAGTGTCAAACATTTAAAATGTGAATAGTAAGTTAGTGCACAGGTATGTTGTAATTATAAAAGCAACTAGAGAAAAAGAAACCAGAAAAATTTCCCACGTTTTGGCAACATTTGCTTATCGCACGGGGTTCTGCTGTTACCTCAGATTATACAACATATCTCTCTAGTCAACATGGGCAAGAAAAGCGGTCTAACCAGTGAAGAAGAGATCAAAGTGACCTCGTTATTGGCTTCTGGTAAGATATAACACTCGAAGTTTCCAAAGATTACTGCGTGATCGCCGAACAATTAAGGCTTATGCAATTGAAGGTAAAGTCAACAAGAAAACTCCAGATAGAGCCTCCACGAGGAAATTGACTGCTCGGGATATGCGACAGTTGAAAGTTTCTATCTCTAGAAAACAACTTTCTACAAGCAAAGGGATATTTGAAGACGTTGAAGCCCCAATACTAAGCAGAAAGACAAGATGTGAGGTTCTGCAGAAGCTAGGGAAAGTGAAAAAGGCAATTAAACGACCACTTCTAACAAAAACTCATAAAGAAAATATAGTCAGATGGGCTGAGGAGAACATGAAAACTGATTTCTCCGATGTCATATTTACTGACGAATGCAGACCCACTCTTGATGGTCCAGATGGATGGGCGTCTGGATGGGTCCTCCATGACCGACCTCAACAGACACTGCTTACGCGTCAACATGGTGGTCGAGGTATAATGTTTTGGGCCGGGATAGTAGGTGACACCCTTATAATGCTCCATTTGAAGTGGCAGAAGGAGTTAAACTCAATGCAGATAGGTATTGCCAGTTTCTTGAAGCCAACTTGATTCCATGGCTTGATGAGCAGACTGTTGCACGCAGAACCAAATTGATATTTCAGCAAGATAACGCTCCCTCACACTGAGCACGGTATACTGGTAACTGGCTTGCGGATGGAGGATTCAAATCAAAAAGGATTATGACCTTGTAAGCGAATAGCCCCGATTTAAATCCCATCGAGAACCTCTGGGCAATAATCAAAAAGAAGGTCTATGAAGGTGGTCGGCAGCTTTCGAGCAAAGTCAGCCTGTGGAATGCAGTAAAAACAGCAGCAGATTCTATTCTACCATCTGAAATATCAAACCTGATAAAGTCTGTTGATAATCGCCTTCAAAAATCATGAAAAATGGAGGTTGCCATGTTCAAAATTAATTGTTATGTTTACCCCTACTGAACACTTATTTCAGTGTTTATTGAATTTTTTGGTTATAATTTCTTGGTTTTGGACGTTTAATAACAACACTCCTGTTCACTTGTATTTATTTCCTCTTCATGACGTTTTTATTAGGTTATTGCATATTCTGAGGTAACAGTAAAAAACTCGTAAAATAGCAAAATGTATGATAAACTTAACCAATGGCTACATATTTATTTTACGAGTGCTGTTTACATTGGTAACATAGCCATACATTTAGTTAATATTGATATTTCAAAGTTAGACACTCATCTCGAAAAATTAAGTAAAAAAATTGTATTTGCATAATCAAAGGTAACGCCCTGTACATAAATATGTATGTGGTGGATACACGTAAACTATATATATATGCGTGGGCTTCTCGTATTCGAAAGTGGTCATTCGAATACTTTCGAATACGAGAAGCCCACGCAACTATCAAAAATCTGCGGAACCTCTTACGTACCTCGCACATATATATATATATATATATATATATATATATATATATATATATATATATATATATATATATATATATATATATAT
>LQNS02278091.1:40675357-40690307 GCA_001587735.2 Parhyale hawaiensis | reverse complement strand
CTCGATTTACGTTTAAATCCAGATACGTTCCCCTTCGAAATGCTTTGAAAATACGGTCGTAGCTCCATAGGTTCACTTGAGCAGCGCTACGGGAACAGCTGTGCGTTAAGTTTCCTTAGCGAAGTTTTGAACATCCTGCCCCTGCCGGTGTAGCAAGAGGTCAGGGAGTGTGAGCCCGAAGTGGGCGGGGCATGGAAAACCGGAAAAAAGCGGAGCAGGAAGTGACCTTAAAAATTACCAAATGGCAGCTTTACCTTCTATTCATATACAGTTTACAACAGAAGCTCCCAAATTCAGGCGAGTTTACTCATTGATATCACAACTCAGTTCAGCAGCTGTGAATCGAGTGGCTCAAAGAATAATGGGTAAAATGGCATAAATAGTCTACAAGATATAAATGGTTTCAATAATAAAATAAACTATGAAGATTTGAATGATGAGCTACGGTCGGTGAACTGGGACGCTTTTCTAAATGACTCAACTCAAAGTGATACAATGAACGAAATCTTTGAAAACGTTCTGTTGGAAAAGTGCGTGAAATACCTTCCACCGGCGAGAAGGAAATGTCCTAAAAATGGCCACCATAAATTCCGCAAAAGCTTACTAAAGAAAAGAGCAGGATTGATCAAATGCCAAAGGCATTCTGTGCATTATAGCGACAAACTGAATGCCGGCGAAAACTGGAAGAGATTGAACACAAACTTCCAAAATTTCATAATGAAGAGAAACAGGAAAAAAACTGTAGGCCATCAGGAAGATAAAAGAAAACAGCAAGTACTTCTTCTCTTGTGCGTCAAATTACGCGTCTTTGAAAATAAAAATAGGACCATTATTGCACGAAAATGGATCAATGACTGATAACGATCAGGAGATGAGTGAAATACTGAGCCGTCAATGCCAGAAAGTTTTTAGTAAAAAGACCAGTAACCCTGATGTTCAGGTATTAGAAGTAGTAACTGATAACTAGCTAATGGATTTTGAATTCAAACAACTAAGCATTGAATAAGCCATCGATGAAATTAGCGGAACCAGTGCTTCAAGACCAGATGATATTCCTGCACAAATCCTCAAAATGTGCAAGCTAAGCATTTCTTACCCGCTCTACCTCATGTGGTGCAAACCATTGGACGATGGCGTTATGCCGAGTACTTATAAACACGCAATCATTACCCCAATCCCAAAGCCGGAAATACCACAGATCCAGCTAACTATTGTCCAGTCTCATTAACGAGCCACGCAGTGAAAACGTTTGAAAGGGTGTTCCGTAAACACCTAGTGCACCATCAGAGAGTAATGACCTACTCACATCAAAACAACACGGATTTTCACAAACGTTCCACTACTTCACAATAATATTATTGTTGGAGCATTATGATTCCATCGTAGAGACATAGTGTCAAGGAAAGAATGTGGACATAATCTACTTAGATTTCGCAAGGTTTTTGACAAGGTTGACCACGAAATCCTGTTGTTGAAACTTTCCCGCATGGGTATCCGTTGAAAATGTCTTCGGTGGCTTGAAACATTTCTATCAAATAGAAGGCAAAGTGTAATTGTCAACAACAAAGTGTCATCCAGACAGCCGGTACTCAGTGGAGTGCCATAAGGCACCGTGCTTGGACCTGTTCTCTTCCTCATCATGATCAATGACATGGGATCCGGATGTAACTACGTGGTACCCTCGTCATTTGCTGACGATACACGAATACTAGCTACTGTGCAATCTGTGGAAAACGTGCTATCTGTGCAGCGAGATTTGGAACGTATCTGCCAATGGTCTGTAAAAAAATAATATGACCTTTAATGAAACAATATTTGGACTGCTAAGATATGGAAAAAATCAAACACTCTTTGAATCCACGCAATATACCAGCAGCGATGGGCATGAAATTGAGAGAAAGACAGTTTTAAGAGACCTCGGAGTGAGAATGCAAGACGATGTCACGTTTCAAAAACATATTGCTAAAGTTATCGCTGTGGGAAAAAGATGGAGTGGATGGGTTTTACGAACTTTCTCGTCACGTGATGTATATGTAATGCTCACACCATGGAAGCAATTATTTCTTCCGAGAATAGAATACTGTTAACCACTTTGGATGCAGAGTACAAGAAAAAAGCTGCAACAACTTGAAGGTATCCAACGATCTTTCACGGCCAAAATTCTAGACATGCAGGAGTACGATTACCACAAACGACTCAGCTGTCTCCACTTGAATTCAATACAACGAAGATTTGAGCGATTTAAAATCAAATTTGTTTGGAAAATTCTGAAACGTATCACTGTGAATGTGAATGAGCGGATTATCGCCAGACACTTGGAAAGAACTGGAAGGGCTTGTGATATTCGCAATACAAGCAGAGATGGGGGAAAAGCTATGGCCACAACATTTTCTAATAGCTTCTCTGTACGGGGAACAAGATTGTTTCACAAAATGCCTCGGCATATTCGAAACGCCACTGATATCAAAACTGTAGAGTTCAAAAATTTGCTGGAGTCACATTTAAGAAGAATACCAGATAGACCAGCTGTCAGCAGTTAAGTGCACTGTGGAGATAATTCGCTGCTGGCTCTCTTTGGTCGCTAACAGCGGCACCACAGTAGACACCCAGCAGAGTGACTCCACACACGTGGGGTGATGTGAAGAACGTCACCTGGACTTCTTCCGAAGACACTCAAGGTACTCAAGGTAGGTACGTCCGTCAATTTATCTACCAGCATTTTTTTCAGTGAATTGCCATTGTGCTATAAGATAGTGACATTGATTCATTAGTATTCATTGTGAGATGATTTTTTTTCATATCTCGGACCCTGTATTGTTATCTTAATGATCAACATTCGACTCCCTGTTTCGTCTGCGTTCCCTCCTGCAGGTGACTGCGTGCGCTGTCATATAAAAGTCCGCTTAAAAAAAATTGTGTGTGGGACTTACAATATTCTTTTCAATGTCATTTTTGTCGCTTGTTCCGTGAATTTTCATTCAACTAATTTCCACGGACATTATGTTTTGGAATTTGGATAGTATATTCAGTCCAGCTTATGATATGGTATCGATGTAACGCAGTGAATTGGTAGTGTAAACGAAATCAATGCTTGAAGCCCCATTGAAAATACAGTAATAACGCAGTACTCATTTTACACCTTCTCTGAACTACTCTTAGAATACTTGATAAGAGCTCCATGCAGGCCTGCGTCTGTGTCTTAGTCAGCCTAGTAGCCTTGGAAGCAGCTCAGTCCTTAGCCATGTTGTCAAAGCGAAGCACGCAGCCCCTCAGCATTATCTCTCACAAAATGTATAATTTGCTTAATAATAGTTTGGTACGAAAGTAATGTCCGATTTAAAATATACAAGGCAAAAAAATGTGTTTTAATTGGCTTACCAAGGGGGAAGGGCAAAATTTACTGTTCTGTAAGTTCTCTGGTTGTAATGGTAGGGTTTTCTAAAATAAAAGCTTTGAATAATGCGGAATCAAGTTTTTTATATGCGTTTCGGCTTTTCATTCACAGCGAAAGCACTCACTACTTCGGATGCGAGAAAACCACCTCCTACAACGTCTTCCATTCACTAAATCATCTTCATGAGTGTTCTGGATAGGTTCTGCTGCCCTACCTGCAATAACACTTTCATAAAATTCGAAGAGTTAAACTTCTGGTAGTGACCTTGAGGTGGGACATATATAAGTAGTTTTTTAAATTAAATGCAAATATTAGATAATATGAAAAAAATGGTACAAATTAAACATAAAGTTACTTTATATCTACAAAAAGACGTTAAAAATTTAATAAATTCAGTTTGACACATTAAAAATTTTGTTCTGGAAATCGGGCATTACTTTTGCACTAACCTGACAGTAATTGTAATTCGACGTGTTTTTTCTCATCTCGATTATACAACTTTAGTTCAGCTAATGAATCGATAATCTGCCAGTTTCGGTTAAGAAAGTAAAAACAAGGTGTAATTCTGAAAGTAATGAACAAGAATTACCAATGCCAATATCCATATAGGGAACAGAGTAGCAGCGTGCTTTGTCATGCCATCTCGGATTTCAGATCGAAAGTAAGTTAAGCGTTCGTACCAAAGTCCGTAGATTAAGGCGTTAGAAGTTGCATAAAGTGAAGTGATTGAATTAATTAGAGAAGAAGTAATCATGGTCAACTTTCCTTGGAGTCACAGGATCATCACAACTTCAAGCTTGGTGTAATTTTCGTTTGCGTTCATCAGTGTGCAAGAGGAAGCTCCAACTGTATATATAGTTACGACACGGTGACATTATAAACAACTCGAAACCGGCACATTAACTTTTCAGAGTAATTTTCTACTTTTAATCGGTTGCAGGATAAAGACCAGAGTTATTATATTTATGTATCTTATAAAAGGTGTGACTAGGAACTAGTTGAATACATCTATTATTATAGATTAAGCCTTAATTTCACGAGTTAAATGTCCTTTTCCCAGGAATAGCGCTATATAAAGTGTAAAATATACGTGACTGTATGAAAGAAAAGGTTAATAGCAGGTTGTTCAGAATATCCTGTCTGTTTGGGATATACAGTTTTACCATATATGTCTTATGAGCTTTTCAAAAATTGTAGTGATTTTTATTTCAGTATGTTATTTCGGACTATATTGACACTCCCTTAGTTGATATTCCCTTAATTAAAAATTTAATGAGAAAAAATAGATTTTTTATTCATGCTGGAAGTCAAGTCGGTCATTGGTGTCGTGAATTATAATATTCTCAAGGCTTGTCAGAACATCACTGTTGGCGGAGATGCACTGAAAGCAACCCAAAGAAATCTATCTTCCGGTTATACAAATTCGAAAACAAGATGCAGTTGAGAAGCAGCGACTTAGTCCTCTTCCTAGATAATGATGCATATTGCTCAGCCGGGTGGCTAGAATGATGGGACCGAAATGCTTCAACTCGCGATGCGTGACTTCAAGCCACAATCTCGATTGTCTTCTAATCTTTCATCCACAAACTGCTATTTTTTTACGGATCTGGATATTTTTTCAAGTAACAAAAACTATGCAGTCGAAAAATAATTTGACAGCTGTTCTATGGAGACTTTTTGTCCTCATATATAGTGGATTTTTTATTCGTGAAGCATAAGTGATTTTGGTCGTTGGTGGAGATGCGTTGTTGTTAAGGGACCATATTGTGGCCAAGGAAAACATGTTTGGAGTTACGTTGTTTTAAAGAATAGATCATTATAGGTGAAATCGGTCATTAGTTTCCAAATATCCTGTTACACAATATGAGCTACAAAAGAGGGATAATACACTCTTATTGCAATTGGAGTACTTATCCCAGTGCATCTTCGGTCAGTGTAGGTTGTTAACATCGGTGCTTTCATTGCTCAGTGAATTTCTGACAGGGAACTTATATTTAACAAAACAGCGGACACTACCCACTTTGCTTGCTCCATTTGTTTCTGAGCGAGTGTGTCTGGTGACGGCTTTCAAGTGCCTGAGTCGTGGTGGAGTCTGGCGTTCTTCAGGGTAGCGACTTGACCCCCTGCTGTTCGTTCTGTATAGTAGTGACATGCTGTCTTCGGTAGTAAACACGATGATCAACTATGCTACTGATTCCAATTTGACAGCAGCGATACCAACCCCTAGCATGAGTAATGTTGTCGCCCGGTCTCTAAATAGGGACCTAGATAGCTGTCGCTAATTATTCCATGGTTTTCGTCCTGGAGTATGAAGCTGAATGCCAGTAAGACCAAGTCCATTATTGTCACTCGGTCTCGGACACTTTTACAGTAGCATTCACCTGTAAAGATAGATGACACACTGCTCGAGACGGAGTGTGTTAGCCTCGGCTTGCACTGGCAGCATTGCTTGGCTGGGTTGTTTTGAACCAGTTTCATACGAGTTCACTACGAGAATCAAACTGCTTGACACTCAGCGCCAATCAGAAGGAAGCTATGATGGTAGCACGGGTTGGATGCATAGTTTGAATTTAGGTACTCGATACGATCATGGAACAGGAGCTTATTACTATCATATGGCAATGTCTAATCTACAACAGAATGATTTAAAAAATTGTTGTATATGATAATTTTTAGTTTATATATTATTAATTTTTTTGCAAAAGACCGCGAGAAAAAAGTACCAGATTTTCATAGCGGCGTACCAAATGTACTCCAGCATGAAAAAGTACCAGATCTGGTACTATAGTACCAGGTTTGGCAAGCCTGCTCGAGAGGTCTAGCTCCTTGGAGATTTTTGGTGTTGTCTTTGATGAGAAGCTTACTTTTGAGCTGCTTGGTAAACGACTGATGTCACGTGCTTCCAGGAAGATTGGGCTCCCATGTGAGGTAAATTCTGTGTTTGGTGACAAAGAGGTTGTCCGCAGATGTTTTTATGAGGTTTTGCTGCCTGTGTTGGAGTATTGCTCGCCAGTCTAGGTGTCAACTCCTGACAGTCACTGGCGTCTGCTAGATCGACGTGTTAGTTCTGCCGGCAGGCTGAAATTGATCTGATGAAACTGTCCTATGGATGCGCTGTAATTATTCGGTAAGCCTAAAATCCAGTTGAACGAGATAGATTTTGTTGTGCACTAGCATAATGTATTTAAAACTGACGGCACTCAGTGAAAAAATTCTGGTAGTCCTCGGTATTGATCCTTCTATAAGCTCTCCGGACAAAAAATTCGTCACCGTTCGGGCTCAATGCCTGTTGCACTGTCGTCGCATGAGGTTGTGCTATGCTACCCGCTGTGAATTTCCACAACGGCTTTAGTTAAATACTGTCAACTCCTAATGGGTATTCCGGCAGTGGTGGCCCCTCTATCTCTATCAGAGTATACTTCGGCTGAACGAACTTCTATTACCTTGCCGCGGAAGTCATTGCATCTGACCGTAACATTTGCTGCTGCGATAATTTTATGCAGTTAATCAAGTGGTTCGTTGCTTCCTTTGTGCCGCGTGAGTTACCTCAAATATGCCTCTACTCTACATTGATGATACTTAGGACAAGGTCCAGGTGATGTTACTCACACCGCCCATCCTGCGCAGCACTGATGCTGCATTCCGTAGCCAGCAGGAGGACTAAGAGCGAGTTATACTCACAGTGTAAGTAGCCGCTTGAAGCTGGTTTTTATGACCATTTCAGTAAGAAGGCATTCAGTAAGTTTTTAAACGTAACAACTTTGGTACCGATGGTGTTTCTAATGCGGCGTGTATCTTGTTGAACATCCTCGGACTCCGAACAGTGAAGCTGTTAAAATATTTTATGGCTATTGCATCAACAGCATTTATGATTTGAATTCCTGCTTCACAAGTCCGATCAATACGGTCTGAATGTCTGGCAAGGATCAGCCAATTAACATTGACTAGCGGGACCCGTAGAAATTTCACGGTTGATTAATGTTTATACATTTAGAATGTAAAAGACCCACGCCATGCTATTTCGGTAAATTTTTACTTTCACTTACACACGATTTTCATGATTTTTATTGTGTTCAGTATCTAAATTGGATCAATTTAAGACAATTTACATGAATAACGTTTTCGTTGCAAATCGTTAGTTTTCGAGATATTTGACTTTGAAGTTTCCATTGTTTTCCTATGGAAGAAAATAGCCGGTGTTATTACAGGCTTGGTAACGATCCAGTAAAAACATAACAGAACCTAACCTAACCCAACCTAACCTAACCCAACCTAACCTAACCTTACCCAACCTAACCTAACCCAACCTACCCTTACCTATCCCAACCTAACCTATCCCAACCAAACCCAACCTATCCCAACCTAACCTAACCTACCCCAACCTAATCTAACCTAACCTAACCGAAAGTGAACTTTAAAATAGTAGCTCCGTCGCAAATGCGTGCTTACCAAGCTATAAATCCCGATGCCACACGCTATTAGAATAAAATGAGCGTTGTTTCAAATTACATGAAATGACACACGCTTGTAAAGAATTTTCAGTTATAAATCGGGCCAATATAATAACACGTACGAAAGTTAGGTAACGGCATATACGGAGTGAACTGTCTAACAGTAAACATTTTCACACCGTTTTTTGGCAACCTCAGAGTAGTGTTTACACGAGTTTAAAACACCATGTTTTTTGGAAAAATGCGATTTATTGTTTGCACTGTGAAACTCTTTAATTAGAAGAAAAAAATCGAATGCACACGAATCCATGTTTGAAAACTGAAGTTTGGGTGGAAACCACAAATGGATTTATTTACATCCAAGCAGCTGATCGCATCATTGGCGAGAGCCGCGTGTAGTGTGTTATGAACTAAAATCATACCTAAGATAATAAGTGTTACAAAAAGTGCGCTATAGCTCGATAAATAGGAATTTGCGACAAAAAGTATATTCCCGTAAATTCTCTTCAATTGACTCGATTAAATAACTGAAGACAACCTAGCATGCCGATGTTATTTTCACTGTGTAATTTTCTCCCATAGGAATACAATGGAAACTTCAAAGTCAAATATCTCGAAAACTAAGGATTTGCGACGAAAACGTTATTCATGTAAATTGTCATAAATTGACCCAATTTAGATAGTAAACACAATAAAAATCATTAAAATCGTGTGTAAGTGAAAGTAAAATAATACCGCTATTTCAACTTTCCTTGGTTGTAACTAATACAGCTTTTCTAACGTAACCCATCCCGTTTACGTTAAAGCCGATTACTTAACCCTTGTGAGAGCTTTCTAACTCCTGAATGTCCGTCTAGCCTAACATGGATCGTCTAAGCTAACGCCAGTCGTGAATTTCAATGATGGATTCTCATCCAACCCTCCTCCTATCCTCCAACCCAGTGGTCGTGAACCTGTTTTTTTTTCTTAGTATGAGCCGAATGAGACTTTCAGGATGAGGCCGCGGGCCTGCATGATGCTACGCTACGCTTATCATCCAACATATCGCTCTTCTTCCATCTAAACGCTTCTCGTTTGACCTAACGCTCCTCTTCTAATCCAATATTCACAGCTCACATTATAATCTAACACTCACAGCTCACATCTTAATCTATACAGTTGTATCTAACTTAACGCTCTTCAGCTAACTTTACGTTCCGTATCTAAATGAGCGATCTTCACCTAACCCAACCCTTCTCGACTGACCTTACGCACTTAACGTAGGTGACTCCATTCACATTTTTACCTCCGCCGAGGAATATATATATTGTCGTATTTGTCTGTCTATTTGTCTGTTTGTGTGTTTGTCTGTTGTTCTTTTTGTCTCTCACCAAGATTACTCAAAAGGTTGTGGAAAGAACTTTACGAAATTTGCAGGGATTGTTGGGCATGTTAACAGTAACAGATGATTAACTTTTGGTGTAAATCCGTCCGTCTGCCTGTTGGTTTGTTTGTCTGTCTGCCCATTTTTTTTCTTAAGGTCATAACTCGAAAAGTTATGGACCAATTTTTGTTAAATTTATATGAATTTTTAGGTATATTACAAAGACTAAATGGCAAAGTTATGGGGAAGATCTATTTGTTCGTTCGTTTGTTTGTTGCTATATTTGATTTTATGCTTGTTAGCATATTAACTCAAAAACTTATGAATGGATCTGTAATAAATTTACTGGAGTTGTTAGTAATGTTAGAAGACGTAAATGATCAAATTTTGATGATGATCGGTTGGTCTGTTTGACTTATGCTTGTCACAGTGTTTTTTAGCAACATAACTCAAAAAGTTCTGAACGGATCCTCATAAAAATTACAGGAATTGTTATTACTATCAAAAGACACAAATGATTGGATTTTGGTGATGATACAAAGAAAATCATAGTTTCAGAACCAATTTCAATTTTTCGTTACTGTTTTACTGTTGACTTGCTTGGCAGAGTTATGCGCTCTCAGAGTGCTCACTAGTTTCAAGTGTATTCGCTCATTGTCCATGACTGGGCTTCTCCAATCTACCTATATTTTCAATGTCTGATGAATTTTCCCTCCTTTATCACCTTTTCCTGCCAATTCGATAGCGATACCTTTTGAAATTCTGGTATAATTAATTATTACCTCCGCCAAGGAGGATATGTATTTGTTGGAGTCTGTCTCTTTGACGGTCTATCACGGCTGCCAATGCTGGTTCACTTCAGGGATGCCAATGCTAGATCACGTCTCGGCTGTTAATGCTGTATCACTTCATGACCGCCAGTGCATCATCACTTCATTGCTGTGAAGGCTGAATCACTTCATGTGTGCCAGCTGCTCTAACTCACCCTTCATCTCTGCTGTCTGTTCTGATTTTCTCGCTTAGCTCGTATGACAAATAATTTTCATTGGTAGCTTCATTAACTGTTTATTTGCCAGTTCATAAATCGAGGATACCACGCATTTGAGAAGCCTCTGTTTTGCAGCATAAGACTGATTATTTTACTAACTCTCGCGAAATCATTCAACTCTACTGCAAAAATCAAAGCATGTCATAAACAGTTGATTTACGGTATTACATTTCAGGCCTTTATATGTTTGTGAATTTGTTACGTATACACGGCCGCGTTAAAAGTACGTACTGTATATGCAGGTTAGCCAATCGTTACTGAATGTAAAAGAATTGAGTAAAATACCGTAACCAAGTATGTTAAAAGAAAGGGGCAACGCATAAAAATCCTTCAGCAGCACCGCACAATCAGCCTCACTTTCGAGAAGCGATATCTGCTTTTCCGGCAAGTGGCTCGTCAGTGTTCATGTACTCTGTAGGTATAATGGCATTAGCTGTTGTAACAGTTATCTAATCCTCCAATGTATGTTGGTCATTGGAGGAAGTTGCCTGTTCTTGGAGCGGTACATGTCTCTTGCAAAATAGTTTCGATATGGAAAAATTGCTGGACTTCTGGAATGGAACAAAAATGCTGAACAGGATTTTGCACTGGTGCTCGTCAGTTTGCTCAACTCACTACCTGTCTGGCCCTTATTTCCTTATCTCTTTGTATCTTCATTATCGCGGATATGGAGACTCAAATAATTAATGAAATC
This sequence comes from Parhyale hawaiensis, assembly GCA_001587735.2. Classification (NCBI taxonomy): domain Eukaryota; kingdom Metazoa; phylum Arthropoda; class Malacostraca; order Amphipoda; family Hyalidae; genus Parhyale; species Parhyale hawaiensis. The sequence goes on along the minus strand of LQNS02278091.1, from coordinate 40,679,357 downwards.
TATGGAAAGACTAAAACGGAACAGGAAAGTTTGGGTCGGTTGCAAATAGTGGCATAGTGACTGTGAAGCAGCAGTTCTTCTTTAGCAGGAGTTCTGGGCGAACTGGATGAGGATGATGAAGTACGTCAGCACGCTGGAGCCCATCTGTAAGGGAAACATTTCACTTGAGTTCTTTGTGCATTTGTGCGCTTACCTGTTTATTTTTTACCTCGCTTAAATGATTTCATTAGCTAACGAATTATATAACTTGAAACAAACAGAGTTTTTAGCCGTCCTTGAAACTGATTTAATTTAAAGTCCAGCATCTTGTGAGCTAAGAACGAATGTCTCTGTGTGTATTAAGCGCGGGAGCAGAACTATAGAAATTTCTCGCCGCTTTGAAAGATTATTAGTTTTTTGCGTGTAGTATTTAGCAACACATATAGGAAACAGAGAAGTAACTCTCCTGCTTAAGTGAAATTGGCTGCTCTTGAACGAGAACGCGATGCGAATTAGATTCCACTGCGGTCCATTATAGCGCATGAACAGTTCTTACGTTAAGCGTTTTGCTCCCTTTATCAATGAGGACTACCGGTCTGTTGACACTACAACAGATAAGAATGGGAAGTGATTGTACAGAAGCTACCAGAAGTGCAAAAATATTACAAACAAGGTCGTAATTAAAAACATTTTGTAAGCGTTTCGGATTACGTTCAATCCATCATCAGTACTGTGGAAACACAAGGACAAGCATTTTTTAGTAACATGGAACAGGAAACTAGGTACAATGTAGCAATAATAAATCACGAACCTAACTTGAAAATAGAATCTAGCAATAATAAATCACAAACCTAACTTAAAATTTGTAACGGTACTGCAGATGCTGGAGTATTTAAAGATGGTTTTTCACGGTTTATGTATATGGATTCCAATGCCCTAAGTTCTTTGCTATTAGCTATTGTATATATAACAAAAAAATCAGAAATTCACATTGGATAATTGGCTTCCTGACTATGATTTCTAATCGAAGATTGGACAGGTTTGTTTAGCACTATTCCGGTTCGACCTGAGACCCCCCCCCCCTTATGCTGTGCACATCGCTTGAACATCTGCAGTAGAGTACTACCGATGTAAGTGAGCTGGCAGCTTCCACATACGTATTTGTAAACAACTAACAATCGCAACAGCAATTTGGAAGATTCAATACGCCGATAGAAAGATCCTATTATCTTATTGTTACGATAGATGAAAATTAGATTTACATGAAACAGGTATTGACAAATTGCAAATGATATGCATTTCTCTAATTTCCGTGAATTATACCCTAAAAATGGCAATTGCGAATATTATTATACTTAGGAACAGTAGCGACCACACGATGAGGAGAGCTCTTGCGTAGAAAATTCCTTAAAATAATATTGAACAGTTTTGTAGGATAATAGTTAGTAGTGAAATACTTTTTCGGTTCCTTAACGTCTTGCTGGAATAAAACATTACTCGAACATTTACGAATAGCCCTATGTAGCAAGGTATAAACACTCGCAATTTTGTACTTGTCTGGTATTGCACTAAAGTAATTTGTACTTAGGCCTGAAAAAGTGGGTTTACGGCAAACAGAAGTTAAAAACTCATCTTCAGACCGCAAGATATCCACATCTAAAAATGAAATTCTATGATTCGACTCTAACTCCAAAGTAAAATTTATATTTTCATGTCTAGAGGTAAAGTAATTGTAAAATTCTCGAGCCTGCTGTTCATCATCAAATAGTAGGAAAGTATGATCTTAGTATTTTCGATACAACCGAGGCTTGAAATCATGGTGGCAGTTCTGGATGTGTGTTTCTTCAAATTTATTCAGAAAAATGTAAGCTACTACTAGAGAAAGAGGAGAACCCATAGCTAGTTCATAAACCTGCTGATATGTTCTACAGTTAAACTTAAAATAGCTTTCAGTGAAGTTTTTTCATCATTGTCTTTTGCAAGCCATTAAAAATCTCTGTACCATCACTGTACACCTTTTCAAGTATAATTTGGATAGCTTTTTTTACAGGGATATTGGTACATAACGATTCTACATCCAGACTCACCATGAAGCTATTGCGAGTATCACGTTAATTAGAAAGTTCTTCTGCAAACCTATAGGACTGTTTAACTGTGAAATTGTTGCCTGCAAAGGGGATAAGGAGCGGAACAAGCAACTTTGCTAACTTGAAATTGTGCGTATTTATTGCGGACATGATGGGACTAAGAGGATAGTTGCTACATTTTATCTAGTTTTCTGTTCCATGTTACTAAAAAATACTTCTCCTTGTGTTTCCACAGTACTGATGATGGATTCAACGTAATCCGAAACGTATACAAAATGTTTTTAATTACGACGTTGGCTTTACTTTTTATTACAAACAAGTTACTTTATTAATTTTTTTTTTCTCGCCGAACGCTGACTTACTGTTTCTGTTCATGCGCGACAAGGAATGAGTTCCACCCACACTCTTGCAGGCGCAATAGTCAGGCGACAGCGGTGCTCTATGAGCGACCATGAGGGGCTTTAAACCTGTGTCCGCTCCCTGCGAGGAACGTCTATTACGGCTCAGTGCCTCTCAAAATCCTGTTGTGGAATTTGTACTATGCCACTGGCTGTCGATTTGTATTGGGACTCTGGCGTGCCATATGTTTCCTCTCCTACAACAGCGTGCGGCAGTTAACGAGCCATATTCAAGTGTTGGAGAGCTCCCTATATATACAAATCTGAAGACCTTGCGAGTCTTCGAATGAAATCCAGGTGACGCTGAAATTGGACAAACAACCCTTGCAGCGGATCAGCACAGCTTGACTAAAACAAGATGAACTTAGCAGATGTAGGGGCGATATATATTTGCAACCCGCTGTTACAATTGCGTTGTCAGAAGTTTGCACAGAACTATGTCCATTACTGACCGCCAGGAGACAGTGTCTGCTCAGCTCGAAGAGTCCTAGGATTTCGAACCGTGGCAGCAGCTTCACGTCAACCAAAACTCGCTGCACCTGCGAATATTTCTTTTTGTTAGTGACTTTTGTGTGAAATAGTGCAGGTGAAGTTGTAACAACGGCAGGGATGCGTGTGCTCAAAATAGCCGTTATAGGAGACTGAAGCCGTTAGCTATTACCGCTTTAGTCTCTTACAGCGGCTGTCTTGAGCACAAGCGTCCCTGCCGTTGTAACAGCTTGACCTCGCAAACATATGTAGGCCTGTGATGTAACATTATTACAACCCAAGTTACGTCTTTCCTAAATTTATATTGGCTTATTGCTAAACAACAAAAAGCGTATTCAAGCTTGAAAATCTAGAAGCAGTTATAGCGACCCTCCATCGTAAAAAATAAAGAATGGCACTGTCCCTGCTTGGTATTTACGTATGATAAGAGATGGAATGTGCAACAGATAGCGTGCCATTGGAATGGTAGAAGCTGGGCCACAAATTGTTTTCTTTCGAGACTACGAGTGAATCGACGTCCATCACTGGCGCATGTGATTGCCTGGGCTGCGGTAGCTGCAACTGTGAGGTCTCCCTCGTTTTTGCGTATTTAATTAAACGTTATGGGGAACGTTATGGAATGGTAACAAGCTAACCTGGTAGTAATCTCTGCACAAGACGAGGCCATGGTGTCAGGAAACTTGAAGGAAATTCATTTATTCGATAGGCCAAGAGACCTTTTGGTGAATGACCATACTGTATATGCAACAGCCTTAACTTTGAAATCTACAGTCTTACGTGCTTTAAGATGGGGAGTTATTACGAACTCAATTCCTCATTGTAAACCTATACGCGAAATCCCATTATCGCTTTAGTTTAATATTTCGATATACATGTACCTAGTTGTGCAAAAACGACTTTCAGGTCTGTTTGGAAATAATTGTCCCATCTATCTATCTATCTATCTATATTATACTAAAAGTCTGTGAACCGGTCTTGCTTGTTTACTTGTGTCTTGTGTCTTGTGTCTTGTGATCTTGTGTCTTGTGTCTTGTGTCTTGTGATCTT
>LQNS02278091.1:40658938-40670118 GCA_001587735.2 Parhyale hawaiensis | reverse complement strand
AGAAGAACAGATGGAAGAAAGATCAGTATGAGTTACAGGTGAGAAGGAAGCAAAATGGGTACGAAAGGCAGACAAGACGATCGTGATGACGACCCAACGGGTCACGGGTAGTCTAGTTGGATATAAAGGTCAACGTAAAGACTGGAAACTTCCATCCTCAATAATTTAGAGGGTGTATATTTTAAAGCTCTTAGCTTTAGTCTGCTCGCCGTGCGCATCTTAATTCCAAATTCATCTGTAACTTGTTCTATTGCACTACGCTCCTGTACAAAATTTTTTGATCCGTCGAACAATGTTTGCAACACAGCATTCTACGTACGTTATTCGTTAATTCCCACTTCTTACGTTTTTTTTTTTTTTGTCAGTATTTGCGCTGTTTTTCTCTCTGACCATTTGAGTTTTCGCCAGGTTGTGGCCTGAAAAAGAGCTACATTTTACTGTTCCAGAAAAATTGAAATAACTTTTTACTTGAAATTGCTTTCACTACATAATATGATATCCGTAGATCAAGAGCACCAATACTTACCTGTAAATCTAACCATATTTTTTTATGTTTGTAAAATTACTATAAGGAACTTGTAACCGGGGTTCAATTATGGCAGAAGAAAAAAACTTTTCTTTAACATATCCATTAGTTCTTCAAAGTGGAAGGATAAATGTGTTCCAGCCCAAAGCTTTAATGCAATGAATTCGTGAATGTTGAACTCATTTAGCTCACCTGCAGTCGTTGTTGTTCTGGAATACGAAAAGTCATTAGTTTCTCCAGCCGATAAATAGAACGCTGTACCTGCAGTAAAAGAAATACAATTACACAAGCCCAGTCTTAGTCAAATACTCATAATTATCGTTCACAGTTCCAGTAGAGTTTGTCTGCAATGATTGTCAAATTTCTTTATTTAATTTTTGCTGTTGTTCTGCAAAATTTACATTACAAAAAGGTATTAGTTTCAAGCGCCATTTGTCTGTAATTTCAGTGTATGGTTATGTTTGTTATTATAGTTAATAACAAATAATAATAATTTGTCCTTCAGAAGGCATCTTTTCGGGACCCATTCACCGGTGTCATGCCTACGTACAGTAACAGTTCGTGTTCATCCTCTGATATACAGACATCTCCTTGACTAGCTGTCTCAAAATCTGGGCTAAAACGTAAAGGACATTGCTCTTCCCAAAAAATATGAAAACTTTTAGAGGGTGAGTCCATCTTTATAAACTTTACGCCATAGTATAGTAGAAAATTATTTTGCTACTCCTGCAGTTACTGGGCTCGCATTTCGTCAAGCTAGAAACCCAAACCTTTGGAGAGTTACACGTAAGTCTTCGACATCCTGCGTTTTTGTTGAGCATCTTGAAATACACTTGAGCCTCCTACTGAGCGCAACCGCGTACCGGAAGCAAGCGCTCAGTTCATGTAATGCGTTCAGTGCGAACATCAGGTATCTTTTCGGTTGCCATGGCAACGTTGCACTTATAGAAAACTTACAGAAGAGGAACTAATGTATGTTAGGATAAAAAATAAATAAAATTTTAAGCACAAAGGCATCTGTTATAGATTAATGAAAACTTCGTTTGTTTTTATTTTTTCAACTCTATGAGAAAGTTACCAATACCAGTAAATTAGTCATATATAATAAGTAATAAGCTACAATCTTCATGAAAAACTAGGTAGGCCTATAAAAATCATGTAAGGAAAGAAAATTTGTTCATCAAACGTAAACTTAAATTATCGAATTACTTTCAATTGTAAATAACATATGTATATACTGAATATGATTACATACCTCTGCCCAACTAGGCAACGTTAACAAAAAATTCTTACTGGTTCGTAAACTATGATTTGCTTTTTATCAGCACCAAAATATGGTCTTCTAAGCGCTTTGACGGTAATAACAGCTTCTGTAACTTTTTTAAAGATCCGTTTATAACTTTTCGAGTAATGTTGCTAACAAATACTCTGACAGACATCAGACGCAGATACAAACAGACCAACCAATTATTACCAAAATATAATCATTTATGTATTTCAACAATTTTCAGAATTCCTGTAAATTCCATAAAAATCCGCATAACTTTTTCAGTTATTATGCTAGCAAACAATCAAGTAAACATGGAGACAAACAAACAAACAAACATCTGTTTGGTCGTTTGTTTGTCACAAAAATTCGGTCATTTACTCATCTTGATAGACCTAACAACTCCTATAAATTTCATAAAAATCCGTCCCTACCTTTTTAACTTATGGTACTGATGAAAAGCGTAGACGAACAAACAAACGGCTGCACAAACCTTCACCAAAACTTAATCATCTGTTATTCTTAACACATCTAAAAATTCCTGTAAATTTTGCAAAGATCCGTCCACGACTGAATAATTTTGGTGACATACAAAGAAACAGACAGACCGGATGAGAATATAACCTCCTTGGCGGAGGGAAATATTAACCCTGCACTACTCAGACGGTGCTTCCTGGCCCCAAGGGGTCCTTTTCTCCTATTAAAATAGAATAAAAAAAATGAAAGAATCCTAGTAAACAGCACCGGGTTCATAGATTCAGAAACTCCACTTCTATTACACGCGACAAATTCTGCAGGCAAAACTCACCGATTTGACATAGTCCGTCTGAGATTCCAGGATAAGGTAGAGATGAAGCACGACGTAGATCGTGTCTAAGCTACCGGTGGTTACCGTGGCGTGCTCAGTGAAGAAACACATCCAAAGGACGAGCAGCATGTGAACTTGGATATATGCCAGTATAGCCAAAATAGAAAGCGAAAAGCACTTGTGAACGTTTTCGATCGCATGGCGAATGTTCACAACTTCATTGCTTATGTTATCAAGAATCTTGTCGGTGAGATTCAATTTATTATCGTTCTGGGTGCGAACGTGAGTCCGAGATGCATCAGATAATGTAGATTGTACCTTTAACGTGATGTTTGTTATTCGCCAAGCGATTAATTTCATCACAATGAAGAGAACGCAACTGACAAACATGCTCGACAGCACGGTAACGCTCTCCTTGATGACAAGGTAAGCCACTTCAAGAAAATCAATTTGATTATATTTGCCTATGTGACTTTGTAATTTGTACCCGAATATCACTGCCGTTGATGCCAAAACAAAGACAGTGCTTCCATCAGCAGTCAGAGGAAGAAGGTCAGAATTTTCCAGCAATCGCAAAATTTTCGTAATGTGCTTGGAGGATAAGAAAAAGCCCCATTTCGTAATGATAACCATAGCCACTATGGCCACCGTCCACACCATGAAGACCGTTGTGTAAGAATTTACACTTGAAGTGAACCAGGGCAGAGCGCTGATGATCACGTAAATCGTCGCTACAATATGAATAGCACAAAATATTGCATACAAGGCCTGCGATACTCTGAAGCGGCCGTGCGAGTAGGTGATGGGCAACAGCCCCATGGCCTTCAGCAGGTAAAGGAGTCCTAGGAGTAATTTCCTCTGCTTGATTTTTGGTAGCGTCATGGCTGCTGCTGTTGTGTTAACTTTCTTGATCTATTCTTCTGCTTCTTATATCTCTGATATCTCTACGATGAGAGTACAACAGAGCACTGTATTAGACTGCTTTTACAATTACATATTTTTATGTATGTACATCTAATCACATCCATCAGTATTTTCTAGTCGATTATTCTTGTCAGCTTTCTCTTCCGGGTACCACAGATCCTCTAAGGAACTGCCTGGGCACAATAGAGAAACAAAGCGTCCCACCACTTGTGCCTACGGCTGCTCGATATTTGTGTAAATGAAGCTGTAAGACATTCAGAGCTGGACTGGTATCGATTGCCTCATTAACGAAAGTGTATACAAGCGCGGGATGAGTTAAATATTCAACAGGCTGAAGAGAGCATCGTAAAGTCTTTGTTACTGGAGCAAAACATTGTTGATATTTGAATAATATTCATAGATGCTTCTGTGGTGAATGTCGATAACAATACCAGTGTCTAGATTCATCTATGTTTGCTTGGTTCCTTAAACACAGAATTGGATAATTAATAAATTGCGATGTCCGTTGTCTTCTTCTTGATGTATCTAGGTAGTGTATAAACATTATTAATGCTATTTTGTGCTCCTTAACTTCGTGTATACTACAAACGTATCGTTACAAAAAGTTTTCCTAACTCAAAAGAACTCGCGCAGCATTTCCAAACGTTATGTCAATTTTTCTATAGTGCTGGCGCTTACATGAAACGTATTAAGTATTAATCTCACAACCGGAATACATTTTATTAATTCAGATTAAGAGGCAATGACAATGAACTCCATTAGCGCTTAGTATAACGATAAGAATCACTGTTGGTGTCCGTGGCTTAATTCTGCACAGTTAGAGTTCTAGGTTGTAAAAGTAAGACAGCTAAATTCTCAGACACAATTACTGTAATTGGGTTAAGCTGTAGACTTCATCTATTACGTGACACTGTCTCATGTGTATTTACCATTAGAGCATTGCTACATAATAACTATTGCTTTGCTAAATGGAAACTGTTCTCTTCATTTGCTTCGACGTCAAGAGTTACTCTTACTAGTGGCCTGCGTTATCAGGCCGCCCCATTATCTGGCCACCGGACGCCTCTTTGTTCATAAGAGCCAGCTTCGGGTTTCGGCTCTGGGTAGCCCCTGGGGAAAATGCCACATTAAAGGCGGATGAGTCCTTATTGGTGCAACGGCATCCCTGAACGGAGACGAACAGGCTGGCGCCATAGCTGGGTACTCAGTCTTCCACAGTCTGCTCCTCTCTCTCTCTCTTTCATATCAGGTAGTACCACCTGGTGCACTTTTCCTTTTCTTTCTCTTCTCATCTTCTTCTCTTCGAACAATGCTGGTGACCCTGGTGATAGGAGGGTCTAGGGCGCGTAGATAGCTGGCGTCTTCGCTAGCTATCGTGACTGTCGATTTGTTTTGTTGTATAATAATATTATTTCATGTTGTCCTCTGCTGATGGTGATTGCTAATCTATCATTTTTTGCACGCCTGATAGGTCGCTATCCAGATGTGGAGATTAACCCTGGTCCTCGTGGTTCTGGTACTCGCTCTTGCCGCATCTTGTGTGCTAATGTTCGTGGTCTCTATGCTAATTTTACTGAGGTTTCTATATCCTCTTCTAAATAAGATCTGGTGCTTTGTTCGGAAACGCTCGTCTCTAGCCATCGTCATATTTCTGAGCTGATGATCCCGAATTTTGAAAAGCCAATATTGCAGGGGCGAACCTCGTGCCCTGGAATCAGAGCTCTAGCTTTTTACGTTCGAAGAGGTGTTGTGTCTAGGCAGAGTTAATATGAGTGTCCATGTTGTCAGCTGATGACACTTCGAGTCTTTGGCTCATTATCACCCGCAAACGGAGTGAGCAAGGTGATATTTTCTCTGAAGATTAAAGTATATATGTACATATATTTCGATTGGAAGCAGTTAACGCAATTTTGATACCCACGACGCTCGTTTCGCTGTTCTCCAGCTCATCAGGTGGGAGGGTCAAAGTTGGTAAATTTAGTTCTTGAAATCTTGCGAAATTAACCATAGGAAGATGTAACTATGATACCGGCTGTTGAAAAAATTATAAATGAAATTTCCAATCAAGCAAATGTTTCGTCAATTCTCAACTACATTCCGCTGGGTAGACTCCAATTACTGCAAGTTGCAGACACACACGCTTCTGTGTTCCGTCGGGTGTTACGGCTGGGCTCTTTTCCAAAATGCTGGCGTATCGGACGTGTGACGCCTGTTTCGAAGAGCTCCGTCTCATCTCGAACCTCCGACTATAGGCCCATCTCGATCGCACATGTCTTTTTGAAAGTTTTAGAGAGGTTGGTTGAGTCGATGTTGGGTCGCTTTCTTGAGAAGCAGGGTGTCCTTCCCCAACATAGCGTGTGATGCCCGGCTTCCCATTTCTCATGTGTTACAGCTGGCACTTGATACTAGTCATGAGGCAAGGTTGGTCCAGCTTGACTTCAGTGCTGCATTTGATCGAGTGAATCACCTCGGGTTGTTCCATAAGCTAAGATTGATGAGTATTGGTGATTCAATTTTCGCGGTTATTTGTCATTTCTTGTTTGGTAGACGCCAATGTGTAGTTGTTGACGGGATGAGCAGTGAGTTTTCGGATTCGGATGTGGTTTCTGGTGTCCTGTAAGGTAGTGTTCGGGGCCCTTGTTCATCGTATATACAGCGGACCTGTTTGATTTTGTTCATAATTTAATTGTTGGAGTATACAGTTACTCCGATGCTGACCTTACAATGAGTTTCACGTGCAACACCAACACCGAAATTGTTTCTTCTTCGTATTTCTTTCTGTAAAGGTTCACTAGTCGGTTTATATACGCTTTGATGTTTTCCTGCTGAAGCTGGCCCTGTAACATTGTGTCTAGAGTCTCCAAAGCGTGTTCCTCCTTTGCAGAAATTCCTTTCACACGCTCTACCGCATGCTCGAATGAATCTGCTTGCAAAACCAGCTCTGCCACCTCCTCTGAGATGCTTTCATCAAAGCACAGATAGAATGCTTTTCTTCTATCGACATCTGCAAGTCCTGCAGAGACCCTCGTGACCCGCGTCAAGAATTCGAACAGCTTACCTCCCTTTTTGTACTTCTTAACCTGATTTACAACAAACTCTAATTCCCTTCCAGGCGGCTTCTCCTATACAGGCCCAGGCGGCGGGGTTCCATTGGCTGCCCCCCGTCGTCTGCCGTTCCCGTTCGCCATGATTCAACTCAAGTCTTTACTTCCCCAAGCAATTTACAAAAACAATGATTAACACCCGTCGCAGTATTTCCCTTTTTTCTTCACTTCTCTTAGCAGTAACTCTGTTACCAGCTAACGACCCTTCACACAATAGAAATTTTATAAACACGACTATATCTTGCAGCACGAACTAGTGTTCATGAACCGCTGATGCTCCTATGACCTGAGGAAAACTTATCGTATGTCTCCCCGCGCAGTTGCAGTCCCGTCAAAATGAGAAAAATATTTCGTAACCTATTCCTAGAATCAAAGCTCTAAGCGTCGTTTAGCGTAAGAGTTTTCATGCTATGAAGCTCTATTACGTTGCAAAGTTTCGTACAAGTCGACTACGGTTTCCAACAAAATAATAATGAACCATGAATTTTACTATTACTCATAAAGTAAAACCTCGACCCCAATACAATTACTTTTAAATCACTGAAATTTCCAATCTAAAATTCAGTAAAACATAAATATATTCAAAGTATTCAAAGATTAGAGAAATTTTTTAAACCAAATCTGCTTCCAGTCATTCGCAGCAAAAGTTTTTTTTTTTTTTTAACCCTCAAAAATTTTTACAATTGTTGACATATGGCAGAAATTTCCAACCCACATTGTTTACAATTATCCACAGATTATGGAGATTTTACATCCTACAGTCAGCAACGTAACAGTTTCCTTTTTTTTTTGTTATTTAAAAAAAATAAAGTATTCATTTACTATTCCAAAATTATTTCTTTCGCTAATGTCTCTCTAGAAGGTCACTAATTGCTATTTTATCTATTAGGCACGTTTTGCAATTTTACTAACAAACTTTCCACATGAAATGGTAGAGATTTTATCGACCAGTAATATTTTTTTTTTTTTTAGGTAAATGTTTGGCTTTAACTTTTACCGCAAATAAAATTTAAGTTTCTTTTCCTTTAAATAATTTCGTTCTGGCTATTCTGATTTAAAAAAAAATAGAACGTTCAAACTGTATTGAAGCACACTTATTCTTTAAGCGCAAATTCAAATTGTTTGCCTATCTTTTTCAAGTTATTAAAGGCGACCCCAGAAAATTTTTTCAACCAGCTCTTACACACTACCTACAAATTATAATCAAGTATTAAAGCAGCGGTCTGTTTGAACACCAAACAGAATATTAATATACACTCTGAAACATACCTCTAAATATGCACTTCATCAATTATATATGTTTCGGCTACTCCACAAATTTTCACACTTGTTCGTCTATATACTTATTACCAGCAATGCTTTTCTTTCTTTTTTTTTTAATTTTACACTCGCTAGCACTGAAGTAAGTATTAACAGTTCTTCTGCATAAACACTGCACTAATTTTTACCACTATTGTCCAATGCACGCACAAAACAATTTTTTTTTTTTTTTTGCAGTGCATACAGAGCGCCAAAGTCTATTAATCAAGGTTCATTGCCTGGAAAAATAGTACATAATATACATATACACATGTCTTCTTACAAAGCACTGACCTACACTCACTATGTGGCGCTGAGGCGTATGATTCGTAAAATCAAAAACCAAGCATCTACTATGCCACTTTGACTCTGTCTGTACTCAAATGTTTATACGAAATTCAGTTACAATAGTAAATAATATTTACATAAAACATGACATATACAATGATGAATAATAAAGTCAAGTACATTTGTTGTGTTTGCCTATCCGTTCAAATTCAAAGGCAGCCAGCGTTTTCCCGCTTGCCGCTGTTCGCCGACACACAAGTCCGCCGCCTATGTCTGTCAGCGCTTAGATTTACAGCTGGCGTTTGCCACTTGAGCTATCACATGAACCACTTATTCCTGACTCGCCTTCATTGCCCTGAATGCCTGTTGGGATATTTATATGTGTTACGTGTAAGTGTGTGTGTGTGATGTGTGTACATACGATAATTTGAGTGTTCACGTATAATATACAACAATACTAATTAACTGGACAGGGATTATGAATGGGACACTAATTGACGCTGCAATGGTCTGCGTTAATACGCCACACAAAAGGGATGCTCAATTTGATTAGAATGACTAACTCAGTTGCCCAGTCAAACTTCGGCAATTAATTGCAGCTCTAACTAACCGCCTATAAATTTTTACTAAGTGTACAAGGAAGGGAAATTTAGCACCAAATTGACGACAGCATAATGAAGAACATCGGCAGCATGGAATGTGTTACAGTGTGTGTGTGAAGCGGGAGCCTTCACAAATCTAAATGCAAGGCGAGTCAGAAAGAATGAACAAGACAAAATGGATACATATATATAATCTTAATATCTATGGCATGCACAGCATTAGAACCCGGTATCTCACCTTTGGTATCATTCGGAAAACACGCCGTGTTTAGTGTTTACCGCGATAATATGCTGTGGGAGAAAGCACCAATGTGATCGTTTGCTATTTATTTTATACCAAACACGTTGATTCCCTAGCCTACGCTACGACACGATTAACATGATGCGTAGCAAGAAATAAGTCGGACATAAGACAGGCGTTCTTTGAAATTTATTTAACCTCTAGGTTCGTGAGAAGTCCTAGCCTTAGACATAAAGCGGTACACGTACTAGCTGTTAACACTATCATATGCATAAACTAGTGTTATACATAATGGAGTTGCATAACGTTAGCATCATTGACAGACTAGAATGGAGACAATCTCTCTAGGGAGTTCCGGTTGTTTTTCGCTCCACTTTTGGCTACGCTGGCTGTTGGCAGGTGATTCCAGTTCACAGAGTAGATTACGGCTGTAGCCTTCTCTGTTCAACTCATCAGTTAAATTCTTTTTGCCCTCTGTTGAGAGACAGACATATCCCCCCATTAGTTACTATTTTGCGCATCTGCATTATGCTGTAATATTTTGACAAATTCAATTTCAATGCATCAATTTTTTTTTCATGATATGAACTCATCACTTGAAAGCATCAGTATTTAGTTGACAGTTACGTTACAAAATGTGAATTTCAGTGTTCAACATGGTCAATATATGATGCTCGCGTCTGAGATTCACTTACCCCGATACAGCGAAGTTTTCATCTAAAAGTTATCGCTGCCCCTCCAAAACTTCCGTATATGAACCCCGGCGTTCTTGACTTCTGAATTTCGCCAACCGCCCTTTGGCTCTAAAATCTTTTATGACTGATTAAATTCTTTTCTTTTTTACAAGGCTGTTTACCACGATCTCTACCACTCGCGGAACACACGTCAACACGCATTCGCCGTTTCGTCTATGGAACTGAACAACCCCTACGACAGACTCTAGTCTCTGTCCCGTATAGCTAATCTCCATTGGCCGGCTGACGGCTCCACAGAACCAATACCCGCTGGTTTCTATTCCCTCGTCAATTTCTTTCACTGTTATTGGCTGTTTCATCTTTGAGTCCACGTGGACATTTCTTCTCACGCCTTGAAGTAACATTATCTTGTTCCGTTAGAAGCAATAAATCTTGGAGACAAGCAACATGGCCTGGTTTATTGCCCACTGCCCTGGCCGGCTAAAATTTCGCTGCGGCGAGGACAACATCCTGTCAGCCTCGGTCCACTGCGCGCCCTATGGTTCCCTCGTATAAGCCAGTGTCTAAACATAAGCTTTTTCCTCAAAACAACCCCCATTCAATAATGTTTCCCAGAGCTAAAAAAATTTTCCAGAAAGCTAAAAAAGAATAATCCTGTATTTAAATAATTAGTCTAGTTAATTACCTTAATTATTATGATATCCTAGCATTTTCGCGTATATTGACATTTATTTAAATTGATTACGTTTGATTTTCCCACCTCCTAAAGATATCGTAACACACTGTGCGTCCTTCAGAGGTCCTAACAAAGAGTCTGACGGTGCCAAGTCGGGACTTTACGGTGGGTGAGACAGCATTGTCCAGAAGAACTTTGTCACGCATTCTGTGGTCTTCAAACTGCCAGATATAAGTATCCTTGTTCTACTTCTTCATTTGCATCTGTATATAATTATGATAGCTAACAATCATAAAACTTTACGTGCCTAGCTGTACATATACAGTAACTGGCGCGGATATACAAATGCTAGTGCTGCTGTGCGGACTTGCTAACTCCGAAGTACAGTAGACCTTCTGTTTCTTCAGGAATCTTGTTTATTTGGTCTTGATCTCCTTTTGTACTTGAAACCATGCGGGTCATTCTCATCATCAGGCATGAATAGCACACAGCAGCTCTATGTTCGATTACCATCCATTTTTCAAAGATTATTATTGAAAGAAAATTGATTTTTACGCAGGACAAATGACTGATATTTTAAAATAAAAATTTCAAACTTTGAAAATAACGTAATTATTGTCTTAGTTCACGCTAGAATTTAAGCAAAAGCTGGCAGGATTATGCAGGGATCCTCTCTTTCATAAAAGACCGATAGATGGACAAAATGAAGTACATATAATAAGTGAAATGAGAGACTAAATTGAAACTTGA
>LQNS02278091.1:40621051-40635859 GCA_001587735.2 Parhyale hawaiensis | reverse complement strand
CAAAGTAGTGCACGAGTGCAGTTCATCACAGTTCATCAAGAGCTATGGCTCAGGACTGAAGGCTGTTATGCTTCAGTTATGGAGGGAAAACATCCGTAAAACACGACGGTATTTCCATCCTACAAACCTTATTTCTGTCTGCTTGAGTCATTTTAGTGCACTGTTGATTTAATTTTCAATGTCCGTAAGCAAACCAGGAAGCTGAAACAGGCTAAATCAATTAGGGAAGTGATAGCAGGTTTCAAATTGGAAGCTCTTGCCTTTGATTTTTTTTATATTATTTACACTCTAGAGTATTACTTACGACTCTTGCAGAATGTCACATATTGTGCTAGTATATCAATATCTATATGCAATAATTCATGAACACCTAAAATACACCTGAGTTTGTGCCTTTTGGTGCCTAAAAAAATTGAATGTATTTACTGAAATATTTAAATACATTTATGTATTTAAGTATTTAGTATTTAAATACATTTCAAAAATGTATTTAGTATTTAGTATTTAAATACATTTTACGGATGTATTTAGTATTTAGTATTCAAATACTTTGATGTATTTAGTGCCCATCACTGTCCATACATAATAATGATAATAATTTGACACGCTGATATTTTGTATTAAAATAAAGCCTTATTGCTCATAAATAAACATTGCCTGGCCGATGCACAAAGTTGTTGGTGCCAAATTCCAGCATTCCTAAAAATTACATATGTCGCCATTTAAATTTTCGCACGATCTGTAATCAGCTATAAATTAATTATCATTGTCCATTGGTGATGACGATGGCCTGATATAATAGGTGACATCGTCCATGAAAAACGGTGCACATTATTCCATAGCTGTGTGACTGTTTCATTTCGAAGGACCTCCGTCAGCCTCCATCAGTACTATATAATATATCACGTCGTGTTTTTATTTATTTATTTATTTATGCCTATATTTATATCTTTCCAGTCACGCTCTATGGGAATAAGATAGGAAGTGATTGAGGTGCAGGAGACGGTATCTTGGATACGGGGGTCGCACTTGGGCACTCCGAGTGAAGGACCTGAGCTCGCTGGCATGATCGTGTCTGGACATGTTCATTGTTGTAAGTTGCTTCGGGAGAGAAAATTCAGGTACCGTAGGTACCGAAGACGGTATCTTGGATACGGGGGTCGCACTTGGGCGCTCAATCTGAGCGACATGAGCCTGCCTGCATGATCATGTCTGGACATGTTCATTTTTCTGAGTTGCTACGGGAGATATCACTTACCTACGCCTCATAATATATACATATATATCCAATTTTTAAGGCAGAATAGTGAATTTTCTCTACACGGCAAGGGTTGCATAGAGACAGAGTTACTGTATCTCACATACTGTAGCTTACATGTGTTTTTGTCATTTGTATGAATTTCCAAAGTATTCAGAATCCACAGGGATTTTTAGATCATTTCCGACTTTCCAAAATCGGTTATCATCCCCAAATGATGGCCCATTTTGTAGCTCTGGGTTACTTGTTCATAAATAGTGCCTCACATCATCTTAAGAATACGTACCTGTTTATTTTATTTTTTTGTTGTTGTTGTTGTTGTTTGGAATTCCTACTGCTAACTGAAAAAAATTTCATCGCAGATTGCATAATTTGGCTTAGGACTCACTTAAACTGGGAAAAGCCCGATTTTAGTGGGAGGTCAAGTATGGTGTAACTATCCCGTAACTTAACAAATACTGTACTTCCAGGTGTAACGATGTACCGTACCGTCCATACACGACGTAAATTTTCGCATAGGATTGAGGCATTTGAAAAGCGAGACAATGGACCTTTTGGGCAGAAGACGTTACATTAATTAATGGAGTCTTTTTACCAGGTAGAGGAACGATACTCATGAAACGTCGGCCAAGAGTTTTGAAACTTTCTCAAATTTACAAATAGAAAAAATTCTTGAGACTCCGAACTAAATAAGATTTTCAGCACAGGCTTTGACAAAATTCACCACATGCTTTAACACAATTCACCACTATGCTGCTATAATTTTATTAAAAGATCCTATTGTAACTATTCATGCAAACATGCAAGTTCACAATTGTTTTAGTACCGTTAGTGATTCTCTAGGGAAAGACCGTCTTTCAAATAAATTTTCATCAACAGTTTGGAAGAATATTAAATTTCAGCTGCCAATCATTATGATAAGAAATTTCAGCCTGAATCTGAATCATATAAAGAAGATTGAACCACCTCTAAAACACCGGAAAAGAATGTCAGTTCAGTCTCCAAAGCCCATGTCTGGCCTGGCACTACGAAGAGATGCAATAAAACCTAAATAGTCTCAGTTCTGTTATGCAAATATGGTTGGAGGGATCAGAAAGGTCATTGGGAACAAAGTGAAATGAATAAAAATCAACATGTTACCATTTCTCATTTTTGCCCTAAGATTATATAGATCGCAAGAATTTTTACGGAAACAGAATGTGTTCCATTTAGAAATAAGATGGCCATAGCATAACTCCGTTCACAACACAAAGCGATCTCGGTTTCGCCTCCATGAGATAACATGACTTCAGGATAGTAGTTAAGTTGTAGCTGTTAGGGGCACATAGGGCAAACGTGGCAGGCACGCAGCTCGTGATGATTTCCAACTGCTACAAGTGTCACATTGGGGCCAATTGGTCATCGCATAGGGACCAGTTAAAAAGGAGATGATGTTCAGCACGTAGGTCTAATTTAAAGAAAAATGTGGGACCAAGCTGGCATAGACGTGACACAGCAGCTTGGGACAACATTAAGTGAACCCTATCTCCTCCAGTTCATAGGCAGGTGTGTTACGTAATCTATTGACAGGCAAGTCTCCAGTCGCATATGAAGTCAAGCACAACTGCAGGAGCCAGCAGACTCGTTGGCTTGTTGGAACTGAACTGCAATGATGACGTAAGTCAAGACACCGGAACCCATCTGTTGGGAAAAGATTACTTCAAAATGGGTTGGTACTGGAAGAGAGGTATTTGGCAGTATTACGATACTAGAGTTACAGTCTTTCCTTTTCTATTATATACCAAAAACTGACGTTAAGAATGTCTATAGCATTTTTTTAGTTTGGAAAAAGAATGTCTAATAATGGTATTTATTCATAGGAATAAATGTGTCGACATAATAAAAAATTGTAACGTTTCAGGATTAATTTCCCATCATCAGAACATAAAATCAAGAGGTAAAAGTTTAAAACTGATAATTTATAGCGATGTAAAAGCCAATGATCGGAGAAAGCTTAGAAGGTCCTAATGCTAACGCTTGTACAGTCGAACGATTTGGAAACCCCAGCCATGGTGCTAGCGTTGGTGAAAGGAGTGTTCAGTTCTGGGGAAAAATGTTAGTTTTGCATTATTGTGAAATGTGCGACTGTAGTCATCATATTCAGGCTAGCTTTAATCTTAGGGATGCGGAGTGAGTTTAAAGTTGTAAATTCTATTGCGTTGTTCTACAAGAAGACGGAAAGCTGACTGTGAAGGTTTAGCAAGTTTTTTCTGCTGGATATAGTTAAATGTTGGTCAGTGCCGCTTTATTATGCTGTCTAGTGCTGCCCACATACGAAACGTCGTAGCATCTGCATCGGGACTCGTAGACAACACCGGACAGAAGAGGGGTGGGAGGTTTGCCTTTGAATTTAAAATAGCATCCTATGGAAAATGGGTTATGTAGGAGAACTTAAAACTTTTTTATATGCGGGTAGGCTTCTGAGAGGCATATTTTCATGAAGTGGACGTTGGTGGTTTTGCTGTAGTATGGAAGTGAGTAGAAAAATCTAATATATGAACAATAGGTTTAGTAATACCGGGATCAAATAGTTTGCCCAGAAACAGTTTGCAGTGATCTGACAGATGGTTTATAGCCATTATTTTTGAAGAATGTTCCAAGAACATAGTCCGTTTCATTTGAAAATGCTACGTTCTTATTATTATTAAAACTTCGCGCTTGAGCTCCCACGAACAGGTAATACGACCCAAGTGAAGCATCTTGCAACACCGGGAAGCCCGAAACGCTGCTAAAGAAATCCAGCAAAAAACCATTAACAGCTAACTTATGCGCCTTCAGGCCAATACGACCATAAGTCTATGCCGGCAACAAATTTCAAACCTTAGCCGACCAGGGCACGAAGCACCGAGGAAGATAAATAATATGCCCCAAACAGTAGAGTTTTGACTGCACTTATTTTAAACTGATCTTAGCAGCGACCGAAGGAGCTAGTTCTGCGCCCTGAAAAGGCTGGTTTCGTGTAAACTCAAGTTGTCAGTGTTAAATCCGGATTTGTTAGTAGGATGTCTCGAAATACTAGAGCAGCATTTGATTAGTTCTCAGCACTGAACTTTACATTGCGATATTTACTATTCAAATGTTAAAGCAATAAGTCTGGACAAGTTGGGCCTCTGAAAATAAGGAAGGTGTCGTCTACATAGCGTTTATAGTGGATAGGTTTGAACTACTCGGGCAGTCGTCATGCAACTTTGCTGGGTGATGGTATAAAAAATGTTTGCTAGAGACGAACCGAGCGGGAGCCCACGAAGACTCCTATTATTTGTTTGTATTGTGGCCTATCGCTAACGATGATGGCGTGTCTCACTTCTCCGATGGGCTCGCTGATGACTCAGGAACCCAGGTCTCGTCATAAAGGTACGTCCGCACTCCGGGCACACAATGTTTCCCTGAAGCTGCCCGGCCTGCACCAGATGTCTTCTCAATCTAGCCGCCTCTCTCCTCCCTCTATTTGCGTCCTCCAGATGCACCACGCCCTCCCCAGCTGCATCTCTCCACTCGCTTCGGTTGGAAGCCACGACCTCCGCTTCTCCGACGTTCATGGCACACCGTGTGCAGCGTCGCTTTAGATGATCCCCGAACCGCTTCCTCTGCCCTTCGACTCTTCTTTTGCCAGAAGCCAACTCACAATAGCATATATGTTTAGGAAGCCGCAAGTCCGGCATTCTCACAAGGTGACCAAACCAGCGAAGAGTCCTCTGAGCTAAGTGCGACTCGACACCCAGGCAACAACCGCTGTTCAGTACTTCATTGTTAGTCACGTGGTGCCACCATTTCACTACCAGAATCCTCCTCAGATGAGCCATATGGAATGCTTCAAGCTGTCTCAGGTGTCTTGCGTACACAGTCCACGTCCCCGACCCATACTGCAAACGTAGAAACGCAAACAGCCGAATACACAGCAACTTTTGTTTTGGTTTTCAAATTTTTGTTTGAGAAGACTCTGGCCTTCAGTCTGCCAAAGGCACTGCTGGCTTTCTATATTCTGCAGGTCACCTCTCTGTCTACTGTACCGTCGCATGAAATTATGCTGCCCAGGTATCTGAAATGGTCTACATTACTCAGAGGCTCAGCACCTATTGAAAATTGCGTTAATTCATAGCGCGGCGTTAAGCATTTCTGTAGCACCTCCGTCTTTCCGGAATTTATCCTCAAACCACACCGATTATAAGCTTGACATGCTCTATTCAGTTTCACTTGAAGGTCGTTACGACAGCCCGCCACTACCGCAGCATCATCTGCATACTGCAAATCACTCACTGAACCAAGCGTAGTCTTCGTCACAGCCCGCAGTCGCTTGATGATTGAAAGCACACCATCAATGCCGTATCTGTACCGAAGGCCCTCAGGCTCATTTCCATCTGCAGCGGAAATAAGAGTTACGGCAACAAGAAACACATTGAATAATATCGGTGTCACACACAATCCTGCCGTACTCCGACGCTGACCGTGAATTCTTCTGACAGAGTGCTACCAGAAATCACCCTCGCACTAGCATTCTCGTACAAGCAGAGTATTAAATTTAGTAGCTTTGGAGGGCACCAAAACCTCAGCAAACTACCACCCAAGAGCTCTCTGCAGAGTGTCAAACGCTTTCTCCATGTCAATCAAAGCCATGCAGATGTTTTCATACTGCTCAATTGTTTTTGTTTTTCAGAAGCTGCCGACATACAGAAATCATGTCCTATGTGCTTCAGTCAGCACGAAAGCCGCACTGCGTTTCCGCGAGTACTCTCTTTGTCAGGTGCAAAACAAGCCGCCTCAGAAGCAGCTTCCCGAAAATCTTTCTTGCTACATCAAATCCCGCTACCCTCACTCTTCTCTCATCCTCGCCCAAGCCTCTTCAGAATAACGTGTAGCTGCTCCATTCCTCCGTGATAGAGCCCTCTTCATCCAATCCGGTCTCGGAAAGAGCGGCCACTTCTATCTTTTCAACCGAAGAGCGATAAGCGCGGTGCGTCTTTTCGGTCTGTCGACGTTCGGATTTTCCATTACAGTTCGCAAATTCCAGGATAACAGTTTTAGTTATTTATCATATTTTTTCGCCCGCAAATCGGGATGAGCTACCTGCGCACGGTTTCGCCTGTCCAGCTATGTAGGAGCAGGCATTGGTTAGGCCGCATTTTCTTGGCCCTCCCCCTGATTGGGGTGGGCATTGCTGTCCATAAATAGGGCTGCTCAGTCGCGTAAGAGGGACCGAAGAAGCTGCCTGCTCCCGGGTTCTGCTGCAACGACCATCTTACTTGCACCGCCTAACGTGCGGAGGTCATCTAAGGACTTCCGATCTCATCAGACCTGCCCCCACCAACAACCATCCATCGCCGTAGGACTTTCTGGCGCTGTCGAGAGACTCCTCCAAGAGGGAGCGAAACCTGCACAACGAATTGTTTTAGGTGGTGAAGGGCCCGTACCTTGCCCAACCGCACACGCATCGAACCTCCACAGCTCCACCAGTGGCAAGATTAGGTCCAGACGACTGATGCTGTAGAGATGCTGCAATGAGCTACCGGAACTAAATTACTTGGTCTGCCTTTTAGCCAGCCCATCTGTCTTAGCCTTCATCCGCCAAACCCTGTTATTAGGTAGCCGTTGGGGCGCCTGATTGTTTATTTCGGAGGTCCTTCTCCTAGCCTTCCCCTCAAAAGGAAAACCCTGCAAGGCAGCAGGTCATCGCTTATCGGCCGCTATGCCGGACACCATGAATTCACAGACTAACGAGTGATGTCAGCACCGGGTAGTATGGTCCGCGACTGGTTATTGGGTATTCCCAGCTAACCTACATATCTGTAGGCCATCCGACGATCCGCCACCTGTCGACGGACCACTGAGCGACTACCACTGCTCGTGGCCACGGCTCGTGTATAACCTATTGTTGAAACGGCCTCTTTGAGAATTTTTTTTGGAAGTGTGTTGGTCCACATTGTAGAATGAGTCTGTTATCATCAAAAACATTGCTTAGCATAATAACTATTGCTTCGTCTATAGGTATATTGGTAAACAAGGATGGAATGTCTAAACTGGATAAACACGCGCTTTTAGGCAATGGAAGGTTTTTGATTCCGTCTTTCACGCCATAAGACTTGCGCAATATATGCAGCTTAGCTGTAAGAGGTTCTAGTAAGGGAACATGGAATTTGGTCTTTGGGTAGGGAGGGGCATCATACGCGACTAATATTGGTCGTAAAGAGATATCAGCTTTATGTACTTCAGGAAGACCGTTTAAGTTTACGGATGAAGCGCCAGAGTTGCAGAGGGTGCAGTAGCTCGGCTTAGACAATGGGCCGTATTCATAAAAATGAAGTATATCCTAGTAAGCATAAGATAGAAGTATAAGGCAATTATCTTATCCAAAAAGTAAAAGTATAAGCAAATCCTTCGTTCCATA
The DNA here is from genome assembly GCA_001587735.2 of Parhyale hawaiensis. Classification (NCBI taxonomy): domain Eukaryota; kingdom Metazoa; phylum Arthropoda; class Malacostraca; order Amphipoda; family Hyalidae; genus Parhyale; species Parhyale hawaiensis. The sequence goes on along the minus strand of LQNS02278091.1, from coordinate 40,628,180 downwards.
TTCATAATGATTACCTTATACTTGCGAGGATATCCTCCAAGCAGAAGTAATAGGCCAACTAACATCAACACTAGTGAATATTTCTTTGGTATTACCAGTGGCTTGAACATTCAGAGTAGACTTGCCTTTCGATTATTAATGTACTAGTCTCCATGCAGTTTTGGTTCCAGTATGCCTATGAGAGTACAATCGACGACACCAATAGCTCTTGAGAACCTATACCTCCTTTGCCATAGCTGTTTCGCCTCTGCTAGTTCTCTGTTGGTAGTTGGAAACTTTATCCGTTCATTCGCAAGAGGAACTAAAGCAATCTGAAAGCGCGCGCATACCTCTGCCAAGCAAAGCACCGTGCGTCAACAATAATCTCAAATTGGTTTCTGAAACTATATATTTCCTCCTAATATCACACAAAGAGGCAGTCAAATACACAAACAGATAAGCGGATCATCACCAAAAGTTCATAATCTGTTCCTCTTAACATACCTAACAAATCTTGTTATTTTGTAAAGATCCGTCCCTAACTTTTCGAGTTATCTTGGTGTCAGACACACAGATACAGACAGGCAAGCAAACTCGATGAAAACTTAACTTCCTTGGCTGAGGTAATTGTAGTATACATACTATCAACAACTGTATTCACAGTCCGTGTATGTGATACCGTCACTTGGCTAACACCAAGTTCTTGACCGATACTTAATTGACAGCCTGGATCACTGAGAAAACGCAAACATATCTTCATTCTATGGACAGATGACAAGGCGCCTCTCCGAGTTTCTTTATTGGTACCTAAAAATCTGTTCGCAAGCCACTGTACATTTTGATTTTTCAAAACGGAATGACAGCTTAAAATCATGATAAAGTGTAGGTCAACGGGCCATGTAAAGTTTAATTAACATGCCTCACATCTACAAAATGAGTAATCGTGCTGAGAATCGGGCAAAACAAAACAGCCTTTTACTTTTAACTGAAGTCTACTACTGAGCAGACTCAGCCTTTTTGAAGCATTTGCTCTTCAATTGACGTAATGGGTCTTGTTTATGAATAACCATTTACTTTTATGCGAGTGTATGGTTATGCTTTTGCTCTACAAGTATAAGGTCTTGCTCGAGATTTTTATGAATACAAGAAGAAGGATTTTCTTCATATTTTGCAAGTATCAGTACATCCTTTTCTTTATAAATACGACCCAATGACTTGGTCTAGTAATTTATTCGAGAATCTGTGGATTTTATATATAAATCTGAGTGTAGGAGGTGTCCCGCCCAACATTGAAGCTGTGCTCTCGAAGAAAACTGAGAAGAAATAAGCTTCACAGTGTGAAAGGTCGGTAATTTCTTCACAGAGAACTTGGTTGCGTCAGTTAAGATGGTACCTATTGATTTCTTTATCGTATTCATATCTTTTTAAGATAACAACTCCTCTATCTTTGTTCGGTTTGCAAACTACAACAGAATTTTCTCTCCAAATCAGATTTTGAGAGTATGGGAGAGAATGGTTTAGATTTGCTCTGTGAGGTGTATATGTTATTGCAAGTTTTTTGATTTATATTTTCTTCTGCGAAGAAAAATTTAGGACTTAGTGGTTGATATTTGTTGTTGGCTAAATTTTCAAAACTAATGAAATGTCTATAATAACTTGGCTTTGACTATTCAGGCAAAACTCCTGACCAAATGACAACAGAAACTTGAGGCGTGGCTGAAGGGTTACGTTTGAATAGTTAAAAACGACGTTATCAGGTTTGTAGGAACCATATACGGTCTTCCTAAAGCACAGAAAGCCAATATCCTTTTACGACCGATATTATAGCCGTGTATAACACCCCATTCTAATCAACAGTCAAATTCCTTGCTCCATTACTCGAACATTTCACAACTAATCAATATACATTGAGCAAGTCTTATGACTTTAAAGACGGCGTCAACAACCTTTTTTTTAATCCAACCTGTCGTTTTCCAGCTTCGACATCGCTTCAATGATCACCAGTAGACCCCTAGACCAATGGATATTATATGTGATAAAATTTTTGACTACACTCACTCATTTCACACTGTAGGAGCAAGCCCCTTTCGGAAATTTTCTCAATCGGGCCATTAAAGATTTATTTTTTATTTCCAATAGGTTATACACACAAATCGAAGGAGCCTTCTTGGGCTCCCTGCTCGGTTCTTCTCTAGCAAATATTTTTCATGCCATGCTCAGCAAAGTGGCATGACGACTGCCCAGGTAGTTTGAAACCCATTTACTATGAACGCTATGTAATCGAGACCTTCCTTATTTTCAAGGACCTATACGATTCAGACTTATCTCTAGAATATTTCAATAGTGAACATCCCAGCATAAAGTTTATTACTGTGAAACAAACAATATAGCATTTTTAGACATCTTATTACAAATCAAGAATCAACTCTGACCACTAGAGTACTAGAGTTTACAGGAAACTAACCTTTTCATGCCTCGTAGCTAGCTATTTAAGGCATATCATTTATCTTCCTCTTGCCTAGCATTTTCAAATACACTAGACATTCTTCAAGGATAATTATCCACACCACTTTTTAGATCATTACTGCAAACTGTTATGGACAAACTATTTGATCCGGTATTACTAAAATTACTGTTCGTATATTAATTTTTCTCCACTCCCTTCCATACTACAGCAAGAATATGTACAGCTTATACAGTCAATTCTCTGGAAACTTTCCTTTCCGAGCTTATCCGCATGAAAGCTTTAGGTTCTCTTACAAAAGCACATCTTCCATAGGATCCTATTTTATATGTACTCAAAGACAAACCTGCCACAACCCTTCTGTCCGGTGTTGTCTACGTGTTTCGAGGCAGAAGCTGCGACGCTTCGTTTGGGGGCAGCATTGGACAGCATTACAAAGCCCGCATTGACCAATGTTTAGGCATATTCTGAAGAACAGTGTTACTTCTTGCAAAACCTACACATTCTGCTCCACGTTTTCATGCAGAAAAAATCCATCCTTTTACCAAGCAATATTTTCCCGTAGCGACTTTCCTAACCCAACAGAATTCACAACTTTAGTCACTTTTTATCCATAACACTTAACCTAGCCGCAATATAATTACTACAGCTGTACCTCTCACTATAATGTACAACTGACATTTTTCTTACAATTGTACATTCCCCCGCCAACGCTAGCACCACGACCAGCGTTTCCAAATCGACTGATTATACGAGCATAGGCATTAGGACCTTTCAAGCTTACTCCGGTCAGTTGCCTTCTACACCTCTCCCCGATAACATCTCGGACCCTGGGTACTATAGAAGTAATAAATTACTAGTTTTAGAATTTAACTTCCTTGATGTTATATTTTAAAAATGGGAAATTAATTCCAAAATATTTTCGAAATGTTAATTTTTTTCATGTCGGCACTTCTATACATGTTATGGAATTGTTCTTTGTTAATATGATAATTGTGTTTGGTCATTAAATCATATAAATGAATCATTGTTGACACTCATTGAGATCAACCTATACGCAGGGTTTGGGAAACATCGAGAGGATTCGTTTTGTCTTTGGGCTAAATGTAAATAGGAAACTTATAAATATCTTGGTCATCAATACTATATTGGTTGCAATCCACGTAATCCGTTTACAAGCAGTTTACGCATCGCTATCTTGGTGGCATAAGTAATCGACAGTTTGATATTCCTGTGAAGTTCACATTCTTAAGTACCTAACACAACTACAGCAAGCCGAAGCCAAACAGGAACCTTGAACGATTTTTTTTTTTTTTTTTGCTAGAGTGATACTGTGCTTTAATTATTTCCCCGTAGCTACTTAAAAGAAAGACCAGTAAGATACTGATAAAAATATCTCCATTGCTGTTTCTTTGCTACCGAATATGAAGAGTAAAAATAAATTAAATTAATATTCATCCTGTCTGAGCGCCGACAACGCACACGGCAGAGAATGTACAGTAGAGTTACCACCAGCATTAAAAATTGCAGAGTTCGATGCACATTACCACTCACTACAAAGAAAACTGGGCCAATTACGGCCCATCGAGCCAGTGGCTTTGGTCCTTAATGATTTACAACTCGTAACTCAGTTCATTGAAAAATGTTCGGTTGTATGCTCCGAAAAATGCATGGACTGAACAGACTAAACATTAGCCATAATGATTTGTTAGTATTTACTCCTACAAGCCTAGACAATTGGACCGGCTGCTTCAGATGCTGGCAGAGTTTAGAGAAAACGCACTAACACTCTGTTTTTCATAGCATCAAAATGCAAAGTACTATTGCGAAACGCCAACAGTGGCAAAACATTCATAGGCAATACGTTGTCTGCAGCCCAACTTCAGTTATGAGAGAAATTTCTTATAGTTAAGTATGACATTGCTCTTTAACCATGAATTATAGAGGTTGAAACCCGGTAAAAATTAAAAGCTGTCTTACCAAACTCTTAATCTAAGCTCACCGACAAGAGGCAGTGACGACCCAGCTCGAACAGACCAAGAATGCGGAACCTTGGCATCTGCTCCACCTCCACCAGGATGCTCTTCACCTAAATATATCAAGACACTACGATAGAAACCAGTGTGTGTTCGCATGTTCATATTCTCACAGACATCTCTATGTTAACTACGCCCAGATTTGCTGAAAAAACACCTATATATTTGCGTTCAGGACACTATTGAGACTCAGCTGTAACAATACTGTGATGTATTGTCAGTTCTGTAAGTAGTAAATTAGATTTTTTAGATTCGCTTTGGAGTTGTAGATGGACCAATAGGCCCATACCTAAAGAGCCGCCGGGACTTACTCCCCGGCCCTCTATGAGCTGTTGCCATTATGCCAGCATCAATTAGATAACTCAAGAAGAAAGAAGAAAAGGGGCAAAACCCCAGCCAAGAGACGATCCTGCAAGCACGATTTATAACTGCAAATCTGCGGAGTTTAGAGACGTCAAGTTTGTTGGGCAGAAGAGAGAAGATTATGGATTAAGGTGACCTCCGAGACTGTGGCCACTAAGAGATTGCAACTCTTGGAGGAAGTGTTCTTAGCTGTGAAGGCTGTCTCTCCCAATGTTTGTCAAGACGATTTTTAAAAGCATTGACTGCCTCCGCACGGAAAACGTCTCGGGGGAAGGGGGAGTCTATTTCAGTTGTTCACTAAAAAAAAATCAGGAAAGAACTGCTGGCTTAAGGTTGCTCTTCGAGCTTTATGCTTCAGCTTTTGCAGGCGATCATTAATGTCTCTTTTAAAAAGTCCCGTTGTTGGTACATCGTTGAAGCCATTCAGTAACTTGAATGTTTCAATTAGTTGCTGCCTGAATCGCCTTTGCTCGAAAGAGATCAGGCCCTCTGCCAGTGGGTGACACTCGTATGGCTTGTTTTGCAGCCAAGGTATGAATTTCTTTGCACTACGTTGGATTCTTTCCAGGTTAACGTTATCTTTGTATACATGTGGCCACCAGAATTGAACAGCAAATTCTAAATGTGGGCGAACTAACGCTTTGCACAAAGCAATGATAACTTCCTTAAATTTGAATTCGAAATTCCTCGTTGTGAAACCCAATACTCTGCTTGCCATTTTCGCACTCTTATCAACTTGCTGACTGTGTTGTAGTTTGTAATAGTTAGTCCCAAGTCACGTTGTTGGGTGACAGCTGCCAATTCAGTCTCATTCATTTTCAGACGAGTTAATTGAGGGGTTCTCCGGTCCTACGTGCATTACCGAACATTTGTCGACATTAAAGGTCATCTGGCATGCTGTGCTCTAATTCATGAGGCAGACAAGGTCTTGTTGGAGCTCAGCTCTTTTCCTAGCAGGTTAACGTAGTGTACCATCATCCGCAAGTTCACTGATTTTATTGCGGATGTTTAGAGCGGATATTATTCAAGAGGCGTTCGATGATTTTGCTGTCAACCGATGTAAGACTGATTGTTTGATAGTTGATGGGGTTTACCTTATCCACCTTCTGGTGTATGGGGATCACGCTGGCTAGTTTTCAATCCTGCAAAACATCTCCCGTTCTTAAAGACCGCTTGAATATTTCGAGCAATGGCTTTGAGATGACTGGAGCCATTTTCCCGTAGAACACGGGGAGAAAGAGTATCTGGACCAGTGGATTTGTACAGATTTAAGAGGGTAAGTTCCAGAAGAATTTCACACTCCGTTAAAAACACACGTGGGTAAGGGAGCTATATTTATTGCTGCTGGTTCCAGAATATGCGTAACTTTTTCCACAGTAAATACCTTGATTTCAAAATGAGGGTTTCTGAAAGGACCTATAGTTTCTTTATTGAGTCGTCTTTCATTCACATATTTGTAGCATGCTTTTGGGTTGCATTTTGCCATAGCGGCTTTTTCCCCTTTTACTAGTCCTGACTTTTCTCTTCACTCAGCGACATGCTCTTACGTGACTGGACATGTTCCTCACTTGGATTATGCTTCCAGACCTTATAACACACATGGCTCAAAATGGCTCAACGAACCACGTTGTGGTTGACCTATGTTGATCGTAGGGCCGAGACTAAGCGTGAGTTTGAGGAGGCACAGCGTCGTCTGAGGCAGCGTTCCAGGGAGTCTCTGCTGAGTATTGACCATCCACATCGTTGGAGGAGTGAGCTAAAGGGTTCAGTGTTCGGTGCTGAATCTTCGTTGCCGCCCCTTGTTTGTCCAGGAGGTGGCATCAGTACTGATCCCTTGGTAAGGGCGGAGCTCTTGTCGGCTAACTTTGCTGGGAAGCAGAGCAGAGATGTTATCGCATTGTCTCATGGATGCCACCCTGAACCTCGCTTGACCTCTTTGGCGTTCAGATCTGGTGCAGTCAAGGTGCTGCTTGAGAGCCTCGATTCGTATGGAGGTGTGGATCCGGTAGGCATGTTTCCTATGTTTTATAAGCAGCTGGCTGATGTTCTTGCCCCCAAGCTTGCAGTGATCATCCGGCGCCTAATACGGCTAGGAAATTTTCCTCGTTGGCGAACTGGGAATATTACTCCTATTCCCAATGGTCCGGTGTCGCCTTATGTGGCCAACTATCGACCCATCACACTGACGCCCATTTTGTCGAAGGTGTTCGAGAAGTTGATCGCTGGTAAGCTGGGTCGTTTCGCTGAGATTATGGGGTTGCTGCCTGCTGGTCAGTTTGCGTACAGA
>LQNS02278091.1:40591818-40605684 GCA_001587735.2 Parhyale hawaiensis | reverse complement strand
CACTTCCACTCCATCTATATATTTAAGCTCCGTATATCAGCGGCAATCGATCATGCTTGGGGGCATTCATGGCGGAGATTCTTCTCCCCCTCTGTTTTTATTTTTTATTTTCTCTTTTTCTTTTTTCTCTTTCGTCTTCCGTTTTTTCTCCTCTAGTTTCTCCAATCCACTATATCCTACTAACATAATGGCAATAGCTCAAAGAGGCCGAGGTGTTAGTCCCGATGTCTTTTTGGGAATGGGCCTCTTGGTTCGTCTACTGCCGCCTATCTAATCTAATCTATTACATCATTTTGTGTTTTTTGTGGTTTCCCACATTATATCACTTCATGGTTTCCTATGTTCCATCACTTTTTGGTTACCTAAGTTGAAATACATCGTGGTTGCCGAAGTTAAATCACATAACAGTGGCCTACATTACATCACTTCAGGGAGGTCAATGATATAGCTGTATCTTAACACTTAACAGCTGTCAAAGCTACATCCCTTTATGGATGCCAAAGGAATATCACTTCATGGTGGCCATTGCTTCATCATTCAGATCACTTCACGGCCATCAATGCTATATCACTGCACTGCTACTAATGTCATATCACTTTTCTGCTTCCAATGCTAAACCACTATACTGCTTCCTGCGCTAGATCACTCAGTGCTTCCAATTCTAGATCACTTCCTGGCGGCCATGGAGTGCTCCATCACTTCACTGTTGACCGGGCTCCATCACTTACAAGCTGCAAGCTGCCCCAACTCACCTTTCAGTTCTGCTGTCTGTTCTGATTTGCTCACTTAGACCGTATAGCTACCTAACGAATTTCATTAAAATTTTCATCAGCTGTTTACATGGCATTTCATTACAAATCGAGCATACCATGAATTTGAGACTGTTTATTTCACTAACTAGTGTGAAAAAGTAATGGGAGAACTTATGAAAATGCGTCTGCGGCACCGTGCAGTCAGGCCCAATTGCGGGACCGAAAATTAATCTGCCTTAGGGGCTAGTGTCCAGTCAATGTATGGTGTAGGCTATGACTTGGCCTAAAAATTCGCATATTTACAGGGAAAAATTAAAATTGTAACAGATAACATTGTTGTGAGTGATCTAAAATACATGATTTTGGTATATAAGTAAGAGGATGCAGGATACATATTCGATAGGCAAAAATGGAAAAAAAACAGTTCTTTGTGCTAAAATATGAATTAATAACTACTTTGTACGGTACTTGTCCGCCCGTTTGTAAGTTCTTTACGCTAAAACATGGCTAAATTGTTTTTTTTTTTTTGTACTGATTCCTATTTAGTACCATTTATTCATACTGCACTTGACTAGAATTATACTGTACTGTACATGGGAATTATAATAATTGCAGAACTCTTTCCCGACCTTCCTCATAACTGTTGAGGCTACCGGTTTCAGTTCTTTCATGAAAAGCGCTTCCAGGATCAGCGGGTTATGTTAGGTGGCCACCCCCTTGAGTACGGTGAGCCTGACTTCCTACCAGACACCAATGTATCCCAAGCGACGTACAACACCTACGGAATCCACAACAACTTGCCTAACACGACGGCCTTGGACAGAAGTTCACGAGTCCCATAGGTTGCATCCAGCGACTTCTCAATGTGAGAGGGAGGTTGGAGCAGTCAGCCCCTTGCTCTTGCCTCAGTCAGCCCCTTGCTCTTGCCAGTCAGCCCCTTGCTCTTGCCAAAGCAAGTAACGAGCGTATGGCTCTGTGTTACACAAGCCTATCATTCCGCTGTACCGGCTAGTGACTGTCAANAGGATGGTCTGTGGTTACATAGGGTTCGCTGCATGTTGTGGATGCCTTAGGTGTTGTTGAACGGATTGTGCTGCCGGAACCTGTCTTCAAGTGCTCAGGGTATCCAACGTAGGTCGCTGAAGAGTTACACTCTCCCTCCTCACAAGTATACTGATACACGCAGTTACTTATATTCGTGCAGGTGGCGGTGGACATTTTGACATATGAAATGGTTTCGAAGTTTGAGATTTCTATAGTACATGATTAATTTCAGTTTGTTCTCTACGCTGGTAGGTGTAATGTTCTTTGTTATAATGTGGCGTAGCTGCTTCTCATTCATCTAGTAATTTGACGTCTTTTGAGCTTGAAAGTATTGAGTAATATGCTGTTGGGTGATATTTTCTCTGTTGCTGGGTCGGGACTGCGTTGTCTCCAGGAATGTCTATATTCTCGGTCAATGATGCTCACAGGAAAATTGTTGTTGGCTAACAGCGTTTTGATGCGTTGTGCTTCATTGTAAAATGCTAGCCAGTCGCTTGAAGTTCTATAGGCTCTGTTGATGAGGGTTTTAACTACGGCGTTCTTGTAACTCTGAGGGCAGATACTCTTGTAATTAATACGTTCGCCGCTGTTTTTTACTTTGGTAGGACCTGAAGTGTGGAGTGAAGGCCCTTGCTTCTTGATTAGTGTATCCAGGAAAGTAAGCTTATTGTTCTTCCCTTCTTCGACAGTAAATTTGAGTACGGAGTAAGTTTCGAAGAAAAGGCGGAGCTGTTGAAGGTCGTTGTTAGCTGGTAGCAGTAGAAATAAGCCATCGACATATCTAGTGTATATTATTGGAGAGTATTCCGGGTGTTGAGAATGTACTTTGTTTTCGAGATCGTACATGTAAAAAATTGCGAATGTTGGTACCAAGCTGCTGCCCATCATCACCTGATCTGTCTGCACAGAGAGACGCCGGGGGGGGGGGGTCTTCGTGGTGCAGAGCTTCAGTTGTTCTCAGTTCTCTGGAATCTTGGGTGGGGGCATAGATGCGTGGTGGTAAACGTTCTTGAGAAATTGTTTCAAGCGTTGTTTACAGTGACACGTTTGTGAATAAACTTTCAACAACCTGGCTAGCTACTTTGTGCTCTTCCGGAAAGTTGAGGTTTCTAATGAGTCCTAAAAATTCAACCATCTATTTCCTCGACATGTACTTCATAATGATCTTATTGAATTTCTTGGCTATTTCTGCAGCGATGGTTTCAACTTGAGATACTACATATAGGACGCATCGGTGGGTCAATACCGCTCTTGTGAATCTTTGGGTTTGCGTTGGTGTAACCTGGTTCATAGGCTCATACTGACCAATTAACTTGGGAAGCTTGACGCTGTCTTTCGCTGCATTACAGGCAGTGACGTGCTTATTTATGCTTCGCTTTAGTTCTTCTCTTGGGTTGTTTTCCATTTCTTTGAATTTCGATGTATCTTCCAGTATTTGATTGGTTTTTCCAGCATATTCCTCTTTGTCCATTATCACGAAAACGTTGCTCCTGTCGGCTTATCTATATACATATGATTTCATTTATAAAACATACGCATATTACAAAAATGCGACCTAAATCTAAAAATCGGGCAATATACAAATTGAAGGCTTTTTCTAAAGAACCTAAAACCAGCTCTCTAGCCCAATTCTAGTAGGCCTCATTTGGGAGTAAATTAGGAGTAGGCAATTTTCATTTCTTCAGCATAACTTGTATTCTATCGCGAAATCGCAAGTCATGCTGGAAATAAACCCTCATTTTTCTGCAAAAATGCATCTGCATGTAAAGTTTCAACCCGATCGATCCCATAGGGCCGAAAAAATTGGCGGTTTGGCCACCATATACAGTATACCGAAAATAGTACGTAAACAGCAACGAATCAGTCTTGCAAACTTATTAGAACTAGCTGGAACTTATGGAAATTATACAAAACAGAAGTAATGTTCTTCAGTGAAACCTCAGACCCGTAAGATCCAATTTTTTCCTATCTAATACTGAAGAAACATTTGGAAATTCTACAAAACAGGAGAATTATTCCACAATTATGGTGCCCTCGCACCCGTATCATAAATACGGAGAGTGAAAATGTTTGAAGTTCGGCAGTGAATCTTCTACCTAAGACATGAGAGCAGTAGCAGCATAGATTCGAAGTTCGACTCGATCTGCTGTTGATCCCTTTCCAGGTCGTATCAAGGACACGTCAGGGAAGCCCTAATTTCCCCTATCTAATACTGATGAAAGTGTTACGGTCGTACTAACTAACAGAGGGACAAGCAGAATTATAGTAAATATGAAATTTATACTCCCGATCAAAAGTATGAGACCACTTGAAAATGTGAAAAAAATAACGTTAGTGGTAATAAACAAACTCCTTCGACTAGGGATCAGTAATCCCTACAGGTAAAAGGTGAGAAAGACAATTTATTAAAAAAGGTACATTTGAGTGAAATAATGAGTTTTTCAGTTATTCACAACTATAAGACCACAAACAGAAATCTTATGTAACCTTTCGACGAGGACGTTGAGGTGAGCCAAGTTTGAACTTAGTAATGAGTGCTACCTCCACTCATGTTGATAACCTCGAACATTCTTAACGGCATACTATAGACATGAGGGTTTCCATGAGGACTGGAAGAATAGTGCCCAGCTCCTAAAGATGGAATCACGAAGTTCGTGTACGGTCACAAAGTGTTTACTATTTCCGTAAACATCTCTCGCCATCCATACCCAAAGACTTTCTATTGGGTTCAAGTCTGGCGATCATACGAGATGACGTAAAACAGCTAGGGACTCCATTTTCTTGAAAGAAGGCCAAAGTCTGACGGGCTTTGTGGACTGCTGCGTTATCCTGCTGAAGAAACTAATCATCACCACACAAACGAGGGCCCTACGTCGACAGAGATTATCTTTGTAACATGTCGACACGACATAATCAGCAACTGTTAGACAACCCTGTACCTCCTGAAGCTTCATTGTTCCCCTGTAAGAAAAGGCCGCCACCGCTGTGACGCTTGGAAAACATTTCAGGATGCGTCTGCTTGCCATGTCAGTACCGTTGGAAGCCATCAGAGCCGTCCAGATTAAGTTTTTTTCCACCAGTAACCGAAACTTTAGACCACTTTTCGATGTTCCATGTTTTGTGCTCTCGAGCAAGCTGTAAATGGGCCACTCTGTGACGCAGAAACGACCGAGGAACTTTCAGACGTTTTTTGTTCTTCATGCCCTATTGTTGTAAGTGTCGCCTGATGGTTATTGAAGTGCAATCAGCTTCTGTGAGTGCCTTGAATTGCCTGTAAGACCGTCCTCTGTCTTGAGAAACAGCCCCATAATTCAGTCTCCTACTCAGTGAAGGGGAAATTTTAGTCGGTCTTCCCCTAGATTTTGCTGTTGCATTACACTCAGGGTCCATTAGGAAGTTGTAAATCACAGTTTTACTGCTGTGAATCTCAGTTGCGATTACATGCTGCGACAAGCCTTTCTCATGCAGTTCAACAATTCGACCACTCTCTAATTCGGAGACTTTGCTTGTTTTGGGCGTAGTGGCACCTTCACACTATCAGTGCAAGTCTGTTTACTGATCCGAACCGTCGGAAATTACCCTAGAATTAAACATTTTTACCCTGTTTTTATAATTTTGAACAACTAAAAAACTCATTATTCGACAAAACTGTGTATTTCTTAATAAATTGTTACAGGAGATAATTTAATTTTTCTCTAAAATGTTATTCCACAATTTGAGTGTGACTTATTGTTTCTACCAAAACTTTCGTTCCAACACGTCTTCGGCGATGCCTAGCTCCGCTACGTGCCCACAGTAGTAGGCGTGTTACATTACGAAAGCACTCTGAGAGCGCATTCCTGCGCTAAGTAAGGCAGAGAAAAATTCAAATTGGTTCTGAAACTATGATCTCCTTTGCATCGCCACCAAAATCTAATTATTTGGGCCTTTCGACTGTAATAACAGTTTCTGTATTTTTTTAAAGATCCGTTGCTAACTTTTCGAGTTACGTATGTTGTTAACATACATAGTTAATGATATTAGGCTGTATTGCTTTACAAAGTTTCAAAATAAAAATCAAAGCGAAAAACAATTTTAGTGAAAAGTTTTACTATGGGTTAATTTTTTTAAGTTCAAGGAGAAGCTTCCTGTCAGCATGCTCTCGTCCGTCGTGTGCAGTTACTGTCGTCCACAGTGTGCATCTGGGTACGTGGGGTGCTTCTCGCGTACCCTTAGAGTAAGGACTTTCGAGCACGCTGGCAGGAGCTTTAAAACTGGCCCGATACTCGCCCACCCCCCTACATCATCCGTCAGATCCCTTTCAGAGCAGTGCAAGTGTGCTGTGAAGGACGACAATTTTAGGATTTTAGGTTCAGGCAAATCCTCTTTAGATTTACGCATTTTAGAATCGCTATTCGTTTTTAAACTAAAACCGAAATTATACGACCTCTATTCGTCTCATCCACTCCAGATAGTAATTGGTTAAGTTCTTATCGTTTAGGCACTTTATGATTAGTGAACTAGTTCACTGAGATCCATGGTTTACGACTGTATGGTTACAACTATGTAAATTTTTACGTATTTCTATCGATTTCAGATTGCTGATGATTGCCGAAGAGCCGAAACATTCATTTTTAATATAGACATGCTTTTCAGTATACATGTTTTTTAGGTGTATAGTTTTTGCCTTGAGTTTTATTTTTTTAACAAGTATTTCGACAAACTTTAGTCAAACACACAAGCGGACTAACTGATCATTACCAAAATTTGATCACTTTTATGTCTTTACCATTTCTAACAATATTTTGAGTTTTATAAAGATTAGTTAATAACTGTTTGCGTTATTAGGCTAACAACCATAAAACTAAACACAAAGCCAAACAGAAAAAGGGACAAGCAGATTAACATAAAAGTTGACCATTTACTTTTCATAAGATACGTAACAGCTCATATAAATTTCATAAAAATCCGTCTCCATCTTTTTGAGTTATGGTACCAGCAAAAACGAGGCAGACAAACAAACAAACAGATGAGCGGACCTTCACCAAAAATTGATCATCTGTTACTTCTATCATAGCTGCAATCCCTGCAATTTTCGTAAAGATCCGTGCATATTTTTTACTTATACGGGTGACAGACATACGGACTCACAGATTGACAAAGAGATAGACAGACAAACACTATGAAAACATAACCTACTTGGCAGAAGTAATAAGCGTACTCCAGTATTCATGCTCAGGGTTCAATCTTAGTAGAGTGTCGGCGCAGTAAATATACAGAGTTTACTCAGGACTCGAACGTTGAGTAGACGTCTCCGATTGATTGCGTTAAAGAATAAATTGTGATTTTTTGACAATGTTCATTGCCCAATTTTTGCAAAGTAAAACTACACAAAACATAGTTAACGATGCACTCCACGTAGGTAGTTGCTGTAGACCACTTCTTCCCATCGTACAAAAATATCTCGATATCTCGGCAACAAAAATCTTCCGGTTTAGAGCTAGAGAAATCGTCCACCGAAGCGCTCAACTCCACATCAATTACTGAACAATTCACAGCACAGTATATTCGAAAGTGATCGAAAGGATGAAATGGTGTCAGTATGAAGGACGAGATAGCACCTCCCATTTAACTTAATGAATAAGAGCTTGATGAATGTAAGGACCGGCTTTGTCGTGGTGCGGAGGAGCATCAGTTTAGTCTTTGCTGCCGAATTACTTAGTTGACTCGGTGCAGCTATTGAAGTGAAGCTGCGCATTGACAGCACGGCTGTTACTTCTCCATGCACGTCACACATCTTTTGAGGAGCAGTTGCGGCGGCGTTAACACCTCTATTAAATGCAAAAAGAAAAATATATCGAAAATGCCCAGTTTTGTTCAGATGTCATGCCATATTAATGATTTGAGCGTGAACCACAAGTAATGAAATTGTAAACTCATATGTGTCATATCATGGTGCAAACAATTCTCACTAAAAAAGCACAAGATATTAGCAAATGTGTTTCATTTTCCAATGCATTCTTCAAATATTAAAACAGCGCTCACGAATGTTTCCTCGACCCATGGTTTTAAATAAAAAAAAATGCTAGACAGATAAACTTCATCTTCAAATTATTTCTGGGAGTACATGAAACAAGCACATCCGTATTAAGTCACAGTAGAGAATAAAGAACGCCTCGTGTGGCGCAAGCTTTCATTTAAGGGACGCTTTTTGCAATTGATTTCAATGAGGAGAGCTCTATACTTTTTACGGATACTGCATGTAATTATACAGTGCCTAGACATAAGTATTTGCACAACTCTATTTTTTATGTATTTTAAAAAATTTAGGGATTGCTTTAGGACAATTAATACAGGAAGTTTATATAACATATATATAATAGAATAGTTAAACAGAACAGTCAAATGTGCACTTATAACAAGAAAATTTAACACTAGTAAAAGTAATGAGGGATAAAAGTATTTGACCAAATAAATAAGATGTTGAATCTTTGATATTTAATAGTATAATTTGAATAAATTAGTTTGGAAATTATTCTAGAACGTTCACGAAACGGCTCGAAACAAATGCAATGCAAACAAACCACAGCCGGCGCAATCATTACCTCTCTAGACCTCGTTGAAGTCGCGCACACTCTCACTACAATGCCCTAAGTAAAAGAAATCCCTGAAGCCACTCGTAAACGGATAATTCAACTTCGTAGTGAGAGATTAACTTATAGAGTAATAGCAGAACGTGTCAATATTTCTTTTTCAACGGTTGGAGCAATAGTCCGCAAGCATCAAGTGACTGGGGTGGTCTCCAACCTGCCAAGAGCTGGAGCTCCGCGTAAGATCATGGGTCTTCCTCGGCGCTACATGCTACGTAAGGTGACTAATGACCCCATGACAACTCGTGCTGACCTTCAGAGTGAACTGGCGTATCAGGGACTGCATGTCAGCAAGAAAGCTGTTGTTAGGGAATTGAGCCGTACTGGCATTCATTCTTACAATCCTCGCAAAACTCCTCTTCTTACAGCAAAACATGTCAAGAGCCGCTTAACATTTGCCAAAGACCACCTGGACAAAGGAAATGAATTTTGCGGAGGGGTTATATGGTCTGACGAAACTAAAACAGAACTTTTTGGCTGAAACGAAGCTCGACATGTATGGAGGAAACGTGGTACTGCCTATGACCCCAAGAACACCATCCCCACCGTGAAGTATGTAGGGGGCAGCATCATGGTGTGGGGTTGCTTTACTGCCCATGGTGTTGGGGATCTTCATATCATTGATGGCAATTTGAATAATTTCATACACAGGGAGATATTAGAGAAGAAGATACTTCCAAGTGCCAAAAAATTCTACGGACGGCGCAGGTGGACCTTCCAACAAGACAACGACCCCAAGCATACTGCAAATTTAACGAAAGAATGGTTTCAAAAGAAGAAAAATGTTCTTCTATGGCCTAGCCAATCAGCGGACCTAAATCCAATAAAAAATTTGTGGCGTCTTTTTAAATCTGGTGTCCACAATACAAAAGGTTGTCCCAAAAACCTTACTGAATTAAAGGTTAACTGCATGGAAGAATGAAAAAAAAAACCATCAAGTGAATGTGAAAAGTTAATTTCCAGCTATAGCAATCGTCTCCATGCTGTTATTGCCAATAAAGGTCACGCCACCAAGTACTAATGCCATAATTTTTTTGTTCAAATACTTTTGTCCCTCATTACTTTCGCTTGTATTAAATTTTCTTGTTATAAGTGCACATTTGAATGTTCTGTTTAAATATTCTTCTATATATATGTTATATAAACTTTCTGTATTAATTGTCCTAAAGCAGTCCCTAATTTTTTTAAAATACATAAAAAATAGAGTTGTGCAAATACTTATATCTAGGCACTGTACGCGGTTGACTATCTGATATTATTCATCCACATACAATACACAATTCATACCGAGGGTAGTAATATTGTTAATAAAATGTTAAATAATAACGGGACTAAAATGCTTCCTTGGGAACTCCCGAAATAATAGGTAATATACGTGATTTGGCATCGTTACAGAGTACATATTGATCCCTGTTAGACAGGTAACTATTTAGCAGTGCATTTGCTGCATTCCGAATAATGATCAAGTTTTTTTAGTAAAAGTGATTTATCTACCGTATCGAACGCCTAAGATCTAGAAATAAGGATATATGCACCATATGTTTTATCTTGGAAGCATTTCAGAAGATCTGTTACAAGATGAAACATTGCTAGCGTAGTATTAGATTTAGTTCGAAAGCCAAACTGCTGACCACTAATTACGTTATGTGCTGAAAGGAAGTTTGATAGCCTGGAATGAATGGCTGTCTCTAAAATTTTATTGAAGATAGATAACGTAGATATGGGTCTATAATTAGCCAAATCATTCGGACTACCTGACTTGAAGATAGGAAAAACAGGATCATTATTCAACGTATTAGGATAAATGCCGTTCCCCCAATCACAAATTGAAAATATAACAAAGAGAATCAGCAATACAATGTAGCCTATAACTTTAAGCAGTAATGAAGGTTGAATCTCATCTCGATGACAGCGCTTATTACTGTATGATTACCTCCGCAAAGGAGGTTATGTTTTCGTCGGTTTTATCTGTCTGTATATATATGTGTCTGTCATCAAGATAACTCAAAAAGTTGTGGACGGATTTTGATGAAAATTAAATCGATTGTAAGCTATGTTAGGAGAAACAGATAATTAACTTTTGGTGGAGATCAGTCCATCCATTTGTTTGTTTGTCTGCCTCATTTTTCTCAATGCCATAACTCAAAAAGTTGTAGGCGGATTTTTATGAAATTGATGTGAGTTGTTAGGTACCTTACAGAAAGTAACAGACCAAATTTTGTGATGATCCGTTAGTTCGTTCGTTTATTTGTCGCTGTTTTTAATTTTGTGCCTGTTAGCACAATAACTCAAAAAATAAAAAATGAATCTTTATAAAATTCATAGCGGTTGTTAGCTATGTTTAAAAACATTGATGATTAAATTTTGGTGCAGGTTGCTTCGTTAGTTTGTATGTTTGACCCATGTTTGTCATAACGTTTGTTAGCAGCATAAATCAAAGAGTTATGAACGGATCTTCAAGCAAATTGCACAAGCTGGTATATATCAGAAGGCACAAATGATTAGATTTTGGAGTTAATAAAAATGCTACTGTTGCTTCGCTTGGTGGAGGTATGTGCTCTGAGTGCTCTAATTTAAGAATATTAACGATCTCATTGGGACAGGTAGGCCTGAAAATGCAATCTGTAACAACATAATTCGTATTGATTGTAAAATATCCTTCTTGGGTGGGGAGGGCCTACATCAGTGACTGCTACTGAAGTGAAATGTATATTCAATAAGTTAGCTGATTGTGCGTCAGGAAGTACAGTACCGTTAATACTGAGAGAAAAAGACTTACATTTGGTTTTTCTATCAAGAACATCATTCAACACCTACCATAATATACGGTTATAATCAGAGCTGGCTCGAAACGTTGCCTTATATAAGTATACATGAATTTTATTATATCAAAATGGTTATCATTCACAGTCGTCCGAAAATCTAGTGAATATGTTAAGAGAAGCTATAGAGTCTTGAAGAAAGCTTCGGTTACGCTTCGATAAATAAGGTATCTTCGTTTTATCGAAACGTGCCTAATAGAGTTGCTGCCAATAAATATATATATATATATATACTTAGTGCTTCAACGAAAACATCACCTTTTTCACTTCGTTCGCAGGTGATAATGATAATTTGGTATCGATTGATAGATATATTTTTCGATTTCATGCGCTGTACGTGAATCTACTAATGAATATATTTAGAACTTCCTGGAATATTTGGAGATGAATATCAACGATTAACCATTATTCAATATGCATTGATATCAGTAATATCCAATATACGGAATAGAATGTCCCAGAATATACTAAAATGGCTGCATTTATGCTTGATATCCTTGTGAATTCCAGACTATTCAATTTTGCAAATTAGATTTCCGGGTGCTTCATAGGATCAAATGAATATTCAGGAATATACTTAAAAGCTATGTTTGCTACGTGGGTACAGCAGCTTGCGCTGTAGTTATAGGGAGTTATACTCTATGGTCGTGCATGGTCCATAGTATCTTCTCATAAGTTACATTTTTTTAACAATAAAGGTTACAAGCACACAAATAACATACAGTTTTCTGTCTTATATGTTCTAGAAATCAGTAGTAGCTTCCATTGTAGCTATAATTCCTTTCATTCTCGGAATGCGTGAAATTTGTAAGTCCCTAGAAGTTACAGCAAGTTTATACTTAAGTAACGTAGACAAGTTTCTGTTTTTTACTGTACGATTGTGCTGAGCTTTTTTCTTTACTGTATCATTATTACTTTATTAATATTATTAAAACTTCACGCTCGGGCCACCACGGACAGGTAGTGCAACCCAAATAAATCATTATGCAACACCAGGAAGCCAGAAACGCTGCCAAGGAGAATCCCACAGAAAGCCATTAACAGCTGACTTAACACCAGCAGGCCGACACGATCAAAAGCTGATGCCGGCAATGAATTCCAAACTGAAACTGATAAGAGCAAAAAGCACCGACTTAACCGACGAGCTCGACACCTTACAGATTCCAAAGTTAAGGAGTGCGCATCAACCGCAGCATGTGTATTTCTCCTAAAGACCTTGAGGACAGGGAGAGAATACAACCAACGTCTCTCATTCTTGTACATCTTATAAAACATACAGAGTCCAGCCACCCCTCTCCTATGGGACAGATTTACTCTCAGCGCACAACCTGCTGGCTGTCTTAACAAGTCGATCCAGCAAACGTAAGTCACTGCCAGCAACCGAAGTCCAGACCGATTGTCCATGCTCTATCACAGGCTGCAAAGAAGCAGTACAGCATCTACGTACTACCTCCTTATCACCAAACACAGAATTTACCTTACGCAGGAGCCCAATCTTACTGGAAGCACATGCCTCGAGTGACCTAATATGCGGCTCAAACATAAGCTTCCCATCAAAGACAAGACAGAAAATCTCCATGGAGCGAGACCCCTGGAGCAAAGTGTCATCTGTCTTCAGAGGGGGATTCTGCGGCAAAAGTGTCCGAGATCGACTGACAGTCATAGATTTAGCCTTGTTGGCATTCAGTTTCATGCTCCAGGCGTAGCACCATACAGTGATGCGCAATAGGTCCCTATTAAAGGACTGGGCGACAACAATACGCATGTTGGGGGTTGGTATCACCACCATCAAAGTGAAATCGTCAGCCTAGTTAATCACTGTGCTCTCTAACGAGGAGAGCATGTCACTAGGGCACAGAACAAACTGCAGCGGGCCAAGTAGGCTACCCTGAGAGACGCAAGACACGACCGCCACAGAGCCACTCAAAAAGCCATTAACAGACACACTGTACACCACGCACACCAAGCGACTCACATCTGTACAATAAACGCCTGTGGCTGCCCTGTCATATGCAGCACTAAAGTCGAACTGTAAAAGTCGTACTTGAGAACGATGATCCAGCGCTGATTGTAATACATGGTGCGACCCCGACAACAGTGCGTCACAACAACCCAAACCAGCTGTGTACGTAACTGACCAGCAGACAGCAGTCCAGTCACCTCAGCAAAACGACCCACCCTACAAGCCACCAAGTTCTCGAATGCCTTCGATAAAATAGGCGTCAGCGTAATAGATCGGAAGTTGGCGACAGTAGGCGACACTGGGGCTTTGGGAACGGGAGTAAAGCTTTCAGTACAACAACAACCGGGAAAATTACACAACCGTATCAAAAGCCACAAGATCACGCCAACACCAGGTTGTCATATTATGGTACCGCCATGGATACATAACTTAGTAACGTTCAATATCCTACTGTATTGAACGTACTGTATGATATTAGATGTAACAGTAGTAAGTCCTGAAAACATCCTCTCGGGGAGCAACAAATGGATTATTGTCATCATAATACTAAAAGGAGTTCTATATCAGTCCCCCCTAAGCAGAAGGGATTACTATAGGAATATTACTACACTTTTAGAGACTTTACGATTGCGACTGAAACGTAGCATGTAAATGCT
>LQNS02278091.1:40565232-40577420 GCA_001587735.2 Parhyale hawaiensis | reverse complement strand
TCACCAGTAGACTCACATCAGCCGACTGTACAAGAGTTGACATCCGGCCTCTCCACGCAGCTCCGCTCATTTGCCTTTTAGACCTCCTCCCGACCACACCTATGCTCCCCTAACTACGATTGAATAAATAAACAATAATTTTTGATAGATTCTGTTGATTTTTTCTGAAGATGGGATTTGTCCGTCCCGAAACGTTAAATTTTATTTGCTTGTCAACGCGTTTACTTGGTATTTTAATACTCGAGAACGGTTGATTGCCACGTTTAATATCCACTAATAAGAAATGTCCATTATTTGGGACCTCACTAGTATTAGCTCACACTTGGCATTAAATTTTAAAAATGCACCAAAACTCATTGAATGTGCTGTGTGTCAGCTGAAACTTCAATTTATTTTTGTCAGAACCCCCTTTGATACTATCACCGTTCATATATTTTTTGTACGTATTCGGATACTATTAGATAATCTGAAACTTACTCAAAGATCGTTGCTTAATAGCTAAGTACCTCGAAAAAATTAATAGCGTTCAATTTCGATAAATGGAGAACACCATACCGACAGAAGGCAGTGGCGGCCGAGCTCGAAGAGGCCCAAGATTCTGAACCTCGGCATCTGCTCCATCTCAGCGAGAGCCAGCTGCAGCTAAATTGTGTGTAAACATATAAGTATTATTGCCACGTACTACCATGACCTGCACTGCACTAATACTTGGGCACCCTATACTTGTCGGCCCACTCAACTTTGCAAGTATCCGTAGGTCCAACGTCCGGCTGATGACACTTCAAGTGTTTGCTAAGTAACTTATCAGCAAAGTTTTCATGGTGATGAATGGAACGCATCTATATCAGCAAGAAAAATTATCAATAGAGGCGGCCGGTGAGCAACAACCACTGAAGTTCATATGACCCCGGAAAGAGATAAAAATGGTTGTTTTAATTTTGTTTACCACTGACGGCCTACGCAAATGAATTTGAGCCTCTTGTTAATAAATTCGTTCCTTACGTTCGTCATCATGAATAGCTTTTGGCAGAGAGGGGATTGGAAAAATTTTATTGAAATTTTTTGAATTAACCTTCTAGGACTTACTTATACTTGAGAAGAGTGGATCGTCAAGTATGTTCTAGTCGACAAAAAGTATTACTTATACATATTTACTGTCAGAGGTTGGCACGACTTCGCAGACGGAGAATTGACTTTAGTTTCAGTACCAAGAAGGGGGAAAGCACTGCAAACCCCGGCAGACTGTATACACTAAATGAAAATACGATGGGAAAGTACTAGCGTTGTTATAGGATTTGTTAGTACTTCTAATCAATCATATTCAATTAATGAGTGAATCATAAACAGTTAATGGATGAATAATAAAGAATAATGTATATATATATAGTATCATGACGTCACGGCATTTACATGAAAAATGAGTATTTAACGAACAATAATCATATGAAATACATGTCAATAAACAATGTCCATAAATCTGGAGGGGGGAGAGCCGAGCTCCACCAGAGAACCTAAGATCGGAGCGAAAACATACGTCAGGATGAAAATGGAACGCACTGTTCTGCCACAGTTTTTACTGGCAACTAAACCATGTGAATAAAAATCATTTTACATTGAAGTATGCGTTATGGCATTTAAGTTTATGGTGAACACGGCCAACCCTGCCTTCACAAGTTCGATGCATAAAATGCTCATGTACATATCAATCGAACGAGGAAGGGTTGCTGAGATGTCCGAAGAAAAACACCACAAGTTAAAATATTTTCAAATGAACACCACGCGGAGAGCGAACTCGCATTGACAATCAGTATGATTAGGAGACTAAGAACGAGACAAATCTAAACCATAAACCATCTGTTTACCTCGCACTTCCTTTTCAATTTTTCTCTTTAATTTTTATGCGCACGCTTGTGCCCGAGACACTCTAATGTTAAAGCCTTACATCCTTAACTACGTACATAATATTACATATGTTACTACCATGACTTGAAAGCACACTGAAAAGGCGCAAGGGTATGCAAGCCCCGTCGTAATGAGCGCTGCCGGATGCGTATGCCGCATCACAGGGCGCGGCGGCGAAGCGTTGCTTGAGCACTATAGGAATCTGGGCACTGTGTAGACCCGGGCATGCGGCAATTCGAGTTCTTCAAATTTGGTATCACATAGCTGCTGTATCCTTGGAAACACAGCGATGGGCCTCACACTAAGACTGTGCAAAGGCGGAACGAAGCCTGTTGTTATATCACCATAGGAATTCTAGGCACTATAGGCACTGAAGCACTAATTTATTGTGGCAGGAAACTCACAAAAACCACTGTGGTACGAAGCACGATGGCGTGACGACAGACACCGACATGGTGTCTGCCATATACAGTAGTGTGTCTAAACCAGAGACCTCACTGGGGTTGACAATCAGGAATGAGCCGCCACGAACTAATATTGAGCCGCAGGAATTTTTTCCTTGTAGGCACTTTAAGCCCCAATGGCTAACGCTCCACCACCGGCAAAATTATGGAGTTTGCCAGTGGGAGCCTTACGGGCTGCCTTTACAACGTAGGCGCCCGGCTGAGAGTACCTTCCCTCCTTTTCTTGTCCAATTTATGTTCGGAGACCCTCACGTATCCTAAACTCCTCCGCGCGGGAAAGTACCATTGTTTTGACCAATGGTGTAGTTCCTATGACATCATACATGATGACGTAATCA
The DNA here is from genome assembly GCA_001587735.2 of Parhyale hawaiensis. Classification (NCBI taxonomy): domain Eukaryota; kingdom Metazoa; phylum Arthropoda; class Malacostraca; order Amphipoda; family Hyalidae; genus Parhyale; species Parhyale hawaiensis. The sequence goes on along the minus strand of LQNS02278091.1, from coordinate 40,574,716 downwards.
GTACAGATGATGTGGCCCAATAGCCGTGGGCCACCAAAAGTCCGCCAAAATCCTGCTCCATCCTCATTGGGCCCCTTAAATAAAATGCCCGCTGGTATTAATTTACCCCTGGGAAGTATATAAATCGCATATAGCAAACATATCCCCAATAATATCCAACTATCAACTACTTAACCCGCTAGATAAAATTAATCCTAAACTTCTTAACTTAATATTACGCATGTACATGAGCTATACATAGCACAAATTTAGCAAAACTTCAGCGAACCAAGCTAAAACAAAGACCTATACTGCCACGTGTACGTCCGTGGCGATAGAATGTTCTCGATTGCCGGCATGAAATTCGAACCAATAGTGCTATCCCAATGAAGCTATTGGCATTGTTATTACCTCAACCATGGAGGTTATGTTTTTGTCGTGTTTGTCTGTCTCACTGGCTGTTTGTCTGTCTGTCACTAAGATAACTCAAAAAGTTAAGATCCAATTTGGATGAAATTTACAGGGATTGTTCGGTATGTTAGGAGAAAGAGATGATTAACTTTTGGTGAAGATATGTCCATCCGTTTGTTTGTTTGTTTGTCTGCCTCATTTTTCTCAGTGCTATAACTCAAAAAGTTATGAATGGAATTGATGAAATTAACATGAGTTGTTAGGTATATAACGTAGAGTAGATGGCCAAATTTTGGCAATGATCCGTTTGTTCGTTTTTTTGTCACTGTTTTTAATTTTATGCTTGTTAGCACAATAATTCAAAAAAAAAAATAAATGGATCTTCATAAAATTTATAAAGGGTTGTTATAAACGTTAAAAGACATAAATGATTAAATTTTGGTGCAGATCGGTTTGTTTGTATGTTTGACCCATCTTTGTCATAACGTTTGTTAGCAGTATAACTTAAAAAGTTATGAACGGATCTTCAAGAAAATTGCACAAGCTGTTATTACTTTCAAAAGGCATAAATGATCAGATTTTGAAGTTTATACAAAGAAAATTATGGCTTCAGAGCCGATTTGAATTTTTTGCTACCGTTGCCTCGCTTGGCGGAGGTATGCGCTCTCAAAGTGCTCTAGTTCATTAATGGAAATAATGTATTGCTGGACTCCAAATATAATTGATTAATTCATATGAATTTTAATCTTGCCATAATCTGAATATAATTTAATTCTTAATTGCCCACTAATATTTCTCTATATTTTTTTGTGCCCGGATGATATTTACTCCAAAGTTTCCTGTCAGATCGTCCTGAAACTTGCCATGGAGGAAAACTACTCCAAACGATGGCCTCTTCATGCGCCACAGTTGGTATTGCACATTAGATCACAAGAGCTTCATTTGAAATCCACCAGTCGACAGCGTGTACACAAAATTTTATTCTGTCAGTAAAGATTTAATTTGTGATGCGCCACTTTTCCTCATTTATTGCGCAACAGGAACTCTGCAGGTAGCAGAATTCACAGTAGCTATGTATGCGATAACGGCCGTGGCGTCATTATTGCTTATGACAGTGCTGTGGTCGGCCGCCAGTTGGCATATGAGTAGAGCCCGGATTTCTATGCTCTAATGCTATAAAAGCTATAATACCTATAGGAGCATAGCAAAAATAAGCTTTATTGGCACTATTTTGCATATTAAGCATGTAAACGCCTAGTGAAGCATAGAAGTTGGGATAATTTATAGTCGTAGAAAATCTAATATTTTTTCTTAATTACTGTCTTGATAAATATAGATTAAAGATGCTCTTTACATAAAATGTTGTTTTATTACCTGTTTATGAAAACACTTATATACATTGTTCTTTATATTAGTAAAAAGAAAACAATGACACAGAGGACATATTTTTCTATTAATAACAGCATAGTTAGAATAGGAAGGAGGATATATGAGCATATTTTTTAGTGCTTATTTTGCCTAGTTTTTACAGCTATTTCGTCTATTTTGATGAGCATAGAAATCCGGGTTCAGCTTATGAGCCACAGTTGACGCATATAATGACTGCATCTGGCTCGCAAATGAATCTTTTTTCCTACATTTCTCAACGCGATAAGTAACTAGAACGCCTCGTGGCGTAAGACCATCACCCGCAATGATAGCAACATTCATCGCCGTCATGTTTTATGTCCAACTAATCTTAGTTTTCTGGCATGGATCACATCAAGGGCAATTAACCCACCAGACTCCCTGCAAAAAATTCATGAACATAGCTCAACTCCTTCTACCTGTTTTTGGGTGGAGAGCAAATTTCCTTGCCGTCTTTTTTTACGGCCAGCTATTCCCAGTTTTTGGCATAGGTCACATCGAAGGCAGCCCACCAAACAAACTCCCTACAAAAAATTATGAGGATTGCTCAACCCCTTCGATCACTTATTGGGTGGACAGACAAATATCTATAAATACAAATACACATACGTAAATCTGCAACGAAAACATTATCACCTCTGTCATTTTATTCGCGGGTGATAATGACTGCTCAATACTCCTCACCAATATAAGCAGTATGACATCTGATGCTGAACGGTTGTAACTTAATAAATGACACCTGAATTACTCATTAGTTCGTCATTTACTAAGTTACAACCGTTCAGCATCAGTTGTCATAGTGCTCATATTGGTGAAGAGTACTGAATTTATTGTTAGTTTGCGTCTCTACCACTTTATTAAGAAAGTATAAATGCGAATAATTACTGTAGTCTTATAAAACGCTTAGACACTTTTTCCAAAGTTCTAAAAGCTAGTTTTTGATCATTCCCTATTTTATTAAGAACAATTCTTGAATAAAAATAGACACAGGCTATATAAAAGGCGACGTTTCGGCAATCAACAGATACAATCATCAGGCAAATTAAACTCTGAAACAAATGAAAGTCAACATGAATGAAAGTACACTGAAGATTTCATATAGGTAGCATTTTAATAAAAACAAAGGCTCTGCTATGCATGGGTCCTATCACGATGGAGGTTGAAGTAGAACTGAGGATGAGCTAGCCGATGGAACTGTTTTTAGTGGAAAGAGCGGATGCTGCTGGAGGGGCCGGGCGGTGCTACTGGTAGAAGTTGAGAAAGTTCGAAAATTCGTTGTATTTGACATTAATTGCCGGTAGTTCTTGTCTAAATGTTATAGCCTGCATGATTTTTAACGATGTGATGTCCTGACCAACAGATGTATGCACATTTCTCTTCCCATGTGCCGCTTGAATACAAAAAATCCATAGCCAAGACGCTCATCCACAAAGCCCCAAATCACTGCTCATCCTGGGATACATGCACTACAGAAATTTCTAGAGTAGAGCAAGCCTTCACCAATAATGGGTTTCCGCTAACTGTAATTGACCAAATCATTGTGATAATTATGAACAGATACTTCGAACAGGACTACCGCCAACAAAAAAAACATATTTCTACGCACAACTGCATAACCTCAGCACCTACAAAACAGACGCAGACTTCCTTAAAACAACAATCTCTGAGCATGTTAAACCCACTGATCCCTCGAAGAAAATAGCCCTGCATCCATACTTCAAGCCATTGAAGCTCTCCGCCTTCTTCAGCAATCGGACAAAAGCACCGGAACTCGAGTGCACGGGGGTCGTTTATAAATTTACGTGTCCAGAGTTAGGCTGTCAGGCCAGCTATGTATGTAGGCCACACCTCCTGTGTGCTCGAGAGGCGTTGCAAGCAGCACCGCTGCCCCGCAAGCAGTACCGTATTCACAAACACTTCCGTGATGAACACCAAAAAGAACCGCCCTGAGCTGCAACTTCCCTCTCCTCATTTTTGGTACTGCATTCTTGTCAGGACACCAATCGTTAAAAATCATGGAGGCTTTAAAAATTAGACAAGAACTTCCGGCAATTAATGTCAAATACAACGAATCTTCGAACTTTTTCAACCTTTACCAGTAGCACCGCCCCGCCCCTCCAGTAGCATCCGCTTCTTTCCATTAAAAACTGTTCCATCGGCTAGCTCCGCACCAGTTCTGCTTCAACCTTCTGCTTCGTGATAGGACCCATGCATAGCAGAGCCTTTGTTTTTGATTAAAATGCTACCTATATGAAATCTTCTGTGTAATTTCATTCATGTTGACTTTCATTTGTTTCAGATTTTAATTTGCTTGATGATGGCATCTGTTGGTAGCCGAAACGTTGCCTTTTATATAGTCTGTGTTTATTTTTACTCAAGAATTGTTCTTAATAAAATAGGGAATGATCAAAAACTAGCTTTTAGAAATTTGGAAAATGTGTCTAAGCGTTTTATTAAAGTGAGTGCTGATCTAAAAATTTTTAAATTACTGTAACCGTAAATGTTTGATCTCACGTAAAAATGCACGCGTTTGGTTGCAGCCAATGCTTAAAAATAAATATTATAAAGATCTCATGTAAATACATATAGGGCTAAAATTTTAACTTTCATGGCTCCCTTAGCAAAAAGGTTACCGACCTGGGGTCCCCTAATATTGTTGTACTGAATAAGCTGTCTTAACTATACGCAATTGGCTTGCTCATTGTAGCACTTGAGGGGTTATCGGTGTTGTCTTGCTCTCTGCCACAAGGTCAGACGTTCTATATCCAAGCCATGAAAAAGGATTTTGATTCGGCAATGCAACATCGACGTTTCCGTCATTCATAGACCACAAAGGGAGGAAGTAGCCTAACCAGTCACCTCCAGCCCTCTACCAACCGTCGTTATAGTTTTCCGTTACTGACGTCAGAGCTCAGACAAGACAGTCCGTAGCCGACGGCAGCCGTTAAAGCCTCTGGTCCATAGAATGAATTTATCTGCAGCACAAACCAGTGTACTTAACTTAAATGTTTCCTAATGGAGTGTGCGCTCTAGGCGAATTTCCTGCACTATAGTGCATCGACCAAGCCACCCAAATTAGACGCTATTGGAGTGCACAAAGCAACACTGTTGACCTCTATACTGCAGCAACATTCTTTGCATATTGCAGCAATGAAGATCTCCTATTAGACTAAGTTCACAATTCGCTAAAGGCTAGAAGATGACTCACTCTTTAATCATCCTGCTGATTAAAATCGTCTCACAATTGATATTAACTTTGTAGCGGCGGCAAAATCGCGGAGCAGACAGGCACATGATCGAACTGGATGCCAAGACAACTTATTAAACATTCCAAGGATAGACTAAAATATTCATTTTGGCACGTAAATTAAGTGAGAATCACGATGCAGGATAATGGAAAAATAATGGATGAGCTGCGGTGCGTACATTTGCTGGACAAGAATGAGAAGAAATGATTAAATCGGACCGGTGTTTACACGCAAGCATCGGTTTGTAAATGGTTCCTATTATAATTCTGTCGAAATTAAATTTTGTTATTCCAGAAAAACCTATGCTATAATATGTTTACAGCAGATCAGTGCATAACTTTGAATTAGGTTTCTGAATCCGCTACAACTTACCTCTTTCCTGTATTGCTGATGCGGTGCGCAGATGCTCAGCGTCCTCAGTCGATGAATGCTCTCTTCACACTGGTCAAGCAACACGTGCAATTAGCGAGTTATTTTCGGTCTCCCCCTCAAAGTGATTATAATGGGTTCAGCTGGAGAAGCACTGTGTTTCAAATCTGTTTTAGTTTGTTTGCTACAAGTACATGATGATCGCTGATTTTCTTTGTATATATATAACGAATCGAGTCAGGATTCGATCCGGGGACCTAGAGATTACCACGCCGCCACTCTTACCAGTAAGCCATAAACAGCTAAAAGCAACGCAAGCCCGCAAGGTACTTGTGTTGCCCTCTGCATCAGTGCAAATGTATTAAGGCAGCGCCGTAGGTGTATGAGAGAGCTCATCCGTCTACCCTGAATAATTAATAACCTGAAAGATCTCATAGTTTCTCGTCCTGTCAATACCTGGTATTGTCCAGACAGGGGGCTCTCCTTCCGCCCTTGTGTCACTGTCAAAATAGATATTACGGTGATAACTGCTGATCATGCTTGCTATTGTGTGCATTACGTACCCACTAAAGAAAGTATCTCATAATTTTGTTTACGAACTATTTCGGCTCATTCCTTCTTTGAGGAAAATAAACAGTTATTTCCAAATAAGACCATCTAGTATTATGCCAGGCACAAAAATGTGATTCATGCAGTTCTAACATTCCAAGTGATGGTAAAAACAACACCCTAATTTCAGGACCAACTACATAGAATTTTTCGTTAATGTGCCTTTCGTGGCGGAAATATGCGCTCTCAGACTGCTATTGTATCAAGCATATCTTTCGTAGCGCACTTCCCTTGTACTCTTCAAATTTGAAAATGTAGCTTAACCACAGCGTACTTGACACACGCCATCTCAACGTGCAAGTAGGGCTTCTGACTGGGGGCCGACCTTTTAATTGCCCGCAGCCACACTCACAGTCACTGCTCGCACGGGCCGGCCCAAGGCCGGCGAGACCTCCTTCTCGATGGTCTCGGCCGGCCCCGCAGTTGCCAACTGACTTTTGTTTTGTGAGGTGTAGTTTCCCTATCCGCTACTGTGCTTACTGTAATTCCTTATTTCTCAATGTATTAAGTGCGTTTGAAATTATATTTATATCCCATAATCATATAGCCTGATTTTGATAGGAACAGCCGAATTTTAAAGTGTTTTTAGCTTAATAAACCGACAGAACAAAAATCAGAACAATCAGCTCGGCCTTCAAAAAACTAACATGGCGTCCATATTCCTACGATATTTTCATGTTATCTAGTTTTATTGTGGTAAACGGGAAAACAATGAATCTGATCATTAAAGTGAAGGTAAAAAAGCAACTTTGTTGACTTGTTCGTAATTTGAGAACGCTATTGAGGATATTTTCAGCATTTATAGTCTGTTCACCGAACTTGAATGACGCAGCGTGTTCATAAAACGAACATAGTTCGTCCTTTAGTCTCACGCGTTTACTGCAGCTGCTTCTGTCAAATCAACGCGTCACGCGTCCATCAGTTGGAGTGAACGCGTTGACATGAGTGACGTGTGAATACAATATAACAGTAGTTGACGATAAAGTCTCTTTAGGCTGATTCATGAAAAAATTATTCTATTCCCTACATTAATTATCTCACTTTGCCTTTTAGCGTCCGCTTAGGTTTCTGCGAGGCTAGGCAGTTTATCAATATCATCTCTTCTGGCGCAGTTCTGATCATGGGTAAGAAGTGCTTTGTGTTTGGTTGCAACACTAGTAATAAATCTAAAAATGTGTGTAAAACAGATGAGAATCTATCTATGTTTCTATTTCCAAAAGATGAAAATGAAAAACAAAGGTGCATTACTGCTATTCCAATTGCAGACTTACAAGTAGCAAAAGATTCTGTTGTGTGTGAGCTCCACTGGCCATCTGATTTTGAAGCTGTGAATATCAACGGAAAATTGCAGCCAAAAAATCCTCCTTCTGCGTGATATAATGTGCCAATTAGCCAAATTCTCAGAGTTCTTGTGCAGACAATTATTACTATTATTAAGATACACTAGACTGGCGACGTGAAAACGGAAGAATCTCCATAAGGTCGACAAACCCCCACGCAACCAGTCCAGCAAACGAAAGAGAAAGAAAAAAAGAGAAGATGAGAGATCACAGAGTAATCTGTTTACAGATAGGTAGCACCATCAATACCATTCCAAACTTCTACATATGATGGCAAAACGAACGAGAATACTGGCTTGTACAGTATCGTACCGGTTCCAAGGCAAACTCAAGAACAGCACTAGTACGCAGAGTATACCTCACCCGAGCAAATGGCACAAGTCCTCAATTCTTCAAGCTTGGACAAACGGCAAAACCGACGCCTGGCAAACAAGAAAAAAGACGAGAGCAGATGACCCGTGACACAGCTGAAGCAATCTTCCGCACCTGCAATGGCCTTGTTCAGCTCTGCATAAAGCTACAACATGCTGGATCTCACGAATATGTTAGATTTCGAGCTTTTTTCACAGATCTTTTGGAAATAAGAATTTAGTAAATTTCGGCAGGGATCTGGATGGACATATTTCATAGTTATTCAGCAAGTTGTTGAAAAATACAATATCCACAGACTGGCACAGAGCTCGACTTTTGCTTTCTCTTAATGCAGATGTGTCGCACCATGAGTTCAATGAAGAAGCCGGCCATTCTTGTCCTGACTGCAGTTGTCAACTTAAAAACAATGAAAGGGCTACAGAAGCGTTTGATTACGACGAAGAGCTGGGAGCATCAGTGGCACATTTAACGAAATCTGTACAGTTTACATCGCAGGTTATGAAACCCGGAAAGATCATGAGCTGGATGAATGGTCATAACTTGAGCAAACCATTTTCTATCATCAGAAGTTTGAAAATTATGCAGGGTCTTAGCACAGAGGCATCTGAATATTCCGTCAGATGGGGCTTGTCAATGGATTACCCATATATTCGCTTTATTTTATTCAATGTCGTGATAAATGCTACATGCCGTAAATCCTTGACCAATGTCACGATGATCTTTTCACAAAACTTTGATTTTTCTATGAAAGAAAAACGCAGTCGATTTCTATCAAATATATATGTATATTTATTTTTTGAAGAACCACTGCTATTTGAATACTTCACGATCAACAAATGGGCGTGCACTAAAGGTGTTACTCTTCAAAGTGACAAATTCAAGCAAAGGCCAGTCATTAAATTTATTGTTTTATTCATTAAATGTTCATCTCCCATTGCTTTGTAGGATTCAGTTTGCAAAATGTAATATTTTCATAGTTTTGAGAGTGTCATTCCTTATCTTATGCTTTTCCATACGAACATTTACAGCAATTTTTTTTATTTTTCTACATACATTATAAATGCTCAACATTTTTTTTTTAAGAAAATGACTCAAGCCAGCAAACTAATAACATAAAAAAAAAGCCTTTTTGATTGCTATACAAAATGCTCCACATAAGCGAAAACTACCGATTATTGCCTGAGATCCAGTCGGCCCCAGTCCAGAGCTCCAGCTGCACGGTGAGAAGGCCTGAGTAGAGCACGCCATGAGCGTAACTAAATAGCAAGCTATTTGATGGAACTCAAGTCCTTCTAAACTACAAAGCCATTTCAAACCCGAAATGTTGAAAACTGAAAAAGTTTTCTTGTTTCCTTACGACAAGTTAATTTGTTGCTGTATACCAGAAAATCGTTTATATAAAATTTTGCTACACCGTAGTTTGTGTAAAAGTTCATTTACAGAACGGATAAAATCGTTGTATGTAACTAACGCAAAATTTATAAACACAAGGCTGAGGAAGAAGGGATGCCTTTGCAAACTAGAGCACTCTGAGAGCGCATACCTCCGCGAAGCGAGGCAACGGTAGCAAAAAAAAATCAAATTGGCTCTGAAACCCTAATTTTCTTTGTATTAACTCCAAAATCGAATCACATGTGTCTTTTGATGATAATAATAACAGCTTGTGCAATTTTCTTGAAGATCCGTTCATAACTTTTTGAGTTATACTGCTAACAAACGTTATGACAAACATGAGTCAAACATACAAAC
>LQNS02278091.1:40530431-40546611 GCA_001587735.2 Parhyale hawaiensis | reverse complement strand
TTTCTGCAACTATAAAGATTGTAGGACATGTAGGACAATCTAGAAGCCCAAATAAATTTATGAAGAAACAATGCAAATTAGCTACTGATAAACGTGCTAGGTTTTTATGACGTCACATGATGCACTACAGCTTGGCTGTGCCCCGTGGGTTGACCTCTTAGTCTCATAATTCTTGGTCTTGACATTACCCTTCCTATTTATTTACGGTACAAATATAGTAGTTTAGATAGCAATACACGGACACACAGGCCCATTCATTCCCAGAGGGAAGCCGACGCTAGCGCAGCAAAAATTGGCATCATAATTTACGATCTTTAATTGGTAATGACGCTAATACGTAGTGACGTCATTTACGGTTGGGTAGAGTGCATGAATTTGCTTCCGTCAAAGATAGTGTACAGACGATTTTGCGCAGGATGGGACACTCCGCAGTTACGCCCACGATCGACAGGTCGTGTCGTTACCAGCCTTGAGCTGCACCACGATGATGATGTACGTCAGGGTGCAGGAAGCCATCTGTTGGATTGGAAAACTCTACTAAAATAATTTTGGGGGGGGTGGGTGGTCTTACATGTTCTAATTAATACTGTAAAAGCAAGAAAACCCCAACGTTCTCGTCTTCACGCTTTTAGCATCAAGTATTTAGGTCAACAAAAAGAAGATTACTTCTTCCCTATATCGCCGATTGCAGCACACTAAACTAGCTCCGTTAGTTGTATGTTTCAACATTTGAGATGAAAGTCTTTGTTTTCCTACAGCTTACATACTTCGCGTGTGATGGGCACGTTTGACTGTTAGCCAAAATAGAAATGAGCTGTCTTGTCCGCAACTGCAGACAGGTGCGCTGGTTTCGACCCGTTGAAATGATATTCAAGCATTACATTTAATACGTTACCCTTGGGACTGCCAGAAACTCAGTCTTGCTCCGTAATGGGAATTTTTAGCCAGTTCAGTGTAATAGCGCTGCCTTTAACACCTGCAACACTATTCAAATTGACGAAGCCAACGTTCCTGTCTGCATTTCCTGACAACTCAAGTGGGGTTGTCTTGAATCGACTTTGACGACATAGTCGAACGCGTCCATAATACTAGTGCACGCACAAGCACGTTTCATTAAAAACAAATATTTTATACTAGGTTGGACATTTTACTGGATAGCGTCTTCGTTGCGTTACTAGTTTCACTACGTTTATCCAGTGTGTGCACAACCACGTGCCGTGGTTCTACGTACATACAGTGTACAGAACCACGCTTACTGCAGTCCCTTCCTCTTCCGCCCTTGGAATATCATTGGGGGGGGGGCTAAACAGGGTTAAACTAACTTATGCAATAGTAGCAACAACAACAATGTATATCCCTGCTAGCTAGTTTAAGAATGAAAGAGTTTTCATGTATCATTCGTTTCGAAGCTGCACGCACGTGTGTACTGCTTGAAACTTCTCCTCCATTGCCGGCTATCTGTTAAATTATTCTCAACACAGTAGTCTTCTTCAATGCATGGTAGAGCAAAGTAACATATCAAAGAACGTCTTATGAGCATCAGATAACTTCTGTTATTAGTTTACTTCACTAAATGTGCATTCTATTGGATCTGTACAATGTTTAAACTGAAAATCCCAATTGTAAACTACATGTTCAGTTTCCAGTTAAATAATTAGTTTCCATATTCACTAGACAGACTGTGAAATAGAAAGTAAATTTGGAATTCCGTGCCAAGAGGACGTTTGATTGCCACGTTTAATATCCACTAATAAGAAATGTCTATTATTTTGGACCTCACTAGTATTAGCTCACACTTGGCATTAAATTTTTGAAATGCACCAAAACTCGTTGGATGTACTGCGTGTCAGCTGAAACTTCACTTTTTTTTCAGAACCCCCTTTGATAGTATCACCGTTCATATATTTTTGTGCGCATTCGGATACTATTAGCTAATCTGAAACTTACTCAAAGATACTTGCTTAATAGCTAAGAACCACGAAAAAATTAATAGCTTTAAATTCCGATAAATTGAGGACACCATACCGACAGAAGGCAGTGGCGGCCGAGCTCGAAGAGGCCCAAGATTCTGAACCTCGGCATCTGCTCCATCTCAGCGAGAGCCAGCTGCAGCTAAATAGTGTGTAAAGATATACGTATTATTGCCACGTACAACTATGACCTGCACTACACGAATACTTGAGCACCCTATACTTGTCGGCCCACTCAACATTGCAAGTATCCGTAGGTCCAACGTCCGACTGATGACACTTCATGTGTTTGCAAAGTAACTTACCAGCAAAGTTTTCATGGTGATGCATGGAACGCATCTATTACAGCAAGAAAAACTATCAATAGAAGCGGCCGGTGAGCAACAACCATTGAAGTTCATATGACATCGAAAGAGTTAAAAATGGTTACTATAATTTTGTTTACCTCTGATAGCCTACGAAAATGAATTTGAGCCTCTTGTTAATAAATTCGTTCCTTACGTACGTCATCATAAATTTTCTTTGGCGGAGAGGGGATTGGAAAAATTTTATTTAAATTTTCTGAATTAAACTTCTAGGACTTACTTATACATGAGAAGAGTGGATCGTCAAGTATGTTGTGGTCTACAAAAAGTCTTACTTATACTTATATACAGTAGGTTTTTAGTTACAGGTTGGCATGACTTCACACACGGAGAATTGACTTTAGTTTCAGTACCAAGACTGGAGAGAGCACTGCAAAGCCCGGCAGACTGCATACACTTAATGAAAATACGATAGGAAGGTACTAGCGTTGTTATAGGATTTGTTTGTACTTCTAATCAATCATATTCAATTAATGAGTGAATCATAAACAATTAATGAATGAATAAACATAGGATAATGTGTGTATATATACAGTATATATAGCATCATGACGTCACTGCATTTATATGAAAAAGGAGTATTTGACGAACAATAATCGTATGAAATGCATATCAACAAACAATGCCCATAAATTTGGAGGGAGAGCCGAGCTCCACCAACGAACCTAAGATCGGAGCGAAAACATACGTCAGGATGAAAATGAAACGCGCCTTTCTGCCACAACTTCTACTGGTAAGTAAAGCATGTGAATAAAAATATTTTACATTGAAGTATGCGTTATGGCATTTAGGTTTGTGGTGAACACGGCCAACCTTGCCTTCACAAGTTCGATGCATAAAATACTCATGTACATATCCATCGAAAGAGGAAGGGTTGTTGAGATATCCGAAGAAGTACACCACAAGTGATGCATTTTCAAATGAACACCACGCGGAGAGTGAACTCACATTAACGATCAATGTGATTAGGAGACTAAACACGAAACAAATCTAAACCACAAACCATCTGTTTACCTTGCATTTCCTTTTCAATTTTTCTCTTTAATTTTTTATGCGCAAGCTTGTGCCCGAGACACTCTAATGTTAAAGCCTTACATCCCTAACTACGTACATAATATTACATATGTTGCCACCATCACTTGAAAGCACACTGATAAGGCGCAAGGGTAGGCAAGCCCGTCGTAATGAACGCTGCCGGATGCGCATGCCGCATCACAGGGCGCGGCGAAGCGTTGCTTGAGCACTTTAGGAATCTGGGCACTATGTAGACCTCGGCATGCGGCAATTCAAGTTCTTCAAATTTGGTATCACATAGCTGCTGTACTCTTGGAAACACAGCGATGGGCCTCACACTAAGACTGTGCAAAGGCGGAACGAAGCCTGTTGCTACATCACCATAGGAATTCTAGGCGCTAGGCACTGAAGCACTAATTAATTGTGGCGAGTGGATATATAAAGTTTTCCTGCTGGTAGACTGCAAACGTCCTGGGTTTTATAAGTTTTATTGATAAGCTTAAGGGAAACAAAGGCTGTCCGTGCAGTTTTATGATAGGCTGCATAATAATTAGAAGTGAGTTCTTGGATGAACAAGTCTGACGGACATGTACACCTTGGAGACGAAAGTACTACCGGGGTTTTACAAGTGTGCGAAGGCACGGCAAACAGTCTAGCAAGAGCATTGCCTATCAGTGGCACTGGGGAGAAGGTGGCTGGTATTTGTTTCTGAGAAATACTATCAAGTGGCCCGCGCGGGAAGTGCGCTGGATCTTTTATAGCTAGAGCTCGAATGATGCGGCTCTGGGCGAACCCGATTACTTGACCCAAGTACATTTACAAACAGGATTTGAGCTTAGAAGGGTCGCTAGAAAGTGTGCCACTGCCGTGATAACATCAGCTATTTATTACAATTCTTTGTAACTGGACGGTGTTAGTCCAGCAGGATGAAAATACACAGTGAAAATATCTGCAGGTGAAAGGGCCACATCCTTGAACGGCGGTCTGCAGGATTTCTCCTGGTCGTCTGGGGCCCAAGGTGCTCAGGGCCTCACGTTGCTCACGGGTCGTGTGCAGAGGCGCTGTGCTCATGTTGTAGGATATTCATGTTGGAGCGTGATGTCTTCAACACAGGACACTACGTCATTAAAAATCATGGAGGCTTTAACCATTAGACAAGAACTTCCGGTAATTAATGTCAATTAGAGCAAATTTTCGAACTTTCTCAACCTGTACCAGTAGCACCGCCCCGCCTCTCCAGTAGCATCCGTTTCTTTCCATTAAAAACTGTTCCATCGGCTAGCTCGTCACCAGTTCTGATGCAGCCTCCATCGTGATAGGACCCATGCATAGCAGAGCCTTTGTTTTTGATTAAAATGCTACCTATATGATATCTTCTGTGTACTTTCATTCATGTTGACTTTCATTTGTTTCAGATTTTAATTTGCCTGATGATGGCATCTGTTGATTGCCGAAACGTTGCCTTTTATATAGCCTGTGTTTATTTTTACTCAAGAATTGTTCTTAATAAAATAGGGAATTATCTAAAACTAGCTTTTAGAAATTTGGAAAAAGTGTCTAAGCGTTTTATTAAAGTGAGTGCTGATCTAATATTTTTTAAATTACTGTAGCCGTAAATGTTTGATCTCACGTAAAAATGCACGCGTTTGGTTGCAACCAATGCTTAAAGATATATATTATAAAGATCTCACGTAAATACATATAGGGCTAAAATTATCACTTTCATGACTCCCTTAGCAAAAAGGTTACCAACCTGGGGTCCTATAATATTGTTGCACTGAATAAGCCATTTTAACTATACGCAATTGGCTTGCTCATTGTAGTACTTGAGGGGTTATCGGTGTTGTCTTGCTCTCTGCCACGAGGTCAGACGTTCTATATCCAAGCCATGAAAAAAGGTTTTGATGTTCGGCAATGCAACATCGACATTTCCGTCATTCATAGACCACAAAGGGAGGAACTAGCCTAACCAGTCACCTCCAGCCCTCTCCCGACTGTCGTTATAGTTTTCCGTTACTGACGTCAGAGCTCAGATAAGACAGTCCGTAGCCGACGGCAGCCGTAAAAGCCTCTGGTCCATAGAATTAATTTATCTGCAGCACAAACCAGTGCACTTAACGTAAATGTTTCCTAATATGAGTGTGCGCTCCAGGCGAATTTCCTGTACTATAGTGCATCGACCAAGCCACCCAAACTAGACGGTATTGGAGTGCACAAAGCAACACTGTTGACCTGCATATTGCAGCACTATTCTTTGCATATTGCAGCAATGTAGATCCCCTATTAGCCTAAGTTTACAATTCGCTAAAGGCTAGAAGATGACTCTCTCATTTAATCATCCTACTGATTAAGATCGTTTCACAATAAATATTGACTTTGCAGCGGCTTTAAAATGGCCGAGCATGCAGGCACATGATCTTACTGGTTGCCGAGACAAGTTATTAAACACTTCGAGGAAAGATTAAAATGTTCATTTGGGCACGTAAATTAAGTGAGAATAACGATGCAGGATAATTGAATAATAATGTATGAGCTGCCGTGCGTACAGTTCCTAAACAAGAAAGAGTAGAATTGATAAATAGGAGCAGTGCTTACATGCAAGCATCGGTTGTTAAATGGTTCATATTATAATTCTATCGACATTAATTTTTGTCATTTCGGAAAAACCTGCGGTACTATATGTTTACAGCAAATCAGTGCATAAGATTGATTTAAGTTTCTGAATCGGCTACAACTTACCATTTTCCTGTATCGCTGATGCGGTGCGCAGATGCTCAGCGTCTTCAGTCGATGAATGCTCTCTTCGCACTGGTCAAGCAATAAGTACAATTATTCGATCTCCCTCTGAAAGTGTAATTGGTTCAGCTTGCGGAGCACTGTGTTGCAAATCTGTTTTAGTTTGTTAGCTACGAGTAGGTACATGACGATCGCTGATCTTCTTGTATATTTATATACCTATAGATGGGGGATGACAATGTTTCCCATTAGTCTACCAAAATGACGTTAGACTGATGAAATTTTTGGTAGGTTATTGAACTGCCACCAGTAGCACTAGTAGGGCCAATCAACGATTGACGCTAAGTAAGGCCAATCAAAGATTGACGCTAAGTAACAAATAGCTAACCAACAATGAGCTTTTCCAGCGCCAACCTTGTGGTTAGGAAGGCTAGGACTGGTTCTCCTAATGTTCAAAATACGTTAAAATACTCAAATACCCCTAAAATACAGTATACCAGACGAACCAGTCCTAGGCTGGTTCTCGGGTCTCGGGGTAAGAGCTCATTGTGGAAGGGCTTCTGTACTAGGGTGGTGGTGGGTGGCAGAATCTAAGGGCGCGTTTACTATCGAGAAGAGGGAGGAAGTGCCCCATGGAGTTTTCCGAGATAATTAAATACTGGGAGTTAATCCCGTAGATTTTTTTAATGTCGTTGTATGGTGTGGATTTTGAAAGATGTCGTTTTATTGCAATTATAAGAATATATATAAATGTATACAGTGCATGTACTAGTTTTCGAGTTGAGATATACCGATAGTGTCTGTCCTGTCGAGTATTTTTCCAAAGCCTTGGTATCGGGCTTGAGAAATGATAAATATTCTCCAAAACTCTTCCTCATATAATAATGTAAAGTGGACTACAGCAAGCGAAATTTTCACTCGATTGATATAATAAATGATGAAGAAAGAATGTATGGAATATATCTAGTCATTATCCGTATCAATTTAATGCTGCTTTTCACTATCACTTATCACCTCAGCTATTTGGTTACCCTGCCATGCTGCATTTTGATGCGCTCGCAAAATTTCACCCCTAACTTTTCAGTTAATATTACCCGCGGAATATTCGTCTTTTCCCCTATTCGTAAGTGTTTAAGTCATTTAACTAGTGATCATAACCATACCAGGGTTATAATACTCTAATTGTAAAGATGCTTGTTGTAGTTTACTAAGAAATGATCAAGAACTTGGCAATAAAGCAATGGATTTCATCCACCGGCAGCGGATAGTAGCTGTCGTTTCTTCCAAAACCCTTAAGGGCTGGAAAATGTGTTTCATCGAGAAGAAATATTTCAGTCTCTCCTGCGTATTTCCTCGTAATCTACCGGACCAAGTTTAATGTTTCTTGTGTCAAGAGATTCACTTCACTCACCCTTACCTTTACTGTCACACATCATTCATTGTAAACTCTAAAACTCTTCTTAACACTGTCAAAATGGATATTACTGTGATAACTGCTGATCGTGCTTGCTATTGTGTGCATTACGTATACACTAAAGAAATCATCTCATAATTTTGCTTACGAACTATTTCAGCTCAATCCTTCTTTGAGGAAAACAAACAGTTATTTGCAAAAAATGTGTTTCAAGCAGTTCTAACATTCCAAGTGATGGTAAAAACAACACCCTAGTTTCAGGACCAACTACATAGAATTTTTCGTTAATGTGCCTTTCTTGGCGGATATAAGCGCTCTCAGACTGAGTTAGTACCTTATTGTGTCAAGCATGTCTTTCGTAGTGCCCTCTCGTTGTGCTCTTCAAATTTTGAAAATGTAGCGTAACCACAGCGTACTTAACACAGGCCATCTCAACGTGCAAGTTGGGCTTCTGACTGGGGACCGACCTTTTGCCCGCAGCCTCGCTCACTGCTCGCACGCCCCGCAGGGTCATCAGATTGGCTTTTTCCAATCCAAATTCTTCAAATTTGACTTAGTTTGAGCATGTTTGGATTAAAAATATTCCTTTGGCTTTTTTGGCTTATTTCTGACTTACTTATAAACAGACAAACAGCATTGGCTATCCGTTCAATTTCTGTATTGATCTCGACATGTTCTTGTTACGTTCTCGCTTCGTCACCGACAAGACCATGATTTTCTACCTATCAACACCAAAATCTCATCATTTGTGCCTTACAACTGCATTAACAGTTTCATTAATTGAAGATCCGTTATTAATTGTATTTTAGTTATGCAGCTAACAAACATTCTGACAAACGTTAGTGAAACTTACGAAGAGATCAACCGATCATAGCCAAAATTCAATCATTTATGTCTTTTAACATTAATAACAACTATAAATTTCATCATTATCCATTCATTATTTTTCAAGTTGTTATGCAAACAAGCATAACATGAAAAACGGCGACAAACTAACAAACAAACAGATCATCACAAAAATTTGGCCATTTACTCTTCATGATATACTTAGGCTAACAACTCGCGTAAATTTCATACGTTATGGCAATAAGAAAAATGAAGCAGACAAACTAACAAATGGATGAACGAATGTTCACCAAAAGCTAATCATCAGTTCCTCCTAACATACCTAACAATCCCAGTACATTTAGTCAAAATTTCTTCATAGCTTTTGAATTATCTTGGTGACTGACAGACGGACAAGCAAACCCGACGAAAACAAAAACTCCTTGGCGGATATAGTAACACGCTCGCACCAATGGCAAGATCTACGACAAATTAAATGTTACCGAGCTGCAATTAGTTGTATGATCTACCATTGTGCTATAAGAACAATAGACACATTAAACGCATAAAAAATTATTGGTACTTCTGGCTTAATTTTGGCTTTTTCCTATGGAGAGTTTAGCTTGTTCTGTTCTGTAGCATCTGACAAAATTTCTGCGCTAGGGCCGGCCCGCAGTCAGCGTTGCCCAGGAAGCAAAGAGCGTAACGGGAGGACTCACGAAAAATTAGCACCAAAAAGTGACGTCATCATCGACGAATCTATGGCTGAGCAGCCTAAAGAGTATTTTAACTAATTTCACCAGAAAAATCGTCTTAAATTGCGAAATTCATCTCCAGCGCATAAATAAAGAAATTATATACTAATTTAATAATTATCTATACAAAATTGCAATGCATGTTGGTGGAAGCTTTCACAACACTAGCGCCGAATTTGTTTCCTTACGGCGACTCAATTTAACTCCTTTTTCTTGATTGAAGCCTTATTTACACTTCATATTCACTTCACAGTACTCTTCACAGAATCTATATATTCCTTACCAACAACTCTAAGCGCCATTATAGACAGTCTATACGCGAGAGAAACCACAGTAACAGTTAGCCTATTGCTCGAACTTTCTGTACATGGCGACAACATTTTACGGTATTTTGCAGCTCAAGTATCTGGCCAGTCTTGAGCGGGAGACTGAATGAAATAAATTAAAAAAATACGATGCTATGCTCAAGAAAGCAATATACGAAGGTCTGAGGCCCCACACCAAAAACACTTCGACTCGTCGATGTGATGTAAATTTGCTACGTGCGGTACCAGCTATGTTTTATTTCAGTCCTATTGAGTTCTCCCGTTGCATTCTTTGCTTCCTGGCGTTGCCAGATGCCAGGATAAGTCTAGATTTCTCCAGATTTTTGAAGCATGTGCCAGGATACCAGATTTTTTGGGAGAATGGGCGATAAATGAAGGATTTTTGCGAATAGGGAAAAAACTCCAGCGAAATATCCACATAAATGCCCACATATTGAAAAAAATTCAACACAATTCGCTTAGCGTAATATTCAAGCAAACAAAATACTTCCGTGCACCTACAATGCGCATAGCTACTCTAAACTCTTGTTTACTTGATTATTTCCTTTATGCCCTCAACCACGTTCAGTGAAAGCAAAGCTGTTGTGTTTTCAAACTTTCGCGAACGATGTTCTGTTGTCGTTCGGTTCTCGTTCAAACGCCTCACGCCAGCGACGCCGCGAATTGAGACAGGCCAAAGAGATTAGAATACAATGTTGTATTCTAAACTCTTTGGTCAGACTCAGTGCTGATCGTGATCATAAGCAAGAATGAGGGAGGCTAAAGAACATTCAATGAGCGTTGCCTGTTACATTAGGTTGTGTTTCTTCATAGTTAAAAAGGTCATTATTATATTGTTCAGTTATAAAAATGCGAAAGTATGACTCTGTGCATGCCTTCATCGTGTGTATATGCCAAACAGATAGAAAATAACAGTAGATCCATTAAGCTAACTAATAAAGGGTTGTTTGGATTGAGTTTTAACAGTCTACCCTTGCATAGTTCAGAGCGTTTCTATAGCCTAAAGGTTCATTTATGGATCATAGTTGCACGTTTCCGGGGATGACAAAGTGACTTCGCTATGCATTTATACTAATTTAATGCAGCCATTGTGCAAAAGCGTGATTGAAATGTTGCTTTCCGATTTAATAAGAAATTATCAGATGATAGAACTTTCCAGAATATTAGGTTATTTTAGCTTCAAAATTTGTGATATGGCTAGGAAAAAATCTCCAGATTTTTTTGGAAAAATGCATATACTTTGAGCTCAATTTCCCAGGAATCTCCACTGTTCGATCTGGCAACACTGCCCGCAGTTGCCACCTGACTTTTGTTGGGTGAGGTGTTGTTTCCGTGTCCAGTACGGCGCTTACTGTAATTCCTTATTTCTCAATGTATTATATGGGCGTTTGATCTTATATTCATATTGCATAATCGTATTGCCTGATTTTGATAGGAACAGCCTGATTTTGATAGGAATAGCCTGATTTTGATAGGAACAGCCTGATTTTGATAGGAACAGCCTGATTTTAAAGAGTTTATAGCCTGACTAACCGATAGAACAGAAATCAGAACAATCGGCTCGGCATTCAGAAAACGAAGATGGCGTCCATATTCTAACAACATTTTCAGCTTATCTAGTTTTCTTGTGGTAAACGGGAAAACAATGAATCTGATCATTAAAGTGAAGGTAAAAAAGCATTTTTGTTGACTTATTCGTGATTTGAGAACGCTATAGAGGATATTTTCAGGATTTATAGTCTATTCACCGAACTTGAATGACGCAGCGTTTTCATAAAACGAACACAGTTCGTCCTTTAGTCTCACGCGTTTACTGCAGCTGCTTCTATCAAATCAACGCGCCGCGCGTCGATCAGTTGGAGCGAACGCGTTGACATGAGTGACGTGTGAACACAATCTTTGAAATATTTTGCATAATAGTAGTTGACGAAAAAGTCTCCTTAGGCTGATTCATAAAAAAATTATTCTATTCCCTACATTAATTATCTCACTTTGCCTTTTAGCGTCCGCTTAGGTTTCTGCGAGGCTAGGCAGTTTTTCAATATGATCTCTTCGAGCGCAGTTGTGATGATGGGAAAGAAGTGCATTGTGGTTGGTTGCAAAACTAGTAGCAAATCTTAAAATGTGTGCAAAACAGACGAGAAAATATCTATGTTTCGGTTCCCAATAGATGAAAATTAAAAACAAAGGTGCATTACTGTCATTCCAAATGCAGACTTACAAGTAGCAAAAGATTCTGTTGTGTGTGAGCTCCACTGGCCATCTGATTTTGAAGATGTGATTATCAACGGAAAATTGCGGCCAAAAAATCCTCCTTCTGCGTGGCAAAATGTGCCAATTAGCCAAATTCTCAGAGTGCCTGTGCAGACAATTGTTACTATTATTAAATTACACTAGACTGGCGACGTGAAAACGGAAGAATCTCCATAAGGTCGACAAACCCCCGCGCAACCAGTCCAGCAAGCGAAAGAGAAAGAAGAGAAAGAGAAGATGAGAGATCACAGAATAATCTGTTTACAGATAGGTAGCTTAAAGCTGCCAATACTCGCACCATCAATACCATTCCAAACTTCTACATATGATGGAAAAAACGAACGAGAATACTGGCTTGTACTGTATCGTACCGGTTCCAAGACAAACGCATGAAGAGCACCAGTCCGCAGAGTATACCTCACCCAAGCAAATGGCTCAAGTCCTCAATTCCTCAAGTTTGGACATGGGCAAAACGGACGGCCGGCAAACAAGCAAAAGACAAGAGCAGCTGACCCGTGACTCAGCTGAAGCAATCTTCCGCACCTGCAATGGCCTTGTTCAGCTCTGCATAAAGAAAGCTACTACATGCTGGATCTCACGAATATGTTAGAATTGGCACAATTTCTACTGATCTTTAGGAAATAAGAATTTAATAAACTTCGGCAGGGATCTGGGTTGTTGTTGAAAAATGCAATATTCACAGACTGGCACAGAGCTCGACTTCTGCTTTCTCTTAATGCAGATGTGTCGCAGCAGCAGCTCAATGAAGAAGCCGGCCATTCTTGTCCTGACTGCAATTTTCAACTTCAAAACAATGACGCGGCTACAGAAGCGTTTGACTACGTCGAAGAGCTGGAAGCATCAATGGCACTTGGAACGAAATCTGTACAGTTTACATAGCAGGTTATGACACCCGAAAAGATCATGAGCTGGATGAATGGTCATAACTTGAGCAAACCATCTTCTATCATCACAAGTATGAAAATTACGCAGTGTCTTAGCACAGAGGCCGGCTCAATATTCCGTCAGATGGGGCTTGTCAATGGATTACCCATATATTCGCTTTATTTTATTCAATGTCGTCATAAATTCTACATGCCGTAAATCCTTGACCAATGTCACGATGATCATTTCACAAAACTTTGATTTTGGTATGAAAGAAACACGCAGTCGATTTCTATCAAATATATATGTATATTTATTTTTTGAAGAACCACTGCTATTTGAACCCTTCACGATCAACAAATGGGCGTGCACTAAAGGTGTTACTCTTCGCAGTGACAAATTCAAGCAAAGGCCAGTCATTAAATTTATTGTTTTATTCATTAAATGTTCATCTCCCATTGCTTTATGGGATTCAGTTTGCAAAATGTAGTATTTTCATAGTTTTGAGAGTGTCATTCCTTATCTTATGATCTTATGCTTTTCCATACGAACATTTACAGCAAATTTGTTGTTTTTCTACAGACATTATAAATGCTCAAAATTTTTTTTTTTTTAGGAAAATGAGTCACGTCAGCAAACTAATAACATAAAAAAGCCTTTTTGATTGCTATGCAAAATGCTCCACATAAGCGAAAGCTACTGATATTGCCTAAGAACCAGTCGGCCCCAGTCCAGGGCCCTAGTTGCACGGTGAGAAGGCCTGAGTAGAGTACGCCAAGAGCGTAACTAAATAGCAAGCTATTTGATGGAACTTAAGTCCTTCTAAACTACAAAGCCATTTGAAAACCAAAATATTTGAAAACTGAAAAAGTTTTCTTGTTTCCTTATGGCGAGTTAATCTGTTGCTGTATATCAGAAAATCGTTTAGATAAAATTTTGCTATACCTTACTTTGTGTAAAAGTTCATTTACAAAACGGATAAAATAGTTGTATTTTACGACGCAAAATTGATAAACACAAAGCTGAAGAAGAAGGGATGCCTTTGCAAACTAGAGCACTCTGAAAGCGCATACCTCTGTCAAGCGAGGCAACGGTAGCAAAAAATTCAAATTGGCTCTGAAACCATAATTTTCTTTGTATATACTCCAAAATCTGATCATTTGTGCCTGTTGATAGTAATAACAGCTTGTGCAATTTTCTTGAAAATCCGTTCTTAACTTTTTGAGTTATACTGCTGACAAACGTCATGACAAACATGAGTCAAACATATAAACGAACAAACCGATCTGCATCAAAATTCAATCATTTATGTCTATAACATAACTAACAACCCCAATAAATTTCATAAAGATCTATTCAATTTTTTTTTGTGTGTGTTATTGTGCTAACCAGCATAAAATTAAAAATAGTGACAAGCGAACGAACGAACAAACGGGTCATTACCAAAATTTGGTCATCTACTTTTTGTTATATACCTAACAACTCATGTTAATTTCATAAATATCCATTCTCAACTTTTTGAGTTATGGCATTAAAAAAATGATGCAGACAAACAAACGGATGGACATATCTTCACCAAAAGTTAATCGTCTGTTGCTCCTAACATACCTAACAATCCCTACAGATTTCGTCCAAATCGGTTCATTACTTTTTGAGTGATCTTGGTGACAGACAGATAAACACGACGATAGCATAACCTTCTTGGCTTAGGTAATAATGAGCGTTCAGCTACAAAACAAATTCACGAGGATTTTCCAGCTTTTGGGAAGTTTTGCTTCTTGCTACCAGATTCTACCTGGAACTCATTAGACCAAATTTTTCACTGCAAACTTAACGAGTGAAATCTGTTATTACTTTCGTTTCACTCTAATCAAAGCTCCTGGAAGACCTTTGCCAAAATTCCCACCTCGCGCTTCTGTTATCCTACCTCCTTAATTAAAATACGAACGTGTTCCAACTGAGTGAGTGACCGGCAATGGCGTGTGTGGCTTGTTCAGCTTTCGAGTTATTGCGATACGACAGTAAACGTAATTGTGAGTATGAATTTTTTTTCGACAACCGATCTGTGTCAACAGTGAGGCGTTCGACAACAAGGTTCCGCAGTACATACACAAATATACACGTACAATATTGCATGTCAAAGCTTCAGACAAAGTGAAAATTCATCACTGAGTTAAATTATTAGTTATAATCTGGTGCTACGCTTACTCTTATAATATTAACCAGGAAAAAGACATTTTTCCGAGGTTTTGTAGCCTTTACTTACCGTCTTTTGGTACTGTTCCTGAGAATCCAGCATGAGGTAGAGCTGAACCACCCCAACCGAGAAGTAAAAACTTGCATACGAGCCGAGAAAACTCTCCTTTGAGTATAAACCCATAAGTGCCACAGCTATCAGTTCGACTTGCTTGAATGCCAAGAGAAAAAATACTGGCAGTTCACAGAAGCTCAGAATCGACGAGGTAGCTCGTCTTAACCCTCGGATGGCCTTTACAGCTTTGAATTCAGAGACTGTCATTTGAGAGTCACTCCTTGAATTACAAGCACGCTTGGGCCCACTGCATTCAGCCGAGGTGGGAATGAAGTTGTTCCTCCCAAAAGCTATCCCAATGTTCACAGTTGCTGTCTTGTTCAGCGGAAAGTTTTTGAAAAATCCCGTTTGATGTACGGGCTGACCTCCTCTCTCGTGCTTTTTAGCTAATCCTTTTGTATTTTTTGAAACCTCCGTCGTGGAAGTGATATCTTTTCCATATTCGGAACTAGATCTGTTCAAACGAAAGTCTTCATCCAACTCATCGGTAATTTTCGCAGTGCTCAGCGCAATATTACCGATAGCAAGGTTTAGAAGCAGCGGTATTGCGAAAAATAAGACAACGGGATGGAGTTCTAGGGTAATCATCCCATAAAGCATATGGATGATATTTTCGTACTTGTGAGTGTTGCAATTGTAGCGGATACAAGCACAAATTGTACAAATGCTCAGCACCACATTCGCCATGCTTTTCTTACTGAGGTCGTTTGCTTCACTGAGAAGCGTTCTGATGTACTGGAAAAATGGTCTCAGCTTCCAACATTGAAGAATAGATGTGTATCGAAGGGCATTAGCCGTCGTTTGCCATGCAATGTACCAGTAAAGTTTAGCAAGGGCTTGTGTGCATAACGACGTGTGGTCTAAGTTGAAAGTTATTTCTAGGTTAGCAGATATACTGATGATTATGTTGAGAAAGAAGCTAACTGTTAAATAAAAATACGATATACGGTAAAAGCCCTTGTGCTGTTCGAAAGGAAGCAGTCCCACGAAGCGGAGAACGTGAAGTACTGCCTTCAGTAAGTCGTTATTTGTCACCTTAGGAGCTCTCATCCTTTCGGTAAAACTTTGATTACCTGCACAAAGACACAGAGCGCGTTAGTTTGGGCGCAGAAATTAAGCTTGCAAGGCTTGACTTGTCCAAAACTGCAGGCAGAAGCTTTGGCTCTGCCCCTTTGAATCGTGTTGCCAGAGTTAGAAGTCTCAAGGGAAACTTATTTAGGGTAAGTGCCTGAATTCAATGCATAAATAGGTACTCTTGATGTAAAATATATACAAGAGTTTAAATGCCGCTGCAGACAATGGTCTTCTGTCTTGTGTTTTCACTTT
>LQNS02278091.1:40497455-40510209 GCA_001587735.2 Parhyale hawaiensis | reverse complement strand
GGTTGGTTGTTTGGTGCGGTTGGTTGTTTGGTGCGGTTGGTTGTTTGGTGCGGTTGGTTGTTTGGTGCGGTTGGTTGTTTGGTGCGGTTGGTTGTTTGGTGCGGTTGGTTGTTTGGTGCGGTTGGTTGTTTGGTGCGGGTGGTTGTTTGGTGCGGGTGGTTGTTTGGTGCGGGTGGTTGTTTGGTGCGGGTGGTTGTTTGGTGCGGGTGGTTGTTTGGTGCGGGTGGTTGTTAGGTGCGGGTGGTTGTTAGGTGCGGGTGGTTGTTAGGTGCGGGTGGTTGTTAGGTGCGGGTGGTTGTTAGGTGCGGGTGGTTGTTAGGTGCGGGTGGTTGTTAGGTGCGGGTGGTTGTTAGGTAAAGTTAGGGGTTAGGTAAGGTTACGGGTTAGGTGAAGTTAGTTTCCACCAGAAAAACATCTTTCATTACCAGTGTTGCTGTTGCCCTTTTGAAAAAAATTTTGGGAACCTTGGAATTTTTTTTTCAGTATTAGATAGAGGAAAATGGAACTTCAAAGTCAAATATCTCAAAAAGTAAGCATTTCCCCCAAAAATACAGTGTGTTACCTTTGATTATGCAGATACAATTTTTTTACTTACTTTTCAAGATCAGTGTCAAATATTTAAAATGTGAATAGTAAGTTAGTGCTCAGGTATGTTGTAACTATAAAAACAACTAGAGAAAGAGAAAACGGAACAATTTCCCACGTTTTGGCAACGTTTGCTAATCGCACGGGGTTCTGCTGTTACCCCAGATTATGCAACATCACTCTCTAGGCAACATGGGCAAGAAATGCGGTATATAAAGTGAAGAAAATATCGAAGTGAATTAAGGCTTATGCTATTGAAGGTAAAGTCAACAGGAAAACTCCGGATAGAGCCTCTACGAGAAAATTGACTGCTCGGGATATGCGACATTTGAAGGTTTCTATGGCTAGAAAACAACTTTTTACATGTAAGCCGATATTTGAAGACGTTGGAGCCCCAATACTAAGCAGAAAGACAACGTGTGAGGTTCTACAGAAGCTAGGGAAAGTGAAAAAGGCAATTAAACGGCCACTTCTAACAAAAACTCATAAAGAAAATAGGGTCAAATGGGCCGATCGAGGAGAACATGCAAACTGATTTCTCCAACGTCATATTTACTGACGGATGCAGAGCCACTCTTGATGGTCCAGATGGATGAGCGACAGGATGGGTCCTCCATCGACCGACCTCAACAGACACGGCTTAAGCGTCAGCAAGGGGGTAGAGGTATAATGTTTTGGGCCGGGATAGTAGGTAACATCCTTATTGGTCCATTTGAAGTGGCAGAAGAAGTTAAACTGAATGCAGGAAGGTACTGCCAGTTTCTTGAAGCCAACTTGATTCCATGGCTTGATGAGCAGACTATCGCACGCAGATTCAAATTGGTATTTCAGCACGATAACGCTCCCTCACACTGAGCACGGTACACTGCTAACTGGCTTGCGGATGGAGGATTCAAATCAAAAGGAGTATGACCTGGCAAGCGAATATCCTCGATTTAAATCCCATTGAAAACCTCTGGGCAATAATCAAAAGGAAGGTCTATGAAGGTGGCGGGCAGTTTTCGAGCAAAGTAAGCCTGTGGAATGCAGTAAAAACAGCAGCAGATTCTATTCCACCACCTAAAATATCAAACCTGACAGTCTGTTGATAATTGCCTGAAAAAATTATGAAAAATGGAGGTTGCCATTTTCAAAATTAACTTATGTTTACCACTACTGAACACTTATTGCAGTGTTTGTTGAATTGTTTTGGTTATAATTTATTGGTTTTGGACGTTTAATGACAATATTCCTGTTCACTTGCATTTATTTCCTCTTTATGACGTTTTTATTAGCTTGTCGCATAATCTGACGTAATAGTAGAAAACTCGTAAATAAGCAAATTGTATGATAAACTTAGCCAATGGCTAAATATTTATTTTACAAGTGCTGTTTATATTGGCAACATAGCCATACATTTAGTTAATGTTGATATTTCAAAGTTAGACACTCATCTTGAAAAATTAAGTGAATAAATTCTATTTGCATAATGAAAGGTAGCGCACTGTAGTTGTGATTATTGGATTCAGGACGTGTCAATCTATAAAGAAACATGTATCATACGTTTCAACTTGACAGCGCGTAAGAATAAATAATAACCTCTTTCTTTCGTGTTAACTTCGTTATCGTTCCATTTTCATACTGTTACTAATGTGCTTCTGTTGGTCTTGTTCTTTCCTGACTTGCGCGTCAGTTCTCCGTGAATGGGTTACCTGTTTTCTGTATCTGCGCTCCGTTTCTTGCTTCTCTTCTCTTTGTATTTCCGAACGGTCTAGCGAGGGCCAAGCAGTACGCACTGCAATTTCCTTTTCCACCGTGTCATCGCTTACAGAAAAACATGTGCATTTTCCAATTGTCTTAGGGTTTCGCTCACCGAAAATGTGTGAAGATAGCTATCAGCCATCCATGGATAAGTCATAGGGCTTGGCTAGTATAGGTTTGCCCGTCCTATGTTGTGGAGAGTAGCGCCCTCATAAAGTCTCCATAGGTTACTTTACTTTCCGTCTTTCGTGTCCACGATGCTTTCTACTATTTTCACACTCATACCGATGATGCTTTCTCCCGTTTTTCTTTGTTTCGCCCGACTTCCTGTTCGCATGCGCATTTATCATTCATGCAAAGGTTCAGTGTGAAGTCATATGTCGACTCGTGGTCACGGCTAAGTTCCTTCTGTTACAGTCTGTGCTTCCTGGGGCCCCAGCTGAGGGTGCTGGGCTCAAGTTCCAGCTCGGTTCAGTAGTAAAGCTCTATATTTAGACTACTTCAAGTTTCACTCTCCGCTGATGTGAAGCGAACAAGAGACTGTTGCAGTAACTAGGCCACTACAAACACGAACAGCAGAATGTGCGAGGAGCCCGGTACCTCTTGATAAAGCAGTAAACTGTTTTTTTTTTTTTAATTTTGCGTGTCAAAATCATTCTCATTTTGTTATTAATTACTTGAAAAGTTTGCTTGATTAGGTACAGCAGCTTGTAGCGCACCAGCAGCAACTTCGTGTAATGAACTGGTATACTAGAGGTGCCTGGATCGAGTGCGGGGCCAAGTGAGTGATCTTCGTGGCACTCGGTGCGCTGAGTCAGCAAAGTTCCTTGGTATGCACAGCTACCGTGAGGGTACTTACCTTTGCCTGAAATGGGAGGGCAGGGGGGTTGAACCTTTCGTCATTGGCGCCATAGTTCTTAGCGACGTGGTTGACTGCAGCCGTACTCACTCCCCTGGGGCCAGTGTGCCTATATTTACAGCACGAACCATTGCATGTGAGTTTTCCAGAGCAGGGTGCGGCCAAGCTGAAGTTACTTCTACCTTATCTGAACTTACTAAAGAGACTCCTCGCAAAAACTGTCAGCTCGCAGCACAGCACAGCCTCACGTGACAACAAACACTCTGGCAAACAATGAATCCCGAGCAGAAATACCTAGTTGCTGTGTACGGGTGCATACCGCACTGGCGCCTACACATCCTCGCTTTCGCTTCACTACAGTTGGGCGTAAAAAATACACGTAATCTCCGCTTCAATTGCACGGTAACTCAAAATAGTTTGTGGAAAGTGTAGGATTTTCATAACACCACGAGATATCTCGGATAAGTATGTGAAAGGTTTAATAGGTTCTAATTCACATCCCTCTTAGGAGGTATACCATGGATGGGTCATAGAGTTACTGTAGGTTTGTTATGTTCAAAAAGCAAAGAGCGTAACGGGAGGACTCACGAGAAATTAGCACCAAAAAGTGACTTCATCATCGACGAATCTATGGCTGAGCAGCATAGGAGTATTTTAACTAATATAACCAGAAAAATGGTCTTGAATTGCGGAGTAATTATTTGTAGAAAATTGTTGTGCATGTTGCTGGAACTTTCACAGCTCTAGCGCCGAATTTGTTCCATTTCGGCGACCTGATTTAACTTCTTTTTCTTAATTGAAGCCTTGTTTACACTTCATATTCAGCTCACAGTGCTCTTCACAGAACATGTTTATTCCTTACCAACAAATATAAGCACCATTGTAGCCAATTCTGTACGCGAGAAAACCACAGTAAGAATTAGCCTATTGCTCGAACGTTCTGTACTTGGCGACAACATTTTACAGTATTTTGTAGCTCAAGTAGCTGGCCAGTCATGAGCGGGAGATTCAATGAAATAAATCGAAAAAATATGTTCAAGAAAACAACATACGAAGGCCTTAGGTCCCACACTCAAATACTTAGACTTGTCAATGTGATGTAAATTTGCTACATGCGGTCACGGCTAAGTTTAGTTTAGTCCCGTTGAGTCCTCCCGTTGCATTCTTTGCTTCTTGGTTATGTTCGACCGTCCTTTGTTGCAGTGGAGCTATGATCACAGGAGACCCTGTAGGTTACCCTGGCCATAGTTATGCCTTCGTAACATCTTTCCTTCGAGCCCACTTTCCTTCCTATACATTTCATTATCTTTCTCATCCTTACCCCTTCTCTTTTCGCATGCGCGTTCATCCTGTGTGGGAACACTCTCGTCCATGTGTTTCACTTTTCTATCGTCATAGGCCTACTGTACGTCCCTTGTTTCTACCTAGGTGAGCTCACCTTTGTAGTGGAAAATGAGGCCTAAGCTACTCAATATAACTAGTTATTCTATCTACACAATCCTTACCTTTCTCTCACGAGGTTCCCCAGGCTTTGCCTTCGGGCACTTGAGACTGACAGACGCCTCGCGCTCCCCTGACTCCTGGCAGCACATGCACGACCGCTCCCTCTGCCACACCTTGCTACCGGACACCTGAGGAATAGCAGCAGTTATGCACGTTATGGAATCATATTCTTATGGATGTTGCTATGACAATTATGTCTGTTTGACTGTTTCACATCCTGTGCAGCTTGGCACAGCTACGGTTCTCAAGGTTGATGTTCTACCAGCCGGCTGTGTCACCACAATGAGGTGCGGTGACAGATTCTGACCTTACTCTTTCCTTCTAAGGCTGGGCATCCGCTGGGCTGCAATCCTCGGGGACTGTTGTACAATATATGTGAATCACTAATTAGTTTAGCAGTTTTATATAGGCACCTAAGCGAGGGTGGATACTGTGGCATACTCTAGTATGTATTGTGAGTCATGTCTGTGGGCATCAGGTAGTCGGAGCAACTCTATTTGGGGAAGTGGTGGAAATCAATAAAGACAATCCCAAATTTTATGGGTACTTTTTTGTAATTGTTTACGAGAGGGGCTCGGGTTGTTTTCTAATTTTTTCTGTTTTATTACAGATTTTAATATTTCTTCTTGAATCAATTATTTGTATTATACACATTTTAAGTCGGCGCGTAGCGTTTTTTCTAGTTAGAACACTGTAAAGTTTATATTTTCTCCTATATAAAAGTGAAGGAAATTCTTATTTTTTCCCATATAGGAGTAAAGGTTCCGCGTTTTATGGCGATGACACATGCTAGTCAAAGAACGAGTATCGTCCTTTTTCGTCCGAACGTCATGTTAAACTCTTCTAAACACATCTTATAGAGATTGCCAAGAAATGGTGGAAAAATGTTTACCGTCATCAGTCAGTAATGCGCGGGATATTATAGTTAGACACGTGTTTGCAATAGCGACGTGTGCGTGTGTGAAGAGTGCAGTTTGACCCATTTTGATCTATATAGAATAATTGGTGACGATAAGAAACTATGTGAACACCTATGCCACCATATTTTAATAAAGACTGAAACTACGAGCGTGCATGGTCTGAGACATTCGATCATCCGTGCCTCGCTTTGGACGCGGTGCAGACCATTTCGACGGCTGTCTTGCTACACATTTGTGTGTTTATTAAGCTGCACCAAGACGAAGCCAAGCGCCTCCATTATTTTATACAAGCTGCAGCGAAACTGTATGCACCAAATTATTTGGTGAATAAATTTTAATGAAGTGAAACGTCGCTTCTATGAGGTGAGCTTTTGTTCCATGTGTTAGGAAACGAAAACGCTAAGTTACTAGTTTGCAATAGCGACGTAGCATGTGTGATAGGGGTCCGCTATACACCCCAACAATGAAGCCATCGGTTAGGCCGAGAACCTAGGTTAGGGAAGCAAGGTAGATTCTGTTAGCAAATATAGGTCCTTAGAAGAACCCAGCTCGCCTTACCTACCTAACCTTGGTTTTCGGCCTAGCCAATGGCTTCACTGTTGGCGAACTGCCTCGGTCGACTTGAAAGAATTATTTAACCTTGCTCATGTTTTATTCTGTTCTTCATTTTCTTTCTCGACTTGCTGTTCCCATGCACATAAATCCTGTGTGGGAGCACCATTGTGCATGGGCATAGGCCTAGTATATATCCGTTGCTCTTTCTCTGCGATATTGTTCTGCTCGGAAACGGAGGCTTTAACTTTCTGACTATAGCTAACTAAATTAATGAACACTCTTTGGTCGTCCACGGTGCTTGCACACGGCGGCCTCACAGGACTCCGCTACCTACCCGCAGTAGCAAGATGCTTGGGTGCCACATTCGCACAACGCACAATTTATGTTAGTACCGGAGATCACTTTTCTTACGACAGGTGAATTCTTGTCGCTGTGCTTATCTTGTTGTGTCGGCATTTCCAGCGTGTAGACGCTTTTACGGGGGTTCTGACCTTAACCAGAAATAGGGAATGTCGGAGGTCGCAGTTGTCGGATAAGCCTTCCGTCTCTGACGGAGTTGCTGCAGCATTTTGTGGTAGACCGCTGCCGTACTGCTCTGCGGTCAGCGGGCATACATATGTGTCTCGTCCGAACCAGTGAATGTAGATTCTTCGGTTGGGGAATGAATTCAAGTTGTCTCTATCTTTACTTTATGCATCTATATTTGATGCGGTCATGATGGTGAACTTGGAAATATAAAAACAATATGATGATCATCATTGTGTATTTGTATATTTATACATTCATATATACTGTATAATTGTATCTTTCGTGTCACGCTCGGAACAAAATAGATGAGTGAAAAATAAGCCGGGTTGTGGAGACGCTATCGTGCTTTGGTGGAAACTGTTTGGAGAAAATTTCACCACGTTGCAGAAGATGATCTGAGTTAAAAATCAGTAAAATTGAATGCACTTCATCTTTGCCAAAGTTGAAATCCAACAAGTGAAAGTGAAATTGTATATTACGTACCGTACATAGACTACGCCGCTGAAATTTTATTTCAGAGATGCATGAGTGTCTATTGATTATATACAGGGTGTTGGAAAATTCATTGCAAATATTTTAACAACAAGTGAAATCATCGTGGCCGTACCCTGTAGTGTAACGTTTTTGGCAAACTTCAGCTTTCTGAGAAATTACACTCTTAATTTTTATTGGGAAAAACAATTATCTTTGTAAAAATTTTAATTTTCAAACGATTTCGACGAAAATTAGTAGTAAAGTAAACCTTCCAATGGTCTATGCGCGCATGTTGCTGAAATTTTGAAAAAGTGTAAAATAACTGGGGAAATGACGTTCAAATTCAAAATAGGCTACACAAATTAATAGTCACACTCGTGAAAAACGAGATTCCTACGATGAATGCCTATTTCAAGAACTTTCAGATGATGTAATGCATGCCAAAAAATTATCAGATTAAGTGCATTTGCGAGGAGGAAAACTGATATAAGTTCACCAGTATTGACGTGCCACCTCATGTTGCCCTGTCTGCACCAGATAGGCAGGGCTAGACGAACGTCAGTGTAGCGGTAGGTGATTGTACTACGTTTGAGGAGGATTATTTTTATAAAACACAAGTTGTACTAATTAGAGTTATTATGCATGGAAAAATTTACAAAACTAAATCACATTCTGCTCCTTCAACTTTTTTGATTTAGGCCACAGTTTTTGAGATAATGGGAAGTATATACCGGGTGTTTTATAGTCAGATAAATTTCAACCATAGGTAGAAAAACTCAAAATAAATCTATTTTTAAAAAAGGATAAAATGCCCAAAACTCCTTAGTTTTCGAGTTATAATGGCTTAAAGAAAGCTTTAAGTAGGATACTAAGTTCCAACCCCCCCCCCAATGTTA
The DNA here is from genome assembly GCA_001587735.2 of Parhyale hawaiensis. Lineage (NCBI taxonomy): Eukaryota > Metazoa > Arthropoda > Malacostraca > Amphipoda > Hyalidae > Parhyale > Parhyale hawaiensis. The sequence goes on along the minus strand of LQNS02278091.1, from coordinate 40,502,149 downwards.
GCGCTAAATTTCATCGTTCAGCACGTTTTCCAGCCACATTTCTGCCCATGCCTTTACACTGTATCGATGTTGATGATTATTTGGGGGAATGACAGGAGGATTATTAGGCTTGAGCTCAATGATTATTATTGTGAATGACAAAAACCCCTTCGCCAGTAAACTACGCTTCATCTGTGGAAAAGAATCAGTTTGGAGAAGTTGAGATCACTTGTTCTCTGTTGCATGAGCCACTCTGAAAATTGTATACAAGGTCCAAAATCTGTTGGCAGCAACCCTTGCTTTTTTTTTTTTTTTGAAACGACACGAATGTAACCTCTTCACGATGTAGCGTCCGCCATACAGTTGTGTGATTACGTTAAATGCTAAGTTTGAAACTGCAGATATTTTTTCCTAACCATGAAATATCTGCAGTTTTTATTGTAAAAATAATGCAAACTGCTTTTGTGGGTTCATAAACGTGCTGAACTATCAAAACTAGTGCTAACATTGGCGCGCACATAGTAGGTATCCTACTTAGAGCTTTAATTTTCTTTAATTCATTATAACTCGAAAACTAAGAAGTTTTGGGCATTTTATTATTCATGAAAATAGACTTATTTTGAATTTTTCTACCTGTGGTTGAAATTTGTCCGCCTAAAATAAAGCACCCGATATATATATATATATTTTTTTTTAGAATAGAACTCAACGAATTTTCATGCTTAGGAATAAAACAGACAGTTTTGGAATCCTTGAAACGTTCTTAGCAATAGAACGCAGCTGGAATTTTAATTTTCTAATTCGTTTTCTTTTGATTTGCCATTTTCGATCGCAAACAGAAATATAGCAAAAAAATCGATTTTGAGCTGTGATAAAACTAAATATGCGAGCAAAAATGGAAAATCCGGCTGTGTTGTTTTGTTAGGAATGTTTCAAGGATTCCAAAACAGTCTTTGTTATTTTCTTAGCATGAAAACTCATTGACTTCAATTCATTTTTAAGTGGAAAACCCACATTTTACGCGATAGGCAAATAACAAAAAAATATGGCGGTGAAATGTCATGTAATGCACTTATTTGCTCTGTGAATGAAATTTGAATGCTGTATTCATGTTGTATTAACATCTACAAATAATATGCATGCCTCTTTTCAGGATTTTTTACCCCTATCGGCTTTGGTTAGGACCCCTCTTTGGGTTCTAGTGCCCAAAACCCCATTAAAGTTTTAAGACACAAACCCGATTTTTCGTAACTTTATTTGTGGACCGAATGTTCGGAAATTTGATCATTATGCGTATTTAAAAATAAAAACATATTTTACTCGACAACTATTTTCATTTATGGCTAAGTTTTTGACATGATGGGAAATATATATTTTACTGAATTTCAAAGGAATAGAACTAAATGAGTTTTCATGCTAGGAAAAAAAAGACAGTTTTGGAATTCTTGAAACATTTCTACAAAACTGTGGATGCAGATTTTCCGTTTTTGCCAACATTTTTTTTACCACTGCTCAAAACCAAAAATTCAGCTTTTGTTCTACTTACTATATTTCAGTTACCGATCGAAAATCGCATTGAAAATAAAACATAGAAAATGGAAAAATCCGGCTGTGTAGTTTCGTTAGAAATGCTTTAAGGATTCCAAAGCTGTCATTATTTCTTTCCTAGCATGAAAACTCATTAAGTTTCATTCGTTTGAAATTTTTAAAAAATATATAAAAATTCCCCATTATCTCAAAAAAAGGCCTAAATCAAAAAAGTTGTATGAGCAAAATGTGTTTCTCTTGCAAATATACATATACTGTGCAAATTTCAAAACAATCTATCCACAATCGACAATTTTGACCCCCCCTTTGGACCCCTCTTTTGGGGGTTCTAGTGCCCCCAGCCCCATAAAATTTTAGGACACACTTTCTCACTACGTAATGACTCTTTTTTTTCAGGAAAAAAATTTATAATTATGACCAAAATGGCTGGCTTGACTCCCTTAACTTTAGCTTGGGTTAGGCCTCTGGGACTTCTTCCCTATGAAGCTCATGTCTCGTCTTTCATTATTTATATTCGTTTCAAAAATCGGTTATTTTACTTCTCTTTCCTGTCAGATTCCCTGTTTCCGTGAATGGGTTTGTCCTTAATTTCGTTGGATTCACTTTATGTCCCCTTTTTTCCATTGCTTAATCCAAGTGAAGTCTGTGAATAGGGAGGCTGCGACAGGAATTGTAAAATTGTTATCTACCTGTCATTGTGGAAGGGCTAAATTTTGAATCACATTAATAAGCAAAATGTTTGGACACAATCAGTTAAATAAGAGCGAGATGGTCACCTACGGTACTTATTTACCTCGTGCTTTCTATAGCTATAATAGTGTTTACGAGAAGCGATTTTATACCCATGTTTGGACATGTACGGAAAAATTTTTTTATGCCCTTATGCGAAAGTACTGGCAACGCATTGAGCTGCTATTACTGACCCTCACTACACAGGAGTTGAATGTTTCACTAAATTGAACTCTGACTCTTTTATTTAATGTACGGCTTCAGGCTTCCGTAATCCGCTGTAGACCTCTATATAATTCAATCCATTATATCTCTCGTTAAGTTATGTTTTTATATTTTGTGTTTTTCAGGGAGCTACGGCGTGGCGAGTTCAAAGCTCTCAAGTAGCGTCCTGAGCCGTGCCTGGTGAGTCGAGATGCGTTTGAATGTTACACACCTCCTCTTCATAGCAATGCAAGATATGCCTCGCTCTAAGAACAACTTGCATAAAGAATAAACGTTAGTGATTTGCAAGGTCTCGCTGAAGCAACAAATATCTATATAATTGTTATGTGAGACTTTAATATCGCACACGTATCTTCCATTCAACTATTTCTATTATGTTTTCCCAGAAAACCTCAAGAGGCATAGGAAGGACCATAGGGCTATAGGGTTAGGTTAGTTAGGTTCGCAGAAGCGCCCCCAGCCATTAGTTTGGCCTTCGGGACGTCTGTCTTTCGTGCCCACTTTGCTTCCTTTTGATTTCATATTCCTACTGATTCAATTTCATTCGTTCTTCCTCTTCTTTCCCGACTTGCTGTTCCGATACTCGTTGATTCTGTGTGGGAATATTCTCGAGCATGGGTTCCACGTGTCTGTCGTCATGCTACGTGTCCTTTCTTTCTTCCTCGTTGACATCGTCTTCGTGCGGAAACGGGGACTTAAATCAATGACTTTAATTAACGGCATTATTTTCTCTCTGCATTATTCCGTTCATGCACTTGGGCGTGATATGATTTAAGGTGTTACTTATTAACAAAGACCCATTTACTTTTTAAGGGTAGAATCCCTCAACTCAGTTTGTTTGTTGCCTGCTTGGTCTCTCTGCTCTCCTTTCAGAAATTTGACAAAATTCAATTGCACGATAATTCAGCTGCTGCTTTGTCCGTTTTGCTATACAAGCATTGAAGGCGTCTGAAATACCTTTTAATGGTAACATAGGGAGTAGTTTCACTTCCTTCTCACATCAAAGCGTTATTTGCTCTAAGCTCATTAGGCAGAAATTAAATAGAGCATTAGCGACGGGATAAGAAATAAATTTCCTTAAAGATAAACTCCAATTAAAGAAAGCGGGGATTTCGTTCAATCAATTATTAATTGTGGCTTTCAGGACGGCAGCAACTTTTAATTATCACCCGCGAACGGAGTGAGTGAGGTGATAATGTTTTCGTTGAAGATTTAGGTATATAACTATATTTGTAAATATATAAGTATATGTATTTGTCTGTCCACCCAAAAAAGTGGTCTGAGTTGAGCAATGTTCATAATTTTTTTGTAGGGAATTGGGTGGATTGACCTAGATGTGACCCATACCAAAGCACTTGGCCTAGCTGGCCATCAAAAATAATTGCGCTGAATTTTCCTCCACCCCGGCGAATTTGCCTCCACCGCGGCAGATCGTCGAGGCAGTTTATTTTTCCTATGGTATTATTGAACGAGTTATTATATTCACTAGCTTTATGCCTCTATTTTTCGCGGGTCAAAGTCTAACGCTCTCAATTTCTGAGGTTCTCGCATTCGCTCGTTTCTTTCTACAGACGTGAATATCAAGAAACACAGCCTGCTTATGTAGTTAACCATTGACGGACATGTCGGGATTTCCTTTATCCGGCTTATCCTGTACATACAAACAGATACAGTTGGCAGCTTTCCTGATATGCGAAAAAATTATCAACATCAAAGCGAGTGTGAAGGCGTGTTCGAGTGGGACATAAACTCAATGTGTTTAGTTTAAATGGAGCGGTAAATGGAGCGGGAAGTCAGTTTAGACCGTTCTTTTCGCCACTTTGACTCGAGTTTAAAACCCCCTCAGGGGTATAGGATGGGCCATAGGGTTAGGTTAGTTAGGCTCACCCATCCTATGTTATGGGGCACGGCGACCCAAGGGGGCTCGTGTAAGTTACCCTAGCCATTAGCTAGGCCTTCGGTAAGTCTGTCTTTCGTGCCCACTTTGCTTCCTTCAATTTTCATACTCCTACTTCCTCTTCTCTCCCGACTTGCTGCTCTCATACCCGTTGATCCTCTGTGGGAACACCTTCGTGCATATGTTCCCCGTTTCTATGTTGTTGTAGTTACGTGGGGGGCGGCTCCGGAGGGGGTCGGGCGTGTGGCGGAAGGTATGAGAAGGAAGGTAGGGAAGACAAGAAGTCATGCACAGATAGAGGGCTGTCCCATAGAGA
>LQNS02278091.1:40366425-40376740 GCA_001587735.2 Parhyale hawaiensis | reverse complement strand
TTTCCGTTAAGGGTCCTTAACTCTCCGCGAGAGAAATGGCGAAATTTTTCAACTATTTTTGGGTTATTTAGTCTTCTTTTGTCCAGTTCCTCTAGAATTTTACATCTTGATGAAGTGCTAACTCATCCAGAGAGGTAAATCCTATTAATGGTCTAGAAGCTGGGCCCGTCTGCTACATAAAAAAAAATTTACCCCATCTGGCGACCACAGATCTTGACCTTGCGTGCTGGTGCAACAGGATAAGCACTATTCCAGACCTGCTATATTACTATGAAATTTGACAAAAATCGAGGTCTACCACGAATCTTCAAGAAGAACCAGAGAATTGGAGCAGGCAACTCCAGTGCTCACTATGTTAGTAATAACGACTTATTTAGACTTGGTCAACAGAACCACCCACGTCTCCACAACAACGAGAAAGCCTTTCCTGACAGAGTGGTAAGCACTTAAAATTACTTTGCTGTGTGTGTCATATTATACGGTCTCCTCTAATCACACACAAAATTAAACCTCCAGGGGTGGTCGCACGGCATCCTACCTACAGGCAACTGCTCCCATTGCTTTTACACGATTAAGCAAATGTCTAACGAACAGGCTCCCTAAAGGGATTCCATTACTTAAATTCAGTAACTCAAATGAGTACAGGGGAAAGCGGTTGCCTGCAGTCAGCCGGTGAGCGGTTTGCTTGTTCTGCCTTCTGTCAGGGAAGCTGCCAACTTTAAACTACGGGCCTTCACGAACAAGAATAGCACTTCCAAGGGCCAGCACTCTCCATGAAGGAACTCCAAAAACCCTCCCTGCGCCGCTCTCGCTTTGCTGTGGGTATATCAGTGCTACCGACAGAGGTAGGCCTACTCTGCGGAGCAAGTCACTGCAAATAGATTGAATGTTTCAATGAACACTTTTGCAGTGGTGAAGCGAAGCAGAGTACCTCTGGAATTTCATACCTTCGCAAAGCCCATTCTTTTTGGAGACCTCAATGACTAATCGCTCGTCGTACAACTCAGGTGAAGCTGGAGTGTGCTGGCCGGCCTCATATAGTCTGCAAGGATGAGGATTACAAGGAGGCATGACCAGATAAAAAAAATCTGAGACTTCATCTAAACACCACAGAAACGCCTAACAGCAAACTCAGCTCAGATTTTGGCATGAATACTGAGGAAATACCTCACAAATCATGGGAAAATGATGGAATTTTGAAAAAATTTGAAAGAGTAGCTACCGTACTTATCTGTCTTTTATGAGTGTGACGACTCTGACCTGTCCTCTTGTCATGGAGAAGCCTCGGCTATGCGAGTCAACGTGCTCCCGACAGAGGTACTCTGCTTTGCTTCACCACTGCAAAAGTGTTCATTGGAACATTCAATCTCTTTTTATATGTCAAAGGAATGCAACTCGAAAGTTTGTGCTCAGGTGTGAGAATGTTGACTTACAATATACGGACATGAGAAATTCAGTTTCTTTTCAAAGACGTCTAAAAATAATAATTTCCGGTCAGTTTCAGTTTCTAGAGTGAAGTTTGTTATATCTATTAGCTATAGGTATCATGTCTGCTCTTGCAGTTGAATGTAGTAATTCTAAAAGGACTCGGCATATTGTTCGTAGCGTACAAGTATAAATGTATCATACAAATATCTACTATCTATAATAATGTTTTATATTTGGAGGACAGTTTTGTATACAGGTTTCTTCAAATTTCTCAGTGGCTCGCTACGACAGAACACCTCTGTCGGTTGCACCACACCCGCGCCCAACTCTGGGGGCGTCTAAATGGTAGTTTAGACCGTTTCTTTGTGTAACCCTCATTAGCTATAGGCAGCTTTTGGTGTTCTATCTTTTTTTTTTCAGGCTCCGCCCACCTGGTACCTCAGGAGCCCAGCAACAGCACTCCTCATTCCGTTACGACTCTTGCTACTGTCAACATCTACTACTGTGCTCTGGTCTTAGCTGCTGCTCTGTGCTTACCTATCGATCTTAGAGTTTGGGAAATACTTCCCTTGCTGGTTGTTAGTGCTCTAATACGTTTTTTTTTGTGTTTGGAAATGTGTTTTTACCGTTTTTAGTGATACGTTTTGAAGACTGTGTATGATGTGTGATCGACCTAGGAGACCGCCATCTTGAATCCTTTACGTATGTCTCCTTGTGTTCACAGAGCTGCAGCAGTGTTTTCTTCTTGAAGACGAGTGACAGTGATGGTGTTAAGTGATTTTGTGTTTTGAATGAAATTAACGTAAATTGTTTTTTCCTCAAAATAGAGGAATAAATACTTGGTGGTGGTAGGCTCTTGTGCCCCAAAAAATCCAACAAGTATATTTTTTGCTTAAATACTTCGTGGTAGGCCCTAGTGGCCCTAACAATTCCTTGAAGTATATTGCCTTATGATTTTGCCATTGTTGCGGTGGTGGTCCTTACGGCCTTACCTTGCCACCTATAGCTTCAAGCCTGGATGTTTGGCTTCTTGTTGCCCTAACAATCCCATCTAGCTCAGGTGGCAGGCACTTGTGCCCTAAGAATTCCACCAAATCTATTGTTGCTTTCTAAATTGAAGCTAACATAAATTTTTACCTCGGAATAGAGGAATATTGATAAATAGCGTCGACCGGGGAGATTCATTGCACTTCGTACGCCGGGGTGAATAATCGCAGTCGACTTTTCACCTCAAAAATGAAAAAATAGAAGAAAACTGAATGCACCATCGGAAATCCCATCCTTTTCTCTATAAAATGATGTATTTATTTAGCCTATTTAAGTTCGCTCGATTTTGTTGTGTTTATTTACTGATGAAAAACAGTCACAGTTTTCCACTGCAAAAAACTTTTTTCGCGAGTGTCGCGAAAGTCCCGCAACTTTGATGCTGGAGACCAAAGTTTCTGGTAAAATTTGTTCAAATTTAGCAGAAACGCAGCTAAAGGACCCACAATGAATGTGTTGAAAGCATTTTGCTGTAATGCCTCTGGTCCATTAGTTATAATGAATTTAGTGAGTGCGATGATTCACCCCGTCTGGGGTGAAAAATCACACTTGCAAAATTGCATTTTATAAGTTTTTCATGGCTCAGAATGTATCAGTATTGCTTTTCAAACCATTTAGCATCATTTCTAATGCAATATCTGTTTATTTCAGATAGGTTACGTTTGACGATCGATTATCTTTTTATCCATTATTCATAGTGTAGTGTGGTTCAAATAAAAAATTGGACAATGAACATCCAAGCAAATGCTATAAATAATGTAAGGAAACTAATGCTCATGAATGAAAGAGAAATGTCTGTGCAATCATAGATAGATGTCTTAGAGCCCTGCAATAGGGCTTTGTACATGAAAAAAAAAAGTTGTAAGGAGTGGTGAACAATCAATTTTTTTTTTCTTGTCAAAAAAAACTTCATCTGGGCAAAAAAAAAAAAAATGCAGTGAAAAGTGAAATAGAGCATATATACCACCATCTATATCATTCAATATGATGAGCTTCCACTTGGAGATATTATAGACTCTGTTAAAAAATATGTGAAATTTCAGTGCTAAAAAAAACTATTCATTTTTTTATATGTGAAATTTCAGTGCTAAAATTTTTTTCGTGTCTTGTTTTTTGTGCGGTGTCATAGGACAGCCTTTTCTACTAATTAGTATCGTATCTCTTTTGTACTAAGTTACTACTAACTTAGCTCCCGCAGGCAAGGCTCGTGTGCGACAGCAGATGAGATGCACAAGACACTCGACACCGACCGATAAGCTCAAGCGACAGCCTGTCAATCATGCTGTCAACCTGTCAAGAGTCATCAATCACACTCAAGCGAGAGCCTGTCACCCTGTCAATCATTCTCTCAAATGTGTCAATCATCCTGTCAATCATTAATCAAGGGGGAGCAGAAGTTACTCCATCAAATTAAAGTTTTATCAATAGGTAGTCCACAAACACATGTTATAATATACGAAATATACATATACATGCCGGGAAATTTACATACCTACATACCAACCTGCATGGAAGCATCTTATATAGTTTCCTAGCAGTTTGTTTTCGTTTTAGTAACATTTTAACCCATTTTTTACTATTATTATTGCACTGCGATTTTCCACCCCAACAATGTACATAACTCACCCCGTTTTACAGTGAGAAGTCCATCGCGTGGTTTTCCGTTAACTTCAATACAAAAAAAAACGTACATCTCTACAAATTGACATGAACGTACCTTGAAACATCATATTCAAGTGTGAAAAGTTTCAACTTCCGAGCCCCAGCCGTTTTTTAGTAATTTTAAAGTATGCGGAAAATGCGATGAATCACCCCGGTCGACGCTACTTGTTGGTGGTAGGCACTTGTGCTGCAAAAAATCCAACAAGTAGACTATATTGTTTTGCTTAAATACTTTGTGGTAGACCCCAGTGGCCCTAACAATTTCGGGAAGTATATTGCCCTAGGAATGTTACTTCCTTTGCAGTGGTGGCCCTTACGGCCCTTGTTCTGTGCCACCTGTTAATGTAACATCAACTACTGGATGGTTGGCCTTTGTTCAAGTTTGTTGCCCTAACAATTTCATCTAGCACAGTGATACATTTAGGTGGTAGACACTTGTGCCCCAAGAATTCCACCTAATAACTATATTGTTGCCATAAGTCTTGGTCGGTAGGCCACAGTGCCCTAACAATTCCGCTAAGCATATATAATTATACTTGCTTGGTTAGGCTGGACTCTTAAGAAAGGCCGCCTTGCATCTGTTGCCTGTAACTATATTCTAACTTGGTTGGTAGGCCTTAGTGCCCTAACAAGTCCGCCAAGTATAGGTACATTATCTCTGGGCTGGTTAGGCCGGATGGTAGCTATTGAAAGGCCGCCAGTCACACAGATTCACACCTTGGTTGGTAGGCCCTAATGCCCTAACAAGTCCGCCAAGCACGCACACTACACACTTGGTTGGTAGGCCTTAGTGCCCTAACAATCCACCAAGCTTATCGTTATACTTGCTTCATTAGGCCATGCATCCTCGCAGACCGTCAAGCATGTATATACCTATATACCTTCTTGGTTGATATGCCTTAATGCTTATCTAAACAACAAGAACGTTTTTTCCAACTATTGGGTTGATCCCCAATAGTGGGAAAAGCCTAAATCGGCCAGATTCTTGATCTGAGATAATTCAAAGATGGCGCCCAGGCGCCGGTAAGCCAGCAAAAAAGTAGGTTAATTCCCTAGATAGAAGGGGGCAGGAAGCCTGTGCCTTCCCTGGTTGGGCCTACTTATTCTCAGTCACACAGCCCCGAGTGCAACTATCGGACTATGATCTTAAATCCAGAGTCGCATAGGGACGTCTACCCAGTCAAGGCTTGAGCCAGATAACAGCTTAAATCTGCTGTATTGATGTACACTAATATGGAAGTGTAACAGGCTTAGATACCTACTGGGTCTGTCACTAGGAGACTAGGTGCAGATAAAACCTGGAGTGGTGGGCCACTGTTCAGAAAGAACTATAGAAAATCCTTTTCTACGAGCTTCCAGATTATTCCGTTTTGATTCAAGCCCAGAGCCCCAGATAAACTCAGAGCTAAAAAAAAAAGCGTCCTACTTCCCCCATTCACAGTGTCATCTTGACCTTGTGCCGTAGGGGAATATCTTGGTCAACCATAGAGTAATTGGGATCAGTCTTGAGGATCCTGTCCTAGTTGTTCTCTTACAACGGTAGAAAGCAATGGAGCTGCAAGCAGGTGTCCTCATCAACATCAGGGAATGGTCCTTCTCCATTACTAGCGTATAAAAAGACACCAGGCCTAGGGTTCCCAGGCCTAAGAGTAACTCCCTCGGTTTTCTCAGTGGGAAGATTACCATAGTTAGGGAAGTTCCGGGAATTCAAGTGTGAGCTTCCTAGAATTAGGAGGGGTTATTTCGTCTCTGGATCTGTTCAACCGAGCAGACAGTTCAGGAGGTGGGTTAGTCTGGATAGTGGCCTTAAGCCTCTGAGGATTCTTCCTCTAGGAACCTCGAATCCAGGACCCTTGGTGAAGAAATCTCAGCCTAACGGCAGAGAAAATCCGGGGGGAAACTACCAGAGTAAATTCTGGGTTACTACAGGTACCGGTAGTCATCCCGGCAAGAGACCAGTTAACTCGGTAAGGAAGATGGAGCATGGTTTTTCAGTTCAAACTGAAAAACCAGCTCTCTCGGAGATGGATCCCTGCTACATATGGGCAGTTTTCAGATTGATCCAAAATGGGTTCCGGAAAGGATTGGAAAATCTTCCGGTTCTAGAAAAAGCCAGACAAAAGCAATACCTGTAGACCAAAGGGCAGAGAAGGATCTCAACTAAAAGCGATTTGTGCGCTGGCTAACCTTCAACCCGCACGTAAGGTTGGAGCAGCAAGAAGACTGGTTAGAACAGTATTGTCCTAACAGAGTTTTTCCATAGATTTATTCCGTGACAATCCAGGAAGGCCTGTTATAGTCTAGGGTACAGAGGGGTGATTTTGCCACAAAAGCAGTTTTTTTGAATGTCTCAAAAATACGGTGAGGATAATGGCAAATGTTAGTGCAGTTTATATACATTCAGGGTTTTGGCCATAAGTATGCAGCATTGATTTTTTTTCTAAAATTTTTTTTTGACCTGTAATAAGGACTTGAAAAAAGTGGCACACGCGGCGAAAACACCCCGCTATCGGGGTGATTTTGCCACCCCCATTATTTGTTAAATAGAACGGGGTGATTTTGCCGCGGTGTGAATTCGCTGCGGGTGTTTTTTTTTTCATTACTATTATTATTTACTGTCCCTCCCCCTCCCTATAGCAATGAAATGCATCTTAAATAGCCTAATTTGATCCTTAGTAACTCCTCTATCACTGGACACTTCCAGATTTCCTGTATGTCAGTTTCATCTTTAGATATAGGCTCTATAAGGAAAAAAAACACCCGTGGCGAATTCACCCCACGGCGAAATCACCCCGTCTTACCCTATGTTTTAGCTGAAGGTCAGGGGTACGGCAACTCACAAGAGATGGTTGCTAGGTACCCTCAATGCCAAGACGTGACTTACTGTCACTACCAGGCCAATGTTGAAACACCTGGATTGTCTGAAGAAAAGATCACCAAGAACAAGAGAATAAGTTAGTTCATATCAGGATCATTCGCACCAGCAACTCATGGGAAGGCCATGAAACCCCTCCCTGCTCCGCCTTGGGTATGTCTGTGCTACCGACAGAGGTGTTCTGTTGGAGCGAGCCACTGAGAAAAGATACAGTGTTGCAACGAATTTTTCTCAGTGGCAAGTGAAGACAGAACACTTCTGGAGGATGAGAATAACCCAAAGCCTCTTCAGTTTCATGGCCTAGGGTGAAGTTGATATATTGGTGTGCTCGTCGTGCCAGAATGAGGAGTTCTGCTGCTGGGCTCCTGAGGTACCAGGTGGGCGGGGCCTGGAATAAAAAAGATAGAACACCAAAAGCTGTCTATAATGAGGGTTACGCCTCAAAACTGTCCAAACTACCATTTAGACGCCCCCAGAGTTGGGCGCTGACGCGGGTCTGGTGCAACCGACAGATGTGTTCTGTCTTCGCTTGCCACTGAAAAAAATTCGTTGCAACACTCTATCCATTGTTCCCAAAAACGTTTATCAAGGGTGAGAATGCTGATCCCATTGCTAAGCCATCTGTTTGTTTATAAAGCTTTCCGTCAAACTTAAAATGAGTATCTAGTAGGGTTAATTCGAGCAGTTTTCTTAATCGTTCCACTGAAAATTAAGAAAAGACTTTTCGTCAAATATTTTATCTGGAACTACTTTAATTGCTTCTAGTACAGGAATCTATAGCTACTGGTGTCAAAAGATTCTATATCTTAGCTACACATGAACAGGTTATTAGTATTGGTTATGTCTTTCACTTTCCTAACAAAATCATAAGATTGCTTGGGGATAAATATGTTTTCAGCAGATGGTGACAGCAGAGGAACTAATAATTTGTCCAACTTGAAATTATACGTTCTGCAGGCCATTGCAAGTGCAAAGATCTTTTTCATATGTATCTTGGTGCTTCTTTTCCTACTAAAAATATAGTTCCCTGGGAACATCATCTATTGTTGAAGCTCTAATAATTTGTTGAGTCGTTGGTGCTATTGGTGTGCTGTTTGCTCTTAGCTAATTCTTTATAGCTGCTTCTTTTGTGCTCTCATATATATTTATCTAGCTCTCATATATATTTATCTAGCTGTTGTGTAGCAATGGTTTCTCCAATTGTGTGCAGGTTGTGACAAACATAACATGTTTCCTGATGTATTGCACCAGAGAGAGCTTGGTAGCATTCCATCATTGCAGTTCAAAAAGAAATCCTTGCAGTGGCTCTACAGTCAACCTGGTACAATTACAGGAGAAACTCTGATGACCTCAGTAGCTACTGCTGAGGGTCCTTTCAACACACATCACAATCCATCTGTGAGTATGTTCTCATCTTTAGATTTTAATAAAAAAAAAACAGCAAGCGTGTACTATTAGGTATGGTAGCTACTTCTGTTGTCAAGTGGGCTTCTTAGTTCACTTTATATGCAGAGTTGAATTTTGCATCTCTTCAAATAGCTCTGCAGGTAGTTACCTGATTAATAAAGGTCTTATACAGGTATCTCTTCTTAGTTCCAGATTTATGTATTTCTGCACTACTGGGTGTATTTAAATGATGAATTGGGACTGTTTTTAATTTATAATTTTATAAAGGAGAGGTTTGTGGCTTTTTGTTTGAAATTAAAAATATAGCATTTCTAGTTGATGGAATCAACAGCTAGCTATTAACCATATAAAATGTGTGGGTTCTTACATTTCTATTGTAGCTACTAGCTACATTTTCCACCATTTTCCTCTCTCAAAACACTGTAGTTGTGTCTAGAGAGACTTTAACAACTTGTATAACAAATAATTATGATTACCTTGTTGTGCCATGTGTGTGGTATCTATCAGTGAGAGCTGCCATTCTTTACATGTGGAGATGTGTTATCAGGTAGGGCCTAAAAAATGTAGTGAAATTTTTGTTCTGAATAACCTGACAGAAATATACAAGAACTCTGATGAGTGATAGCTATCTAATAACACAATATTTTCAATTATCTACTAGCCTACCCTTATTTATAGATCCAGCTTGAACTATTACATTGAAAAATATGTGCTAGTACAGTAAGAAAGTAATAAAGATTATTACTGCATAGACTACGATAACTACTGTGCATATTTACAGGCCTCAATTGTTGTATCTGCTGATTTGGAGGGAGGTAAAGGCCGCTACATGCTCACGGGCCACTATGACGGCAGTATTGCCATACACGACCTCCTCAACACTGTCGAGCACAGTATTGGCCCGGTGACGCGCCAGGTTTACCCATGCATATCCTTTGTCAAGTCTACTCGCTCATTTGCTCACAAGACTCCAGTGAGTATTGTGTTTACAAATTTCATTGCTGGTTAATACTGTCTATTAGTAAAGTTTGTCAGACTTGTGGCTGTTATTCTAGAAAGTAGGTAGATGTGAAATGTAAAGATGGATTTCTAAAAGCAAAATCTCCACTCCCATTCACCTCCCCACCTATAGCTCCCATTTTTACCTGACCTCCTCAAGGGGCATAGGCTAGGATATGCCATAGGGTTAGGTTTGTTACATTTGCCCATCGTATGTTTTGGAAAGCAGCACCCCAGGGAATTTGTGTTGGTTACCGTAGCCATGAGGTAGGTCTTCGTGACGTCTGTCTTTCGTGCCTACTTTACTTCCTTCCTGATTTCATACTCTTACTGATCTTACTTTCCTTTGTTCTTCTGCTTCTTTTCCGATTTGCTATTCCCATTGGATTAGATACCTATCTACCAACTAGAAGTAAAATATTCAATATACCAGGTAAATAAGTGGGTTGATAAAAGTGTAGTTACTGTTAGAGAAATTATGATGCCATTGCCTCTCAAGATAGTGTCAAAAGATAGCCTACTTTCTAAGATGAAAATTTCTGTTTTCTAGCACAAAACCAATGTTTTCCCTATTGTTTAGTTAGGTAGAGATCGGACAATAGAAAATGGAGAGTCCAGCATTGTAGTTTCACTAGTTTGGTTAAGACTGTTTCAAGGATTCCAAAACTGTTATTGTTTTTATTTTAGCATGTAAACTCATTGAGTTCTATTCCTTTGAAATTTTGAAAAAAGTGCCTGGGTATAGCCTATATTTATATATTTCTCAGTGGCACGCTCCGACAGAACACCTTCTGTCGGTAGCACCAGACCCGCAACAGCGCCCAACTCTGGGGCGTCTAAATGGTAGTTTAGAACCGTTCTGAGGCGTTACCCTCCTTAAAGACAGCTTTTGGTGTTCTA
>LQNS02278091.1:40304216-40322676 GCA_001587735.2 Parhyale hawaiensis | reverse complement strand
GGGACATACAATGAAACACATCTTTGGAGCGGGCCTCGCAGGTCCCTCTGATCTTCTTCGGTTAATACTAATAAGAGTTTATTATGAGCTTGGTCTCGGAACGAATAAATTCGTAAGTCAAAGCACCACTGCAGTCTATACAATAGTGGTCCCACAAAAATACATTTACAACGATACTTAAAGTTCTATTGACTACAAACAAAACTACACACATTACACATAGCCCTATAAGCATATAAAGGCACTGCTTGTTACAAATTACAAAAAGCCCGCGTCAATGCATGTCGATACATAAATCTGCGAAGCCATCGTTAACGATCGAAATATCAAGTTTTAGGTAACAATAGATTTCTTTCACAAATGCATACTCACAATGTAAACTGTGCTCCCACAAATTCAGAGTTGCACCCAGTTACGTGAGAGCGCAAATATCAGTTATACTTCGTTACATCAACAGCAGAGATTCTCAAATTTCTCTAAGTCTTAAAGTCAGTTCACGTGAAAGTCAAATGAAAATTTTCTTCCAACGCGGAGTCCCAATGTTGTGTTGAGTCCTTACTGCCAAACTGAACTGTATCTACCAAACGACTTAATGTCTTAGTCGTCAAGTGAGTCGGCATAGTACACGTCACTAGTTACTACCCGCGAACGAAGTGAGAGAGGTGATAATGCTTTCTTTCAGTATATACAGTAGGTACATAATCCCCTATATGCTTGTAATTTTTTCACCCAAAAACTGGTGCAAGGATTTGAGCTATCATTACGATATCTTGCAGACAGTCAGGTGGGTTGACCTATACGTCAAAAATGCCAAAACTACTGATTTGAGATGGTGCGGGTGATGGTCTTACACCACGAGGCGTTCTCCTGCAGGGTCTAACATAACTACAGATGTGGAGTGAATTACAGCTCAGAAGCTGTGCACATTTCCTTGTTTAAGCGGACACAGTTGAAGAACTACATTCATTGGACTGTCATGTGAACCCCCCTTTAGCGCGCTTGAACTCCTACAAAATAATGGCAGGTGCGCTATACACAAAATGACGAAAATAATATGAATACGTAAAATGTTATGGAAAGATATAATACAATGGAAAACAGACAATGCTCCTTACTTTAATTTATTCTTTACATGCAAAATAAACATACCGTATATAACCGGTGGTAATTAACTCGGCAACGATGTGTTGAAGAAATGGTGGAACCTCTGTACTGAAATGATACACCCAGCGCTTTATATATTTACTTCTCAATATCCGACCAAATTTATCTTGGGCAGGCCACAGAGAGCACCTCCACAGCGTCTAGTGGGGCCACATAATGCATTCGCACAAAACCCCGATGCGAGGATATACAGCTTGTACTTCATTCTGATACATATTCAAGCTCGGTAGCACAGATACGGTCGCCTCAACCATTCACCAGCTGCACTTCCTCGCATCAAGTGGTACGTTCGAAGGCACAGTGTGGACCCGGCGTAAGGCAGACAAAGCGTACCCTTTGAGAATCACTCATCCATGCATCTACAAACACTGTAGCCCAGAGTGAATATAATAGACAGAGCAGTCTAACGTGATGCCATAGCTGATGAGGCGAGTCGACAGTAGCGTGGCGGGGAGCCCGCCCAAATGCGAGGTGCGGTGACGTCATAGGCTGGTTAGGACTTAGTTACAATAGAGTGCAGTATGTCTCTATAATAGTCACGCTGACTGTAACCACAGGGACAATATCGAGGCACAACGATAAGAACTAACCACAGTGACTATTTCAAGGCACAACGATATGCGTTTGACGGTTAATTACAATACGAGCGACTACATAAAGCAATGCAGTAGTAATTTAAATGGAAGGAATTTGAGAGACCAGAGGGTCCCGGAAATTGACTGAAAAATGCCTTGAAGTGCGGGATATTCTAGCGATACGGCAATGGTATTATTCTGAGCTATTTTAACTTGTGATTTTGCTACAAGAGTTCTTTGTTCTACTGTATGTCAGTGGGTTAACAGCCTGTATGGCAA
The DNA here is from genome assembly GCA_001587735.2 of Parhyale hawaiensis. Classification (NCBI taxonomy): domain Eukaryota; kingdom Metazoa; phylum Arthropoda; class Malacostraca; order Amphipoda; family Hyalidae; genus Parhyale; species Parhyale hawaiensis. Next base: position 40,320,658 of record LQNS02278091.1, on the reverse strand, counting down.
AGTAGCACAGTTTGGTACAATGTTAAAGGGATTGAGTACGAGCGTAACTGTAGCTTTGCTTTTGATAGCAGAAAATTGAACCGCGGTCAAGGCATCTGGACCCAGAGTTCAATTTCCAGGTTTCTGTAAGTTGGCTGTCATTGCAGTGAGGGCTAATTGCGATTGGTTTGCATGCATGCGGAAACAACGCTAGCCTATAGATCTCTGCTCACATCTGAACTTGAAGGTCATGAATATTTGTGAAATTGTTTTATGAACAGAAAATGAAGCCACTCGTCATCTTTTCTCGGAGCCGTAGTACAAAGCACGGCTGGAGACTAGCTGCTTTGTTAAGTGATATTCTAAGACTCAGCTAAGTCATTATTTCGAGAATGATATGGAATATTTCTTCACTAACACCTGTAATTGAAAGTGCACAAATCACACCTAGTTTGCTTTAGAAAAATAAAGCGAGTGCTATTGTGCAGCCACAGTTCTGTACGCAGCGCTGCTGACTGAGTAACAGAACTTACCACACTCACGTAGCTACGTGCGAAACACTAGCAATTAACAATTATCGAAGTACCAACTGAAAACAACAGCAACCACACCTGTTCCACTACGAAAACCTTTGCCCAAAAGTAGTGAGTTTTCCCGTATTCAGACGAGTAACCCTTGTTTTGGTGAGTGCTCATACAACACGGCTACAGCAGACTGTTCCATTAGTACACGGGAACGCGAGCTGGTACTGCAACAACACTTTTTTTTTGGGTATACGCGAGAGTGTTAGCTACTTCACAGAGCAACAGCCAAAATCTACATCCACAGCAACAACGTTTCATTCATGCACGCAAGCAAGATTTTCGAATTCTTACCTAAGATTGCAAGGCACACAAAACAACACTCACAACACAGAGCACCGAGAAAAAGCGATACAATATAAGCGTGACTTAATATTACGTGAGCAAATTGTGAGATCAAGAGTTTTTCCTTAGCTTAGGGCGACTGGATGAACAGCCATGCGGTAGTGCCAATTCTACAAAGGCTTAAATGTATAAAGTTTGCTTCTGAAATGGAGGGTATTCACTTAAAGATTTAAATTCCACACAGAAAGATAGATCGATAATAAAATTTTATAGATTAGCTGTAGACCAGAGGTTCTCAAAGATCAGTTTTGTTACGGACCCCCAGTAAAGTCACCACGGATCGCCCGCCATTAAAATAGCATCAACTTAGTTTATTAGCTACGTACTGAATGAGTATTGTAGATGTCGATGGTTTCCAGGCTATTGTTTTTCAGGTAAAGCAGAACGGCAGAGGCATAACAACAGACGCCAAACATATAATTACTCCCCTCACAGTCACGTGACATCCCAGCTCAGACCATTATTCACATACAGCGAGTTTTCACCTTCAACTCTCTTCAATTTACTTCGACTCGCCCTAAATGACTATTTGCACTGAATGGTGGTTAGCATATGCTGTTCTTGCCATTATTGAAAAAATAAAATTGAAGTTTTTGTGATCAAGCAAAAGCATTTAGGGGTAACTGTACCATACTTAAAATTTGTCAGTTTCAATAAGTTGATATAAAAGTTTATTCAAGCTACTTAATCTTATAGTTTTTCTCTTATAACCATAAAATAGTCTATAATTTTATCATCTATGGGACAAAAACAACGTTATATTGCCACAGAAGCTTCAAACATATTGACGAAGTACGGGGTCTGTGCGTGAGTCATCAGGGGGTCCGCAGGTCCATATGCACCCACAATGGGAACCACTGCTATAAACGGACCCGATATATTATTATTTTTTTAATCTACTAGCTATACCAATTTGAAAGCGTTACTGCCAATGTCATTCCTAAGAAAACTGATATTTAATTGAGGTATGAAAGCTAAGTACAATAAAATAAATGTACAATGTTCATTTTCTAATAGTTGAAACGCTAGCCTAGGAACCGAAAATGGCAAAATGTTTTAGAAATAATACGAACTAGTAGCGGCATGCGGGGCGGAGTTTGCGAACTAAAATTAAATTCGTAATAGCACAGAAACTATGACAGCTACAGCTACAGTGCATGGGGTACTAGAATAGGGACATGCACTAACAAAAGAAAGTTTGTATTCACCACAGTTAACCAGGTATTCCCCAAAAACAGCGTAGCGAACCCCATTTGCATTATAGCTCTCGTTCTATGAATATCTTAACCTTCAAGTCCCTCCCATTTGACAGTTTTATATGACATAAAACACTTTATGTCATGATATTGATTTAAAACTTTATAATCTTTTAGCAAAAGGGTTGCTCTTTCACATGAAATTAGTCCCATCTCTCTGTAATGCTTTACTTTAGGAAATAATGGCGTTCGCAACCTTTACCATGGTTTGCAACTTCGCAAACTCCGCCCCGCGTGACGCTAACGTCAATTCCGCCTTATTAAACCATGTTTGCAAGTTTCATTAACATCTACCTAGAAAGCTTTTCTGGCTGCTAAAACTATCTAGATACGATAGTGACAAGATCTCATGAGAATAAAGATGATCGCAACATACCTAGTCATAGAAACTTTCTCGGCAAATCAGTAAGTTTCAACACTGATCTTAGGATTGCAACTTGGTGATAACGTATGAAAGAACGGAATCAACCGCGTCTGAATGCAGCGTATCATACCGGAGCAAGGCACTAAGTAAGGCAGTTGACTTCGGCACATACAGTACAATATGAACACAATACCTAGTCAGAATTAAGCCAGCATCTAACACAAATTTGAACAACGGTCACGGGGAAAAGCTTGGCAGTGTAATGTCAGGAGGCTGACCAAATTCAACACCTGAACACATAAGTGGTATAAGTTACGTTCTCCCACAATAATTTGCACCAGCTACCACAGGATGCACGACATGATCATCAATAGAGAGGCGTGACGAGCGCTTCCGCCGTAACGCGGTAATAAAATTACAAACAAGACTGCAGTCAACTGTTGACTAGTTTCAAGTAAGCTATACAAGGCGTGTCAAACTCACAGAAACGCCAGATCCCGTAGGCCAAGAACGTGACTGAGTGGAGTTCCAAACTTTCCAGAATATTTAGTGGGTATTGCCGTATGAATTCACTATTTCGATCTCACCAGCAAAGTCACAGAAGACAATCACCGTCACCGATCGCAACATAATCCGATTGATAGCAATTAGCTGCTCATCTAATCAGCACAAACACTGGCGACATCTCCAGAGTGAAAGAGCGTCTTACCATTACGTTCTCCCCCTCTGCCCAACCCCTCTCCCAAGTTGGCACTGGCGGACCCTGACGTTGGCAACGAGCAACAACATCGAAAAGCTAATGAGTCGTCAAAGTGTTCTCCGTTCTTTCGCGAATGAGAAGTCTGGCTTAAGCCAATTTAGCGCACAGCCATTTGATTGTGTGCTGGATCCTCACTAACAGCGGCTGATGCCCAAGCGTTATTTTACTATCGAGGTCATCACTTCTGCATTGATCAGAACAGAGTAAAAATTTACTCTCTGGTTTGAATAGAATACATAAAGGGGTATTGCAAACTTGATCAATATTTAGTTCCGAGGATTTTCGTTTCAGATGAACACTCTAGACAGAACAATGTGTGGCGACGCGTCCACAATAAAAATATGTATGGGTACGCTATCACTGTAAAAGGTAAAATATCTGTGCTTTATTTGTGACCTTGCCTTTTTTAGCATCTACGCTTGTACTTCATATATTTCACATCCAAAGGCAACAATACTGCCACAGTATACCTAGTTTTCAACTGTTGCCCCTCGTCCAGTGTAACGAGGCAGCCTAGAGACAGCAGAAACTGATCAAAGGTCACTTACAATTACAGTAGTGAATTCTGACCTCGGCATTGAAGCGCTGCTTCTAGAGCGTAAGGGCTCAATCCGCGTTCGCGAAGCGGGGCACTGCCGCAGAGGGGAGTCGCATGCCACTCAACGAGAGCGAACGCGAACAGTTGGGCGCACGACGCAAGTTAAGAGTTCACCAAGCAACCAACGCCACCACTAACGTACTGACGCTGTAATAGGTTCACGGTGGACGGGGCATTAGCAGCGGCCAACACGACGTAAAAGACGGTACCAATTTGGCAACAGTAGTTGACACTCGGCAGCAGCCAGCTGCATGTTCCCCATGGCTGTAACTAACAAAGCCACAAGCACCAGCCACTGAAAGTCCTCGCTAAGAGAACACTACCAACATTTCACTCCCGGAAGATGAATGCCATTGGTGGGGGTAGCTCGGCGTTACACAGTTAGAAAGGAGCAGTTTCAGAGATTTCAGGACCAGATGATGAGCGGCAATTCTTCAGGAGAGAACAAGCATTGCTTTTCCAATAGTACAGACGTGGACCATGGATGCCATGACTTAAGTACGCACACGCGACGTTACTTCGATATTTGCCAAGTGGAACTTTCCGTCTAAACGTCAAGAGCTCGTAAATGGAGACAAATGTCTAGGAAAAGAAATACAGTCATGCGTGACGAAAGATGCCAACAAGTAGGCTATCTCAACTGAAAAATGTCTAAATTGTATCTTATCTTTTTCCAAAAACTTTTTTCACAGCAAAAACGCAGACACTAAAAGCTGAAAAGCTTCTTTTCTTCAACAGCCACAAAAAGTCACGTCACACCCCTCGTAAGCTAGCGCCGAGAAAGATCTACCTCGTGTCTCTTGTAATAGTAATGGCAGAAGGTAGAACGTTCCTTGGTCTTCTGGAAGGAGACCCATCTAGATTTATGGACCTCAGTACCAGGTCCTTAATAGCATTTACTTCATTTTTCAAGGTCTTAAACTCCTCAGCCTGCAGGCCACACGTCTCGAGGCTCTCAACAAGTTCACTCAATCGGTTCTTCAGACGGTCATTGTGTGACGAAAGTCGGTCTCTCTGAGACTCCGTGGCTTGCAGGGCGCTGTGCAGCGAACTGATCTGGTCCTCTTGAGATATTATCTTCAGGTGCAGAGAACGTTCGGGCTCACCCATATCGCTAATAGCGCACTTGTACGAGTATAAAGAACTACCAAGCTTTTCTAGAGCGGCTGTTAACTGCTGGATAGTTGACTTAGCATCGCTATTTTCCCTTTGTAATTTAAGAACTTGGCTACTCAGTTTCACTGTTTGCTCTATGACCTTATTACCTCGCAAGCTCAGGCCTGGGAAGAGCTGGGCGCTTTTGCCACTGGAAGCTCCAACGGCTCTCAAGCTTTCTTCGTACTCTTTTTCCAGAGTCTTGTATGCATGTAAAGATGACTTGGCTTCACTTAGGTCAGCGCGGAGGTTTCTCACTTCTTTTTCCTTCTCTAGCCTGAGTGTGCTCAGTTCCGACCTCATCTTGGTAAGATCTCGATTCAGATTCATGCTCTGTTCAGACGCCTTCTGCTCCAGTTTGGTGGCGGCGAGAAGCTCAGCGCGCAGCTCCGATATTTCGATCTCATATTCATCTTTATTTCTTTTGCACTTGAGACGACAGGCTTCCAGTTGCGCAGCCAGGTCCTGGCATCGGGTGCCGAGATCCTCAAGTCTGCGCTCCATCTCCGTACCCGCGCCAGCGGTCTCATGGGCTCGATTTTTCAACTCATCCCGTTCTTGCTGAACATCTCGCAAGTTCTCAGACAATAAGGTAACTTCTGTTTTAAGTGACACATATTTGTTGTGCAGATCTTGGCATTTCTCTCTTTCAGCACGAAGATGGGCGTGAGCGGAGTCACATTCACTAGTGGCCTTCGCAGCTCGTCTCTGTAAATCATTTAAATCTTCCTTGGCGGCGGTGTTTTCATTTTCTAAGCGACGGCACTGAATCCTCAAGGTATCTAATTTCTCTGTTAACAAATACTGTTCTTTTCTGAGAGTTTCTAATTCCAAGTTGCTGTTTTCGTATTTAGTTTGCAATGCAATTAAACTGTCTTGGAAACCGTCCCGTTCTTTTTTCAGTCGTTCGTAATTCTGTACTTTGTAATCATCACTCTTATTCTGATCTCTTAGCCTTGAACACTGAAGTTTCAAGTCTCGATTTTCGCCTTCACTTTCTTGTACCTGAAATGAAATAATATCACCTGTTAATTTTATTGTCAGTCTACTGTCAGCTATTTGAGCTGCCAATTTATCAACTAATGCCTACTGTCTCACATGAAATAGAAATGGCTCAGTATTTAGCACTCCTGGACGAAGTTCACAACCCATTTCACCCGGCAATATCAGTGATTAGTGAAATGACAACATTGGCGAACACCGGAAACATGAAACTTCTTGACATAAAAAAACAATGAAACGTGGCTGTATCAACCACATTACATTTGATAAGCTCATGTTAGGAAAATCAAGTACCTACATATAGATCCAGTGCGGAACATCAGGGATAATGCTCTACACATCTGCAATCCCAAAGCAAATCAAGTACTAAACTATATTGCAATACATAAGAGCTACTAAACTCCCACTCATCACGGAATAAAAGAGATCCTTATGTCTATAATTGTTCCCGTAAACAAATTACAATCGGGAGTTATAATTAGCCCGCTATCTGCGTATAAATTACACAGCTCAGAGGCCAGCAGAATTTGTCTCCCGCATGCATGCTGCTTGATGTCAGATCACCATAGAATATGCACTTCCGAAACACAAATAAGACACAAATGAAAGGACAGATATGAAAACTCAGTAGAGGATACCACTGGAAAGTTTAAGAAACTGCCATACCTGTCGTCGCAGCGAAGCAGCGGTGCGCTCTGCAGCGTGCAGCCGCTGCTCTACCGACTGCAGCTGCTCTGTGAGGTGCTGACGGCTGTTCTGCAGCTCTGCTACGCTCAGCCGCATCGGCTGCAGCTGTTCATGCAAGCGTAGCTGCAGAGAAAGAAAGGGTCACTGCATTAAGACTGGCTGATCTCCGAGGTAACATACAGAAAGCGCACGACACCAAGTAGCTTTATATTTAACAAGGACTAAAAACATCCAACCAGTCGCGGGTTCAGGCTGAAAGGTGAAGGTAAGAAGAGCTCGGTTGCAAGGAGGCTAAATAGAGAGAGTGGGTATGAATGATAACGCTACAGATGCCAGAAGTCTGACTCCAGCTACAACTCCATGTACTGCCAGTGACGTCTGTAGGCTGTTTTACCTTTACACACGGTTGTATAAGATGTGTTAGAAAATTATATCCGTGATGGCAATTGTTCTGTGATAGCTATTCAAGCGTTTTTCACGCGGGATACCAATTATATTTGAGCATCCGAGAATCACCTCCTTATCGTCGAGTGGCAGTGCCTGACAACTCTCTGCAGTACACTGGGCTTCTGGTTCAGTTAGCTAGAAATGTCAATTTTTCCCTAAAGCAACTGCATCGAGTGCCATCGACACAACAGTGTACCCAAATCACTTTATTAGTTTTGTCCTTTATTAAGTCACAATTTTACTCAAGATGCACTTTAAGTACTGAGTTTAAAATATACCTAATTCTTAAGAAACATCAATGCAAAGCCGACATGGAGGCACACATTCTTCCTCAAGCCCGACGATGATCCCATACCACCAGCAAGCCAGCTGCCATCGCAAGCTCGAGTCCCACTGGCCTCTAAGCTGCAACGCGCTGGCGGCACCACTCGTATTCAAGCATGTTAGTCAAGGCTTAGAAGATGACGGCAGGAAATGGCGCTACGGCAGACGAAAATCTGGCTCACACCAGAGTAAAAACTAAAGTGATGGTTTGTGTGGCGCTAGTCCATTGGATCGCTACAGTTATTTTTCTCCAAGACAACAATTACCCTCAAAAGTCTTACAGAATACATTCCACGGGTACCTACGCGCACAGTAGAGAACACCAACTTCGTATACCCTGCCAGTAAGATGATAGAGGAGGATCTGTTGTGTTGGACAAAACGTACTGCAGATGGAAGCGATCCGAGGCACTGACGCCACACAAGTAGCGACCTAAGTTTTTGCTCTGGTGTGACCTAACTCTTCATCAACCATGGCGCCATTTCCAGACGCCATCGACATGCTTCTACTATTATAGTAGTACAAAGCTATTCTAATGTACTCTTCTGTATTACAATTCTTGCGAGGTGAAACAGTTCGCTAAAAGGACGCACAAAAGAAGCCACCATAAACTTTATGGTGCCACCGTGCCACTGCCGGGTGCTGGTGTCGTCTCCACCTATACGTGCCCCACTTACAGACCGCTGCTCCTACACCTCGACGATGTCAGATTCGTCCAACTCAGCCGGAAGTGAAGGAAATACTACTCGCTCGCTAGAATAAAATATATGCTTGTGACAAGCCAAAGGCGCCGGAATACGCCCTTTTTCTCACCATACGCGAGCTTGACAACGTACAGGATTTAGCAAAGAGGATCCTACTGCGCTTTGCATCTGATCCATTTCACAAGTGGAAATTCTTATTGAAATCGCAACAATTTTATTCAGTTTGATTACTTCTATAAGCGTTTTAAATAGGGAAATAGGGATTAATCATCATGTTCCGTTTAGAAAGAATTTTTCATATCATCCGTCAGGCCGTCGCACGGCACGTCAGCCGATACAGCACTCCGTCAGGCTGAGCAGCGATCAGCCGAGCCAGCGCAGCCGCGGCAATCAGTCAGTCGCCCCGCCAGTCAGTCGGCTGGCGCTTACCTCGGAGGTTGGGCCGGCCTACCTCTGCATGCCCACGCAACCATCTGGTCGCGACGGGGAGGTGGGAGACGTTCACGGTGTCAAGTTCGCTTATGATGAGAAGAAAGGCGTGTTTCGGTGCCCTTGGCTTGTCACAAGCATACTTTCTCACCTCCAGCTCACTTGAAACCGTACAGGACCTATTATTGAGGGCCCAAACGGGTACATACATGGATGCGGAAGCAAGCCGTGATCAGATTGTAAAGGCAGAGACTAGCTAAAGCATAACACGTCCCAGCCTGTTAATACAAATCAGTTTATATGACTTTAGGGTACCTGACTCTAGGCGGTATTTGCATATCAAGGAATGAGAAGAGCAAATTCCTTGGATCTGAGAATACCGGTCTCTATCCTAGTGGTTTCTAGGAGGAAGTAGGAAGCAGTTTATCAGCGCAAGATCAAACGATTCCCACCGGAACGGGCCTGGGGGTCAGAGACCGGAGAAAAGGCTACTGGGCCGTGAGGAAGAGGAGCCCGAACGCGACCGAACATGAGTGCCTGAATTATTAGCACCCGTAGCGCCCAAAATCGGACAACTCATCACCTAGCAGAGCTAGATGAGATAGAGTGGAGATTGCCACAGTCGATGGCCCTTATCCCACGTTGGAACAACAGGTCCAGCCTGTACTCAGGGCTTAGTGCCATGAAATTATTATTGTCCTGAGGCTTCGAGGTCAAAGGCGGAGGTAACCGTCGGTCAACTTCTGCTAGAACTGAGTCTTGCCTCAGGGGCGTAATAGGTAACGAGCAGGCTCCTGACGGAGCTACCGCACAATGATAATAGAATTCGTAGAGGGGACAGAGGTCTAGGGCTTTCATTCCCCTGAGAGGAGGCTATAAGAGGAAAATTTGCATTGTGTAAGGCAAGCACGTGCGGATATAGACAAGGGAACGTAAGGTGCACCACTGTAGGGTGTAGGGGCAGACTTGCTAGTTCGGCTTTAGACATAAGAGCTGAAGTGTGGTATTGGCAAAATTATTTATGAGACCATTGGTAGCGCCAGAGGGGCACTAGACAACTTTATCTTGTATTGACGTGACTGGCTTCGAAGTGTTGCCACGGACCCTTGTGGGAAATAGGGTGGGCAGTAGTGGCGGAGTGGGAGAGGAAATTCTCCGTAACAGAGGGGGAAGGAGAGAGCTCCGCCGGGCCGGTTGATCTGTAGTCCCTGAGCGAGGTTCTAAGCAGCGGAAGCTGGAAGAATTTGCCAAGGGCTAGGTAGGTCTGTAGGAACCAGCGGTACATAGGTGAAGATATGGAGTGCTTAAAGTAGGTGGCAGGATTGGTGTCCTGATAAAGCCAGCACAAAGCCTGAGATATATGTATCTTCGTGATCCTAGGACGTGGTTGGTGTCCTAAATCTGGACACAACTGTCGGGGCTCATGTGTAGAGTATCCGTGATCAGTGTGTAGCTAGAAAGTGAGGGTACTGGGGCCCAGGGTAGAGTAGGGATCTCAAGGCTCAGCGAAAGCCTGACGCATTAGCGCGACGCAGACTTTCATGGCTAGAGACATAAGGGCTGTGGTAAGGAGGGTCGCCGTCTAATGCGGAGCCCAACCATGAGGTTAAATGCTCCGTGAAGGAATGCCCTTACCAAGACCAAAAGGATAGGCGGCGCTCTAGAAACGGGGAGCACAATGCAGTCAAATCAGTTTTAGACATAGTAAGGTAGTACTGCAGTAGTGGTGCTAAGAATCAGATAAGATTGACCCATTCGGTTGTGTTAGCAATAGCGTTTCCGCGGGAAACCGCTGAGCAGTGTTGCAAAGGCTAATGTCAGGGTAACGTTACCGATTTTCGCCTTCTAAAGCGCAAAGGCCGAGGGAGAGTTTCAACCAAAGCCGAGCGGCCAAGTTCCGGGCGAAATTTGGGTAGAGACATGTGAAGACAAAGGTATTACTGAGGTCTCTCGCAGTCTAATGCGAGGCATCGAGCTGAGCCGCGGCCCCAGCGTAGCTGGGGCGACGCAAGTAGAGGGCAAACAATGTGGAGAGGAAAGTCTCCGGCGCAGCCGAGCGAAACCAGTTCAGAGCAACGGTAGGTAAGAGATAATGTGTGCATTTCTAGCGGAGATACCGCTGAGGACAAGTGCAAGGTAGTTAGTGAAAGAATATCACTATCAGACTTTCGCATTTCTCATGAGACAGAGCTGTGCAGCGCTCCCAGCATAGCTGGGACGACACAAGTACAGGGCAATTGATGTGGAGTGGAGAGTCTCCGGCGTAGCCGGGCGATACCAGTTCAGGGCAACGGTTGGTAAGAGACCACGCATGCAATACTAGAGGGTGTGAGGTAGTTGATGCATGGGGTATCGCTGTCAGTCCTTCGCTTCTTGTGAGACACAGAGCTGTGCAGGGCTTCCAGCGCAGCCGGGACGCAACAAGTTTAGGTCAAATGATGGGCCCGGCGTCGCCAGGCGAAACAACTTCAGGGCAGTGTTAGAAAGAGGTATGGTTTTCTTTCGAGGCTCGACTCTGCGAGCTCGTAACCGAGGTGCAACCCTTCGTTTACTGAACGATATGACAACGCAAGCTTCTGTTGCCATACAATCGACTTATATGAACGAGCTATAGGGTAACATGTCTAGTACCTGTCCACCACGCTAGTAGCCGTCCACTTGGCACTAAAAACTTCCTGTGTGAAAACTAGCAGTGCAAGAAAGCCGAACATAGACTTGAACTGTAGGCTAAGTAGTGCCGCACCATCCCTGAAAATTACGGGCGAAAAAAATGAACCAATAAAAAGTGATGGCAGTTTTCAAATTTTTTTCATGTTTTTAGTGAAAAATGCGAAAACAATCACCATTTTTTTCGCCCGTCATTTTCAGGGATGGTGCGGCACTACTTAGCCTACAGCTTAAGCTTATGTACGGCTTTCTTGCACTGCTAGTTTTCACACAGGAAGTATTTTAGTACCAAGTGGACTTCTACTACCATGGTGGACGGGTACTAGACATGTTACCCTAAGGTTGCGTTAGCGCGTGGCTTTCTAGCGGGAACCCCGCTGAAGAGAGGCGCAGATGGTTATCGTCAGAGGTATTACCACAGGACTCTCGCAGTCTAGCGCGAGACACCAAACAGTGCAGAACTCCCAGCAGAGCCAGGGCGAAAGAAGAGGAGTAACGAGTTCCCGGCCTAACCGGGCGGGACAAGTCCAGGACAACGTATGGGAGTTTAGTTTTTTAAGCAAGCGGAAAGATTTTTTTTTTAAACAAGATGAATTTTTTTTTTTGAGCTGAAAGCTTATTCCTTTTTTTCCCGAAGTAGCTACATAAGTTGAAAGCTTTTTCTTTTTACCTCTTCCCTGTTATTGTGAGTGAGGTACTAAAGCGGAGTTTGACGCCATGCCAAGAACATAGCCGCCATACCAAGACTTACAACAGGTAGCAGGTGAGTACACCTGAATCAGAACGACCTCTAAGGACTAGGTCCCTGGACTCAGCGAAACAAAGTCGAGCGCAATGCCCACCCCAACAGGCAGAGAGTTTTTCATTTTTCATTATTTTTCAAGAATATAAGTTGAAAGTTTTTTTTTCTTACCTCTCCCCTGCTGTTGAAGGCACTAAAGTGGATTTGGACGCCATGCTAAGGCCATACGAACAATTACAACAGGTAGTGGGTGAGCACACCTGACTCAGAGCGACCTCCAAGGACTAGGTTCCTGGACTCAGCGGAACTAAGTCGAACGCAACATCCCCCTCTTGCAGGCAGAGAGTTTTTTTTTTAAGGTTTTTTCTTTAACATCATAGAATCTTTTAGTCAAATTAGTAAAAGGCATATAATAGGTATAAGGCACAGCTCGCCGGGAGTAGTGGTGTCGATGCATGTGAAGGCGGAGGAGGTAGGCACCAAAGAACCTGCCACCGGATGCTTGTGCGTCTTTGTCCGTGCGTGGACTCCGCGGTAGCTCTCTGGGCAGCTGCAGCGGGGACTTCTGCGGACCAATCGCCGAGTGTCACCGTGGCCCCACACCATGAACCACTTATTCGAGTGTCCCGCCCACCCCACTAACCTCCTTCCCACCTCTCTATGGGACAGTCCTCCATCTGTACCTGACTTATTGTGCTGACTACCTTTTCTCCATACCTTTCGCTCCATGCCCGACCCCCAGGCCGGTTCCGGCGGGGATAAGTATTTTGATCTTGCCTAGAAGTTGACCGACGGTTGCCTCCGCCTTTGACCTCGAAGCCTCAAGACCATAATAATTTCATGGCACCAAGCCCTGAGTACAGGCTGGACCTGTTGTTCCAACTTGGGATAAGGGCCATCGACTGTGGCAATCTCCACTCTATCTCATCTAGCTCTTCTAGGTGATGAGTTGTCCGATTTTGGGCGCTGCGAGCGCTAATAATTCAGGCACTCATGTTCGGTCGCTTTCGGGCTCCTCTTCCTCACGGCCCAGTAGCCTTTTCTCCGGTCTCTGACCACCAAGCCGGTTCAGGAAGGGATCTTTTGATCTTGCGCTGTTAAACTGCTTCCTACTACCTCCTAGAAACCACTAGGATAGAGACCGGTATTCTCAGATCCAAGGAATTTGCTCTCCTCATTCCTTAATATGGAAATACTGCCTAGTCAGGTACCAAAAATTCTTGAAAGCTGATTTGTATTAACATACTGGGACTTGTTATGCTTTCGCTAGTCTCTGCCTTTACAATCTGATCACGGGTTGCTCATGCATCTATATATGTTCCCGTTCGGGCCGTCTATAATAGGTCCTGCTTGTGATAAGCCAAGGGCACCGGAACACGCCCTTTTTCTCACCATAAGCGAACTTGACACCGTGAACGTTTCCCACCTCCCCGTCGCGACCAGATCGTTGCGTGGGCATGGAGAGGTAGGCCAGCTCAACCCCCGACGTGAGCGCCAGCCGGCTGACTGGTTGCCTCGGCACCTGGCTGAAGGCTGCGCTGGCTCGGCTGATCGCCGCTCAGCCTGACGTGACGGAGTGCTGTATCGGCTGACGTACCGTGCGACGGCCTGACGGATGATCTGAAAAATTCTTTCAAAAAGTAACATGTTCATTAATCCCTCTTTCCCCAGTTGAAACGCTTATAGAAGTAATCAAACGGAATAAAATTTTGGCGATTTGAATAAGAATTGCCACTTGTGAAGTGGATCAGATGTAAAGGGCAGTAGGATCCTCTGGGCTAAGTCCTGTACGGTGTCAAGTGAGCTGGAGGTGAAAAAAAAAGCGTAGACACGTGTCCATCCGCGCTAACACCAAGCTCACGATGGACAACACTAAGCAAATGAGATAATGCAGATCAATTACAGTAGATAGTGAATTGTAGTCCATGTCTAACAAAGTTAGATAGATGAAATAAAGAAGGATATATGACTACAGCTACACTCAAATGACGTTCCTCCAGTTTCCTCTGCTGAAAACATGCATACTGTTTCCCATATATTTAGTTCCTTACCAATTTACACCGGAACAATAAAACCAGTCCAGCTTATAAAGGTAACTTTCTAATGCATTTGCCCATCAGAAATGAAGCTACACAGAATTGCTACAAATCCAAAGCTACGATAATGCATGTTCTTCTGCTTTACCTGCTGCTCGTAAGTACAGGGCACACAAAAACCACGAATGCACGTGCACATTTAGAAAGGCGGAGTCTATGTAATAATAACAGCAATGAACTCACGGACGCATATTGGGCCAGAGACAACGCATGATCAGGCAAGGCTCGCAGCTCCTCATACTCCTCCTGCTGCAGGTGCAGCTGCAGCAGGGATGCTCTCGCCTCACTCTCCAGGGCACTCAGTCTGCACGCACAAATGACGCGTTGCTTAGGTAAATGCTGAATTAACCACGTCTAACATAGGTAAGACTGCTAGAGAAGCAGTAAGCATCACCCTAATTGATAGCCTTTGCATTTGATATTTCTTACTTTATATACTAATTGTATTAATCAGTTCTACTGGGTAGCAGATAGGACGGCAGTCTCGCGACGCTTCTGATACATCATACTTTTGTTAAACATTAGCATCTTGACCCGATCCATCGACCTGCAGGTAATAACACTGACTGCTTAAAACGTGGCCGCAATATCACCAAATTCGCTTTCGTCTGTCGATGACACATTCTGGAGACGCTCCAGCTACACGAAAATACTTAACAGGTCACTATGGCCAGCAGTCGGAGTGTACATTTCAGTAGTTTGCAACTATACATAAGCTTATCTACATTGGTTTGCATAGAAGATGATATTCTGGGGACGTTCCGGACACACAATACTGCACATACCTGTTCATGTTGGCCTGCAGATGGGCACATTTGCTGGACAGAGTTGCCAACTCACGGGCTGCTCTCTCCCTCAGCTCGCTTGTCTCCCGCTCGTTGGCACTCAGGGCCTCCTGCAGCCTGGAGATAAAAAGTCACCAAACATGTGAACCTTCAGTCGGCAGCCTCCCAATATATGGAGGTTCATGAAGAACTTCCATGTAACACTCGACATGGCTTACACTATAGTTGATGGTCCAATAAATACCGTAACACAAATACCAGGTCTTACGTAGTGACTGATGGAGCATCCATTGAACGCTTTGTAAATTACGTAGGAACCACAAACAAGAAGCAAACTGTGGTCAGTGAGGTAAGGTGTGTAACAGTATTCATCAGCAAGTAACGCAGTCAATAAAGGTCATCGATGGACGCCAATCTTTGCATATTAAGACCCCAAAATGATCGCATTTAATTTTGCCTCTCGCCAATGGACTATGCTGATGAAGTTATTACTTGCTAATAAATGAATTCCCTGCGACACTAAAGTTCCTATTGCCTGACGTAGCCTTACGACTCATTTGAGAAGCGTGGACCGTCAAGTATGGCACAAACTACGCACTGAAATAAACAGGCGGGCTTCGCTTAATGAATAACTTGCATTCAGGAACAAATCATAGCCATATGAAACGCGTCTAGCTTTAGTAGAGTAATATGTCTAGTACCCGTCCACCATCCTAGTAGCCGTCCACTTGGCACTAAAACACTTCCTGTGTGAAAACTAATGGTGCTAGAAAGCCGTGCATAGGCTTAAACTGTAGGCTAAGTAGTGCCGCACCATCCCAGAAAATGAAAGGCGAAAAATAAGACAATAAAAATGGTGGTGGTTTTCCCATTTTCACTAAAAACATGAAAAAATGTGAAAACCACCTCCATTTTTTATTCTTTTATTTTGTTGCGCCCGTCATTTTCAGGGATTCTGCGGCACTACTTAGCCTACAGTTTAAGCCTATGTACGGCTTTCTAGCACAGCTAAGTTTCACACAAGAAGTTTTTTAGTGCCAAGTGGACGGCTACTAGCATCATGGACGGATACTAGACACGTTACCCTAATACATTATTATTCTAATTAGTAAATAAAAAAGAACACTTCGAAACATAATAGGTACCTACCTAATTTCATTTTCTGCTGAAACATTTTCACAAAGTTACCTTCAGAACGTTTTTGGTATGATCCTTCTTTTAACCCTGTACTAAGCGGCTACGAACATGTTTTTAGGAATTGCATCGCTGAAAATAAGCGGATATGGTCTTACGCTCGACAAAGGAGGGGGCTGGGACACCACTCGAATTGAGGTTTAATTTGACCCGGATTTCATTTGCAATCTTGTTCTCAAAGCGGGACAAGCCTGTAGTGGTGTGGTGGGTCACTTTGGCGACTTTCACTACCTCTGCTCACGCCCGATCGCCCGCCTTCCTTAAACCTCCCATTGAAGAACTAGAGCGAGCAGTGGAGGCTTGGCGCGGCGCAGCGGCTCAGTCTCT
>LQNS02278091.1:40242248-40267149 GCA_001587735.2 Parhyale hawaiensis | reverse complement strand
ATAAAAGACATAAATGATCAAATTTTGGTGCAGATCGGTTGGTTCGTTTGTATGTTTGACTCATATTTGTTATAACGTTTGTTAACAGTATAACTCAAAAAGTTATGAACGGATCTTCGAAACAATTGAACAAGCTGTTATTAATATAAAAAGGCACAAATGATTAGATTATGGAGTTTGTGCAAAGAAAATTATGGTTTCAGAGCCAATTTCAATTTCTGCTACCGTTGGCTCACTTGGCGGAGGTATGCGCTCTCAGAGTGCTCTAGTTAGCTATATATTTTGTTTAACCTCCATAGCCGCCACTCAGGCATTTCAACAGAGAAACTACTTGTGCAGTATGCAAATACCGCATATTGGGTAGGCGTGGTGGCCACGTGCGCTACTACGGGCAGGGAAACAAGACGCAAAGTATAGTAGGAAACACTCAAGTGGTCGGCCCCTTTTGCGTCCGTCCACATGAGAGAGAGAGAGAGAGAGACTAGAGATGTCCCGCGTACCAGGTCGGCTATCTCGATCGACAGCCCACCTCACGGGACAGAAAGAGGAAAGTAGAGAACCTACCTAACTTTACAAAACTAACCTTGTCAGCAAGAACTGCGGCAAGCTGCAACATCTCCTTCGGATTAGGCACTCGGGAACCTTGGGTGCGTGATGCCCAAATATATTGTGGCAGGAATAGGACTCGGCAGAATATATCCCTGAGGGCAGGCATAGAGAGTAAGACAGAGATGACGAATAGGGAACATAGAGCATGTCGAGAAAAATGGGGAAACCCAGGTACGGAAGAACGTTAAAAATAGAACGACTAAAGGATGTGGTCCCCACCCAGCCGACTCTTGACCATGAATGACGAACAAACGTAACCCCACGACACCTGGTTCATCGAAGTACGACGGAAACCACAGTCATGGCTCGTTGGAATTCTTTCTTCTGCGTGGTATTACCATTTACCACTTCAATAACAAAAACACTGATCGGACATCAGGGTCCGCGGGAGCGTCCACTCTCCCCTTCAGGAGGCAATCGTGTTACCTTCTGCCCCTGCGGAAAACATTCAGTACACTATTGAGTCTCGTGCACTCTGTATCGCCTCTCCGTCTGTCCGGTGATGTCAGGCTTAGGTGCAGTTTAGGGGTCTATGCACTCAGACAACGCTACAGGAACAGCGCGTGCTTAGCAGTCTCACGAGGGTCAGGAAGCAAAGAGCGTAACGGGAGGACTCACGAAAAATTAGCACCAGAAAGTGACGTCATCATCGATGAATCTATGGCTGAACAGCCTAGGAGTATTTTAACTAATTTCACCAGAAAAATCGTCTTAAGTTGCAAAATTTATCAACAGCATAGAAATAAATGAAGATAATATATACTAATTTAGCAATTAACTATAGAAAATTGCAGTGCATGTTAGTGGAAACTTTCACAACACTAGCGCCGAATTTGTTCCCTTTCGGTGACTCAATATACCTTCTTTTTCTTGACTGAAGCCCTATTTACACTTCATAATCACTTCACAATACTCTTCACAGAATATATCTATTCCTTACCAACATATATAAGCACCATTATAGCCAATTCTGTACACGAGAGAAACCAGAGTAACAGTTAGCCATTGCCCGAACTCTCTGTACTTGGCGACAACATTTTTCGATATTTCGCAGCTCAACTAGCTGGCCAGTCTTGAGCCTGAGTTGAGTGGGAGACTGAATGAAATAAATCGAAAAAATACTGTGATATGTTCAAGAAAACCATATAAGAAGGTCTGAGGCCTCACACCTAAAACACTTCGACTCGTCGATGTGATGTAAATTTGCTACGTGCGGTCACAGCTATGTTTCATTTCAGTCCTATTGAGTCCTCCCGTTGCATTCTTTGCTTCCTGCACGAGGGTGTTCCCACACAGGATCTACATAGGTACTTGGGAACAGCCAAGTCTCAGTGGGCTACTACCGGCCGGAAAATCAGGTACAAAGCATTTCGATGAGACGAAAAAAAAAGAAGAAGGCAGAAGAAAGAAACATGCGTGTGGGACCTCTTTCGTAGCCTTCCAAACGGGAGCAGCTAGGAGCCTACCACCATTCGGCGGCCCATCTAGCAAAACAGGGAATGAAATATGAGGAATCTGTACTACTAACCTTCTCAGCAAAAACGGCGAGTTACATCATCCCCCGGCGGAAAAGGCACTCGGGACAGCCCTTAGGGGAGCAAGACCCATAAATATTATGGCAGGGATAGTCCACGCTGGAATAAAAAAAATTAGTACCACTGGTGGAACCAAGCACATTGTGAATATCTTTGAGCTTTCACTAATTCGGCCAGGCAACCCCAGAGGGCTCGTGTAAGTTACCTCAGCCATTATCTAGGCTTTCGGGATGTTTCTCTATCGAGCCCAGTTTGCTTCCTTCCCGATTTCATACTCCTACTTGCTCATGCTTTGTTCTATTTTTCCTCTTCTTTCGCGACTTGTTGTTCCCATGCGCGTTGATCCTGTGTGGGAACACCCTCGTGCATGGATTCTCCGTTTCCATCAGTAGGTATACTATATGTCCCCTGCTCTTTCCTGTGTGATATCGTTCTGCTCGGAACGGAGGCTTAAACTTCCTGACTATAATTGACTAATTCTCACTAACTCGGCAGTGAATTACAGAGTCTAGGGGATGGGTTGTAGCCGGTAAGCAAGTTCGGTAAAGATTAGATTATTGAATAGTTTGAGTCTTCGTCTCTACAACTAAGGCAATATAACAAAGAAAGAAGCGGAATGTAGCAGGTTGATAGAAACGGGGAACACATGCACGAAGGTGTTTCCACACAGGATCAACGCGCATGGGAACAGCAAGTCAGGAAAGAAAAAGAAGAACAGAAGAAAGCAATAACAGAAGGAGTATGAAATCGGAAAGAAGCAAAGTTGGTACGAAAGACAGCTGTCTTGAAGGCCTTGAATAAAGACTTAAGTAACTTAAAGGATCCGCCGTTCCCAATAACATAGGATGAGCGAACTTAAACTAACCTACCCCTATGGCCCATCCTATGCCTCCTGAGGGGATATGCGTACAGGGGGGCAGTGACAAAGAAACACAGTAGGTATATCGAGAAACCCGTGAAGCCAACGTTAAACCCAAGCTGCTCAAAGCACATAGGCATCGCAGCGGGAGGAAAAAGGGAAAGAAGCAAAGTGGCCACGAAAGACGGTATCTCCAAGGTTATTATAGCCTATGGCATTGCTTGAGGGATATTCCAAAAAACACAACACCGACTGGAATTTCGTAAGTCGGAAAAGTAAGTAAAGAAGATGATTTTGAAAACTTTCAATTTCCATTGCAAACTCTAAAAATCTTAGCTTAGGGAAGCTAATGCAAGAGATCATATCTCACAGATGCACGACATGTATCACGCACCTATAGCATATCTACAAAAATTATACCTATTAAAAGTCATTTACAAAACGCCTCAGCTATTCCACATACATGTATACTTGATTTCTGACCATGCAGCATTCGTATAAAACAGGGTAGAATTCTTAGATAATGTTATACATTGGTTTATGACACCGCCAGATTTACACAACGAGGTCGACCGAAAGTCTTTTCTGTATGGGGTCAGTATTTCCTATTTAACTTGATATCCTAAACTAGCGGGTTAGTGCCCCACATTCACTATCTGTCCTACGGTGCTAAACAACAACAAAAAATCGAGTTGCGGCAAGAGAAGAATATACACATTAAAATAAAGTAAAAATTGGGAACACTTTAGGCTTTGTAGGGTCAAGTATCCCTAGACAAGACTCATAAAGAGAAATGAAAAGAGACATAGTAAACAAAATATTGGAAAAATACAAGCGGAATAAAACTCTTTTCGTCGCATGTCAGTTAAGAGGATCGGTTGTCGGGTTCAAACTGATATTTGCATCTCTTCACATCAGATGCATAAACCTCTCACGTAGCTAATTCTGATTACCTTAAAAAGTCATTATTAGTAAAAACATTACATTGATGATTGATATTTTTCGGCTATTTCCGATTCAACGATGATTAATAGCGATGTAAGGTATGAATCCCGGGAAAGAAAAAGGCACCAAAACGTTGAGAGATTGAACTCATTCGAGTTAAATCAGTAGAGAAGTGGTCAGTGCCCTACTACTGACAGAAAAAAAGACGCAAGCATCTCTGAAAGAAGAAAAAGGAAAAGAAGAGAAAACAAACGAAAGAAACACCCGTGCGAACAGCCCCTTCCGTACCCTCGCCCACCATACGGGAGAAGCTAAGGGCCCCCATGGGATGAGTTGCGTACTAACATTCGGCGGCCCACCTCGCGGGACAGACGAGGACGTATAGAGAACCTACCGAACCTTTCAAATTAACCTCGTCACCAAGAACTGCTACTATAGTCACACCAGCGTAAGGAGTCCTATGGGCGTAGCTAAAAATGCAAAGCAACTTTTCCAAATCTCACTAAGCTCGTGGTATAACTTGTTTCAATCGATAAAATTATACTTATATTCGAAAACTCAAAATGAATTAGTTAATAGATTAGATTTCACACTACTGCGTTCAATTCAGCCCCACCACTAAAGGACTGCTTACACTGATTTGACTATGGCTGCAACATTCTCTGTGGGAAAGGTACTCAAGGACAGCCCCTGAGCGAGTGATGCCATACATATTCTAAAAGAGAAAGCAGCGTCAGACTATACCCATGAGGCCTATATATATATAAGTTAAAAGAATATTGGTGTGTTTCTGCACGGGAAAAAAAAGAGAGGAGAAAGAAGAAAGAGCAGAAGAAGGATCGTCAATACAAAAAAAAAGCACATCGGACAAAACAACCCTACGTTAGTTGCAAAGAAATAAAACCACTAGAAGCCGCATAGAGAATAGTAGCAACAATGGTCTTAGTTGAAGCTTACCGGTTGTTGGTTAGGCTCACTACAAACCAAGACAGCTGCCAAGCGCACGAGATCTATAAGTCCGACATATCGAGGTCTCACTGAATCACCTCCGATACACACACTAGGCGACTTAGAACAACAGCAGAGAAAAAAATTCCTCTTGGTAGGCACAGAGAGCAGATAGTCAAAAGGTCGAGAAGGTATTGCCAGCGCTGTTGGACATATAAGAAGCACAACAGAAGCCACCCCCAGCAAAATATTGGGCGGGCGGATGAGAAATGAAAGAACTACTGCACTGTGGAAAGAATGGCGTCCGTGCACTGACATCAGAACTGGGGTGTAGCACTGAGCTCCCCAGCCATCAATATTACTGTTAGCAAAATGAGCCCGAAATATTGACGTTGGCAGCAGTGCGATTGCTTCTAGCAACACAGATAATCCGCCTTACATGCACGTAATAGCTAAAATTGTACTAATGTGCACATACAGTAATTCTAATGATTCTGGCATCAGCGAATGTATGCTACTGCCGGCACATAGAGCTTCAGTAACTGCTGGCAACACAAATGTAATCAAACGTTACATGGCAACCGTTGGCACGAATAATGTCGCTCCTTTCGCATCATTAACAGCTAACACGCACTACATAATTGCAATAAGTACTGTGGAACAGTTCTTTGGTTTAAGCCTATATCAACAACGGTAAGTGAATTACGATTATTATCGTGTTCATAGTTCAACTATTATTATACTAAGTAGTTTAGACTTCTGTTTCCGCTACAAATGCGATCTCACAGAAGAAAAAAGAAAGGACATAAAGTAAGTCGACAGACACGTGGAACCGATGCACGAAGGTGTTCCTGAAGGGTCAAGCGCACATGGGAAAAGGAAATTAGAAAAGAAGTGAAAGTGTCATTAGTAGGAGTATGAAAAGAGAAGGAAGTAAAGTTATCACAAAGAAAGGACGTCTCACAGATCGAGCTACGGCAAACGTCCCTCGAGGAGGGATGCACCTCCTCATAACATAAGCTGGGTAAACCTAACTAAATTACAAAATGAACCCTATGACTCATCCTCGGCTACCGAAGGAGCGTAGAAATAAAAGCAGAGACTTTTGCAGCAACTTCCTTCATCAGGCGTTTTCATTTGGCCGATGAGATGCATACTGTTTACAGTTGTGCCAACGTGTGATGTGGCTGTTCCTCAAGCTATATTTAGTGCTGTTATTCACCATGATGTTCCAAATGAATTGAAGACTGCTGGGCTGACTGTCTAACTACACTCGGAACCATTACAAGAGTGCAGCGGTGAAATTAATCCTTCGAATCTGGAGTTGTCCGAGAGTTCCTACTGGTGCGTTGGCAGTTAATGGGCTACAGTTGAGCCTTCAAAAAAAATTAGTTCTGCTTTGAAAAATGGAGTTTTCAAATTGGCTCCAAATAATCTGGTTACTTATAGCAATTGAAAAATGATTCCAAGTCTCACAGCCAACACTCCTTTCGTAAGTTCGCGCAATCCAAGACTGGAAGTTTTAACTTCGCGGTCCCATCGAATGCGCCCTAATCATCCTTCTTCAACAATGCGCCGTCTCTTCAGAGACCAAATTATCTAACTGAATTCGGTGCCACTATTAGTTATTTTTCTTCAAATTTCCAGCTAGAAACAGTCCTTACATTAAAAACTCAAAATCAAAACGAAGTCAGTGTCCCTTTTCTCCAAATAACCACAACACCTCTAATAAAAACTCAAACCTGAAAATCTTCAACAGGACCCAACGATATTCCATCGGGATTGTCATTACCACGCGCAGAAACGCCAAGTTTTCGCCCGCAGTGTGCTAAATATGCTTGTGACAAGCCAAGGGCGAAGGAACAGGCCGTTTTTCTCACCTCTCGCTCACTTGACACCGTGTAGGACTTGGCCCAGGGTATGGTGCTGCCATTACGTCTTGATACCTGCTTCACATGTGGAAAATCGCTTCAATTTCAATCTATTTCATTAGTCTTGCAAAGAGTTTCATTAAGTTGTAGGATGCTCAACCCCTGTTTATCTTTCTGTAAAGTTTTTCAGGTTGTTGTCGGGCCTCCTGAGGAGGTGATTTCAGCCGATTCGGAGCAATACCAGCTTACGAGGCTGGCCGCCGAGTGGCTACGTACGTCATCCGCCATGTGGCGTCCGGGACAGCCAGCCGAGGCTATCTCGAGGCGTGTGCAGGCTCCGCTCCTCATGCCCACGCACGAATTGTTCGCGACGGGGAGGAGGGAGGCGTCCACAGGGTCAAGTTCGCTTACGGTGAGAAAAAGGGCATGTTCCTTCAACCTTGGCTTGTCACAAGCATATTTTCTCACCTCTCGCTCACTTAACACCGTGTACGACCTATTATCGACGGCCCGAACGGGTACTCATATGGTCAAGGGAGCGGCCAATGTATCAACTGTAGAGGCCAGTACCTATGCACTATATCACAAAGGAGGTAGGCAGTCGCCAACCCTGAGTTTTGGTTAGAGCCAGGACGGTACCATATTCAAACGGGCCCCTAAGCCCGGTGGAAAGGAAGGTTTGAGTTTTCAGCTACTCTACCTTTGGTCTTTGTTTTGAATTGAAGGGGCCTTATGCTGATGGATTGAGTTCGAACAGCATCCTAGGAGTAGAGTTGTCATTATGGACGGGTTCGAAAGATAGCCACCAAAGATAACGGGGACTTCTCACTTTCCTTAGCGCTCGGACGGAGATGTGTGCAGATTCCGCAACGATTGCTGAGTTTTGGGGAAAGATTTTCAGAAGTTGGAGCGTTGCCGCAAAGTGTAGAGAGGAGCATCCCAGCGGGTGTGCGGTCTCCGACTGGCCCATCCCGTGAAAGTAGCACGGGGGATTCTAGCTGTATGATGGCTAGCTGATCCCGGGTCGTGTGCCCCATGCTACGTGTACTTTGATTACAGTGCCGATGCGATATTCGGTGTGCACTGCGAAAGTATATCCTCTTCGAAGGATACTCACAGTTGTACGATACCTAATTATAGTTAAGATGCTGACGATAGTCGCGAGTGCTGTAGGTACTGCTCGGCGAATGCCCTAGTGGGATAGTTACTTCCCACGTGAAGGTGGGCGGTTGTAACCAAGTACGGCTTGCAACATGCAAAGAGCTAAACTGGGTTGCAGCGATGATGGCGGCATTTCCTTGAAAGCGGTGACAAAGGCCGATATATGGCGGGAGTGTATGCATTGTGTACAGTCGCATTTATTAAAGATAATGCCGAGAATCTCACGATTCCTGCCGGTACTCTCGAAATACATCACCGTCATAGATATTCCTCACCGCGGTGAACGTGTGGTTAGCTGCCAAGGCAGAATTGAGGATGTGGGGTGCATGGTGGCTGGCCGTGCCGTAGGTGCAGGAAGCTGGCACGGCCGCTGATTTTAGATCTTAGCTGACTCACAGCCAATTAGGTAGCCCTCGAAGGGATAGTCTATTGCTTGGATGCACGTGCTGCAGTTTGTGGTTGGTCCTGCATCTAGAAATATAGTGAGCTAAAGACTATCAGTGCGACTATGGACAGAGTAATACATACTCTTTCGAGGTATTCCTTGGGTAACTCGTGGTGAACCTTTCACAGTGTAGAGACCACGTGACGGGTCCCAGCGTCCGCGCGTATACCTGCAGACGAGAATCGTACCGAACAGAGAATTAATTCGGCAGGTTCGGTAGGTAATGCTAGAGTGTAACAATGGTGACCAAAGGCTGGTCGAGTTGTCGCCTGTCACAGCGGAAGAGCGTAAGAAAGAAGCAATAGTAGTTCGAGGTCAGACCTCGAAAGGGTATGAACAGGTTAGAAGGGTTAGAGCTGTTGTAGCTGAGTGACAGACTCGTTAGGGTGAAAGCCAGAATTAACTGAATTTCTCTGGAGTGGTTCGCGGTAGTTCGGTCTATCGAGTTCTCCTTGGTCTTGGATTCTAAGCAGAGGCCGTGTATTCTCAAGGTGGTAAGGGTCCTATGCAGTACCCGGATGCTAGTCCTTGCCTCCATTGGGTCGCCTTTGAAGCAAAATCCAAGCCCCGACGAGGGTACTTAACTCTTGCAGTCCCTGAGCTCAGATGGTTGAGACTGTCGGTCGGGGAGGCGTTCGTGACGCGACTCTTGTTATGAGAAGTGTTGCCATATATGCTGAATGATAGGTCAGAGTCGTTGCTTACCCTAAGTTTTGGATCAGCAGGGTCGCTCGTTCGGTGGTTGGCGAGTAATTCCATAGGAGCTTAGGAGATGACTCAGCGAGTGTAACATGATGCTCCGTGACGGAGTGGCGTAGTGACGCGGAATGATTTGTGTTGCCCAAATCGTTCGTTATAAGCCCTACGGTGACTTTCAACCCGCACCTGCATGGGCGGTGATCTGGACTGATCTGTGTGAAATTTGATTGTCCAAGAATACTTTGTGGTTGGCTCTCGCTGGATATAAAGTATTAGTTCACGGCCTTGCTGCGTTAGCTCAGGAAGGAAACCCGAGGCGGGTGTAATCCAGCTTCTTGTGTTGGTTAAAAACATTGCCTAACTGATTGCTTGGGTGCTGTCTCGGTGTTGATCGTGGGTAGTCTACTTTGAACGTTGCGAATGGTGTGCCCAAATAGATTAAAATTAAAGTGATTTTCCACTTGTGAAGCAGGTAGCAAGACGTAAAGGCAGCACAATCCCCTGGGCGAAGTCCTACACGATGCCAAGTGAGCGAGAGGTGGGAACAAGAGATTAAGAGGCACAAGCAGCATCTTATATCGCACTTTAACACGGGCAAATTTTGGTGATACACCGTGCACCACAGACTTGTTTAATGGTGTTTTGTGTTACGTATTCTTGCTCTAGAAATGGACAGCAAGAAATTGATAACAAAACGATGTCACTGACTTGGATAGGTACAAAACTAAGCTGAATTCGCTGACCAGATGCAGATGGCTTGAATAAGCACCTCTCGCAATTGAAAAGTAGAGCAACACATAATGGTTGGAATTTGAATTTCAACAAGGACAAACAGTAGCTACCTACAACACAACAAAGTTTCCAGCCGTAGTAAGCTTCTCAACTATATCCGTAGACACATTAGAGCTTAAAATAACCAATAACGCGATAATGCCAGGTACAGTAGGTTCAGGTAAGTCGTAGCAAGTCACCGAGTTTGATCAGCAATAATACTATGGGGTAGCTAAAGAGATTTCTAAGAAGAACGAGGAGGTATCATGGGCTCTGAGATTTTCAGAACACGCCTGCACTCATTGAAGGTATCGAGGTCCATGCTAACCTCCGTCTGCTTGGCGTGCGAGCTGGAGGCAATCTGTCCTGGTGTGGGCTTGTAAGGAGCGATGAGCGGTAGACCACTCGAGTCTGAAAATTGACCGATATTTATTACAGACATTGTACAGGGTAAGAAGTCATGGACCGAGTCTGTTGATGATAGGGTAATTAATTCAGGTAATGAAAGGCACAATAAAAGGATGACCTAGCGAGTTTCAAGATGCTACAAAAAGTAATGAAGATCTGACAGAATGAAATGAGTAGCAAAGTACCTGAAAATGCTACCGTTTTTGTCACAGCGCTACTTAGTACACAAGTGAAAGCACAGGAAGCATTTGAATTCATCAACTCTAGTGGTGTATATGCTACGGAGCTGGTGCTGGACCAGTAAGTTAGACGCTGGTTTCATGACAAATATCCAAAGCCACTTACGGGCGCCGCTGCCCATGGAAAAGGCGATTAATCGAGCAATATATACTGTACAGTATATACACTAGTCTAAAAAAAAGAGAGCCTAGTTGTACAATCAAAATTTCGCAGTGTTACTCACAGAAGAAATCTCACCCATTCATGAACATTCAAGTCACTAGCTTATTACATAAACTTACCCGGAAAACTATTACTAGTTACTCCAGCACAATTCGTTCAAATTTTAATATTTAGCAAGCATTCAACAGCTTGATGACTTAAATAAAGTTTACCAATTTGGAAGCAGGACTTCAGCACATACATCATTAGGAAGGGTTATGTTAAGTTCATTTTTGGGTTATGAACTGCATTTATTGATTACAACTTGTAGCGCTTTTTGGCACATATGAATCGCTGAAAGCCCAATTGGACTATCCAACCAAATCGGAAGTTTGAATATCTTGACTGCTCAAGTGGACTACTTTTGAACTCCCATCCAGTACAGAAAGCCGCGTCACCTTAAGAGTACGCAGCACACTGGGCTACTTGTCGATAGGGCCGGAGCTCCTGGGGCGGGAGGAATGTGGAGCTTCCACGAGGTACCTACATCATCCAACTAAACATTGTGAGCAAACAATTTGGGCATGGAAAGGGTACCTACCGTGTCTTTTGGGATTCAGCATTACTGACTATGCTAGTGCGATTGGGCAACAAAAGCCTTGGCATGGTGTGCTACAAGGGTTCCAATTGGCACATGGCAGGCGGCTACAAGATTCGAACGAGTGCAAAGGAAAGCCGAAAATTTTAGTGCAGAAACATTAGTGGGTTGCTCGCGGAACTGCTAGTAGATGAAACATGCGGTGGACACGAGCTTATGATATTGACTTTCTTACATTTGGTTCGGGAAAGTGGAGAGAGATAGGCAAAGGAAGGGTAAGAAGAGTAAAAAGACGCCACGGGGGTCCTCCCAGACATACACAGGAGAGAGGGCCGTTGGAAACACGTAGCACGCAAACACATGGGATACTGTTTGCTCTCCCGCATGACTCAGCGGGCCCTGCTGAGAGGCCACAAGCCCGATCCTGCGCTCATAAAAAGCCCAGGCCAGACAGTAGCCCGACCGCAACAGCGACAGCGCAGTGCGCAAGGGACAATGCAATATTGACTCAGAAGGGCATATGGCGGGAGGAGGGGGGAGAGGTGGCTGCTACTGGTTCATGTACGATGACGTCATAGCGCGTGACATTACATTGGCAGAGGGGTGACAACAACTGGCTAAAAAACTCCTTATAATGTATATGTGAAGACGGTAAATGAAAAGATGACTCGACGTGCACTTACCTAAAGTAATTAATGCGTGCTGATCCCGGACAAGGAAGCTCGTGTGGAAGATATTTTCAATGGTGTATACAAAACTTTCGGGATTCAGTACAAATGAGAAGAAGCAAATGGGTTTCCTGTTATTTTCATTAAATCTTCTCTTAAGTATGGAGTAGATACGAGATACTTCTTCTGTTTGAACTTCTTCACTCTGGCTCGCTGCAACCTGGAGTTTTGGAGAGAAATGAGAGGAAATACAGCTATTAACAATAATATTCAGTAGCTATGTGGCTGCATAGTTATAGCGAGTGCACAGTCGTGGAAACACAGAAACAAAAACAGTAAAGTGGGACTTGGAGCAGTCAGAAGGGAAGAAGAAGCTTGGAAAAAACGTCCTAAGAGCCTGTATAAGGCTGAGGGAGCACCTAGAATTACTACAGCGCTACTCAACATTAAGTACGTACGATGAATGAACTTAATAAACTTCAACCTAGGACTCATCCATCCTATGTCCAAAGGAGGAGAAGTGGATATATCACGCTATGACGCTGTAACTAGTCTTGGAAGAATATAAGCTATTATATATTCAGAAGTTTAGAACTCTGTTTCCATAACTAAGTCCATATCACAACGGAAGAAAGAAGGGACATGTAGTATGACGATAGACACATCAAACCCATGCCCGAGGGAGTTCCCACACAGGATCAACGACCATGGGAACGGTAAGTCAAGAAAGAAGAGGAAGAACAGATGAAGGTAAGATCAGTAGGATTATGATATTGGAAGGGAGCAAAGTGGGCACGAAAGACAGACGTATCGAAGGCTTAGCTAACGGCTAAAATAACCTAGTAACCTAGAAGGTCCCTTGTGGGGATGCTGCTCCCCAAAACATAAGATGGGCGAAGCTAAACAAACGTAACCCAATGACCTATCCTACGCCCCCTGAGGGGAGTCATAGAAAAACTTGGATACGCCTGACTAAATAATCGCTCCACGGCAATGGCACGGTTGTGTGCTCCTTTAGGAGACAGGAAAAGCTATGCTATGGACAGTGCCTTCGTATTTTCAGTTTCAGAGGAATTTGGATTACGGCTCATCTGATTTGTTAGGCACTGCGCGAAAAGAAACCAAACAACTAAGAACGACACGATCAAGGGATAAGAGTCAATAAGAAATTGTGCTTTATTTTACATAGGCTATAGGGACTGAATATGACAGCAAAAAAAGTATTATCATTACATTGGTATTGTCTCGCTAAACAAGAAATGTACCAAGCATGGTAAGTGTACAAGAAATATTAGGCCAGTGATAACAAACATCTTTTTAGGGCATTTACACCAGACTTGTTCCGGCTAAAACATTAATTTTCAATGAGTGCATCTGAAAATTAAAGAAAAGTATACCGTACCGTAAAATTTCAATGTAGTAGTAGAAACTTTTACTAGCGCTTCAGGGGCACACAGCCTATATCGCGCCGAACTATTCCTGTGTTTAGCTACAGGCTCGTGCGCCGCTAGGGCACGGAAATTGTCTCATTTTATATAATAAAGTAGTAAGGAGAACATTATTATTATTATATATTTCGTTTAACCTCCGTAGCCGCAACTCAGGCGTTTCAACACAGAAACTACTAGTGCAGGATTCAAATACCGCATATTGGGTAGGCGTGACCACGTGCGCTACTACGGGCAGGGAAACAAGGCGCAAAGTATAGTAGGAGACACTCGAGTGGTCTGCCCCTTTTGTGTCCTTCCACACGAGAGAGACTAGAGATGTCCCTCGTACGAGATCGGCTATCTCGATCGACAACCCACCTCACGGAACAGAAAGAGGAAAGTAGAGAACCTACCCAACTTTATAAAACTAACCTCGTCAGCAGGAACTGCGGCAAGCTGCAACATCTCCTGCGGATAAGGCACTCGGGAACCTTGGGTGTGTGATGCCCAAACATATTGTGGCAGGAACTGGGCCCCAGAGAATATACCCCTGAGGGCCCGTAAAATATCAATAGTAAACAGGCTTGAATAGTCAATCTCGCAATGAGACGGTAGGTACATGAAGACTTGAGCTGAAAGCCAAGGCAACAAACAACGATGGCGTACAAAATAAAGTGACGAATAAAAACACAGCGTAAGGAGAGGCGCGGCTGTCTGGCTAGCGTTAAGAAAGTTTCCATTTTCCACTAAGAACAAAAATTCAACTATGCTAACAGCTACCTAAGCTGTAAGTAGAAGATACTATTTCACAACGTGCTAGCGTATAAATGAGCGACTCTGCTGCTCCAGTGCTGCCTGGGAGGTGACTGAGGTAGAACTGTGAGGGGAAGTTTCGTTCTGAAGGAACGTCCAATGAGACGGTAAAATCTGATTTTGGACAGTTTCTGAAGGCTTCCAATACAGGAACTCACTTCAACTCAGACAAGATTTACGCAAATATTATTTGAAAACAATGTTTGAAGTAACTCAAAGGCAGTCTATTTTTGTAGTTAAAAAGTTACGAACTTGAAAGTCATTGCTATGTGGATAAATGATAGTAATTTGAAGATGAAAATTGGCCAACATGTTTTTAAAATATTTAGTTATATCGTTAGGAGCATTAGCTTAAAATAGAAAAAGAAACATGAATTTTATATATTTATTCGTACATACTGGCGATTCGTCACTACAAACAAAATTGAGAAATCTGTTAACTCTTGTACCTACCTAACAAAACTGCAGGACATCCATTGCATGCGAAAAATAATTTAAAAACTCTACTTCTGAAAACACTGTTAGGCACGAAGATGAAAATTTGTAAGTTCTATGGAGGAGATCGCGAATCGTTACTGGTGGACTGGCATTTTACGGTATATTTTTTTCTTTCATTTTCTGACGCATTTATTGAAAATATTTCAGTCGAAACCAGCTCGAAATAGATGTTGTTTTATAGCAGCCTTATGGTTTCTGTTTCTATTCTTAAAATACTATAAGTCAAGTTTCTAACCAAACGTCTGATCTTAGATGCAGAACTAGTAGCTACGTAACATTATGCTAATTACTAGTAGTATCCTAGCTTTCAGGTTCAGCAATACAGTGGCACTGCGTAACACAACAAGAATGTAGCTGAACAGAAGGTTACTTACTTGCTTCAGATCAGTCTTGGCAACTTCTTTATCCTTAACTTTCGGGGCTCGAGTGGCGGGTACTTTTGGTGCCTTCTGCTCAGCGCCGATATGCGGAGGCTGCACGCCGTGGCAGCGTCGAAGTGCGTGGTTGCACTGCTGTCCTAACCTATAAATACATAATACAATGTGTCATTACCTCCGACAAGAAGGTTATGTTTTCGTCGTGTTTGTGTGTCTCTCCGTGTCAGTCACCAAGATAACTCTAAAAGTTATGGACGGATTTCAACGAAATTTACAGGGAGTGTTGGGCATGTTTGTCAAGAGGAACAGATTATTAACTTTTGATGAAGATACGTCCATCCGTTTGTTTGTCTGCCTCATATTTCTTATTCCCATAACTCAAAAAGTAAAGGACGGATTTTTATGGAAAGAAAATTTAGCTACATCAGGAGTTGTTAGGTATATTACAAAGAGTAAATGACCAGATTTTTGTGATTTACTTGTTTGCTTGTCGCTGTGTTTGAGTTTAGTATCAGTACGATAACTCAAAAAGTTATGCATGAATCTTTATGAAATTTACAGGAATTGTTAGTACGGTGATGTTGAAAGACATAATTGATCGAATTTTGATGATGATCGGTTGGTCCGTCTGTGTGTTTGTCTAATGTTTGTGAAAATGTGTGTCAGCAGCATAACTAAAAAATTTATGAACGGATCTTTTAAAAAAATTACAGAAACTCTTCATATTGCTAAAAGGCACACATGATTAGATTTTCGTGCTGCTACAAGGAAAATCATAGTTCCAGAACCCATTTTCATTTTTCGTTACCGTGTCTTGCTTGACGGAGGTATGCGCTCTCACAGTACTCTAGTTATGATAGTGGGAGCTCAGGCCACAAATCCCGTACTGTGGGAGTGCGTGTATACTTAGCAGCTCACACTCTGCGACAAGGGCTACATGTTGCGCAGCTCCTACTAGAATGGCCGAGGCGAGGTCGGTTATTTTCCAAGGAGAAAATGGGCCTAGTTTGTAAAAAAAAAATGTCGGAGTCGGACAGTTTTAGGCTATAAAGAGACGGAAACTGGCTGAACTCAGTAGTCACAATCGAAGCTAGAGTCTGATTTTGTTAACTCTTCCACCCTGGCTAATAAACCTCGAGACGATGCAATAGAGAGTGCGCGAGGTAGCCGAATTGGGGAAAATACGTTTCCACAGCACGAGACTGAAATAAGACACCAATGGCAGCTAAAAATATGATGCTAGACAGAACTTATCCACTATATAACACAGTTGTTGGACGCTTGCTCCCTCCCTTGCTCCAATGTTCGCCCGTCTCTCCGTCACGCAGTTTAGAGTTTAATAGGAGAAAACAAGGAGCTTCTAATGGGAGGAGCAAGCCCAAGCACTCTCTGGGCGAGCCAACACATGGCTCTGTCACGTGATCGAAGCTAGCGTTTGGAGTCCTTAAAGTGGCTGAAGTGGCAGTGGTCAGTACATATGATTAAGGAAGATACAGACAGGCAGTTCATCAATATTTTTGCAAAGACAATCGTGTCTGAAGATTTATATCCCAGTGCTCACCCTGTTACTTTCATCATCGGATGGTATACAGGATACAAGTTTCTTTTACAAAATTCCATCCGCTCGGAATTTCTTCGATGGTTCATGGGTATAAAAATTTGAGCTCAAGACTCCTTCCTATATAGGGTGCGAGAGGCAATGCCGCTCTCCAATTGGATAAGCCACTCAGCCAGTTTAAGGGAAAAGTTTACTCGCAACGCTCCCGTAGGATAAATAGAGAGGGTGCGCTCCTCTCTATTAGAACCTCCTTGGGAGAAAATTCATGTGCTGAAAAACAAGTTGAGATACCATACAATTTCAGCGCTTGGAGTAAGGGTGACAAATATAGCTTCTGAAATGTTATGGTCTAAAGTGAAAAATTGAATTTTCTGCATCTCGCTTCGCTTTCGAAACTAGCTTGGTACTTTTTGATATGACGATAATGATTCTTCTTCTGAGCGTGGTAGATGAAAAGCGGTATCTTCAATAGGCTAGAGTTTTTGATCCTGTCGGGCATAGCAAAGATATGTCGCATATTCTTTTGGCTGAAATCCTTCTTAGCAGTTCGAGAAGCTCAGTCTGGGTTGGAATTTTGGTTTCTTTTGTGCATAATCACTTTTTTCTTTCTTTTAGCTGAATCTCTTCGATGCAGTTGAAACTTTATGCTGAGCAGAGGACTTTTTATATTGAACTAGTGCACCAAACGCAACCCTTTTGTTGAATAAGTCATAAAAGCATGTATTTAAAAACACCTTACCATCATATCGAAAAAGTTCACAATACTCCAAATTTCACAATGTCCACGAAATTCACCAAGTGCACAGAAGCAACCAAGTTCACAAAAACCCCGTAACCAGGCCTTCACCAATAACCCGGGAATTCCTGGGCTCGTATCCTGGATACGATTTGGCAAAAAAATAAAGTTGGGTGCCTTGGAATCTTTTTCTTCGGTATTAGGCAAGGAGTTTCTAATGGGTGGAGCAGGCCCAAGCATTCTCTAGGTGAGTAAACACATGGCTTTGTCACGTGATCGAAGCTGGCGTTTGGAGTCCTTAAAGTGGCTGATGTGGCCGAGGTCAGCACATATTATTAAGGAAGATACAAACAGGCAATTCTTCAATATTTTTGCAAAGACAATCGTGTCTGAAGATTTATATCCCAGTGCTCACCCTGTTACTTTCATCATCAGATGGTACAGGATACAAGTTTCCTTTACATACTTCCATCCGCTCGAAATTTCGTCGATGGTTAATGGCTATAAAAATTTGAGCTCAGGACTCCTTCCTATATAGGCTGCTTGAGGCAATGCCGCTCTCCGATGGGATAAGCCACTCAGCCAGTTTAAAGGGAAAAGTTTACTCGCAACGCTCCCGTAGGATAAATAAAGAAGGTGCGCTCCTCTCTATTAGAACCTCCTTGATATTAGGTAAGGGAAAATAAGGCTTCGGACAGACGGACGGACTGACAGACGGCTCTCTTACTATAGTATAGATTAATTTACAGTGCAGCCAAATTTCGAGGCTGGAGGTTCACCTCTCGCTCGGTATCCAGGTTTCCGTAAGACCTGGTTATTTTCGGTGAATTTTTTTGACTGAACTATATTTTCTTAGTGCTGCTCAACGTTTGGCCAATTCAAAATTAAGGAGCTTCTAATGGGAGGAGCAAGCCCATGCACTCTATGGGCGAGTAACACATGGCTTTGTCACGTGTTCGCAGCTAGTGTTTGGAGTCCTTAAAGTGGCTGAAATGCCTGTGTCAGCACATATAATTAAGGAAGAGCAGACAGGCAGTTCTTCAATATTTTTGCAAAGACAATCGTGTCTGAAGATTTACATCCCAGTGCTCACCCTGTTACTTTCATCATCAGATGGTATAGGTATACAGGATACAAGTTTCCTCGCAACGCATACTTCCATCTGCTCGCAATTTCGTCGATGGTTAATGGCTAGAAAAATTGAGCTCAGGACTCCTTCCTATATAGGCTACGTGAGGCAAAGCCGCTCTCTGATTGGATAAGCCACTCAGCCAGTTTAAGGGAAAAGTTTCCTCGCAACGCTCCCGTAGGATAAATAGAGAGGGTACGCTCCTCTATACTAGAATCCCCTTGTTCAAATCTGAAATACAAGCTTTATTTTGCAAGAGAGATAATTTGCTCACGCAAACTCATCGCTATACAGCTTGCATTTTATTAATGGAAGATCAGGCCCGCAGGGATAACGTTTGGCCAATTCTAGACTGATATTCGGGCCCTGTCTTGCGGGTGGGGTATATTGCTCTCTCACAGCTCATGGCAGTACACCTTGCGTTTCATTAATAGAAGATCAGGTCTGCAGGGTTGAGACCTATTTAACAGCAAAACCTATAGTTGAAACCGGAAAACCAAAAGGCCTTATCACAAAATTACTGCCGTCATTTTTGACGGCTGGGCCCTCTAGTAGGTAGCTAATAACTTACGGTATGTTAAGAAAATATGGCAAAAGATGCTTCCATGACAAGAAAATTGAAATCACAGTGATATGTTCCAGCTCTTTAAGCCTTCCAATTAGATAGCCAATTGGCAGTGCGTGCGAGTTTTTTTTTTATTTTTTATAAAAGATTTGATCAAAACGTTACTTTAAGCATTTCTCCTGCAAACGAGGAAAGGGATTCTGGTATGTATATGCAAAACAAAGAACCAATGTATGGGGACAACAGAGCATAGGGAGAAGAGTTTACACTAGAAAAGAAAATTCTAGATCAAACAATCTACACCAGCGTTAGCAAATGCAATGAATGAATACAAAAAGTAGCACTTAGCAGCACGCTACACAGTTGGAGGTGGTCGACGGATCAACAGCAACAGAATAAAACTTTGAAATCAGTGTAGCTATGTAGTTTGCGGGGCGTTTATGAAAAAACCTTGCACTCTGGCTCAAATCAAGTATCTAATAGCAGTAGGTATCTGCCCAACTTTTAATCAAATGAAACTAATTCAACCATTCCTTCAACACAAACCGTAAATATGAAAATGTTACTCCCAAAATGAGCAAGGTGACAGACACATTTGGTATAGCAGCGTGGCGGGACGGGGAGCAGCGAACTAACAGCAAGTAAATAGCTACGGTACTAAGCCATAAACTAGGCGTTTGATTGCCAGTGTTGATACGACGTCATACACATACCAGAAAACCCAACGAGCACCAAAGTGAATGCAAAGAGACGAAAGTGCTCTCATGAAAGAAAAAACAAAGCCACGCTCAACGCCATAATTACACGGACTCGACTGGATGGGACGCCACAGTAGCAGCATGCTTTCGTTCTCAGCTCTAATACCTTGTGTCACTCGAACGTTCGATGCCCAGCCAGGCACGCTACCTCTTTGCGGATCTTGGTGTGCTGACTCGGCAGTTGTGTGTGCATGCACGGCGCCGAGGCGGAACTGCCTTCCTCGGAGATGAGGAGGTCTCGGGTCATTTGTTCCTTCCATCAAATTGGCGCCAAAATTCTTGGTGACCCGAGGTCGACTGCAACTACACTTACTCATCTGGGGCCAGTGGGCCTATACCCACAGCACAAACCAGTGCATGTGGGTTTCCCAGGTGAGGGTGTGGTCTAACTTGACTTTACTTTTTAATTCAACTCTGACGGCTCCCTTAATACACTTATGAGCACCTACCTGGAATATATGGTAGCCGAACCACGCATCTTAGCATTAAGAATACTAAGATTTTCAAGAGTGTATATTAGGGTGGAGCGAAAAAGGGAGGTTTTGCAACTTTTTTTGAAATGTGACTTCCAATAGAGATATAATGTTGCCAAAGTGCCTCAAAACAATCATGTTAAAATTATAGAAATATAGATGAATATTTTGAGGTTCCCCATGAATATTAAATTTTGTAAAATTTCTAAAATGCAATTATCTATATATCATAATTAAAAACTGTGAAGCTACATCCAATACCAAAATTATTGTAATAATTCGTAATACTAATAACATACTCAACTCTGCAATGTCTATTCAAGCATCTTCAATTGGTATCATGCTAATAACATTTATATGTTTTTTTTCTAGCAAATTTCATAGATTTTTAATTACTGTTATGGCGCTTATAGTACGTTCTTTAGTTTAGTGTAGTTGCGTATAATTGTGTAATAAACTTTAAAAAATGTTTAAATGAATGTTTTGACCATCCAGCACTTTATTTAATTCCAAAATATTAATAAAACTGTATAAAATTCAGAATTTTCAACAGTCTTGGGGCACCTCAAGATGCCAGATTTTTGGAAAACCCTTTTAACATAATCAATCCTATACAACATGGCAACAAAGTCACACCATTGGAAAAAATATTTCGAAACTGTTTTTTCGCTCCACCCTAGTGTATATATGCCCTACGCTGCCAAGGTGTAAGCAGTACCTACCTATTGACAAATAAATACAGCAGTAGGACCTTTCCACTTACTTCTGCCAGTCATCTTCTTCCAACAGTCGGGACATGCGTCTCTGCTGACGGTCAGCCAAGTAGGATTTCTGAAAATTTTGGATGAAGTGGTGTTTCGAACTTTCAAAACAGGAAGAGGAAAAGACATAAAGCAGCCAATAGAAACGTGAAATTCATGCACATGCAGGGAGGGTTGCCGAGTCATCTGGATGTTTGAAGGTTAACTCCGACTCCGGCTCCTAGCCTTCTAGTTTTTCCAACTCCGATTCCTGACCTTCGTATTTTCAGACTGCTTGGAACAATAAAAATATAATGAGATCACTAATTATATCTTACTGCTTTTTAAGAAAATATATCAACTTAAAGGGAGAATTTTTATTACATTAACAATTAGTTAGCTATATTTAGTATAAGAATAGACCACACCATACATGTATGGTGTGGTCTATGGTATAGCTATACACTAAGGACATTAAATTGTCATATAGCTATTTGCAGTGGTGACTTGTGTCCTGTTTTAGGTGGGGCCCGCCATATTTTTTGGAAGCCACTAGGTAGAAAAGCTATTTTCTATGCTGAATTCAAATCTTGAATGTGATAAGACTGAATTCGGCACAGAAAATAGCTTTTCCACCTAATGGTTTAAAAAATTAAATATGGCGGGGCCCCACCTGAAACAGGGCACGGGCCGCCACAAGCTATTGGTAATTCATTAGTTATTATCTAGAAAAAACTGTTGATACAGGCTAAGTACTAAATGCCAAAAATATTCACCGGCATAAGTTTAAGAGAGTAGCTATATTGTCAGCATTTGCAATAAAATTCTTTCAAATTTGCACCATTAGAGACTGAAATTATCAAGTTTGTTCATGAAATATAAATCGTTGGTAGCTAGTAAGGAAGACTCTGCATGGACTATCAAGGCCACAAAGGTAAGAGTGTACCAGGAGGACTCAATGGGACTTAAATAAATCTTAGCCAAGACTGCACGTAGCCGAATGGCGTCACATCGACGAGTCGAAGTATTTGAGTGTGGGACCTCAGGCCTTCATAGGTTGGGTTCTTAATCCTTACCAACAAATATAAGCAGAGTTACATTTTACCGTGTTTTGTGTGTGGAACTGTGGGTGCAGCTCAAGTAGCTGGCCAGTCAGAAGCAGGAGATTGAATGAATTGTATCAGTTGAAAAAATACGGTGATATGTTTAAATATGCTCTGTGAAGAACACTGTGAACTGAAAATGAAGTATAAATAAGACTTCCTTTCAAAAAAGAAGTTGAATGAGGTCGCCATACCGTGCCAAATTTCGCTGCTTGAGCTGTGAAAGTTTCCACTAGCCTCCACTGCAATTTTCTCTGGATAGCTTATTGTTCATTGCTGAATTACTATATATCCTCTTCATTTATATATGCGCTAAAAGAGATAAAATTCACAATCTACGACGATTTTTCATGTAAAATTGGATAAAATAGTCGTAGGCTGCTCAGCCATATATTCGTTGATGTGATCTCATTGATGACGTCATTTTTTTATGCTAGGTTCTCGTGAGTCCTCCCATTATGCTGTTTGCTTCCTGGGAGAGGGAGAAGTGAATAAAATATCGAAGTAGGGGTATAAATATGGAAGGATGCAAAATAGGGAAAGAATAAGGATGTTTTGAAGGCCTAGTTCATGCTTAGATACCATAATTGGAGATGTACCTGCAAAGTGCAACTCCCCCTTTAAAATCGGATGGATGAACCTCGCTACCTATTCCTTTTATCCAAATAGCTATACGGTTAATGAACAAGTATACACTATGAAATAGATCTGCGACTATAAGGAGCTATAAACCTACATCAAATTCTGCAATGGCACTGCAGATATCTGAACATTCAAGTTTTTTTTTTTCTCAACTTTTTCCCCAGTTTATGTATATTGATTTTCAACACCCTAAGTTCCTTGCTATTGCCTATTGCATCAATAATAGAAAAAAAGAAAATTTTTAATGGGTACCTACTACCTACTGTACTTGGTTTTCTGACTAGGACATATAATGCGAAATCGGAATAGCTTAGACACCACTACTCCTGTACCTACAATCTCAGATCCCTCCTTAAGCTATGCACGTCGCCCAAACACCGGCAGCAAGGTACTGGAAATGTAAGAGAGTTGGGCTCAGCGGATAGCACCCAAATAATGATACCATAGCTGCGTATTTACAAACTTCTGACGAATGCAACAGCACTTTGGGAGACTCACTTCACCAGTAGAATGATCCTACTGACTAACTATTATGATTGAAGAAAGTTGGATTTACATGAAATAGGAATTGGCATATTAGCTATGTAACTAGCTTTTTTAATCTATGTGAATTTTACTCGAAATGGAAATTGCAAATATAATGTAAAGTTAGGAGCATTGCCAGTAATCAACAGAAACCTGAGTTTAGTCAGGGGTCATATCACGATAGCTAATGAATTTTTACAAAATTATGATCGTAAGCAAGTATCAGCAACTGATTTGAACAAGAGCTTATGATCCATATTTTAAGGGTTATAAACGTAATGAGTTACCTAATATTCAATAGTAGTAGTTTTACTAGCACGTCAGGGACACAATGTCTATATGGCGTGAAACTATTCCTGTGTTTTAGCACAGGCTCATGCGCCACTAGGGCGCGTTTTAAATTGTCAATGATTTTTGTCTCGGCTTTTCTGCCGGTAGGTCTCACAGCGGTCAGTGTGCTACTGACAGGAAAAAGGCACAAGTTGAGCATCTTCAAACCCCGGGCGCACAGACGCCAAACTCGCCAAGCGCTATGTAGGTACGTTTGAGACGCGTCTGTGTGCGCGCATCACTTTGCGTGTGGGTGGCATTCAAGTCGCGTGCTGTGTTGTTCGTTGTATTGCAGATTAGGTTAGGTAAGGTTAGGTAAGGTTGGGTAGCGCTTCTCGTGGTTGTGGCGCGGCAAGAAAGCTTACTTGAACGCATGCACCGTGATGAACTCAGAAAGAATGGCGAGTTTGGCGCGAGTGCCCCCCGAGCACGGCTGAACGCTTTTGCTCGGCTACACCGCACAGGGGAAGGAAACGAAATACAAGAAGGTAGAAGTCTAGCGGGTATAGGTGGCCATCTCGATCGGCAGCTCTCCTCCCAAAACACAAGGGGAAGTATTGAAAGCCTATCTAACTTCACAAAACTAACCTCGTCAGCAGGAACTGCAGCAAGCTGCAACATATCCTGCGGAAAAGGAAGTCGGGACCCTTGGGTGGGTCAGGCCCAAATATTCAATAATATTAACTACCTAGCTAGGCCTCTTAATTGGCAATAAATTAGTGCAAACTACAAGAGATATCGTTACCAGCTTAACGGCAAATTCTTGAGGCTTAAATTCATGTAAAGAAGCGTGTGTGGAGCGAATCTTGAGTGTTGCCAGTTGCGAGACCTGCTTCATAAACTGAGCGTCCAAAGCTGCTTCCCGAGGTCTACGAACTGCACAACAAAGCATAACATTGTTACAAGATACCTACAGATCTTAATTATGGCTAACTGGAACCTGTGAAAATTCCGCATAACAAAAGCAATGTTCTGTAGTGATATCTCAGAGGTTTTGTCGTGGTCACAGTGTGAATGAGTATGAGGCTTATCCTTACTTTTTGCAAGAATCTGTGATGAGTTGTGTAGATACGCACCGCGACTTGGGGGTTACCATTGATTTGGACCTCAAGTTTCATGGCCACATTAGGCAGTTAGTAAGTAAAGCATCTGCAGTTGCGAACAACTTACTGAGATCTACTGTCTGTAGGAGCCCTGATTTTATGGTCACACTTTATGTGGCTCATGTTAAGCCCATCTTGGATTACTGTTCGGTTGTCTGGAACACGGGTTATGTTGGTGATCTGAGGTTGCTGGAGTCAGTTCAGCGAAGGTGGACTAAGTGTG
>LQNS02278091.1:40200730-40216018 GCA_001587735.2 Parhyale hawaiensis | reverse complement strand
TTATCTGTCTTATATGAGTGTGACGACTCTGACCTGTCCTCCTGTCATGGAGAAGCCTCGGCAATGCGAGTCTAAGTGCTACCGACAGAGGTACTCTGCTACGCTTCACCACTGCAAAAGTGTTCATTGGAACATTCAATCTAATTTGAAATCGCGCGTTGGCATTTTTGTTTCAGCGTAGTACATAGCTACCTATACAGCATCCAAGCATTGACAATAGATATACCTGTGAGCAATTCCATTGCTAACTCTTTGTAGCTACCTATCACTTATGAGACTTTCTGAGAGGAAAATAATAGGAAGACATTTGATCTGATACATCGACACCATTTTTACACACACTGTAGCTATTCAATGACACTCTGTGGTTTCCTCACTGATTCACCTTATTTTGTGGTTTTCCTGCTGCAACTAGCGTGTCATCACGCTGGGGAACTGTGGAGATTGTCAAAACGGTCAAAACAGATCTTTTATCCTTCCAATTGAAGATTTTTACTAATTTTCACCTTTCTAAACAGGTTATCTCAGCTCTTTCTAGTTTGCCTTTGTTACAGCCTTTGGGAAGTTCTTTCTGTTGGCTCTTATGGTTACACACAAGTACGTTTTTCTTTGGAGCAAGTACGTATTCAAATAAGAAGTTGGAATTATAGTAGTCGTCAGCAAACTGTGTCATTCCTAAAATGAGATGATTCTCAAGGCGTCTTACAACAGATTCGGTGAGACCAAGAGATTTACTAGCTAACTGCAGAGCTGCACTATAACTTCAAGTTTAGAGTGTATCCGTCTGGGGTGCACAGTTTGAACAATTTACATCCAAAGTTGAGGCTCTTTCCTCTGATGTACTGCCTAAAATAACTCGTCCTACGTAAAGTACCATCGTTTCGTCGATCACGTCTTTTAATCTAATATTAACAATGACCGTCGTGTGTTTATAAATATATATATAGTGTAGTTTGGTAGTAGCTTTTCTGCTATGCAAGTTTTGTTGAAGGCGACTGAGAGATTGGTATTGATTAAACATTTATTAAGTTTCTCCAATTGACGAAAATAGTTTATACACTGATTATTGCTGGTGCTGTACAGTAGACCACCGATGGTATCATCGACGTTTCGATTACGCCTGTAATCATCATCAGGAGGTGATGGCGGTGCCGGAGGTGGTTGCGGCGGNGGTGACGGCAATGGAAGGGCGGTGACGGCAATGGAAGGTCTTCCATGCTGATAGATCTGTAGCTCGAGCATTACTGATTGTATGTGAATTTGAAAGATCCTCTATGGCTCTGGAATACAAAGAGCGGTGCTAGTTCCCCTCATGCTTGTTGGCGGCGGGACCAGCTTAGCCAATCAGTGCGCTGATCAGCTTGGAACTTACGCTGGCTGTTGATTACGCTGCAGTTGTTGGTCTCCGAGTAGCTGTAAGGTTCTGGCAATGCCGGTCGCTTGGATGTTGATAGAAGGCTGTTTGAAT
This sequence comes from Parhyale hawaiensis, assembly GCA_001587735.2. Taxonomy (NCBI): domain Eukaryota; kingdom Metazoa; phylum Arthropoda; class Malacostraca; order Amphipoda; family Hyalidae; genus Parhyale; species Parhyale hawaiensis. The sequence continues at coordinate 40,214,550 of LQNS02278091.1, read as the reverse complement.
TTGAGGAGTATAAATATATATATATATATATATATTTATACGTTTGGTGTCACGCTCTTAACGAAATAGATAGGCGGAAATTAGCCCAGGTTGGAGACTCTGGTGCTCCTCTCAAGCTCCATTGAAAGTGATAGGCTTAAAATAGGCCGGGTTGTAGAAGATGGCAAACGTATCTTAAGCAGGAACAGATGAAATTCCAACAATGAAGACATCGCAGGCTTAGTCTGATTTGTACGAGTATTAGCTTCTCTATACATCGAATCAAAGGCAAAGTATAGGGCGACCTTATGTCTGAATGCATTTCTTGCATTGCCGAAGTTGAAATTGTAGCACTGAAGATGTCTGAAGCTTCTGTTGGCACTCTTATGCTTCTTGATTCGTAGTTTCTTCCCACAGATGATTTCGTTGCATCAGCTATTCCTTCCACTTTGATGCAATTGTCAACAAAACCGACGAAACATAAATTTTCACGAGCAGTTGACAATTATTTCTTTTAGCATACAGTTTTCCTCTGATGAAGCAGTTTTCTCTTCATGGGTCAAAATTTGAGCACCTCAAATGAAGCAGAGATTTGAGATGGAAAGACGGTATCAACAGTATCTTTGCTACGGACCAAACACATAGTAGCTATATAAGCTGGTATTTTGTTTGAGTTTGTTGAAGTGTTTTACTCAAGATGTTACTTCTGCCTGTCTATATAGAAGACCTAAGGAGACAGCACAATAAAGGATCAATGAAGAAAAGAAAAAAATTAAGAAGCAAATAAGAGAAGAGGAGATTCGGCACCGGCCTAGAGGCATTAGGCAAACATATAGGTTATTGCGTGAATTCTTCATGTATGGGTCCACTAGTTGTTTATATTAAGTGTTGTACTGTGCTAGAAGCATCATACGGAGTAGTTTATTCTGTGATCTCATCCAATGTTTGTTTCATTATTGCTAGAAAAGTGAAGCATTTATAATAAGAATTGAAAGCGGTCTCTGGTCATAACATCTAGCACAATGTTTTTATACAGACTCATCTTTGACCAGTAGAAATGAAAGTCAGGTAGCTAGGGTAGGAGCGTTAGTCTCCGATCACTATTTGCAAGAAAAAAATTTCCGCGCCTTATAGTTCCCATGAAAATGATGAGAACTCGTAATTGTTATATATCAAAAGAAAGAGCATTCATTGAACTTTCTTCTTTTGAGAGTGAGTACATTATTCTATGAGTAATAGTTTTTTTGTTAAAACTGCTTTAGCGGGCTGATCGGACCCTTTGGGCGAGCCAGTAACTCCGATCAATTTTGACTGTTAATGATCGGTTGAAAGGAAAAATAGAAAACCTTGAGATTAATAAACAAAGCTATAGGGACTGCTAGATAAACTTGTTTTTCTAACATCTGAATGATTTTCATATGGATCTGACTCCAATACATGGAGTTATGGCTTGTCCCGTAACACTAACGAGACCCCCCAAAAATAGTACAAAAGTCAACTTTTGGAATAGCATATTTATGGTTTGAAAAATGAACGTCTATGTATTGCACCTCCCTTGGACAACAAAATAAAATTTTAGAAACATATTTCGAGCTCTAGTTTAACTTTCTTTTTGAGATATTTACAAGACCGTTTTTTCCAATCACCTTTTAACTCCGATCACATAAATTTTATGAAAAAACGTGCTTGAGCAAGAACCATGCACTTAAAAGTCAAATCCGTGACTTGTTCATGCATGAAAACATATTAACATAGCTTAGGATACAATATTTTTGCCGAGGTTTGATTGTATGTTAGCCACATAACTCAATAAGGGTAGCACCCCCAATGGGGACGTACGTTTCACATGTTCTTTTTTTCTATGGTGTTACGATTCGTGACACGCACGGGCAGCTGATACCTTATGCACAGTGCATACCAGGGTTGCGGAGTCGGAGGGTTCAAGGTCCGACTCCAACTCCTGGCCCTCCAGAATTTCCGACTCCGACTCCTGGTCCTCAAGATTTTCCGACTCTGATTCCCGACACCGACTCCTAGGTCCAACTAGTAGATATTTCATGTAAACATTAAACATGTCCAAATAATTTTTGCTAATATAAACATATATCAAGTTAAAGATGTTAGCTAGGTGTTTTGTACATATACAATGATATTTTGCATCATTTGGAATATTTAAGTGAGGACATGAGGACATTAAACAAATTTTGGTAAAACTTTTGCACCTGGTACACTACTAGGTGAGGGGGGCAGGGGGGGCAAAAATTGATTGGGGGCATAAAGTACAAGGTGAAAAAGTTCTACCCAACATTTTCTCAATGGCCTCATCACATAGAATAGGAAAATACATGATAGCTATAGCTGTAAAAGAGAAATGTGCAAAAAAATATCCACATTTACATTTTTTTTAAATTTGTGACTGAAAATTTAGATTTGAATATTTGTTTATGAATGGCCTCCCGGAGTCGGAGTCGGACTAAAAATTCCGACTCAGACTCCTAGAGCAAGTGAGATTCCGACTCCGACTCCCCCTCAAATCCTCCGACTCCGGCCGACTCCGACTCCGCAACCCTGGTGCATACTGACGCAATATACTATAGTGGTACGTACAGGCAGCTGATACCTTATGGGCCATGCATACCGTACTGACGCAATATACTATACGGGATACATACAAGCAGCTGATATATGCGCCGTGCATACTGACGCAATATATGATACACACAATGCTAAGACAGCTGGTACCTTATGCATCGTGGATACTGACGCGATATACGATACACAAAATGCAATGACAGCTGGTACCTTATGGGCCGTGCATACTAACACAATATACGATAAACAACATGTAGGCTACAGACAGACCAAATGCTACGGGTTTGTGGTCAGGTGTTGCGTTTTGGAGGTCAGGGGCGGGAAGAGCGCAATATGTAACCGAAAAAACCAATACAACTGCCACTGCTGCACCGCAAGCTATGGCCACACAAGGCACCCTTTACACTTAACCTTATCTCACCTAACCTTATCCTGTACTGACCCTCTCTTCAACTTCAACTCCTAACCTCTAACTTAACAGCCTCGCGCTACTTCATCTTTGACTCAATGAGTCCGCGGTCACTTCTGTGGCCTAGCCTGGTCGATTGCCGACCTGTTCACAGCAACATTAGGCGGCAAACACCGTGGCGAAGGATTTCCCTCAATAAGTACAGTGGCACTTGTGCCCTTGTGAGGGGGATTGACTTCTTTATGAAGCCCACAGAGTCCTGTTTCTGCTCCAACTTCCAGGAGCGTTGTGGGGTCGCACTGCCGCAGCAGGTTAGGCTAAGGGAGGGATTACGAAATGCGCCGTGCTTAGGTACTGATGGAATATACGATACAAAACATGCATAGGCAGCTGGTAGCTTGAGCGCCGTGCATATTGATGCAATATATGATACACAACACGCACATGTAGCTGATATCTTATACACCTTCCAGTCGATCATTGCGGTTATCTGGTCGACCACTGTGGTTGATCAATATAGCGCAATGTCCGATCAGTCGATCACTGCAGTTTTCAGGTCAACCACTGTGGTTGATCAATATAGCGCAATGTCCGATAGGTCGATCACTGCGGCTTAGGTGGTCGACCGATCGACCACAGTGCTCCGGTGATCGGAGACTAACGCCATCCTGAAACATATAAGTACAATTGTTAGAATATGAAACAAAGTGCTAAAAGGTGCGCCAGCTAACAACGGTTTTCAGGTCGACCACTGTGGTTGATCAATATAGCGCAATGTCCGATACGTCGATCACTGCGGCTTAGGTGGTCGACCGATCGACCACAGTGCTCCGGTGATCGGAGACTAACGCAATCCTGAAACAAAAAAGTACAATTGTTAGAATATGAAACAAAGTGCTAAAAGGTGCGCCAGCTAACTACAATGAACATTAGATAATCGTAGTTAAAAAAAAAAAAAATTTTGAATTTTGATCGGAGACTAATGACATGCATTTTTTGCGTCTGCAATGTCCAATAACCCTTTCCCCCATAGGGGATGCTACATGGACTCATGAAAAAATTACCAGAAGCTAGTCCAATATGTGTACTAGGTACGATGTCAAACACTGATATCGCGACTCCAATGCAAGCAAACCCCTCAAAAAAATTATTTCCTGAGAGTGGTAGTTTTCATAATACTGAAAAAATAGGCACATTTTTATGTAATTTTCCCATTTAAAAAATTCCTTACGTTTGAGTTTGGGGAATTAAAATTTACGACTTGCAGGACATATTAAGCATTTCTTTGGCTACAATTTGAGCCCTAGCTGATCTTTCTAGCATCAATGGTCTGTCTTCCAGGAGTTTTTTAATAGAGGGGTGTAAAAGTGATCAGAGACTAAGCCAGTGATCGGAGACTAACGCCTCTACTCTATGTTCTTTCTTTCTTACAAATTGTAGCTAGGAAGGTCCCTTAAAATGGCAGAAGATTGCTTCCAACAGAAAATACTAAAATATAGTAATAATATAGGCCTAAGCAGTCCTTCAACTAATATTTTGCACTGAAGATTCCGGACGCAGATGCGTCACCTCCGAATTGAAGAATAACAAGTGTTTATATAGTGATTGTGTACAATTTTTGAGGCTTGTGTAGGTTATTTTAAAAATACTTACTGAAACTGGCCTCATTTCAAGTTGTAAAGCATGTACTTTTTGCACCATTAACTGTTTGTTACAGAGATAGAAAGGTGAATTAAACAGTTGGAATGTTCCAATGTACACTTTTGCAGTGGTGAGCGTAAGGCAGAGTACCTCTGTCGGTACCACCTTGACCCGCGATTCGAGGGGACTCCAGATCAAGAGGACGGTTGAGTCGTCACACTATTTAATGACAGGTAAGTACTCTGCAATGTTTAAGTGTACATAATACGTCAAAATTTGACTAAGTGTATATCTGTGCTCACAGTAGTAGTCAAATTCTGATGTTTCGCATAAAAATCTGCTTATTAACCCATTTCCCATTGTAGGAGTGAAAATTGGGAAATTTTAGATTTTTTTTTTTCTTGGACCCTTGGCCCCTCCACCCCTGTACCCCCTTAGCCTCTGCTATATATACCAGGTCCAGGGCGCCAGGAGTCATTCGACACGACGAGCGAAAAAGTCCGCCTAGAACAATGAAGGGTTTTGGGAAAGAGTAAACCTCCAGAGGTACTCTGCTTTACGCTCACCACTGCAAATAGATTGAATGTTCCAATGGACACTTTTGCAGTGGTGAAGCAAAGCAGAGTACCTCTGTCGGTAGCATGTTGACTCGCATAGCCGAGGCTTCTCCATGACAGGAGGACAGGTCAGAGTCGTCCTAAAAGTACTCTTTTAAATTTTTCCAAAATTTCATCATTTTTTCATGTTTTATGAGGTATTTCCTCAGTATTCATGTGAACATCTGAGCTGAGTTCGCTGTTAGGCGTTTCTGTGATATTTAGATGAAGTCTCAGATTTTTTTTTTATCTGGTCATGCCTCCTTGTAATTGTCATCTTTATTCCTCCTTACAGACTAGGTATATCAGGCCGGCCAGCACACTCCAGCTTCACCTGAGTTGTACGACGAGCGATTAGTCTTTGAGGTCTCCAAAAAGGATGGGCTTTGGGAAGGTATGAAACTCCGGAGGTACTCTGCTTCGCTTCACCACTGCAAAAGTGTTCATTGGAATATTCAATCTATTTGCAGTGGCTTGCTTCGCAGAGTACCTACCTCTGTCGGTAGCACTGATATAACCACAGCAAAGCGGGAGCGGCGCAGGGAGGGTTTTTGGAGCTCCATCATTCATGGAGAGTGCTGGCCCCTGCAAGTGCTGTTCTGCGTCCGTGAAGGCCTGTAGCTTGGAGTTATCAGCTTCCCTGTGAACATAAAACAGAGCAAACAAATACTCACCGGCTGACTACCGGCAACTGTTGCTCCCCCTGTATTCTCTTTATTTGACAGTTAGTTGACTCAAATAATGGAACCCGATTCGGTTCCTGTACATGACGTATGACGTTTATGTAAATACAGTGGGAGCAGTTGCCTGTAGGTAGGATGCCTTGCGATCATCCCTGGAGGTTTAATTGTTTGTATCATTAGGGATGGCAGTATATATCCACACACAGACAAGTAAGGCATAAGATTAGCATTGTTTACCGCCTTCTCCGGCGTGCCTTCGATGATGTAGGGACGCTGTGTTTCCAGTCCGCCGATTTGTATAAGGTGTTGTGAGTTTTTTTTTTTTTAGCAAAGCCCCTCAGAGGCTGACTCGATCCGAATTACTAGGTATGCTCTTGTGTACGTGTAAGAACTATCCTGCTAGAAAATGTTCTGTACTTAGTCTAGTACCTTTGTAGACTGTAGTACTGTATTGTAGCGCACTTACACTTCTCGGTGCACGTTAGTGTGAGCTTTCGAAAATTTCTGTTAACTCTGAATCTGCTCCCTTTACAGCAGATAGAGTAAGCTCCTCCAAGAGATTTTTTTAGCAAGATCCCACAGGGTCTGCTATGTTAAATCGCCACCGCTGGACATGTACTAAGGGCGATCTGGGGTTTCCCCAGAGCATAAGATGGTGGTGCTTACAATTACTCCCAAGTCCCTCATAGCGATGAATTAAGAGCAGGGTCTATATCGTAGCTCTCTCCTTACCCGACTGTCTCTCTCAAGTGCACCAGGGCGTGAGGTGTGTCAGGTAACAGAAAAATCATAAACAAAAACTTTTCCAAGTTTTTTTTTTATACAAGCCGGTCCCCCTTTACATCTTGAGGGAGTTGGTCTTGTACCCGGAACTTCTTACAGGGACTTAACTCCTGTGCCCTGTGCATAAGTTTAGTCAACAGATCCAACCTTTTAGCTGTTACCAACTTTTGTTCCGGGCTGTCGGTGGAGCTTTTGACGAAAAGGTATGTCCTGTGTTGGCCCTGTTGTTGCGATCCGCCCAGGAGTCAGACTGGTTAATTCTGGGGGCTGTCCGTCGCTACGGTACATTGGACTGTACTTGAACTTCGCCCGCTGCAATCGCGGTTGGCGTGGTCTGTTTATACCACTGCAATCGCTGGCTCCTCAGGACGATTTGCGCGGTTTATTGCTACCAACTTAGAATATGCCGTATGCTAGGTTCTTAGCCCAAAAACTTCGTTGGTCCGGTTCCCCCGTGCTTGGTGGGGCCCGGTCTGGCGGATTTGCGGTTCAGAGAGAACACTGCATAAGGAGTTATGGCTATTCTCTGAGACGTCTTAGAACTTACTCCATCCAAGTTCCAAGTTATTTCCATCCGCGATTGTAGCCGTGCGCTCCGGCATAGAGACTATGCAGGGGAGAAAGATATGAGCTCTGGCTACAGGGTAATCGTTATCTGAGATTGGCGGTGCGGTCGTCATGATAACAGCCCCGTCACTGTAGCGAAGGACTAAGTATCTGTAAGGAGTCGGCGGCCCCCTTAGTTGATGTAGTGATCGCAAAAAAGGGGAAGAGCTAGAGAGAGCATAACCTCTTCCATGATACCTTCATCTTTGCAGTAGGTGCTAAGTTCGATTTTACCCTTAAGGCCGTTTCCAAGGAAACCCTGCTTGGGCGGTGTCAATTCGCCCTCCGCCTATAGCCCTCTGTGCCTGTAGCTAGGGCAGCGGCGCTACTCGTGGAGGCTGATCTGGTTTTCTCCGGTAGTTTTGTCTGTGCCCCTTTGGTAAAACCAGTTGGCTTTTGCCTTGAGCGCTTAGGTGAAAACCTGGGTGTGTAAACCCTTATCACGCGATGCGATTCCTGGTTTTTGACTCTCGCTTGAGTCGTGGAGGAGGACCTCTCTACTTTTTATTACAACTAGTTCGCTGTTTTAGGAGGTATTGGAGGCCGGGACTCGGTCTCAGACGTAAATTAGCTTGTGTCCCAGCGCCCTTTGGCCTCTGCCAAACGACGCTGTTACTCAGAGACCTCTGTTTGAAAGTGTCTTAATTACGATGGGACTATATTGTAGGTGAACTCCAGCGGCTACAATGATAGTGTCCTCCCTGAGCTTCTTTTAGAACCCCATATTAAGGTATCAGGTGCGGAGATTCCTTAGGAAGCCAGGTTAGAGGAATGCAAGGGCCTCCTTCCTCATCCCCTTCGTCCATCACAAGCGGGGGAAGAGAGGTATGAGCTCAGAGGTGTATATATGAGCTCCTGTGTTTTGCTCTATACGTGTGATACCTTTCGAGATTTATCTCAGAGTGAAGAGGGTCTTTTATACCGTAGGAATGAAGTAACACAAGTATGATAGCGTTAAACTTTTCAGAAGTTCAGGTAGGCGTTGATATAGACGAGGGATTCGAATGCACCAAGGCTAATTAAGGTGGCAAGGAGTTAGTAAGAGTAGTCGAGGCTGTACAGGTAACACTGGGACACCAGCACATCCGCCCAGAGGCAAAGTAAAGGTAGTTCTTTACTGCCACGCAAATAAGGTCTCTCCAGTTTCTTCCGTTCGTTTATCTTCCTCTCTCAAACAGTTATTGTTTAGACGGTGTTAAATGCTCGTTAGTTCCTGTTGGAGTCACAGTAATGCGTCATTAATGGGGTATTTCCCTCTGGATTTCAATGTCAGCGTCAGCTTACACCTCGGAGCATGCGACTCAGGAGGTTAAACCAGCGCCTTCAGGTCGCTAACGTTCGCTATGGCGAAGCTGAGAGTTGAGGTGGGTTTTGGTCTTGGCTAAGATGGAGAGGCTTCATCTAGGTTACCAGCCGAAATTTATAAGGTAGTCAGTCTGCGTTCTCGGTCGACGAGCCGAGTATGCCTAAAAAAACTTTTTTAGGCCTCTCGGGGACGCCCTTCTTCGTGGGCTGAGTCTAACCTGAAGTTCTTTTCATGATGACGAAGTTTTCCACGATTTACTACGAGGGTACTTGGTCTCGTTGTGTTTTCCGTACTCTTATATGTAGGCGCACGGGCTAGATAATCTTATTTATCAACTCGTCCCCGACCGAAGTAGGGTTTGACCTTGTAGAAATTCGATTCAGGAGTTTGTAACAGTTTGCAACCTTCGTAGAATTATACCTGAATGCGACTGATAAGGAGCCGAGTGGAACCTATCTTAGTATGGACGCCGTTTTTCTGACCCTTAGCCATCTGGCGGTTCTTAGGTCGCCCAGCCCGCTAAGGGATTCAGCTTGTTGCGCAAGTCCGAAGGCGATCCGTTCCGCTCCTTTTCCTCTACATAGCGGGATTTCGGACCCCCCCGGCCGGACCAATTGAACAACTTTATCCATTGTACTGTCATCGCTAGACAGTATCTAGGACGACGTTTCTTATAGTGGTTGGTAGCCGAAGTGCCTGCGGAGACCTTCTCGGTCTGAGAGAATGTAGAGCCGGGGTTCCTCGCCCCTTAGTCCCATCTCGTGGCTTCTACGTTATGTATGAAGGTGTTTACTCCGTCGCGCCATAACCACTGATATTGGCGGCACCAGGTTCCCCCCTAGGAGGGGGCCTGGAACTTCAAAACGCCTCTAGGTCGGCGCTAACAGGTACTAGGCCTTCCCTAACACCGATCATCTACGCCGGTGCAAACCGCGGTTATCTCGGCCAGTCCCCTTAGTGGTATCGTAGACTCGTGGCTTCTGCTGCGAAAACCGTTTATGAGATTCAGAACGCTATAGCGCATCTGAAATTACCTGGGGTGCAGTAGACGAAGTTATGCCAAGGCCACGGTAGGCAAAGGCTACCTGAAACGGCTTCTGGAGGTTCTGAGGTATGTCTGGGACAAGGTCCCTGACCAAAAAGCAACCTCCCGCCAACGTTGTCCATATCGGGGCTAGAGTCGGTAACCGACCCTGTTCTCCGACACGAAGGGAGCATGTCCGAGGCCTTGGTCCTCCCTGAATGTGTACGCTAGTTCAGGGAATTGACTGCCTGGGCCTTAGGACCTATATGTTACGTGTGTCGATGTACCGGACCTGACGGCCCGGACTACTCCTGAAGGTAGAGTAATACTCAGGCAAGTGGCAGACTTGTACTGTGGGTTCGGTTGAGGCACAGGTATTATGCCGCTGGGCGTGAGGGTAAAGTATGTCTCCCGTTAAATTCCAGCGGTCTCTGAGCTGACCGGCATAGTTGTCGGTCGCTTATTTGACAGGTCGCACCAAGGAGCGTCTGCGCTGCGTCAGCACAGTCTTTTTCGGCGGTCTCCCCCACCGTAGGTTTCCCTTTAGCCGTCCCTAGACGTTTTCTATGTCTAGGGCATCCTTCTCTGTTTCGAAACCCCTACCTCGGGGATTCCACACGACGGCACTCAACAAAAAGATGGGGCTGTAACTCCTGGTGTCCGATCCGCCGAACCAGGAGGACAATATTGTGTTGTGGTGAGGCTCTCATCGGATGTCTCACCAATAGTCAGGACCGTAGCCGCCAGGGCCTTAAGGTCCACGCCGGGTCAAACCGAAATTGTTTTGACATCGGTGCTTCTATACGCGCTCTGCTGCGTCCGGACCATTTTTTCTGAGACTCCCTTCGACGGGGATTGAAGGCAGGTTGGTTACGGAGCGTAGCCTTACCGGACACCTCGTCCGACCAGGGAGTTAGACGTTATAGAGCGCCAAAACTCCATCTGAGCGTTTGTACGTATGTTAGGGCCGTGTGAGCGAGGGCTTCCAGGTCTGTCGCGGCTATGTGAACTCAAGCCGCAGCTTAACTGATCCCAACGTATTCAAGCGTACCGGGCTGTCACGTGGCACCTCCACGGTAGTACTCCCCTTGCACCGGAAGTCGTAGCCCGGCTTTCAGTAGTTGAGGTGGTGTCCATAGATGTAGATATTCTTTTGGTAGTGTAGCGCGGTGAGCTACCTACGAGAGCTTGTCCTGCAAGCAAGACGTAGTGCGTTGCTAAGTACGAGAGTTCCAAACTCGAGCTGCGAATGTGCCGAGGTAGTGCAGGGCTTGCTGCATACCAAACAGGCAAAGGTTTGCTGGTAGGTACCTCCTAGAATAGTGCAATCTTGCAATTTTTGGTACGGCGACCTTATTAATCCAACCCATTAAACGCAGTCTCCAGAAGGAGCTGGAAATGATGGGGATTTATAAGGCTCTCATCTTGATGTGGTTTCCATTGCGATGGGTACTGAACAAGTCACGGAGGGCCCCTTCAGGATGGAGCCGCAGCCGGTTGGGAAGCTGGTGCAGCTACGGGACGCTGCCAGCTTGGCCGAATTCGGAAGCAAACGTTTAATTTGCCCTGGAACCCCTACTTAGAGGTCCAATGCTAAGATCAGCATCATAACAGCGCGAGCTACTGGCCTTTCTCCGGCTTTCACCGCGTTTCTTGAACCTTGAGACTCTCGTGCACTGTTCTATCTCCGGCCCTCGTCAACGGAGGAGCCCCCTTGGCCGGGAATCGTAGCCAGGTTTCGGGCAAGATGGCTCAGTGCCTTCAAGAAGGCAATGGCCCAAACCAGAAGGCCGGATGTAATAACGCGCGGGACTCGTATTCGGAGGTCCCGTAAGCTGGTCAGGATCGTAGTAGCGAGGCCTGCAGGGGACCGCGATTCCCCTGACCTCAAGGTCACCTGCGCATTAGACTACCTCCGGACAAGGTAAACGGAAGGACCCCCTCTGATAGGGGTCGTAGTCTGTTCGGGAGGAAGGGGCAGGTACATCACACTGCCCGCTCGGCCGAACTAGGAGACCGAAGTTTATAGAGCACTGGGACCCCTATTCAGGGGACCCACAATAGGTTCAGGATCGGCGCAGCGAGGGCTCCCGGTCCCCGCAGGCCTAAGCTCCCTCGAACTTCGAAGGCTTCTGTGCACTGGGCTACATCCGGACTAGGTCAACGGAGGGACCCCCTCTTGGTGGGGGTCGTAGCTGGTTCGGGAGGAAGAGACAGGCACAGCACACTGCCAGCTCGACCGAACTTGGAAGCCAGAGTTTAAAGTGCACTGGGACCCTACTCAGAGGTCCCACGCTAGGTTCAGGATCATAGCAGCGAGGGCTCCAGGACCCCCGCAGGACTAAGCCGCGGCTCCCCTGAACCTAGAAGGCTTGCAGCACTGGGCTACAGCCAGACAAGGTCAATGGAAGGACCCCCTCTGGATGGAGGTTGTAGCCAGTTCGGGAGGAAGGGGCAGTCACAGCACACACTGCCAGCTCAACCGAACTTGGAAGCAATAGATTAAAGTGCACCGGGACCTCTACTCAGAGGTCCCCTGTTAGGATTCAGGATCATAGCAGCAGGGGCCCCAGGACCCCTGCAGGACTAAGCCGCGGCTCCCCTGAACCTAGAAAGCTTCCGTGCACTAGGCTACCTCCGTATATAACGGAATGGCCCCCGTCTGGGTCGGGGGCCATAGCCAAAACCATCAAGTCGTAGTAGAGAACTTTCTTCTAGTAGCACATCTCCACTCCTCCTCCAAATTATAATTATTTGAAGCTTCACCACTGCTAGCCATATTTCTAATTTCGCGTTTTAAAGTTTTATTAATCTTTCAAATTCAGATTCTAATTTGGAATATTGAATAACCCCACGCTAGACTCTTGTCCGTTTCTGATAGCTGAAGGCAGCATACCAGAAATGAAGACTAAGCCCACTGAGAGGAGGGGATTCCAAACGGGAATACCGAATTCAAAAACTTCCAAAAATCTTTAAAGTTGCGAAGTGTTTGAAGTTTTATTCATTTTTCAAATTCAGATTTTAATTTGGAATATTCAATAACCCCACGCTAGACTCTTGTCTGTTTCTGATAGCTGAAGGCAGCATACCAGAAATTAAGACAAAGCCCACTGAGTGGAGGGGATTCCAAATGGGAATACCGAATTCGAAAACTTCCGAAAATCTCCAAATTGCGAAGTTTTCCAAATTCCCAAAAGGTGAGTTTAATTGGGGAATGGATTCTCAAAATCCAGAAAATTTCCAAACTGCAAACCGAAAAGCCAAAAACTCCCAAAATTTTCAAAGTGTTTTGGCCGAAGTTAAGAATTTAAAAATTTTCATTTAAATATTTCAATTTCTCAAATTTAATCAAAGTATCAACAGGCCTTAGGCCCTAAGGGAACTAAGTCCCTATCAGAGAATTTGTAGTATAACAACGTATAATTAGCTTCACTGTATGAAAGGCAATGCTCCATGGACTTCTCAAAATTATTCTAAGTCCCTACGCCGGAAACAAAAGTTTCAAAGTATAACTGCTTCCAAGTAACTGAGGCTAAGTCTAAAGGGACTAACTCAGAAAATTTCAAAGTGTCAATCGCGGAAGCTCAAAAATATTTCTAAGTACCAAAATGGGACCAAAAAAATATTTTAAGTCTTAAAAACCTTCTTAGGTATATGAAGCTAAGTGTCAAAAGACAAGTTCCAAAAATTTTCTAAGTTCCAGAAGAAAACCAAGAAATTATTCTAAGTTCCAGAAGGAAACCAAGAAATTATTCTAAGTTTCAAATTCGTCCTGAGTATCTGAGGCAAAGTGTCAAAGGACCAAGAGTGAATTTTTCTAAGTCCCAACGGAGGGACCCAGAAAAATTTCTAAGTTCAAAAAGGCCTCTAAGAGTGACTGAGACAAAGTGTCCAGGGTAAGACCAAAACTTTTTCAAGTCCCAAAGGAGGAATCCAGAAAATTTTCTAAGTCTAAAAGGCATTGCTTCATTTAGAGTTAGAGTCCATACGGGAACTCTCAGAAAAAGTACAAGTTCTGAAACTGGTACCTTGAACATTTTCAAAGTTTCTGTAAAAGTTAAAATTTCTCTTATTAGTAATTCCCAGTGCAATTTCATTCATCTCTCAAACAGAGTCAACTCTCCACGTCCCTAAGCGCATATCCACCGCTTTTCTCCGCCGAGGCGTACTTTAGTTTGAATAAGGAGGCCCAAGGCTTAGG
>LQNS02278091.1:40172914-40186420 GCA_001587735.2 Parhyale hawaiensis | reverse complement strand
TCTTCCACCTTAATCACAGAAGCGCTAGAATCAGTTATAGGTAATTACTGTTATAAGTTTGTATCAAAGTAAGTATGGCGGACGACCGGACGTCAATGCGATACAACCGAACGCCGCGAGGTATACATCGAAACTCCATATTGACACTCCCGGATTCCGGAATCGACGCTTTTGAAGCGTTTGTTTATTTACATTCGAAAAATCGCACGTTCACTTGCTACGAAGTTACGAACAGGCGTTACCAACAAGAAAAATCCAAAGGTCGTGTGTAAACAACACGTAGTTCAAGTAATAACGCATATTACCCATATTTTTTTTATTTTTTCTGCACTTCTCAAACTAGTGAAGTACTGAGAACACTCATGTAAATGCGCAGAATATTTTGCGAAAAATCTTGCAGCTCTATTTCCCACATGGGAATGGTGCGATCCCTGCAATGGGTATCGAGACACTGCATATGGGAGCTACTTTAAATGTTATTCACTTTATTATTGGTACAGTAGCTAATAATAATAAATCAGTTATCACTTAGTAAGGTGCATAACTGATGCCATTAGAAAATAACGATATATATACGCAGCATTACAAGCTGAGGTGGAACGCGAAAATAAAACCCAGACGACCAGCTGATTTCTTCCGTTTCTGCTGTGCTGTGGCTGGAGACGTACGTGTCATATTTTCTTGTTTTAGGCGCCTTAAAACAAATTTTACTTCAAAAACCAATGAGATGATAAATAAAAAATCATTATAAAAGTATAGACAGTTTTAGCTCTTTAAATTGATTCTTTAGCTATGCGTATGCTGCAAACTGAAAGCGATGCGATGATAGATGAAGGGTTATCCTTATCATCGGATATTCCCTTCTTCAGAGAGTCTTGTTCAAACTTATTTCATGCATTCTAAAGTTGGCAATCTCTCTCACGCCACAGAACATAAATTTGCCTCTTTTGCTCCTCCAGCATCTCAACGTCAAACAAAATTCTCTTCAGGTAATCCTCTCTCAATTCGCCAGTCTCCATCTGCAGCATCATGCCTCTTCTATCTCTCAATACGGGACAAATGGCCAAGAAATGAAGTAAGTCTTCCTCCTCTGTCTTGCACAACTTACATATTTCAATTTCGCCCCAACTTGAGTGGTGGATACTACGAGATGGATACAAACTGGTACTCAGCGCCCTTCACGACAAGAAGAAGAACATTTATCAAGAAGAAGAAGAACATTTATTAAAGCAAGACAAGCTCTCTTTGACAACAATTTGCAGAAAGCAGCTATGAAAAAGCCACCACGAACCCTTTTCTGGCCTCACTGCCGAGGACTTGTGTTGTTTCCCCCTATACTTCCTCCGAGTAACTAATGTGGGGACAAGCAGAATTATAATATAGACTCTCGGCTATTAACTTGGTCCTTTGAATGGTTTCAATGGGACGGGGCTCTTCCCTTTCAACACCCTTGTGGGAGACATTCTGGCGAACACAATCACTGTCTTTGAATATCTATGGGCGGGCGCACGTGCCCAAGAGATATCTACATATTTTTACGTATTTACGTCAGTGAGTGTGTGTTACGCTCTTCACTAATAAATAGAAGGAAATTAGAGAATTGACTCTAAATGTGAATCATTTCACCCGTGTCATATCTAAAGCTTTTCATTTCCTTTCACAACATAATACTCATCTTGCTGGTAGCAAGTGACGTTCCTAATAAGGCCTGATGCGTGGCCAGGATACGCTACGGGAAAACAGGGGTGTATCGCAATCACGTCAAAACAGAGCTACCGCACCCTAAAAAAAATACCGTCACCTAAAAAGTGGTTATGAAAGCGCCATCTAGTGACGAACGGAGTAAGCTTAATGGTATTAAAATTCCGTTTTAATTAAAATTTCGTACATGAAAGTTTCAAGTAACTGATCTAATTTACTTATTCTGTGTAAGGAGCTTATTTCTTGCGTATTAAGAAGAATTTGGTAATCCTTTTAATTCAAAATAGAAGTTTGTGCTTGGTGACCTGCATCACCGTAACCCGTGTCGCAGTCGTCATTTGAGCTACGATTGCGTCACGAGTGACAGCTGGCTGGGTCACCGGTGTAGCACCGGTAACCCAGAAATGCTGATTGTGACACACCCTTGGCAGGCTGGCAGAACGGGTAGTGTTGGACAACCCGGCTCTGAAGGATTTTGAAAAGAATGTGCTGCTGGGAGAGCAGCTGCCACAACAGTGCGATATCTGAAGAAAAATAATGACATCTTTTGGACAGAAGATTAACCGCTGCGACTGAAGAAATTTACCAAGTCTGTTGTACTTCATTGTACAGCTATTACCTTTATTAAACAAAGCAGAAAAACGATGGGCTACCCTGCTAACACACGACGTAGAATCGATGTTATAGGCTGTGGCTCAATGTGCTATGCACGTTGATTTTTGAACCCCAGAAAACGTTGTTCACACGTCGTATCACCACGCGCAGGGCACGTCAATAGTTCCCCTAGTTCATTGTGATACAACGTGCTGGACACGTCCCTATCACGTTATGATTTGACGTGCTAAGAACGTGTCCAGCACTTTGTAACACGACGTGCTAACAAAGTTATCTGAAGCTGAATAGACAATGTCAGGCAGCTATGAATGTTGTCATAATGTTGAAAGCACGTTGTTTCACAACGTGCTAACAACGTTATCTGGAGTCCACAGATCGATGTGCTTAGCACATTGAGCCCCCAAAACACAACGTGCTATCTGTCAACGTGCAGACACGACAAATACGTGGTTCTCTGGAGAAATCAGAATACTGGGGAAGGTTAAACGAGGTGCGAGGTAGACTGATTGCGTAACGGTAGACAGGATTAGCGGCGGACATTAGTTCAGACGGGGTGGGTTAAGTTAGATACTAAGGTAAGTGAAGACATTCACTAACCGTGGAATTTCTACGGGTCCCGTTAGTTATCATTATTAATACTAGAGTGCCCGCGCAGTTAAAAATGACAGCCAGGCATTTGAGATGACCCTTCCTCATTTATCACAAATTTCTTGTTATCTTCCCGATGCAGGATGCACTGCAACTGCAAACTTCAATTATGGAACATAAGATAAGTATGCTAGGCTGAACAACGCCAACGTTTCCTTTGGTAATACGCAGAGAAGCAATGTTTTTATTTGCAAGCACTTGATATCGCCGCAATATATACTGAGCTCTACATCCAGGATACACGATGATGTCACATAACTCAGGATTTTTTTCCTGACCTCAAGAGAAAAGTTGTTCGGTTGAAAGAAGAAACCAAATTGGAAAAAAATATTATCTGTCAAGAAATACTCGTTTTCTTTACCCGCCTACCTGCTGCAAAAAAATATCTTACTGTTTGCTTCAATGATTATGTGATCAATAAGCGCATCAGCGTAAACTCAGGGCAACTGAAGTTTGAATGAAGGAAAATTTAGAAGCGAGTACAGTACAAATCACGATGCAAGAGATTGCTTAGAGAAGCTGAAGGTATCTGCATTGAGCGGATTTCAACGTTGGCAAAGAAAGAATTGTATTCTGATATACGTTTAACATCACCTACAACCTGGCCTATTTTCTACTTATCAATTTTCAGTGAAGCTTGACAGGATGACTACAGCCCCCAACCTGGGCTAATTTTCGCCTGTTTCATTAAAGCGAGACAGAAAATGGACAGCTAAACACGCAAGCAGAAAAATACGGTACACGTCGGTCTTTATTATATTGTAGATTATATTGGATTGTTTAAGCCTCCGTATCCACAAGCACAACAAAGAGAGAAACAAGGGATACGTAGTATGCCGGTAGAAACGGGGAGTCCATGCACAGAGGTGTTCCTACAAAGGAGTGACTGGTATGGCAACAGCAAGTCGGGGAAGAACAGAAGAAAGTAAGATCAGTAGGAGTATGAAATTAAAAGTAACCAAAGTGGTCACGAAAACAAGCATCCCGAAGGCCTAGCTAATGGCTGCGGTAAACCAGAATAAGGCCCCTGGGGTCGCTGCTCCCCATAACATACGATGGGCGAACCTCACTAACCTTATGCCCCTGAGAGGTTTCAAGGGAAGTCCATATTGCCTTTCCGCAGGGGATGTTTCATCTGGCGTCAGCTTCTGTTGATGCGGAAAGGTTAATTTATGAGGTTAGGTAGGTCCTCCGTAATTCTTCTTGTTGCGTGGAGTGGGCAGCCGGTGGTTTTAATGACCTATCCCGCTGGACGCCCACCTGCTTTCGCGTGGGGGATCATGGAAGGGATTTTGCGCAAGAGAGTTTCAAGCTTGAATCTTCTCTTTTTTCGCGTCTTAGAGGTACTTTGCGTCATAGGCGTCGTTAGACCCATTTTACGGGGCTTAAGAGGAATCAAAAACGGAAAAAGAAGTTTTCGTAGCCGCTATGGCAAAATGCAACCCAAAGACATTCTATAAATATGTATATGAAAGACTAAAAAAAGAATCCATAGGTCCGCTAACAAAAAAACTAGACGGTGAAATCACCAATGACCTAAGAGACAAAGCCACAATCTTGAACGAATATTTCACCTCTGTATTTACTATGAAACCGTTGCAAATGTCCCTGAACCGCCACCGATGTAAGTTGCTCCCATAAACACATGTGTTTTCACGGAGACTGAGATCCTTCAAGAACTAACCCACCTAAATGTATAGAAATCCACTGGCCCTGACAATCTTACTCCCCGTGTTCTACGGGAAATTGCTCCAGTCATCGTGAAGCCACTGCTCGAAATATTTAATTGGTCTCTAAGAATAGGAGAAGTCCCGCAGCATTGGAAACTAGCTAACGTGATACCGATATACAAGAAGGGGGATAAGAAAAGCCCCAGCAACTATCGACCAATCAGTCTTACATGGGTCGTCAGCAAAACCATCGAACGCCTTTTGAAAAAGCGCATTACTGATCCCCTGAGGATGCAGCATCCGACACTCAGCATGGCTTCCGAAATGGAAGAAGCTGCTCAACAAACCTACTGGACTTTTTCTCAAAAGTTGCAGATATTAAAGATGAACAAAAGGGCGTAGCCTTGTGTATCCGGACTTCCAAAAGGCTTTTCACAAAGTCTCCTATCAACGGCTAATGAAAAAATTGAAGCCCATGGCATCCAGGGAGACTACTTACGATGGATCAGGGCATGGCGTAGGGTCGGCAGAAGCGAGTAAAGCTTGAAGGAGAGACGAGCGCCTGGACGCACGTTTCATCAGGAGTTCCACAAGGTAGCGTACTTGACCCACTTCTGTTCTCAATTTACATCAATGATCTAGATCTTAATATCCGTAGTAAAACCAGTATATTTGCGGATGATACTAAACTATATCATCCTGCCACGAAAAGAGCCGAGCTCCAATAAGACCTTGACCACCTCATGAAATGGAGCACAACGTGGCAAATGAGCTTTAATGCCGATAAATGCTCAGTAATGCACATAGGGCTGATGAACCCTTCACCCCTTTGCAAATGAACGGGACGGTATTGGCTGCTGTCACCCAACAACGTGACTTGGGAATCACTATTACAAACAAACTACAACACAGTCAGCACAGTTGACAAAAGCGTGAAAATGGCAAGCAGAGTACTGGGATTCATCCCAGAAATTTTGAATACAAGTCCAAGGACATCATCGTTCCCTTGTACAAGACATTAGTGCGGCCACGCTTAGAACTTTCTGTTCAATTCTGGTCGCCATATCTGAGTAAAGATATCGATAACATGGAAACAGCCAAACGCAAGGCAACGAAATTGATACTGTTAGGCCCTCAGTTCACCTACCGGATGCATGGTCATGATCAGGTGATGCCACACCTTGAGGCAAAGCTATAAAAGCTCTCTGTACCATTATGAGCCAGCTCAGAGCGCGCCTGTGACTAAGTAGGCCAACATAACGCTCTGGACNCTTCTCCCTTGCATCCTTAGAGACAGAGGTCACGTCGTCTGACCACGCCGAAGCCAGCATCCGCGGTGCCAGCCAAGTTAACCCAACAGTATGTTTCGTAGCGAGACGCTAGCAGGAATGGTCTCACAACCTCAGCTGCGAAATAAGCCGTATGAATGTCGTCTTAAAGAACTGGGTCTGATCTCTCTCGAGCAAAGACGTCTCAGAGGGCAACTAATAGCAACAATCAAGTATTTGAATGGCTTCAACGATGTACCTACAACGGGGCTCTTTGAAAGAGACCTTAATGATCGATTGCGAAACAACAATAAAAAACTCAAGCATAAAACTCGAAGAACAACCTTAAGTCAGCAGTTCTTTCGATATTTCATAGTCAGCATTTGGAATAGACGTCCTTCCGATGTTGTTAGAGCGGAGTCAGTCAACGCGTTTAAAAATCGTCTCGACATACATTGGGAGAGACATCCTCCACAGTTAAGAACGCCTCCCCCAGGAGTCGCAAACTCTTAACGACCAAGGCTTCCGAGGCCACCTTAATTAGTCTTCTTATCTCTCCCGCTCCAACTACACAGTTTGACGTCTCTAAGCTAAGTATGTATGCGGTTCTTGTGCTTGCGTGCATTCATGATCGTCTCTTTGGCAGGGACTCTTCCCCCCCCCCTTTTCTCCTGTCCTCCGAAGGACTAGGCGAAGCCGGGAGAAACAAGTTCAGGGTGTGGTCAGAAAGATATGAACCTCGTACGCTCGCGACTGGCATAAGCACGCTCGCAGCTGAGGAGCGACCATTCGGTTAGTGGAACGATTGGTCCATGTCGTTGGCATAGGCGAAAACAAGTTCAGGTCAAGTGGTGGGCCCGGTGTCGCCATGTAAGACAAGCTCAGGGCACTGTTAAAGGATATGATTTTCGTACCTTTGATGCTTGTATAAGCATGCTCGTCACTGAAGTGTGACTATTCGGTTAGCTACTGGAACGATCGGTCGACATCGTTGGTATAGGTGACAACACGTTCCAGTTGAATGATGGGCCCGGCATCGCCGGATGAGACAAGCTCAGGGCACTGTTTGACCGAGATATGATTCTCGTATGATCGAGGCTCGCATAAGCACGCTCATACATGAGGTGCGACCCTTCGGTCAAGGAACGATTTAGTCGACATATAAAGCAAGCTTCTGTTGCCGGGTAGTCGGCATTAAATGACTGGGCTATAAAATTGCGTTAGCGCGTACCTTGCTAGCGGGAATCTCGATGAAGAAAATCGCAGGTAGCTAGGGTAAGGGGTATTACCACCAGTCTCTCGCAGTCTAGTGCAAGACACCGAACAGAGAAGAGCTCCCAGCAGAAGCAGGGTGGAACAATTCCAATACAACCTACGGAGAATGTTCGTTTTTTTCGTTATCTTCCCCTGCTGTCTTAAGAGCGGTGTTATGGGGCTTGAACGCAATGACAAGTCCCGGAACCTTAAACTCTCAGACAGGTAGTGAGAGAGGACACCAATTCATAGAGCTGAGTGTGTTCCCGTACCTTGCAGGCAAAATTTTTTCTTTTTCTCAAAGTTTAAATTATTCACAAAGTATCTTTTAGTTAAATAGGTAAAGGGCTTCTTCTTTTACAAGCACCAAGGCTAGCGGGGAGTTAGGTGTCCATGAAGTCGGAGGAGTTAGGCACCAGAGAAACTGCCCCGCCGATTTCACAAGTGGGCATGGTGAGCTGGGCCAGTGCAACCCTCGAGGTAACCGCCAGCCGACTGACTGGCGGGGTAGCTGACTGGCTGCCGCGCCACCTGGCTGGAGGCTGCGCTGGCTCGGCTGACCGCCGCTCAGCCGGGCGTGGCGCTGACCCGCTGACGTGCCGCGCGGCGGCCTGACGGACGATCTGGAAATGGAAAAGGCTGTTAGTGTTTAATCACCTTTATACCTTTGGAGACGCTCTTAAAAGTAATCAAACAGAATAAAATTGTTGCGATTCACAAAAGAATTCCCACATACGAGACTTATCAGATACGTAAAGGACAGTAAGATCCCCTGAGCTAAGTCCTGATGGTGCCAAGTTACCTGGAGGTGAGAAAATGTTGGGTTGAGGTCACGCTAAATCAAAAAATACTTAGAAGTTATATCAACTCAACATTGATATTCGATTTTTTTTTTCAAAACTGTAAACAATGAAAATGACTTCTCGAAAAAAAATTTTACATCATCGTACGTATGGAAGTTGAGAGGTAGCCATTTTTAGTTTGTAAAAATACAGTAAGGTTATAAAATATACTTGTATAATGATTGTATATTTGGACTTGGGCAAAAATAATTTACCTCTGGCACGCAGTGTTGATAGTAAAACATTTTGTTAAATGGTAAAGCGATTCTCGTAAGTGTTATCGGTGCCGAGACAGAGGAATGATCACACACATGAGGCCACACCACTTCCGTCCTAGCTATCATACCCCGGCATACACCTATAAATTACACAACTAAAGTATATCGAATTTTACAGTATCTTATACTTTACATTATATCCTAGGGGTCATAGTTTAATTGGTGAACAAGTAATTTAAAGTTTTTCCATCCTTGGTGAACAAGTAATTTAAAGTTTTTCCATCCTAATTATCAGTTGTGTTTAGAATTCTATTACATGCGAACTAAGGCATCGGATATTTTGGGGGCAGTGAGTAGGACTCGGATACTTGTTTGCCCCCGAGTTTGATGAAAATTTGTCTATATAGTTAAGGAGTAGATGTCGGCGTCGAAAGAAGTCTGACAGTTTTAGAGTCTAAGAAGCGGGAGTCGGACTCGGACTGGACTCAGGATTTGGAGTCAGATATCGTTAACTCACTAACACAACTGTATAGACAAAAAACTATGTGCAGCAACCGTAACCCTAGGGTTGTAACTACAGCACTAGGTGGAGTCAGACTGATTTCAGCCTCCGTCCCCAAAACAAAAGCGTTCTAGCAGACGAAAGAACAAGAGTCATACAGTATGAAATAGGAATTATTATACTGAGGTATAACAATAAAAAGGTGGAACCTATAAAATTGTTCCAGAACAGAATCAAAGTGCATGGATACAGCAAGTCGGGAAAGACGAGGAAGAACAGAATAAAGCCTCATTAAAAGGAAGGAGCATGACAGCGAAAGGAAGCAAAGTAGGAACAAAGGCATGGTGCCCCGAACGTTGAGCTAAGTTTAAGGTAACCTACAGGGTCCCTCTAGGGTCGCTGCTCCCCATAACATAGGACGGGTGAACCTAACTTACCCAACTCTGTGGATCCCTGAAACGCAGCGATGCTGAGTTTGAAATTAACTACCCGGACGCTGTACAGCGGGACGCTCATACCTATGGTCTCATAATACCATAAGTAAAAGTCGTCCCTTGCGTTTAACACTTGACACGAACGTGACTTATTTGGTAAACACAGCATGTTTCGTCACAAGACGTTGACTTAATGACTTTCACCAAAGGCATTGATTTACAGCAGCATTATGGCTCTCCAAGCAAAAAGTGCAGCGTTGCTTAGAACTGCTGCTCAAAGTATCTATTATGTGACCAAGGAGCTCAACCTTTTATGACAAAATAATTCTACGCATTACCTAAGAAATTACGTCAAGTACAGTACACAAGGCGTGGGGGCAAGTTTTGCAATACTGTGTCGCTTGTTTCGTATCATGTTGTTGTCATAAAGACGACAACAACAACGTACTGTCCCAAAAGTTATGCAGACACCTTAACAAAAACAGTAAAAAGAATTGATCATGATGCAGTAGTAAAGCGTAAGGCACTGCGGTATCGAAGAGATCTTATACATACACATATTACTAACCAAAATTCCGCTATATAATGCAACACAGTTTGTTGATTTCTCTCCGTCCTCATTTGATGCATTAGACAGATGAAAATTTATTAATTCAGTGGTACAGGGGCTTCTGCTTTGCCAAATTCTTAAAATCTCAGAATTGAAGGCGTCTCAAGTAGCTCAACGTGCTATCATAGATACTAGCTAATTTTTAAGTTCTTACCCAGAACGAATTTTTTTGCTATGAGGTCATAACAAGCAAATTGAATAGACGGCCCATGATGATGAAGAACGAAAAGATATTCTTCAGAAAAAATATACAAAGAATAGTTAAGAAAAAGGGGGGCTTCGCTGATACAATTATTTTTTGCCGTTATTTATCGACGGACCGGACTACTACGGTAGTATATGCAATGTCAACTTCTGAATGGCTGGGTATCAATTTTGCCGCACAGATCTTCTAAGAGGCCGTTCTTCAGCAACGAATGCTCACCTTCAGTGGCATACGACAAGATGTAACAGAAAGCTGCAACAGTGATACATCGCTGGTAGATATTAAAAATTCTACAGCGGAGATCATTTATTCATCAAGTTAAAAGTCTGCCCATGACATGATATTGGTACGATCCAATAGCGAGTTCCACAGAAGTATATCGAACATCAAGTAGGCTCGCTAATATTCATGCCGGCGCGAGCACTGGCAACTTACGAACGAAGAAGGAGCTGCTGAGCCTAGAAGACAAGTGAAAAGATCAGATAGATATAAGAAAGTAGATTAAAATAAAAGACTCTTCTACCACGACACGTCAAGCGTAGAAAACGCTATTAGCACTCTCAGTTCTACAAAAAGATCAGAAATAAGGGTTTTCCTGATGCAGCAAGCGAATTAATATCACTACTACCTACTCTGCGCAGAAAGGCTGTGATATTTTTCAAATAGCGATTTTCAACAGCGTATATGGCTAAACAAACGAACAGTGTTAGGACACAACGCTGTGCTGCAGTAAGCTCACTCTTGAAGCAAGGGGAGCACTATATGAACCATTCAAGGTGGCATTGAGATTCGATACATTAAAGTTAGAAGTGAGGTCGTGCGCTGGTATAAAAGAAGTATTGCTGGCAGTAGCTGCGCTCGTGGTCTGTCTGGATGTGTAAATGAGCGCGACGTGCTGCAGACTCCCGTCGTCCCACGCGACCGTCAGCAGCGACGGCTGCTGAGGATGGAAGGCGGCAGTTACGGGGACACAATCGTCCGGACCTTTGATGACACCACTGCACGGAAGAAATTAGTCATAGAGTTTGCCTTAAGGGAGGTAGACGCGACTTGTTCGGTCCCCAAACACTGAGCGACAGAATACGACGCTGTGTCTTTTCAGACAGAAAAAGAGCACTGAGTCTGCCGTGTTCTGAACAACCCTAAATTTGAAGAGCCAACTAAAAATTCGTACAAGTGACACTCACGACGTCAGCTTAAGTAACGGCTGATACTCAAGAAAATCTTCTGAAAAACACATAGTTGTTTATAAAAAAGCAAAAGATGAGGAAGTTGAGTATTATGGTCCGTATGGGAATTTAATGACTGTCGTGTGAACCAGAGTTGAGGAGTGAGAAGGGGTCGGCCATTCTTGTGGCTAAGAATCTAAGGCAGAAGCTGGTAGAAGTAAAGTGTTGCTGGATTCGAACTTTATCAATATGACGCCGCGACCTTGGCGTGACATGGTTTGTATACCCATTACAAGCTAAAGGACTAAGCGCTACATTAGGCATGCATTTACTTTGCAGCATTTTTGCTGAGGGGATGATTCTCACCAATATTTCCCTTCTGTTCAAGTAGCTTTATCAGTAACTAGCTATTAATCAATCTGGTCATTGAAAATAAAACTTTCCTAGCCTAATCCGCATCACTTATTAATCACAGTGTTCATTGGCGTTGTGTGTGCAGCATTCGCCTGAACTAAGCCTGTTAGCTGCTCGTAAAAAAATAGTGCTGCGACAGTTTGGATGTGATCGAGGGTATGCTGGATGAAACTGCAGCAAGACAGTGATTGAGAGGAAATTTGTCTCAGAAATGCTGAATGACACTACGAAACTAATAACTGCGGCGTTGGACAAACCTCTGCTTCGCAGCAGCTAAGTCTAAGATGATGCCTCTTTCCGGATAGGATAGCGATGTGCAGAGGGAAGGACAACTAAACAATGAACATAGATCTGTTCAAACACGGAGGCACAAGACGGATAGAGTGTTTCAAGAGACCTTTTCAGTACGGTGGTGTGATAGTATGATACTTAAAGACGCAAGTTTAAGGCTCACGATAGCATTCGTTAATGACCGAATGCAACTGAAAATTGGAAGAATACAAATTCATAAGTTGTTATTACAAGAATATTCACTTTAGGTTTTCAAATTATTGTACTATAAAACAAAAACGAGAAGGCGAGGATGTCAAAAGTAATAAATAGAACGAAAGGCCGTAATTAAAAAGAGTAATAAGTGAAATGAAACGAACAAGCGAAGATGTGAAGAGTAATAAAATACGTAGAAAAGGCGGAGATGAAAAGAGCAATAAAACACAATGAAGGAAAGGAGGCTGTAGAGAGTCACAGAAGCAACAGTAACTCACTTGATGGCAACTTTGAGGGAGCAGAGGGTAAGGGCGTGGAAGAGCAGAACGTAGGGGCAGGAGTAGAAGTACAGCACCAGCCTCTCGCCGCCCCAGGCCATACCGCGGACAGGCCCTCCAACCCTGCAAGAGAACATAAGGGTGTCATGTAAAGCTATTAACACATTGGTAATTTTCGGGACGGTGTCAACGGTGCTATTATTAAGAGAAACATAGGCTTGATTTATGCGACAATGGGTTAGCCCAAATTACAATCCTATAGTAACATAGCTACTTGGTCAGGCGCGGGTTAGAGCAACTGTTGGGGCGACAAGGCAAATAGTGTTACTTGTAAAATGTGTAACGGATTTCGCCAACACCATAGAGTTAAATATCTCGCAAACTAAGCGCAGCTAAGTGCTGCAAGTTTCTCCAACCGGCAGCAGTACAAAACAGCTTGCACACACCAAGCTCATGCTTCCCTGAGCACAACGAGCACTCGTCAAGGCACACCGACTCCCACCGGCTTAGCCACCACAGGCTGAGTTCACAACAGAAACGATACTGTCCCACCTCCGCCACAGTAGCCATGCTGCAATCTGTCCTCCCAACGCCACCACTCTTCATCACACCAACACTCGCCCCGAGGTCCTCGGCCTACGCTGACTGCCTCAGGATCTTCCAGCAAACGCTAGAAACTCGAAAACCGCTCGAGAAACTCACGTACACAACCACCTAGTAACGCTTTACTCACCACACTGGCCGGCACCTATCCAATTCCAATAGCAGGGCGATGTGCATCAGGTCATGGGCAGACCCGCAACATCATATCTTTGGATCGATATACCTGCGTAGCTCTACTTAATACATATACGATAGTCGACAAATTTGATAAAAATCTTGACGTTTCGGGAAATATCAGATTTCCATCATCAGAAAATCGAATAAAATGCTAG
This sequence comes from Parhyale hawaiensis, assembly GCA_001587735.2. Lineage (NCBI taxonomy): Eukaryota > Metazoa > Arthropoda > Malacostraca > Amphipoda > Hyalidae > Parhyale > Parhyale hawaiensis. Next base: position 40,173,171 of record LQNS02278091.1, on the reverse strand, counting down.
GATGTAAAGGAATGATTAAAACAAAAGTTTACTACGTATGGATTAAGGGCAGTGTTTGCCTGGCGAGAACCAAAAGCAAATGACAGCGGCGCGCAACGGGGGTCCCTATATAAATGACGGATGGCATGGGAAGCGGAGGGAAGCGGGCAGGCACAGTCGGAGGCAAAAGTGTCAATCATGGATCGTGACGAGAGGCACGGCTGAAGACATTATGTTGAGGTTAGGTTTGACTTTATGAATATATAGTGATTCCAGAG
>LQNS02278091.1:40140704-40167703 GCA_001587735.2 Parhyale hawaiensis | reverse complement strand
GTACTTTGCTCTTCTCAGCACTAAATTTAACATGAAAATCCCTACCATAACCACTCACAGTATCAAGCATCTGTTGCAATTCCTCTCCACTTTCACTCAGAAGCACTGCATCATCAGCATAAAAGAGCAAGCATAGTCGCTGATCATCACCAACATTCACTCCCAATCCCCTCCTCCTCAACCTAGCAGCCAATATCCCTATACCTGATGTCATGATGCCACATTAGCGGGCTTCCCCCTAGAACAACGGGAAAACCTCAAAACTAACATCTCTCCTAGTTTTTTACGAAACTAAGTCTCGTATTCATCTAGATAAGCTGGACGCCCTCGCTCTCTTTGCGACCGCTTCAAGCGCACCGGCACATTGACAGTATCACCAGCGGCCTCACCATCGCCACCTTCATCGGGCGGAGGCTCACCAGCCGATGCACGATCCTCCAGGTGTACAGTCTGTACCCTGATCTCGAAGCGTCACCAACAGCTTCCTCCGGCCACCAGAAAAGAGCTTCAAGGTAATTACCGCCGTTGCCCCTCAAAGGCATCATTCGCAGGAACCCTGCTTTGATCGCCACCGTAACAACGTCTACCGAGGTCACGCACGTGCATAGGCACGCCGACAACGGACACAACGTGCTTTGACACGACGCCGGTCACCTCACCGAACGACCACTGCTTGGTGTATGTCGGTGGGTTGGGTTTTACCCAAACCTCATTGCCAAAAACAAAACTGCTAGCGACACGTTCGTCAACTTCAATGAGGTTGACATCGAACGGCACTCGCCAACGGTATTTGAAATAGCTACAGTTTGAAGGAACCGAGCCCTCCTCAGTCTCCTTCCGAGGCGTCACGTTGTAACGAAACGTGGCCTCCTCAGGTGTTATTCTTCCCCTAGCGGCGATTCTCTAAATCGTCCGATGTTTCCTCTAGACGATCGCGTTCCCGCGCGGGGCGTAAGCGGCAGGGAACCTCAGAGAAATTCCCCACTGACCAGCAAACTGCCTCACAGTCGCTGATCAAAACGCCGTCGAATTATCCAACAACAATACAATGTATCGCACGGCCCTCGCTCAATTGCAACCTGCCGCAGCTGAGCGACGCCACCGCCTGCCGTCTCATTAGGCAATTTCCGCCAGATGGCGAAACGCGAGGGTCCACAGTCCACCATGGACAGATAGAGCGCGGCGCCATAATGGCTTACGCCAATAGCAACCCGGCGCCAGAGAAACGTTTCGAACTATAACATTACCGTCAGTTCGGCAATTAACAATGCACAATAATGCAAATCTCATTGGTAAAACATACTGTAAATAAAAAAAATCGCTTGTCTACATCAACGGCCTAAATTATTGTCATCATTCCATAAGTTAGTATCAGCCGAGGTAGCCATGCGAAGGACTCCAGCAACATACGCACCTGACAAGCTGGCCGTCAGTGTCGGTGAGCTGCACCAGGGCCAGGTCGGCGAGGATGGTGGCGGTGCTGGACCCCGAGGCAGGACACACCGAGTACATCATCACGGGGTCGCTGGTGCAGAAAATGACGTAGGTGCTGCACGGGGACCACGAGCAGCACGACACTTCACTCTTGCTCACCCACTCTTGGAAGCTCCAGTCGCTGGTATTGAACACTCTGCACAGCGAAATGCTGATATTGTGATGTCAGGTTCCTTTGTTGGTTCAGCATATGCAAAGTGTTAGCCTCCCAGTATGTGTAAGCCAATGTGATACAATGAGGGGAAGAGACATGAGACAGACACGATGATAATCAATGCTCGGAACCCATGTTCAAAGAATCGCTACAACTGGCATAAGACCAGCGAGAAAAGAAACAGCAGAGTGACATAGGAAAGCAGAATAAGGCAAAGCGAGCATGAAAAAAGCTATTCCAAATAGCCAACTTTAGCTTAAGTACCGTAAGGAGTCTAATGGAAGAGCATCTCCCTAAAACAACGGACAAACCGAGCACTATGGCCTATGAAACCAATTTGCATATGGACAGAAACGAATGTGAGTCCACCCAACCCAGATACGACGCCGCAAGCCATGGCAGCCACTCGCGCTTCTCCACATCTCCCACCGCGAGAAAACAGACTTAGTAGATGGGCTGAGAGATCACGCATGACATTGTTTTTGGTCACGTGAGAACGTACTCGTCTCTGTCACACCTCCTGGTCCCATTGCAACCGTCCTGAGCTACTATCTCTGCACCTCCTGTTATAAGCACTTATCACGAGCCAAAGCCCAACTCAACTCACTACAAGCACTAGTATAAATAAGAGCCGGACTTAGAAGAACAAGCTCTTTTGATGTTGAAGAGTTCCATTCCGCACTTGCTGTGGAACGAATATCTGTGCTACCCCTGGCAATAAAATGTCTATACAGTCTCATGCGTAGCACAGTACCTCAAATAATATAGGATATTGGGGTATAGAATCACATCTCTATTGACTGTACAATAGCCCATCCGTATTCCAAGTTGGACTGAATAGCTATATTATTATGATTATAGTGTTGGATTTACCACCATACCCAATCAGAGAGAGATCCCAACAGTGATACTCTGTAATTTCCATTTTGGCCGTAGTGAAGCTCGGAATAAATAATTTATCTTGGCATTTCTACCCGAATTTCTTAATTAGCCAGGGCGGTGCTTCTTACAGAAAAATAAAGCACAAAGCGAAGAGAAAATTATTATTATTATATATATTGTTTAATTTCTGTAGCCGCAACTCAGGCGTATCAACAGAGAAACTACTTGTGCAGTATTCAAATACCGCATATTGGGTAGACGTGGTGGCCACGTGCGCTACTACGGGCAGGGAAACAAGGCGCAAAGTATAGTAGGAGACACTCAAGTGGTCGGCCTCTTTTGCGTCCGTCCACACGAGAGAGACTAGAGATGCCGTGTACCAGGTTGGTTATCTCGATCGACAGCCCACCTCACGGGACACAAAGAGGAAAGTAGAGAACCTACCTAACTTTACAAAACTAACCTCGTCAGCAGGAACTGTGGCAAGCTGCATCATCTGCGGATAAGGTACTCTAGAACCTTGGGTGCGTGATGCCCAAATATATTGTGGCAGGGATAGAGCCCGCCAGAATATACCCTGAGGGCAGCTTAGTGAGAAATAAATTATGTACCCAGCCTTACAAACTAACCTCACAGGAGCAGTTGCGGCCATACTGCGCAGTAACTACAGCGGTAAGGCAACAGATTATATTATTGAATAGTTTAAGCAAAAGCAAGAAAGCATACCGATAGAAACGAGGAACACATGTACGAAGATGTTCCCACACAGGAGCAACGCGCATGGGAACAAGAAGCCGGGAATTATGAGGAAGAAAAGAAAAAAGTAACATCAACAGGAGAATGAAATCGGAAACAAGCAAAGTGAATTTGTAACACGTCTCGAAGGCCTAGCTAATGGCTAAGGTAAATCACTGTGCGTGTGTTCAAGTAAGCTTTCTTGCCGCGTAATAACCACCAGAAGCACTAAATTAAGCACTACCAAACCTAACCTAGCATAACCTTACCTAACGTTACCTTACATAATGTACCCTAACCTACTGATACTTAACCTAACCTAATCTGTGATGCAGCGAACAGGCACAGCACACGAACTTGAACGCCGCCCGCACCTACACCGACGCCCGTACACAAACGTGCATAGCCAATGGCGAGTTTGTTGCCAGTGCCTCCTGGGGTGGCTGCTCCCCATAACATAGGAAGAGCGAACTTTAACTATCATAACCCTGTGGCCCATGCTATACCCCTTGAGGGGCAATACAATAGGATTACCGCCAGGAGGCGTGAAGCACGATAACATATTGAGAGGGACAAGGTATGCCAGAAGATCCTCCTAGTCATTGCCAGGCACAACCCCATGAACGGTTACAGCCTAACTGGTACTCAGGCCGGGTAAAGTGCATGGTCAGAGTCGGGCTCCACAAGACTATGTACAAGGTTAGACAGCCTCTGTTTCTGGTAGGGTACAAGCCTTCAGAACCGTAGAGGCTGCACATCCATAACCTGTGGGGCGTGGCTTAACATATGTAGCTACGGCCTTGTTTTACCCACACCTGTATCGCGGATACACTATGGTATTTTCTATCCACTACAGAAAGGTAGCATACAAATGTACATTCCAATTAGCCTAACTGTATATGAAGCACTTACCCACTAGTTAATAACTAACAGCATTAAGTAAAAAGCAGCGTGACAAGTGCAAGTACTAGAGCACTCCGAAAGCGCATGCCTCCGCCAAGCAAGGCAATGTTAATGATAAATTAAAAATGGTCCTGCCAACAGGATTTCTTTTTCAACATCACTAAAAGCTGATCATATGTGCCACTTGACATGAATAACAATAACTGACAAACATAAAAACAAACGCAAAGATAAACAAACGGATAAACAAATTATCAGAAAATATGGTTATTTGCTCTTCGCAACATTCCTAACAATCCGTGCAAATTTCATGAAAATCTGCCAGTAACATTTTGAGTTATGGTACCTTCACGAAACATTGTTTTCTTCTACAAAGTTCTAAAAATACGTTTCTATTCATCACTAATTTTATTAAAGACTGTTCTTGAATAAAAACGAAAGAATGCGAAATAAAATACTACGTTTCGTCTCTCAACAGTCTATATCTTCAGGTACAATTAAACGCTCATATCTGTAACAAACAAAAGACAATAGAGTTGTATGCAATGCAGAAGTTGGGCTTTATATCACACATATTACAAGAACAGCTACGCTACATATAGTTTTGGGTACAGTTGCGAACGGACCGAGATGTTGCCTAGCAAGTGTTTGGTTGTTGGCCTCCTGCTTCGGGCAGGACTAGCAACACCTTCCATTTTCTGGACAGCAAACTGGAGCTACAGGGCCACCTTTTTTCAACTGGATTCTTCATCAAACCGACTGATACGGGGACGTACACTACGAACTTGACAAACAAAAGTCAAACACCATAGACCTTTATATGCAGCTGCACAACCTCAACACTAACAAAAAAAAAAAGACTTTCAATTTCTAAGAAGCATTATTGCTGAACATACCAAACCAGCCGATCCACTGAAGAAAATAGTACTACATCCTTATTACAAGCCCAAAAAACTGTCTTTCCTCTCCAGCACCCGCACCCATGCACCGGAACTGCAGCGTGTCGGCGTCGTGTATCGCTTCACCTGCCCGGAGCAAGGCTGTGACACCGCGCAATATGTTGGGTACACCTCCTGCGTGCTGGAGAGGCGGTGCAAGCAACAACGCTACTCATCAAGCAGCATATTCAAGTACTATCGAGACGAGCATCAACTCGAACCGTCCCCTATCGCCCAAGTTTCGTCTACATATTCCATCCTCTATTCATATCCTGATGTAACATGATTAAAAATATCCGAAGCCAAAACCATTAGAAGTGATATGCCATCCATCAACGTCATGCATAATGAAATCTCAAACTTCCTCTTGAAACCTTTCCAACTAGAATAGCCACGCCCTTTTCGATCTGTGGCGTCATGCTGAGGCCAATAACCGACCACTTGCTATGAAGAATCTCAGTCGGTTCGCAACTGTACCCAAGACTATATGTAGCGTAGCTGTTCTAGTAATATGTGTGGTATAGAGCCTAACTTCTGCATCATAGAGCTACAACTCTACTGTCTTTTGTTTGTTACAGATATCAGCTTTTAATTGTACCTGAAGATGTCCACTGTTGGGAACGAAACGTAGTATTTTATTTGGCATTTTTTTCTTTTTAATTAAGAACAGTCTTTAATAAAATCAGTGATGAACACAAACGTATTTTTAGAACTTTGGAGAAGAAAAAGGGTTTCGTGAAGTTGTGTGCTGATTTGAAGTAGCTAGCTGAAGTTGTGGTACCAAGAAAAAAAAATAGGCAAACAAACAAATGGTTAAACGGTTGAGCATTAATCATTTGTTCCTTCCAACATAGACTACCTAACAATCTATTTACATTTCGTAATGACCCGTCCATAACTCTTTGAGTTATCTTGAAAACCGACTCCGACTCCTCAAATCCTACGACTCCGACTGAGTAACTCTGGTTTAAAACCAAATTATATAGGAACCAAATTATATAGGCTGATTTGTTTAGTGATTAATTTTAAGAAGGCTTCAACAAAATTAGAACTCGAAACATTTGGCTTGTGTAGTCATCTTACGTTTTCAAAAATGGAGATAACAAGGAAATCCAAAAGGAAATGAAAGAGGACTGAGTTTTGACCACCTGTAGGATGGCAGTGTGAAATGATGTTAATACCAGAGGTGGGTAACCGGACTAATGAAGCGGTAATACCGCTTCACCCGAAATCGTTACCGCTTTACAGTTACCGTAATCGGCTGAAAATTACCGCATTACCGATACCGGAATTTAACAAAAATTTTTAAAGCGGTAACAGTAACGGTTTTAGTCAGAAATGGCTAAAACATGGTACGTTTCCATGGGAAATTTGGTACGATCGGAATACGAAGTTACTGCAGTGAGATTACTGATTAATGCGGTTCACAATATATATTATCTATCACCTTAATATAATAAACTGCATCTTATATTTATTTGTGACCGCATCTTAATGAAATAGGCGAAAAATAGGCCAGCTAGGTTATCCCGTTATCTGGATGCACTTTTTGCTTGAAACTTTTTGAAATTGAAACAATAAAAATATTTGCAGCTTCTCTTAGCTGTTTGATCTCAGTTCACGACGTATAAATTCAGTAGATGATCAACGAAGAGCACACAAAACGATGATATTTCACGACGCAGTAGACACAATTATTTCTTCTATAGATTGCTGTCTTTTTTTTTTTTTGACGGAGCAGTTTTCGCTTCAAGAGAAAAGTTAGATGTACTGTAGGCTTATCCTTGGGCTTCTAGGATGTGCCGTGGGGAATCTATACAGTATAATTCTGCTTGAGACCACGTCCGTCCATGTGTCTGTACGTTACGCTTTCCATCCAGCATTAGGTGAAGCTTGAACTTGCAAGACGCTTTAATTTCCACTGGAAAGAAGTTCAACCAAAGCTGTGGTTTTGCGCTCACTCCTGAAGAAATTTTCAGGTAGTTTCGAAGCAAAGAATGAAGTTCATTTTACACGTATCATACATGCAGTACCGATTTTCGCATGTTGTAATATTTACTTTACTGGGGTCGCATATCGAACAAAATGTGGGAAAATTCGTAGCCAGGATACAATCCATGAGCTGTTCTGAACTGCTTCATTCTAAAGCATTTCTGGAGAGAAATTGAAAGGCGATGTTTAAAGAAATCACGTGAACTGACAGAAAAAGTGCCTTTGATGATATGAATTAAATATTTAAAAAATGGGCTGAGTGTCATATTTTGTGGGAATAAAGTGTAAAGCAGCTCTGGATTCCGTAACAGAATTTCAATCATCAAATATACGGAAGAAAAGTGGAAATGCAAAATGTGAAAGTGCAAATAATGTCATCTTCATAAGACGATGAGCAAAGATTAGCGATGATGTGTAAATATAAATGAAAAGATATGAGAAAAGTACCTCCGACGAGTTAGAATGCTATTATTTGTTTTTATGCTGTTGTTATGTCTACCTTTATATACAACGGTGAAAATTTTACTCTTAGAACATCTGCTAGGTCCACCGTGGATATTGTGTTTAGATATGTTGTGTAGGGTGACCTAGGATAGTCTTCACGGGCAACGTTAAACCTGCTGTGTACGAGTCGGCACTCGGAACCGCTGCACGTGCATGGAACAGATGTTTCTGTGAGCGTGATAAAGGTTGAATCTATTAAGACACACCGATTCAAAAAATTTTACATTTGCGAACTGAAACTTAATAGAAAATCAAAGATAGAATCCAAACTGCGGCAAGTGCACTAGCTGTAGCGGAATAACTGCAGCGGCTCGGAGTTTTAAGCAGTTTGTGAATACAATAATAGACAAGTCTAAGCTACTACGTACACAGCAGCGTGATGAGAAGGATAGAGAGAACGTTCCCATGTTTCAACTCTCGTGAGCAACAGATTTGAGGTTGATTGCAGTTCGTAAAGATTAAGGGACAGGCGGGGTACGTGAAGTTAAGGAGCTGCATTAGGTGGAAGTAGTTTGAGTTATAATAGCTTAAGTTGGGATTGTTTCAAGGTGAAAAGTAAGAACATTAACTAACCGTGGAAATTCCACGGGTCATGCTAGTTTAATAATGGAAGATTTTTCACATGTCACCTACAAGGTGGCGGACGATTATGCTGCTCAATGAATTAAAACAAAGGGCACTTATCTTTTACGACAATTTGAGTCGGCTGTTGCAGCGTATCCGTGAGAAACATTAGGAATCAAAAGTCAAATGAAAAAGGTATTCAGTAATTCTTCACTGTCATTTTTGACAGCGAGAGTACTCTTGTCAATATTATTGCTAAAGTGCCCGCGCCGTCAATTATGACAGCGAAGAATGTGTAAAGACCCGTCTTGTGTTGCCTGTAGCATCATCGCAAAGATATTAAGGCAGAGCCTTACATTTATAAAAAGGAGCTTCCGGTCTGGGTAGCACCGCATGTTGACGGGGCATGTACTTTATGATTTCTCAGGTTATTACCTATTTAGAGTAGACAGTTGAGCTCCCTTCTATACATGTGAGTCTTATTAACTACCTTGTGTAGGATGCTGCGCAACTGCCAACTTGAATAAGAGAACCATACAGATAAGCGTGCAAGGCTGAACAACACCCAGCTTCTTTCGGTGACACACAAAAAAGCGACGTTTTCTGCCCGTAGTCACTATTGCTTCTAATAAATACGGGGATCTGCATCCATGATACTCAAGGCAGGCATATAACTCGGACTTGGAAATTTTTTCCTCAAAAAGAAACTTGTTCCGTTGAACAAAGAACCCAAAATAAGTGGAGAAAATAATTTGCTGTCGAGAAATCATCGTGGTCTTTACGTGCCTGCTGACCGCTCAAGAATATGTAACCAATTGCCTCAATAATTAACAAAATAAGAGTATCAGCTGAAGTTTGGATGAAGTAAATCTCAGAAGAGAGTACACATCACGATGAAAGAGATTGTTTAGAGAAGCTGTACGGATCTACATCGAGTGGACTTTTATGTAGTCAAAGCAAGACCGGAATACAGATATAACTACTGTTCGAGTGCCATCATCTGCAACCTGGAATATTTTCTTCTTATTAGTTTTCTATGAAGCTTAGCAGGATGACCACAGTCTTCAAGCAGATGAATACACTGTTGAAACCATCAAGCCCAGAGCTAATTTTTGCCTATTTCGTTAAGAGCGTGACACGAACCCCGTAAATAAATAAATAAATAAATAAAAATATAAATATATAAACACACGACGGTCACTCTTAGTACATATTAGATTCCGCTTGAGACTCCGCATGTACGTCCGTCCATGTGCATGCACATTACTCTTTTCAGTATTAGAAAGGGAGAAATCTAACTTACAATCAGCGCTGATTTTTGCTCGAAGGAAGGTCAACGATAACTGTCTTCCTTTTGCTTCTTGAAATAAAAAAAATTTATCTATATACATATCAGCCACTTTGGAAGGAAAGACATGAAGTTCAACTCCCCTACATATCTACCGCTTTTTTTTTTTTCAAGTAAAAATAATACTCGCATTGGGGGTGGTGAATGACATTAATAGGGCCAGATACGCTTTGAGAGCATAGAGTGAATAGTATTGGTCATCTTCACTCTAAAATTATTTTTTAAAATGAATATGCGTCTTTTATAGAAACACAATGACCTGCTGAGAAAAGAGGGTTACGATATCGTTACAGAAGAAACTGGCCGAGTCCGTTGGACTGTGTTGTATAGCTATCGCACCAAACAAAGACGAGAAATTATAGGCTACTGGTCAATGTCCACATGTCGTGTAATAGTGTAAGAAAAGAGAAAAAATCAAATTCGCCGGCAAAAAAATTGAAACATGTAAGATTATGAAGGGCTAAATTATCTGTATACTGTAGGGAACAGCGCTTAGAAAAGGCATGTTGCATACGCTTCATCTGTGGAAAAGAATCAGCTTGGAGAATTTGGGATCCTTTCTTCTCTGTTGCATGAACTACTCTGAAAAATTGTACACTTAGTCCAAAATCATGAAGCGTATGCAACAGAGAAGAAAGGATCCCAAATTCTCCAAGCTGATTCTTTTCCACAGATGAAGCGTATTTTACTCGCGAAGGGGTTTTTAACATCAACAATAATCATCACAGGGCTCAAGTTTAATAATCCTCATGTCATTCGCCCAAATAATCATAAAATCGACACAGGAGAACAATGCAAAAAAGTAAAGTCATGCCTATACAAGGTGTTTTTTTTTAAGCGGAGAAATTTCAACCACAGGTAGAAAAACTCAAAATAAATTGATTTTCATGAATGACAAAATGCCCAAAACTCCTTAGTTTTCGAGTTATAATATTAAAAAAAATGCAAGGGTTGCCCACCAGATTTTGGACTAAGTGTACAATTTTTCAGAGTAGTTCATGCAACAGAGAAGAAAGGATCCCAAATTCTCCAAGCTGATTCTTTTCCACAGATGAAGCGTATTTTACTCGCGAAGGGGTTTTTAACATCAACAATAATCATCACAGGGCTCAAGTTTAATAATCCTCATGTCATTCGCCCAAATAATCATAAAATCGATACAGTGTAAACGCATGAGCAGGAATGTGGTCGGAAAACGTGCCTAACGATCAAATTTAACGCTAACATTGGCGCGCACGTAGTATCCTATATATATACTTAAAGCTTTAAATTTCTTCAAGTCATTATAACTCGAAAACTAAGGAGTTTTGGGCATTTTGTCATTCTTGAGATTTGAGAATTTATTTATTTTGAGTATTTCTACCTATGGTTGAATTTTGTCCGCCTAAAAAAACACCCGGTACATCGTTATCAAGACACAAGTGCGAACTCTTTGCTGGTAGAACAAATGCGAGAATCACAGGTGACATCAGATCACTTAGATTAGTGGAGGTGCAAAATAAGAGGTGTACTGTTGACGGACTGCGTATCGGTAGACAGGATTAAGCGGCGGACATTACTGTAGTTTAGACGGGGTGAGTTAAGTTAGAAGCGCTGCCTCAGGTCGAACTAAGGTTAGTGAAAAAAATAAACTGTGAAATTTCCTCGGGTCCCACTAGTTAATATTAAACCACATATGCCTTCCATAATTATCTTTGTGCAACATTTAGAAGCACTTAAACTAAATTAGTAAACTACAACTATGTACATCTGACAGTGGTTTTACTGAATGGTCCGGATATTTGTACTGAGCAATTTATTTTAAGAATTACAGTAATTACTATGACTATTTACATGGTGGACTGTTTGTGTAAAATATACCTATATAAATATTGTTTGAATATGGAAGGAAGCAAAGTGGACACGAAAAACAGACGCTCCGAAGACTTAGCTAAGGCTAAAGTAATCTATGCAGACTCCTGGGAGCACTACTCCCCACAACATTCTGATGGACGAACCTAGCTTATCAAACCCTATGGTATGAACTATGGCCCATCCTATGTCCCCTGAAGAGCAAGGCAATAGGATAGCCCGTAAAAATCAAAGTACTGAAGATATCTACAATTAATTCTAGCACTCTTATACATCCTGATTTGTGCTCTCTTCTCACATCCAAACTTTAACAGCTCTGAGTTCACAATCAAGCTGAGTAAATGATCAATGGAGTATAGGATAAATTGTTATAATGAGTACACCAGATGGGCGAGGAACACAAGGATTTAAATAAATATATATATCGCATTATTTTTTACTTTGATTTCTTCCTAGCCGAAATAGCTAATTGCTTGAGCAAAAAATTTCGACCTAGATGACATCATGGCGTATCGTAAGATACGGAGATCAAAATTACATTATCATTATGAGTTATGCTTCTCTGCGTCCCAAATAAGAATTATTTTTCTGCGTGCCCTTGAAGGAAAGAAAGGTTTGTGCAACTCAGTAGAATTTAGGAAGAGAGTGCTAAGCACTTATGCTCCTTCAAGTTGGTAGTGGCAGTGAAACCTTTATATATAAGCATAATAGTAACAAAATATCAATCAAAAAAGAAATATCAGCACAAATTCTTCGCTGGCAATAGTAGAAAATAAGAAGATAACAGAAAAGTTACCTGATAGTTGAGGTCGAAAATGACCACTTACAGCAGGCAATGATACGACTATCCTTAATAAAATGATCCAGTTAGGTATGATAAGTTACCACGAAATTCAAGAATGCATACACAATGGGGAAGTCCCTAATAGGAGGAGGAGAAGGATTCAGTAGGGCCAGTATATGAGAATCAATAACAAACCAGATAAAGCAAGCCAGCAATAAACCAAGGCAATATGAGAGTCACCTGAGAGTAGGAGGGCTGAGTATGACCACGAGCAACATGGTGGAGTCAGGAGAGTAGAGGAGGTGGGTGACGGTGCTGCAGTGCTGCACCTCGACGCTGGTCACCAGCGCCACGTCCCACACAGTCACGCCCCTGCCGCTGCTGCAGCAGATACTTGTGCCCTGCAGTCAGGTCGCATCCACCAGTTACAATATCTGCTACTCGGCTTCTCTGTTCTCAAAGGTATCTTATGAACTACTTGCACTACCCCTCTGGCAAGGCTAAATAAACACGCTTATGGATGCTTTACGCAATACAGTATTTACGGATTAGGTTGCATACACATGCATAATGCATATCGATACATGAAGGATGTGTGAACTCGCCCTTAACTGACGAAAACACAAATAGTTATTATGGACTTTTGAGCAATTATTGCAGGAACAACTGCTTTTCAAAATTAGTGGCATGTTAAAAGAAAAAACTTCACGCCTAGCGATATTATTCCTCCTCTCCCAGAGTACAGTACGTGAGACAGGCAAATACACACAAAAATAACAGCACTGACCTGAGGATGAGGCGCCATGACGGTCGGGGACAGCATGTGAGGCGCAGGCAACAGCGTGACGCAGGCACCGGACGGTCGGGTCACAACAGACGATGGGTCCACACTCCACAGCATCACGCCTGCCTCGCACGCCACACACACCACACTCATGCTGTATGGTCTGTAAATAGCAGAAGCTGTTATGTTATTGTCACAGTTCGAACAGCATGTGAATGATTGCTTAATATTAGCAGAAGTGGTCTTTTGGTATATAGTTTCAATTCTGTATAGAAAAAGCAGAAGAAATTCACCTGATGTCAGACGGTTGGTGTTTGAGGGGTATGAATTGCAGAGCTGGTGCCGGTGGCTGGATTCCAGTCACAGTAGCTGATGCAAAGTCTTACAGAGCACGCTAAGTCGTGAGCAGGCAGTTCTGCGCTTATGAGGAACAGTGCATATTTGATTTTATCAAAACCTAAGATATGCACAACTAGAAGCGCGGATTTGGTAGGTATATACATTTAGTCTGTCATCTATATTTTAACTCTTCTACTACAGGTCAACGAAATACGAAGAATACATATTTCAAGTTATTTTCGACGTAGTTTCATTACTGCTTGATACGAAAAACTTCACTATGCGACAGCGGTTACTTGTATTATTGATTACTGCGAGTAAATAATTTTTGCATGCTATAATGTAGGTAGCTAAATTACATCATATGCTCCCTTACTGTAACTCTCACCATGCTGCTGTCATGCGCATCCCTTATGTTGTGAGATTATCATTATTAGGCCTACAATGAAAGTGCATTACAATCGGTACTTTACTCGCCCATCCAGTGCGATACAAACTCCACAAGATAGCCTGTGGATAAATACACCTCACCAGAAGTGACTATTCAACAAAGACTCATTCACCAATAAATAATAATAATAATAATAACTGATGGCATAGCTAAGTGAAATAATCAACAGCACACTTAAATATGAAAAGTATTCGAAATAGCCGCGTACCTTTCACTATAGTTATTGATAAAACCACAGCTGTCCAGGCCAGATACCGTACTTAGTTAGATGAGTGCAATTGGAGTTGGGAATCGGTAAGCAGAAACTTTAATTAAGCCTCTTGGAATTAGCCAGTGTTGAACTTTAATCCCACAAGCCAGCGTTCCAGATATCTTAGGCTCCATACCCTTTTCTTTCACACAGTTGCTTCTAGGAAACGATGTGAATAGTATTACCTATTCCTAGAAGAAAGGTTGACTAATTCGTGAAACGAAATGTTGACAAGATTACAGGCTACAAGGGAAAACCGCAAGTATTTCTGAAAGCAAATCACACAATTCGATATTGTCGGACACCTTTTCTTCCCTCCAACTCCAACTCTGAAACCCTTGCGTGAACAAATCAAGTGTAGACTCAAAAATCCTTAGCTACTGTTGCAAAGCAGACTGCATTATTTGAATGAAACAAGTGAGACTCACAGCCAGTGCACTTGCGAGACGCCCCGCTGCGACCGATGCCTCAGGAGCGGCTGCAGAGGCTTTTGGCTAAAGATGCGCACACTGTCATCACTGAAGGCCACGGCCAGCCGCCGGCTGAAGCAGTGCCACGAGATGCTTACGATCTCATTACTGCTGCCTGTCGAGTGTCATAGAAGAAACGACAGAGCAAATAAGATTCATCAAGCATACAAGTGAGGAGAGCAGAGATTGGTGCTTAAAACAGCTGAGAAATGTTAACCATACAAGGGCCGTGACTTACAATGGTTCTCTACAGAGTGTGGACGAGGCTGTACCAGCAAGGAAAAATTTTGCCATTTTTCGTGAGAATACAGTAATACGATATTTATTTTCTGCAATTCATTTCCCAAGTAATTACCTATTTCACAAATCACTGATGTCATATTCATTGTCGTCTTTGGATAAAACATCAGAAGCTTCAAAATTATTTTGATGAAGATACAGAACGCTCTAGCGCACCCAAGCTTCTGCTCTACATTTGGTGGGATCAGCTGGGCGTACATAGTTAGCTTCTTGTGAGTTCCTCAAACCGAACAAAACAATCACTGGAGATTGCTTTTAACCACAATTGATGCGTTTGAGCACGGCATCTGGGGAACGACAGTTACGCGAGCATAGCCAGTTAAGACACGCCACTGATATTTGGAACACGATAACGTTAGGCCACATGTAACAAAATGGGCACAAAAAAAAACAGCTAGTTACACTTAGAATGAAAATAATAGCTTTAGCACAAAATTGACAACATCTCATTTTTGCGCAATCAAATTTTCATAATACTGACAGGAAAATCGTGACATCTTATGGCAACACTGTTAGTTTGTTTACATTTTGCTGTGTCTCCTGATCGGCAACTCTGCATTTTTTCTCTTTTTGAGGTGAATGACAATAATAACTTCTTGTACATTCTGCTAAAATGGGAGGTGGAAAAGCTCTAAATAATAATGAGAAAGAAATCGTCAAAAAAACTACTAAAGGCACCTCTCCTGATGTTATTGCCTGAAAAAGAGGACGCTATATTGACACAGTGACAAAATTCTTGAAGGACCCTTCACCACAAAAAAAAAATGATCAGATGCTGGGCATTCAAGGACTGTTACTTATAGAGATATGAGACATGTGGTTTGTCAACACGTAAAAAACCTGGGCAAACAAGTAAGTCAATTTTTATGGCTGCTGGGCTTCCTGAAGTGCCTAAAACCACAAGAAATTATATCCGTCGCTCCAATGCTTCTGTCAAATCTGCTCTAAGATTATCTCCTCTGACCCCAAGACATAAAATTTTGAGGATGGAATGGGCGGAGAAATATATGAAAATCAACATGAATCATGTTCTTTCACCGACAAAATCCGGGCAACCATTGATGGACCGGATGAGCGGAGTACGGGTTGGGTGCTTCCAGGAGGTGAGTGTCATAAATGCGTAAAACGTACGCAACAGGAATGGAAGGTGGTGTTATAATATGAGCTGGTATTTTAAAGGATCGACTTGTAGGTCCAGTTTGAGTACCTGATGGCGTGAAACTTACATTTGCATCATATTGTGACGTGTTAAAAGACGCCTTGGTCCCATGGCTGGATGACATACCCGTTTCGTTGCCTTGAAACTTGATTTTCATGCATGATAATGCGCCTTCTCACTCAGCCCGTACTACCACAGCATTTCTGGACTCTTTGGAGTTCCATGGAGAGAAACTGATGGTTTGGCTACCATGCTCACCTGATCTAAACTCAAGTGAAAACTTCTGGGCTCTTCTGAAAAGGGAAATTTACGCAGATGGAAGGCAGTACAACTCAAAATCTGTCTTGTGGGATGCTGGTGCTGTTGCAGCAGCAAGGTCAGTTCCATCTTCTGCAATAAAGAAACTAACTGGCTGCATGGATTCGAGGATTATTGAAGTTATTAAACGTCATGGGGGTGATGTTGGCAAATAATACTTTTTCAAGTCATTGTACACTTTTGATTAATGATTTCATGTTTAATTCATGTTTTTCTCATTCGTGTAGCTCATTTTTGCTTCTTTGGTAATATAAAATTGTGAATATTTTTATATAGTTTTTATCCAATCCTGCTCTGGGCCGACATGGGCTTTGGGGCTGCAGAGGTGAGCTATTACCACCGCTCAGTGAAATTAGTAAAAGTGACAAAAAAAAAACATAATTTTCAAGCACCAGCACGATTAGTTGTTTGAAAATTTACAGACACTATAAGCATCGTAACTTTAACTTTCTGAGAAATTTTCACTGAAATTTATAGCCAAATAGTCGAGATGTAGTCAATTCCGCGATAAAGCTATTATTTCCATTCGAAGTGTAGGAAACACTTAAATCCCAACTCCTACCCCACCCGCCGTATTCATCAGATACTGCCTCATCCGATTACTGCCTGTTCCGATATAAAGCACATTTGCCTGGCGAAGCAGCACCTCCATTCCAATGAATACGCTACTTATTATTATCGGAGGGATTTCACGACCCAAGTTGGATCGGTTGAGCGATGTCCAGCTCTACACTCTAGCGCCGGGTCACATTCCGCGACCTAAGGCTCAGAGCACTTTGCGAATGATGTTCGCTATTCCAAGCAGAGCGCTTTTCTGGAGGGTTCCTGGGGGGAAGTGGCCGCACTTTAGCGCTCGCAGGGAAGTCTTGAGATTCTTGGACATTGCCCCCAGAGCTCCGATGACCACTGGAACGACGTCGACCTTCATCTGCCACAGTCTCTGGGGTTCGATGGCAAGGTCACGGTACTTTTCCTTCTTCTCCGTTTCCTTGTCGAAGATTCTGGAGTCGAAGGGGAATGAGACATCCATTAGTTTGGCCGACTTCTCCTGTTTGTCTGTCACGACGATGTCGGTCGGTTGGCGTGAAGTACTCGATCAGTTTCCATCCGCTTGTCCCAGTAGATTTGCACGGCTTCGTTTTCAACCACGGGCGCGGGTTCGTGCTCGTACCACCTCTCACTGACCGGGAAGTTATGGATACGCAGAAGGGTCCAGTGAAGGTGTCGAGCCACTTTATCGTGCCTGCGTTTGTACTATTATTAATATTATACCGGGCTTTGCAAAAGTCATCACCTGTTTTAATAATTTGCCATCCCAAGTTCGTAAAGGCTTTGTTTATAATGAAATAAAACAATATTTGTAATGTATGAGCTTATGATGATCTAAACAACATTGCTATTCAGTAGGACCTCCACTGGCAGCAATGACACGCCCTAATCGTGGTCGGAAGTCCTTACATTAAGGACGTAGTCCTTCCTCATCTGGGTCCAAGTGCGGTTCACAGAGGCTTTCAGCTCCTCAATGTTGTTGTGGCGATCTTTGCATGCTTTACTCTCAATATGCGGCCACACGCTGAAGTCCAAAAGATTGAGATAAGGCGACTGTGGGGGCCAGAAAGTCATGTTTTGGCTCATCCAGTTTTGGACGGTTTTCGACGTGTGCCCTGGTGCACCATCTTGCTGAAACACGTAAAATCCATCTATGACGATTTTTCTGATCCAAGGAAGAACTTTTGTGGCTATGCTATCCCTGTATTCAGCCCCTGTCAACCTGTAACCGGCCTTGAACTACACTAGAGGCATCTTCTCTCCATTGGAGGCCACAACGCCAAGCATCATCATAGACGCCGGATGCTTTGTTGCGGAGACATAACGAACATCATAGATGTCTTGGCCAAAGCTAACAACTCGATCGTTCTGTTTGCTGAAGACAGGATCCACGGTGAAAGTCTTCACATCTGAGAAATGGTGACTCGATTTCCATGACTTTTCAAGTCGTTAAGAAGGAGGGAACATCGCTCTTGGCGCTTTTTAAGCATGTCAGCAGTTAGCAGCGGTCTTTTCTGACGCTTTAAGCTCTTTCCACCTTCACTCTTTACAGCTCTTGACACAGTTCACACAAAAATCTTCTTCTTCGCAAATTCAGTCATTTTGAGTTTGGGATCATGTTCAAAGGCTCTTCGTATATTCTTCCGTTGAATAACTTGTGGTCTGCCTGAACGTGGCCGATCTTTGATGCTTTCATTATTCTTAAGGCGGTTTTCGACCCGTTTCACCGTTGATAAACTGACATTTTGCAACCTAACAATGTCCGCCTTCTGGTAACCCGCGCGAAGGAGAGCTGCTATCTTCATCCTTTTCGTTTCCATTACCAACAATGTATAAAAATGAGTACAGTTACCAGTTATTATATCATCTGAAATAGTTTAGGAATGAGTCATTGTCAATAAATTTCATCAAGTCTTTGAAATGCGTTTCACACATTGAAAATACAAAACAAGTGTGGACTTTTGCAAAGCCCGGTATATTTCTGGTTTCACCACCGCACCCACTCCATACGATGTGACTCAAGCAGTGAGACTCCATTTATTATGTCGCATCAGTATATGAATGTTTTATCTCGGCATTGCTGCCGCAAAGTTTCAGTCGGCAGAGTGCGCTGCTACTGGCGGGGACATAGGCAGCAAAGCATCTCCAACCCTACACACCACGGCTGAACTAATTGATTCAGCCAAGCGCCGGCAGGCGGCCAGGAGACGAAAAACGAAGAAGACCGAAGAAAGAATACACTCGTGCGGAGGGTTTCTTCCATGGCCCCACACGAAAGCAGATAGGAGTCAATTGACGGGAGTTGCTAACCACCATTCGGCAGCCTATCTCGCGGAACAGAAAGGGAAGGACCGTACTGTATAGAGAATACACTTAAACTTCTCAGCAAAACTGCGGCCACCTGCAACATCCCCTTCCAATGAGGGCTCGGAACAGCCATTTGATTGATGAGGCTCATACCTATACATATATTCTGACAGAGATAGGGCCCGCCAACAGATACTCCTGAGGGCTCTGAAGATACCAAAAAATAGGTCGACTGGCGGGTAGCCTCAAAAGACGCGCTGTTTTCTACCGTGGAATGCGAACATTCCCAGTGTGACGTTAAAAAGTAGTGGCTAGCACTGGACAATACTTTCACTGACAAGTTGGTCACTAAATTTAGCAAACAACACACGACAGTCACGAAACTTCAGATCGTAATAACTTGGTCATAATTTTACCAGAAAATTTTAAAATGCAGCCATACCAGAGGGGACTGTCTAATTATAGTGATTAGCTTGAGCCTTGTTGGACGTGTTAACACAATGGAAGCTTCACAGAGAAAAAGGAAGGGACAAAGAGTAGGTACATATATCTAGGGCAACGTGGAAACTATGCACGGAGGTGTTCCCTCACAGGATCAACGCGCATGGGCACAGCAAGTCGGAAAAGTAGAGAAAAAACAAAGAATATTAGTAGGAGTATTATGATATCCCTAGCGCCTAGTTACTTTGTTATCAGAGGTTTAAGCCTCCATTTCCGCACGAAGATGATGTCACAGAGGAAGAAAGAAGAACATATAGTACGGCATGTCGATAGACACGTGGAACCGATGCACGATGGTGTTTCCAGACAGGATCAACGTGCGTGGTAACAGCAAGTCGAGAAAGAAGAGGCAGAACAGGACAAAAGATCAGTAGGTAGTAGGGGTACGTATGAAAATGGAAGGAAGCAAAGCCTAACTAAGGCTAAGTTAGGTAGCTACAATGAACTAAGCGGGTTCTTTTGAGGTAGGTGGGCGCAGCTGCCGACAGCATGGATGGCACTAGATGTCCAATAGCTTAACATTACTAGGGCAGAGAGGCTGCCACTATTATGCAGAACAGTGGACGAAGAGCAATTGTTGCAATTTCTTTACTCACATCACCTATTACCAACAGCAGTTGCTACTCTAAAACCTTCATAGAATATTAAAATTAGGGTCTTCTTATGGGCATGTAGCCAAGTTATTTATCATCGACACAATTTACGTATGAATGAATACCATTAGCCAAACCACAAACCACTTTCAGGGAAAAATTTAACTCGAGGAGTTACCAATGTACTACCGTACTGCACTGAATTAGTTGTTAGTATTAGCGGTAGTAATAGCAGTTGGTTACACTGACGTACATGTGTACAGTCAAGTCTGTCTACTTCGTGCCCCACTCTAGCAAGTTTACTAGACAGCCTTACCGCGAGCAACAATCTCGCCTCGCGCCGGACGCACAATATCAAGATATCCCTCGCCACTACACTTTTAAGCTAACTCAGCGCTCACATAACGCAATGCTGAGCATGGATCCACCATCGCAATCAAAGTCCGAAGACCTTCTGGAATCAAGGTCCTATCATTTTCAAATTTCGGTCATTACAATAACGTAGCGCAGCATTTGTCCTGCACCAATATCTAACATATCGGTAGGTTTTCTCAGAATTCACATTACTTCAGGAATCTTTGATGCCTACATTAAAGTTTATATGAGGGGATTCACAAAGGATCTCCACCATTATCGTGTCTGGGTCCTCCCCCAGGATAAGGGAAAGAGTTCCCTGGGATCTCTGAATATTTGAGCCATTCGGTAAAGAAATTGCGTACTGTCAGCGGCATGAGGCAATCATCACAAGAGTTGGATTGATGGGTCAGTGTGGTGTGGCCAATACGCAAACTGTGCAGTAGTAGCTACCACCTCCATACGGAAATCACTGCACCTGGATGTCGTTCCTTCTTGTATTCCCTGTTTATTATCACCCGCGAACGAAGTGAGAGAGGTGATAATGTTTTCGTTGAAGATTTAAGTGAATATGTATAAATATGCATATTTGTATGTCTGTCCAACTAAAAAGTGGTCAAAGGAGTTGAGCAATCTTCATACTTTTTTATAGGGAGTTTGGTGGGTTGCCCTAGATGTGACTCATGTCAAAAACTAATCCTAGCTGGCCATAAAAAACGACGGCGTTGAATTTTCTCCACCGCAGTGAACTTGCCTTCACCGCGGCAGATCGTCTTATGCCAGGAGGCGCTCTATTTTTTTTTTCTTTTTACTTATGTCATTATTGAAAAGGGATTGTGGCTCATAGCTTAGTGCTGTGCGCTCAACTCGTTCATCCAAAATGACTGTGTTTAATTTGTCCCTATTGCGGGTGATGGTCTTACGCCACAAGGCGTACTTGCTTTTGCTTTGGTTTTGGATGAGTTTTGGTAGACAATGGCACCACAGTTCAGTTGACTTCTGATAAGGGATCTATCAAGTCGTAAGAAGATCGTTCTATCCGAGCCATGAAAGATGGGAAAGGCACCTCAGTAGGCTCAGCCTGCGCATACAATGTGATATCCACCAATAGTAGATCGTTTGTATGTGACTGAAGCTAGGTGTCAAACATTTAGTATCAAATAAACAGTAAGAACATGGTCTCTAGCTACCTATCGACTATAGGTAGTATTCCATGGTTTGAGATGGTTCATCTAATTTTTACTTCAGCAAAATGGATGCAGTATCCACTATCAGTACGTACTATATAATAATTCACGTCGTGTTTTTATTAATTCATTTATTAATAATTATATTTATATCTTTCCTGTCACGCTCTATGAGAATAAGATAGGAGAAAATTCAGGTGCCGAAGACGGTATCTTGGATACGGGGGTCGCACTTGGGCGCTCCAGCTGAGGGACTTGAGCCTGCCTGCATGATCGTGTCTGGACACGTTCATTGCTCTGAGTTGCTACGGGAGATATCAATTACCTACGCCTCATAACATATAGCTATACATCCAATTTTTAGGCAGAATGCTGAATTTTCATTAAAGAAGCCTTCTGAACAGTTATAAGCACAGGAGACAGCGATGGTTTTCCTAAGGTACTAATTTTCTACCGTCATTTAAAATAACGGCCCGGGCCACTAGTATAACAGTAGTTTACAGGTTGTTGGTCGGTTGCTCTCTCTGTTCTTATCTGAAGAATTTGAAAGGGGAAAATTCACCTGTTAAACCCCAAGGGGATGAAACAAGAGGAAATGCGAGCCGTGAATAGCAGCAAGCAAGTTCTTTCACTAAGATCGCTTTACTGCAAGGTACTTCTCACTACGTGTTTTGAGCCTGGAAGATAAAAAACTTCTCTTCTGCAAATCACCTGTCGCTCCAAGTCCTTCACACGACGTACATTAGCGGTGTACCGTTTATTTCGCAGTGCCAAATGCAAGCCTTTTTTTACACAGAGACAGTAAACGGAGCATTTTTCAGTTCTTTACGCTATTCAAACAAAAAAGTAAATTTTTATCCAGTTTTAGCTTTGATGGTGTTAACGACTTAGAGAGCGCTGAGTAAATGGGTGACATAGGTAGCCTGGGGTGCAAAATAGTCTGATCCTGCTCGTGGTTGCAACCGTCCGGTAAAAATAAGGTATATTTAACTGATACGCCGCTTGCTGGATGTAACAAGACGAGCCAGTTTAAGCTGCTCCTCCTCGCAGATGTAAATACTATGTTCATGTTGCAGTGTGTGATACCGGAGTTATGAGACCTCGCGCGTGATTCTTCAACTGTTTCTGGGCCAATTTTGAAGCTTTTCAGAGGCTAAGACATCTCCGAGTGTTCTCGACGGCCAATTTGAAGCAATGAATTCAGCCATTACGTTGGGTTCTCACACTTGGGAAAAATAGATGATGCTTGCTCCTATACCGTACCTATTGCCTCCGAAGTTGTTTAGTCCTTCTGAAAAGTTTTGTTTCTTACACTTAAAATGTCTTCACCAGAAATGATGCTGTCCATGCAAAGTAGACTCCAGAATTGAACTTCAGATTTTCATGATGACGCGTCGCTGTGCAAAATATATGATACCAGTCAGTAGCTATGTTACAACTGTGCTTAAAATTTCCGCCTTTCCAGAAGTACTGATTCATTTTGAACCCAGTTTCCACAATATACGGTAAGTGATCTCACAGAGGATGAGAAGGGCCATACAGTACCCATATTGATAGAGACGTGGAACCCATGTACAAGGGTTAGTCCAACAGAAGATCAGTGCTAATGGGAACAGTGTGTAGGGGGAAACAACAGCAAGTTTCATCACTAACTACTGCACGAGTGCGAAAGGATGCAATTTAGACACGAAGGAAAGGCGTCCCGAGGGCCTAGCTAAGGCTACAGTAACCTACAGAGTTGCTACTCCTCTCATAACATAGGATGAGTCAACCTAACTAGCCTAACCGTATGGGCTTTCCTATGCTCCTGAGGGTTTCGTTGCCGTCATATTGATGGTCGAGCACCCCAGTATGAGATGACAAAACAATTAACGAACTAATACGTTCAAAAATAATGGAGCATCTTACTCCAACTACAAACTTTACAATTAACTACATGTTACAACAGACCAAGTATAACAAGGAAAGTGAGTTCTCACCAACACCAGAAGTATGGGTGCGAGTGCTGATGGTTCGTTGAAGTCGTGTGAATTTTGTGACTCGATCAGCTGAGTGCAGGAACGCCAGTGTGGCTTTAGCAGCCATGCGAGCTAAGGTCATGGGCCAGCTCGGTTCGTCATTTGCAGCTAGATTCTCCATGCAGCCTACAAATCCTCTCTCTCGGCTGGGTATGCATTATGAAATACAAAAATAGAGAGTTAGATCTTCGTAGCAAAGCATGCTTAGGGTCGGGTTAGCTGTGGGAATTGCAAAGGCGACAGCCGAGCGATTGATTTACTATCTAAAAGTAGAAGCTTTGAAGGCAGAATTATTTACACAAACATATACACACACTGCAAAGCACAGTCAGCGGTATTCTCCTAAAGGTGTAACTTTCCATAATACACCTAGAAGTATGTATATGTCTATAACAAACAAACCAATGTAGGATCCAAAAGACGCTAACGAAGGAAAAGAAGAACATGAAAAACAAGTGGCTCACTAAATAAACTTGCTACCAGGATTACAGAGTTGGAATCATGAGGAGCTAGCGTGTTTCTGAACAATGCAACATAGAGTTAGGCATCAGCGCTTCACATTAGTCGAAGTTGGAAGTAGGAAGTTAGTAATTTACAGATTCTTTTGCCAAGAGTTGGAAGTTCATGGGTACAGAGTCGAACGTTCAACCATCCAACTCCATAACTGATTGGTAGGTAACTACTACCGTTACTTGTAACTGTGAGCAGAAAGCAGAAGGACTTACTAAGCCAAGGCAATGGAGGCAGGAAGTCGAGGCTTGGCGGAGAATGCAAGCTGGGCGTCGTGTTTACCAAGGGCAGGACGCACAGTCTCGCAGCTCTCACTCTGAAGCACCGGCCCGCTGGTCCCCAGCTGTCGACATCAGGATATCATGAGAGTGTTATCAGGATATCATGAGAGTGTTTCCCACAGAACGTACTGCAGGACTAAGAGAAGAAAAAGAAGGAATGCGTGATAAATCAAGAAAATTACGGAACCTATAGCCAGTGGACAGCACGTTGGGAAAAAGCGAGCAATAAATGAGATCAACAGTGAAAGTATAACCAAGGGAAGAGGCAAAGTGAGTCTGAAAGGCAAGATGCTAAGAATGATTACCTCTGCCAAGGAGGTTATGTTTTCATCAAGTTTGTCTGTCACCAATATAACTCAAAAAGTAATGAAGGGATCTTTACGCAATCTACAGAGATTGTTAGGTATCATATATATGTTAGCTAGCAAAACAGGTGATCAACTTTTGGGGAATATCCGTACATCCATTTGTTTGCCTCTTGTTTAGGTTATAATTAAAAAAATTTAGAGATTTTTTACAAAATATACATGGCATGGGTTGTTAGGTGTTTCAGGACGAGTAAATGCCCAAATTTTTTAGACCATCTGCCTATTCGTTTGTCTCTGTGTTTGATTTTATGTAAAATAAAAATAACCAGAATTACCTATAGGAGAGTAGTTACTACTGATTACAGAGTACTGATGATGGGTGAAGCCCAAAACGTTTACTTTTTTATAATTCGACGTTCTTATATTAATGTGGTTTAATTGATTTAGTAAATAAGACCTTATCTTCTATAATTCTGGTTCTTATTTTTATTTTACAACTGCATAGTGAAGCAGACTGTCATTTGTTTGATTTTATGTGTGTTAGCAAAGTAACTTAAAAAAATTATGAATGGATCTTTATAAAATTTAAAAGAATTGTTAGTAATGTGGAAAGACATAAATGATTAAATAATAGTGATGAGCGGTTGGCCTGTTTGTGAGTTTGACTAATGTACGTCAGACTTTGTTAGCAGTATGACTCAAAAAATTATGAACACATCTTCAAGAAAATTACAGAAGCTACTATTACTACTGTATTATCAAAAAGTATGAATGATTAGATTTTGATGTTGATACAAAGGAAATCAGAGTTTCAATACCAGTTTGAATTTTTCAGTACTGAACCTTGCTTGGCAGAGGTATCCATTCTCCGAGTGCTCTAATTGTCATATTCAGTAGTTTCGGATCCTGTTTCCACAAGTGGAATATCACAGAGGAAAAATGAAGGGACAAACGGTACCTACCGTATGTCAATAGATATATAGAACCCATGCACGAGGGTGTTCTCACACAGGATTAATGTGCATGGGAACAGCAAGTCGGGAAAGAAGAGGAAGCACAGCAAAAAGTATCATCAGTAGGAGAACAAAAAGGAAGGAAGCAATGAGGCACAAAAGACAGACGCCGCGAAGGCCTAGTAAATGACTAATGTAATCTATAAAATCCCCCTGGGGTTGATGCTCCCCATAGCACAGAATGGGGGAACCATAGTAAGCTACCTTTCTGGCCCGTCCTATAGGTACCCCCTAGGGGGAGAAGCCGAGAAGCCTGACATAAAGGCTTCGAAACTAGCTAAGTTTCAGCTACTAGCTAAATAAGCTATAGTTATAAATGAGCATGTTGAATAGTAATGACTTCAATTACCTATCTACTAGCTACGTGAAAATCACCTCCCTCTACAAACGTGGGCTTTTACCCTGTCTAGTTCTTTGAACTCCTCTAGACAGTGTGCCCTTACTATAGCTACATCGTTAAGAATTTGGAGCTCAGCTTATGTTGTGCCTCCAGAAACATGAACAACCCCAGTACCTGCGAGGGTGAAGAATTCTTGGAACCAGGGTTGCGGAGTCGGAGGATTTGAGGGGGAGTCGGAGTCGGAATCTCACTCGCTCTAGGAGTCGGAATTTTAGTCCAACTCCGGGATCGCATTTATAAACAGATATCATTAAATTCTTAATTTTCAGTCACAAATATAAAAAAAATGTACATGTGGTATTTTTTTTTGCAAATTTCTTTTTTACAGCTATAGCTACCATGTATTTTCCTATTCCATGCGATGAGGCCATTGAGAAAATGTTGGGTAGAACTTTTGCACCTTGTACATTATTTGAGGGGGGGGGGCATGGGGTAAGAGCCCACGTTTGTAGAGGGTAGGGATGTGCCGAATAGTGAATTTTGCCGAAACCGAATATTCGGCCGAATAGTGATTGCCGAAACCGAATATTTGGCCGAATAATAAGTTTCGGCAAGAGTCAAAAACGAAAAAAACTTTAAAGTGACTGGAGTAATGGGGGTACCACGTATTTGAGGGTGCTTGTTTTTTAGATGTGTTGTTTTCAAGTGGGACGGGAGCGTTTCTGGACCATTTCATTTAAAATACATCGCATGTAAAATAGTTACGAAACAAACTAAGAATTAGGACTGGCTCAAGCATATCAAAGTTCTCATTTTAG
>LQNS02278091.1:40008897-40022224 GCA_001587735.2 Parhyale hawaiensis | reverse complement strand
AATTATTGACCGTGAAATAATAATAAGACTGGTTTTAACGATATGTACATTGAACACTTATCACAGACACTTATTGTTGATCCAAAGTGCTAAACTGAGACTATAAAATTGAGGTTGGAAAAATATGAGATATATCTTGAACAACTGAGTACTGCTTCCCTTTACAGAAGGGCTGGGGAGCTACAGTCTGCTTCAGCTTTCAGCTATGATCTTGATCTTGCCACAGCTGTTAGAATTAGCTATAGCTTGCATAGGCCTCACTCAGATTAAATGTATAGATGATACAGTATATCTCATAGTCACGCCAGATAATGGTACGTGCCTCAGAAGTAAAGAGATCACAACCTTGAATACACCTGACGATGTATTCATGATCTCTTTGCTCTGTTATAGGGAGGACAGTGTCTGCCCCTCCTCATTAAAAGAAACAACTTCCAGAACCCCCGTGGTCTATGAACCTTCGACCAGTACTCTTTCGCCCATAGCTTTTACAGACGATACAGTTCTCTGTAAATATTATCTTTTCAGCTAAGTAGCAACAATTTTGTTCTCCAGACAGAGATTCATTGGTTAGTTTACATTTACTGGTCAATCTTTGCTGGAATCGACGATAATAACCTCGATTTTCCTTTAACTGTAACTGATCGGGAATTAGTCTACAAATAGCATCACGATAATGTGCCATGCCAAGCAGGTGAGACTGTCGGTTACTTCTGACTTCACAGATTCGGTTGAATGGCTAATGGGAATTTGGTAGATCAGAAAAATGAACAGAGTGCAGTTTGGTCGCCGCAGTTTCATGAATGATACGAAAGGTGTTACTGACGGGTGCTGATGGCCATTCTTTTTCTCTACGGCTTTCTGCTGACGTCAGGCTACCTGATATAAGTAAAGATAGAACTAGTAGTCACTGTCCATAATAACAAGAGCTATCAAGAGTAAACCCGTGAACGTTTTCAGAGTGAGGCATGTGTGATAAATAGAACGTATAAAAGTGAAAGTTATATGGCAAGCATTTGACATTATTTTCACTTCATTAAACGGATGAAATTCATTTGCCACCATGCAGAAGTGCCCTTATTATTAATGTACAGAGAAACATCAGCTACTGGAGGCAGATAGAAAGTCATTCAGCACATTCAATTAAGTTGGCATATTTTGAACCATAATTAGTAAATGAATATAACAATCCAATACATGGTGAATAGGCCTCTGCATATTTGTAGGCAAACAAAGCTCATACAAAATACCTGGCTATTTAGTCCAATAGGTACCTGCATGGGCAACCTTGCACATTTGACACGTACCTTCTGTGCTGTTAACCCATACAGAAAATGTATTGGGCCATTGACCTTTATGATGAGTCAGTTCTCATGCCAAATAATATTAGCTAACAAAAAGTGTTACTTATCTATTGAAATCAAAGTTTACTGATATACCTTCCTACCTTTTATTGAATGAACTGTCTAATATCAAGTAGCTAGCAAATGTGAAAATAACATGACTGCCTTTTGATTTGACAATCTCCATGTTAATGGTTGGTTTCTAATCTTGTGTTAGTGACTTATCTTAGTGGCAATAGATGTCTCTACTGAGTTTGCTTTGTCTCTATAGACAGATTGAGCTTCACAACTGAAAAAACAATGACCCGAAGTAAGTTTTATTCAGTGAAAGACTCATTTATATCCTGACATTGGTCGTCGGATCACAGAATTAACTGGGTGACAAGGAATGCGACTTTGCTATTTTAAACCTATATTATGAAGCTAATTTAAATAATATAAGGTATATATATGAAGGTTCTAATAGTTTAAAATAGTTATTTGAGTCTCAATCTCATCATTGTTGATGAATTGTTGTGGTATATGTTGCTCATAAACACTTATAACTTGACGGTAACAAAATTCAGGATTTTCTGTGTATTTTACAATGTTGACTTTTTTTTTGTTTACCACGGAGTCGGCAGTTTGGAAAATAATTGCATATTAGTGAACTAAATATTCAAAGGGAAGTCTTTGAAACATAGGTACTGTAGGCTCCTAGTTAATTTATTCCCAATTTCAGAGCTTCTGGGAGCTTTAATGCACTCAGATGTCAAAGTTTCAATTTTCACAAAAATCAGTGACCTTTCGACCTCTGTTGACCTAATTATGAACATAATTTGCACAAATATAATTTCAACTCATAGAGGTGTCCAAGACAAACATTATGAGGGGTCATTCACTTTCCTATGACAACCCAGTCCAGAGTTATGTCAATTTAAGTTTCCTCCACCCCCAAAAAAGCTGTAGCAATATTAGGGTATCATACACATCCAACTTCGAAGCCATAGGAATAGTATAGCTATATTGCATCCCTAAATTTTCAATGTTAACATGAAAAAAGTAATAATATAAGTCACATACTTCCATTTACATGAGGTTTCGCCAGCTCTATGGGGGGGGAAGGGGGAGGGGTGCAAGGTGAGCTCGCTCAGCCCATGGGCTAGTAATGTACATTTCATATCTCATGGGCTTATAACATTCACTACGTTATACGTACCTAAATAACTAATAGCTATTACTACATAGTTGCCGCCTAGACCGTTCTGTATGCAGAAGCCGAATAGCCTGAGTATTCATTGCTTGTATTTACCTGTGATGATGTTGGTAACTGCATCAGCCGTGGCGTAGAACTTTCGTGGTGGTGATGTAAGGGTCACTGTGTGATGCATGTACAGCGCGCAGATGGTGTTCACCGTTAGTGACGCGCTGCCCAGCACCACACTTAGCGTACCTAGCGCTAGTGCTGCCATGGTGTTCACAGGACTAGCTTGCACAC
The DNA here is from genome assembly GCA_001587735.2 of Parhyale hawaiensis. Lineage (NCBI taxonomy): Eukaryota > Metazoa > Arthropoda > Malacostraca > Amphipoda > Hyalidae > Parhyale > Parhyale hawaiensis. Next base: position 40,019,404 of record LQNS02278091.1, on the reverse strand, counting down.
TGTAGTCACTTAATTTGCGCTTATGATAATAGGTAATGCTCCCTCCGACTGTGTTTTGCAGTATTACGTATAAAAGAGATTGTTTGTTTTACCGAGTCTCGAAGTTAAAGCTGCTCTGAGGGTTATGAAGGGAAGTTTCTCATGAGTATGAGTATACATATTTAATTCCGTGCTTACACTATATGGTCATGGCTTCATTTCTGTAATTTGCTTATAGGAGCGTTAGGTATACTGGCACGCTACAGCAGTTCACTCAGACGTGTGCCATTAGGTAGAGCACTCGTGTCGATATCAGCGAAGCACGTCGTTGCACTTTCAAAGTATCACTTTTTTTACTTCCAAGTTGTTGCGTTGTATTTATGAAATTGTGGCGGTATCTATGGGTTGAAGCACTGTTATTAGCCTAATACCATGTGTAGACCTATGTGCATCAGGGCAGCATTTCGTGTCACTTAATCTGCCTTTCGTTATCACCGTCTATGGTAGGACAGCCTTCTCATTCATCACGCATAGGCCAATGTACATCTTTAAGTAGGATCACTGCACGCGCAGCCTTCGTTATTATCACATCCGCTGCATATATTTTTGTATCTGTTAGCTACTTTAAATGCATATTTACCAACTAGATCGCTGTTCATTTTTAGTGCAATTTCACAGCATTTTCTGTTGTTGGCCTCTTTGAACTGCGACTTTGGCAACGTCTCATGTAGGCCAACTGGATATTAGAGATTTAGCTCTAATAACGCAATGAATAAGGCACTTGTTTGGGGCAAGTGCAGCGGAATGAATGTAGGACCCAGCTTATTTGTTCCAAGCAGCTTGTTTGTGATTACTTTAAATTTAACCGCCAGGTCCGCGCGTATCTTCGCATGTGATTTATTATCTGACTTATCCCCACCGCGTGTCATACGCAACTAACTATACCAGCCACCTGCCTTCGCCCGCATATTTTGCAGCTGAACAAGCTGACATCGTCGTGAGCCAATCCGTNGCCAGATCCGCACGTATCTTCGCATGTGATTTATTATCTGACTTATCCCCACCGCGTGTCATACGCAACTAACTATACCAGCCACCTGCCTTCGCCCGCATATTTTGCAGCTGAACAAGCTGACATCGTCGCGAGCCGATCCGTGAAATGCCTGTACGATTATGCTCTCAGAAGCTAGTAGCTACTAAAATTGTCTTTTTTTAACTTGAGCAGGAATTGCAAAATATGATATCGCTTCGCAGAGTCTCAGTTTTTGTTTTCGTTTCCCTAAGTGCCGTTGCTTAGTTTTGTTGAGTTGGAAACTGTTGCTCGATGTCACACAGCCATCAGATGAACAAGGTTACGAGCGAACCTCGTCGATATCGATCTGCTCTCTCCTTGCTCGGTGTTGCAAACGTCCCGCATAGTGTGCTGTGTTATATGAGGGCCGTCGATAAATCACTGAAGCAGTCGTGCTTTGTTTCCACTGCGAATGATTCCTAGTTTTGTGCCCGCATTAAGTTAGCTTCGCCGATTTTTTGTTCCGGTAAGTTTTCTCCTTTTCTATTGCGACTTGTTGCGTTTTTTTTCCTTCCCGGCTTCAGTTTCCTATGCTCGGCGATCCTCTGATCATTTTTATTTCCAGTTATTATTGACGCGCTGGGTGTTCTCGCCAGTCTTCTGAAACGCCCCGTAGTGTAGGGAAGCTCGAAGAGCTAGTGGGTATGGTGCCCGTGTTATTGCGATGATTATTTGCTGGTTAAGGCCATCGGCCTGTAAAACCCCCCCCCCCCAAATTTTTTTTTTTTGCCGGAATTTGTTCGCTTGTCAGCAATATATAAAATAAAATATACAAAATATAACTATCTATATAAGACATGGTCGGATCGTCTTAAAATTGCGGAAACTGAAGGATGTTACGAAGAGCAGTTTATTAAAATTTGGTGATGATTTGTCTGTTCGTTTGTCTTCTGTGTCATAGCAACATGATGCAAAAAGTTACGAATGAATTTTTATAAAATTTTCAGGAGCTGTCTAGAACGTATCGAGCAACTGATGATTAACTCAAGGGAGGATCCGTGTGCCTTTCTACCATTCTATTTGTTGAGTAGTGCGTTGCTTTGCGGAAGTCTGCGTTCTCGGAGTGCTTTTCCAGTTTTAAATACGTATAATCGAGATCGTTAGACCACATGCACTCGTGGTGGCCGAGGCAATTGCCTTTTGCATGCCCAATGGCTATGGCTATTGGCCAGTTGACACTCGATACTGTGTTTATTATTTGCCCACACAGTACCAGTATATCGAGGAAGGGCAGTCGATAGGTAGTACTTTCGGTACAAGCGTAGCTGTATAGGACTATAGGTACCTACCGTTGAGAGGGAGCAAAACAGCGCTGCTATTTGTCACATCTGCTGTTCAAAGTGCCTTGATTTGATAGTAGACATTAGTAATGTTTTTCTGTTTCTACTTCTGTCTGGGTTAGGACAGTTTGCTAACTCTTCGAATGGCTGTCCCGAATGTCTTCTCCGCAGTAGCTAGATGCTGCAGATCCTGCTGATGTCAGTAGGACGCGGCGCCTTATTTCTTGCCAACAGTATATCGCTCCCCACTTGAAACTAACCACGCTGTATGTGACTCATCTGAGTTCGCGGTTAACTTGAGACGTTCCCATAGAAATTCCGAAAAAATCTCTGAGAATTCGGCGCGAAGCAACTTAGAATTGCTGCACTAGTAGTCCTACTAGTACTGGTACGGTACTAATAGTACCGTATAGTACACTTTGATCTTGAGGATCGATCGGTGATGCTTCTTGTTTTACAATATTAACTGACAGACTGTGTGGCCTTCGCCTCCATTGCTTATAGCATCGGGCTTGCAGCGTCTTTGCGGTGCCCGCTCTGCCACGCCGGAGAGCAGACTGTCGTCCACCTGTTTTCGTGCAGCGCCTTTCTGACGGCCCTCACTTCCGTGCCTATCTAGGGGAAGTCCCCGTCAGTGTCTCTACCTGTCTCGTTCCTCACCCCTCCTTTGACTATATCCCTCCACTCCTTACTCCCTCCTCCGAGCATCCTTTGGAATGCAGATCGCTGTTAGGCGTAAATACGACGACTGATGTGATTTTGCGCAATATTGACGGCTTTGGTAGGATGTCTGTAAGGTGAGATTTTAGGTCCTCAGATGACACCCGTAATAAGATCTCGAACTCGGTTGCCAGTTTCCTGAGCAAAACCCAAAGGTTGCGCCATCTGTTTTTCCTCAAGCTTTTACACTGGAAACGATTGTTTGGTAAAATCAGACACCACTGAGCCCTTCGTGCATTGACGTTCCCAGGATGCACACCAAGTGTGTAGTACTGTCGGCAAGGGGTCGCGCCCCTCCACGCTCACTTTGACATCAGCTTACGCTGCTTGATTGCACTGTTACGTTATGCCACTTGATGACTTAGCTACCTAGCTATTAGCTAGTGCTCTTTAATGGCTTCAATATTAGGCTACTTGGCGTACCATGAAGTAGCTTTGACATTACCTGATGTTACTTCATAGCTTTGACATTACCTGATGTTACTTCATAGCTTTGACATCACCTGATGTCACTTGGTAGCTTTGACATCGCCTGGTGTTACTTGGCAACTTTGACAGTAACTGGTGTTACTTGGCAGCTTTGACACATGATATATAGGTTCCATTTTGAACTTGTAACTTTACCCTATATTTTGCAGTTGGTAAGCAGTTGTGTGTGATAGTATAGTGTTATTATTATTCACTCCTCCAAGGAGGTTATGTCTTTGTTGAGTTTGTTTGCCCCATTGGCTGTCATGGCCTAACTCAAAAAGGATGTGGATGGATCTTCATGAAATGTTGAAGAATGTTATGGATGTTGGAAGGAGCAGATGATTTACTTTTGATGAAGATCCATCCAACTGTTTGTTTCTTTTTCTGCCTTCTTTTTTTCTTGGTAACATAGCTCAAAATGTGACAGATGTAGCTCTATCGATGTTGATGAAATTTATTGGAAATGTTTGCAAAGGTCACAGGCACAAATGACTAAATTTTGGTGATGATTGGTTCATGCGTTTGTGTTTTTGTTTACATGTTTGTCGTAATATAACTGTGATAGTCATTGATGAATCTTCGAGAAAATTACAGGAGCTATTGGGAATAGCTACCTATTGAAAGGCACAAATGACCAACTTTTATATTAATGATGAAATATAAATCCTGGTTTAAAGACTAAGCCTAATTTGACTTTTTTTACATTGCATTTCTGAGGTATGCTTTCTCAGAGTGTTCAGTTAATAATTATTATTATTATTTTTTGTAGCTACCTGGTAAACCTGTTGTTAGCAGTACCCCATATACTGTAGCTATAGCCTAATATTTTGCAATTTCTGCCTGTATCCTGATTCTTTATTTTTTACTTTTAGTATTAGCTAATAGCTGTTTGACATAATCTTTTGTTTTTCAACTTAAAATCTCTAGTTTTAGTGAATTTTATTGCTTTTTCTCTGACATACTGTATGCTCACTACTTTTTCTGTCTTGTTTTTCAGGTTCATTAATACAAAATATCAAGTGTAGGAACAACAGTCTTCACATTGCTTTTTGCCATGCAACATTCGTCCGAATGAACAGCATATATTCTTTTTGAATTTCTAAGTTCTGCCTGTGCTGCAGATGTGTAATGTATAAGTGCAGTGTCACATTCATTGTAAGTCCCTATCCTGCTTGTCACTACTACGGTACCTACCTCACTTTCTGCATACTCGTATACCTATGTTGGAGATCGTTATAAGCAGTGCATATGGTAATCTTCATCCTCAGGAATAACAGTTTTATGCTACCAGTGTGCCGTGTTTATTATCAATTTTACCTATGCTATATTTGGTGCAATTGAGTTTGTGAAGGGCTAGCATACTTACAGTCTGTGAAGTTCTTTGTTAAATTGACTGTGTGATTACGTAATTGAAATTGAATTTAAAGTTGATTTAGCCTACTCTTGTCAAATAGAGTAGACTTTAAGTGCTGAGCGGCTGTGTGGTAAGCCAACTACTATTTGCATAAGGCCTGTGGACTGTGGCCAAGTGTAGTTAAGAGGATGTGATGCTGCCTCACATTGACTGAGTTGTTGAAGTTTTCCGTGATCTTATAATGTGTAAATGAAATTTATTTCTTAACTTGGCTCGAGGCCATTTGAGCTTTGTGATAAAAAATGTACCATTGTGGAGATCATTAGCATTTTCACATGAATGCTAAGACGTCCATCTACTCTAGTCTGTCTATGTTAGCTTCTGATTCTGGCACTGATGATCAGTGAAGCAAAAAAAAAAAAAACCGTATCTATGGTGCCATCTGCAGTCTCTTGAATGGAAAGATGTAAAAAGTGCATGTGAGTTTTTACTATGTTAGGCCCATCTTCAGTCTTGTGCAGTTTTTTATGTACCTAGCACGACTCTCAATGTTTTACTGTGTAAAATGTCATCAAAACTTCCTTCTACAAATTTGGAACAAACGGACCCACGGTCAGCATGCTGTTTGTGAATAGCCCGTGGACTTGATGAAGTGAGGTTTCACATCTGAAATGTTTTACAAGAATGCAGCTAGTACCGTTGTTGCTGTAGGTCGTGTGGCTCGTTTGTTTTCATTCTGGTTCCTGCGTGACAACTGAAGTGTCCATCAAGCACAATGCTGTCAGCACCGGCCCCTGTGTATGCCAGCTCCTGCCGGAGGAGCTCAGAGCCACAAATATGCCAGCAGCTGTGGGACGCCATCACTGTTATTAGGAACCACAAACAGCTACCCTCTTTTGACCGCATCAGAAGATACATGACACGTACCTACAACATGGAAGTCCGTGAGTATCTACCTACCTACATCTGTTCTTGTCATGCCATGGAGTGGCTTGAGTCAGGTACCGTATTGCAGCTACAGCAAACGTTAACTGCATAAATGGCAAAGCAAATTTCACAGTCAAAACAAATGTCCATATACTGCATGTCACCATGTAATTACAACTTTAACAAGAGTGGTAATTTACTGGAGCTATATTCTTCAGTTTTGCTACTTATTTATATGAGTAGGCCATGTATATCTAGCTAGTTCTAGGTTACTGTTTTCTATTGTGCTCAAATTACAATACTGGTACCTACCTTAGCCTATTTGTGTAAGTTGCCTCAGACGGTGTAGAATGGGCCATAGGATTAGGTTTGCCTATCCTACATTACAGGAGTGCCCAACAACCCCAGGGAGACCCTGTAGGTTACCCTAGCCATAGCTAGACCTTTGAAACATCTTTCCCTCTTGCCCACTTTGCTTCCTTCCATTTTCAGACTGCTACCTAGGCCTATTTTAGCTACCATACTTTCCTATGTTCTTCCTCTCTTTTTTCCTGGATATACTGTTCCCATTTGGATTAATGATGTGTGGGAGCACCCTAATGCATGAATTCCACATTTCTACTGACATACTGTACAGTACTTTGTTTCCCTTCTCTCTTCGTCTGTAAGATTGCCTTTGTAATAAAAAAAAGCCTTATAGTTAGTAGTCTACTCAATAGAACTACAGTATATGTCAATATTTTTTTATACCTTGTTGAGTAGTTTAAGCCTCCATTTTCACAACTTAAGTAATCTCATAGAGGAAGAAAGAGCTAGCTACTACTATTGTAGTACCTATGTCAATAAAAACTTGGAAGCTATGCATGAGGGTCTTCCCACACATGATCCATGCGCATTGGAACAGCAAATCAAGAAGGAAGAAGAATAGAGGAAAGTAGATAATAACAGTATACTACTATAAGTATGAAAATGAAAGAAAGTGAAGTGAGCATGAAGGAAAGGCATCCCAAAAGCAGAGCTAAGACTAGATGAAGGCTATCCACGTTGATCCCCCTGGAGTCCGTGCTCTCCTAACGCTTATCGTAAGAGAGGCGAACCTAACTAGGTAATCGATGGCCATCCAGTGCTGCCTTAGAGGAACTGTTATATAACTATTCATGTAAGTCCAGAAGGAGGAATTAACATTGTATGCAGACGTCTGGATTCTGGCAGTTGCAGGTTATCCACATAGTTAAAGCTCCAGAGTTATTCTTCTGTCTTCTCTGTAAGGTCTTGTTTGAATTCTGTTTTCTCTCTATGTGGGTCTTCTATATGTCTCATTTTAGATGAATGCCGTTAGTCATGATAGATGCAGTTTCGTTTAGCTATAAAATGTTGATGCAATTTACAAATATTTTTGTACCTAGCTATACACTTACTTTTTTAAAGTTCTGCTTGGCCATAGGCCTATATATGGGATTGTTGAAATAAAAGACCCTAATTTTCATTTTAGGTTATGTCTGTTGTGTAACAGAAGTATGGAAGATAGTAATAAAGAAATCTTTTCAAATACGGCAGATTTGATAGCTATTTTAATTTCACTTCACAGAAATCTTTTTGAAATACGTCACATTTGATAGCTATTTTGATTTCACTTCACAGAAACCTTTATATATGGTAGCTAGCTACGTAGCTAGGCCTCTGTATTGGTATTGGGTAGGCTCATAGGTGGGCGTGCGAACCTTTTTCGGGTTCCAAATTCGAATCTTTGCCGGTTTTGGGTTCCGAACCTCCGAATAGCGATCCCGATTTTCAAAATTTCGGTGCAGACACTTATTCCTAACATTTGTCTGCGAACCTTCGAATCTTTAAACAATAGCAAAGCGAACCTTAATTCCAAACCTAATTTTACTCATTTTGAATCTAAATTTGAAGCTTTGCGATTAAAAAAGTTTAAAGATATCTACATCACCTATTCATTAAACAGAATATTACTAGAAAAACAAATTTTTATTATTACAAGATAATAGCCACCGGCACATGGGCGGTGGTTGCACGTCACTAACAAGCATTCTGAATGGCTGGCGGCTAGCTGCGGTCATAACAAAACGAGTCTGGGTTGAACAGATAGAGCAACGAGTTAAACACAAGTATTTTTCCAAGTTCAAAGGATGGCAGTCCTGGCAGTACTACTAGTCATTCTTTTGCATTATTACACACAGTCGCACAGGCTTGCATATCGAGCATGAGCAGTGGTCATTTGAGACGCATACACACCCATTATATGCATACTGAAATAAAAGTGGAGAGAAGCGATATATAAAGTAAAACACTATTCTAATTAATGGTCACAGGCAGAGAGTAATAATGGCGGCCGAATCAGATGGACGTGCGAGGAGGTTGAGCGCGTGTTGGGTGACGTTTTTTTGGACCAAGCAGCTACAGCACATGCTGAACATTAGGCCTATGTGTATAAAATTATTGTATTATCAATATTGAAGTGCTCTACCTATGCTTGTCTAATAGAATGTAGTACCAGTACTAGTACTTCCTCACTGCATCTCATAGGTGAGGACCTAACTTATATGCAGCACTCACAAGCGGTGAGCGCTGCGGCTGCTTGGTGCGTGGGATCGGACCGGACATTCTCTTTTTATTGTGTGTCTGGTTCTCCCGTTATTATCACTCCCTGGTCACAAGCGTCTCTAGTTGCTACAGAAACGTTGGCGTCACACATCTGCATGCCACTGAAAGGTTGTATGTAAACCAATGTTTGGTTATCTTCATTTTTCTCAGGATACGGAGGTTTAGATTCACGAAAAAAAAACAAATTTCAAACCCAAAAGTCCCAATCTTTTTTGACGTCGGTCCAAGTTCGAACCTCCGAACCCAAATCCGGGATATGGCCGGTCCGAACAAATCCACAGATGAAGGTTCGCAAACATTTGTTTGGAACGCCCACTTCTGGGTGGGCTGCCAGATGACGTCTTATCATGTTTGTTTTAATTGTTCATAGGCTACCACAATTCTATCGACCTAATGAGTCATGTCAATGTTGTACAAGGTAGGCAAAAAGGTCTATGGCTTGGCCTAGGTACTAATGTTTGAATGTACGTTGTTGAAAACTACCTAGTCCTATATGTAAACTTATAGTTAAGTTCTTATTCACTCTGCAGGCAAGCCTGTAATCCACATTTGTTGCAATGGTATTAGGCCCTAATAAATCTGGTTGCAGCTCATACATTTTATTTAGCTTCTATATCAGCTAATGATTATATTATAGGTATACTGACACTGCTTTCTACTACCTAACTCACTGTCTCATACAGCCTGAGCCAGCCAATAATGAAGCCTCAAGGCATAACGAGAAACAAATTTACTAAGTGATAAACTGTAACTACCTACTTGCATTTTTATGTGCAGCGGACATTGAAAGGCACCTGGAAGAGTGTGCCTCGGACAACCTTATTGCCATAACTCGCAAGATGGGACAGAAAGGGTCCAAGGTTGGAGTTGAGCAAGAAGGCTTCAGACTGCCCATGCCTCCTGTGAGTATCAATTAGCTATAGGCTACCATCCTTAGTTGGCAGCTTGCAATTGTCAAACAAGAAATGTCAATAGCTACTAGCTAGCTATATTGTTTTCTGTACTTCACATCCTCAGATCTGTTAGCAAGCAAGTTACTTTTGTGTGTAATTATGATGATAATATATACAGTACAAGTGTCGATGTATGTCCTTGCAGTTCTATCAATATGGTACCACAATTTTTTTATGTAATTTAGCTCATTGCAACATTAATGTGTATAGCTTGTGGAGTCTATTTCTGCTTTTGTAGTTTTATCTTTTTACATAGCTATATGTGTATAGCTTATGGAGTCTGTTTCTGCTTTTGTAGCTTTATCTTTTTACATAGTTATATCTTGTTGACACAAATTTCTTTTTATTATTTGATTATTTAAGTGCTTCTTTAACAGATAAAATCAAATCGAATCACTTTTATTTTGAACAACAGTAGGTTCACCAATATGCCTACAAGTACAAAGTAACCAATATTACACTCTCATTGGGGCCCAGTAATAGAAATATTTAGGTGGTCACGCACCTTATTATCTGTTCACTTTAGAATGAAATACAAGACTTCAGTAACTAAGCACATATGTAGACTTCTTTAGTAGAAGCAACAGAGTCGACAGTGTTTGAAATGCTGACAGAACCTTCATGGGAAAAAATATGTAGCTACACATGCAGAAGTTGAATAGAAATTTAGCTCTGGGATCTTTTGTGTCTGCTGCAGAAGAAGAAAATAATCTCTTTCTAATCATGTAATCAAATGCGTGTATTTCTGTGGTTAGTTCGGAAAGTGCCATAGAAAAATCACTTGCTCATAAAATGGGGTACAAATTTATCTTTTGAGATGTCCTTTCAGTGGGCAAATGATGGGCTTCAGTGGGTTACAGGGCAGGTTAGTTGGGTTTGTCCATCCTATGTCAATGTGTGGGCAGTCCCGCTCTCAAAAGTTCCCAATAGGTTACCTTAGTCTTTTGGAACATGTATCTCTACAATGTCTATTCTAAGTTGTGGAAAATTTCATATAGGCTATTTTGCAGTGGCTCGCTAACGGCATAGTACCTCTGTCGTTAGCCCGCAACTCACACTGCCAATCGGCGACTCCAGTTCAGGAGGACAGTTCAGAGTCGTCACACTCATGTTATTGACAGATTAG
>LQNS02278091.1:39979527-39990984 GCA_001587735.2 Parhyale hawaiensis | reverse complement strand
GCTACATAGTCACTTATGGACTTGGTGAATATTATCATGAGAAAACAATGGAAACTGTGCGAACAGCTGATTATTTTGCACTCCAGTTTCATGAATCCCTCAACAAATCAGGCTGGGAGGGGCTATATGGGCAGTTGTGGTCCACTTGTGGAGGCCACTGGCAGGGTCAGACTAGGTTGCCCGTTCTCTTGTGGGTGAAGGTGCTAAAATATAATTTTGATAGGTACTAAAAAGTGCTAAAAAGTACTAAAATCCAATACTAGAATCCCTGTAGACACCTTGAATAGACAATAGATTAAGAACTGTTAGCGGCATTCGTACAGAGAATTCACCAGCTTATCTCTTTACAGTGTAGTGGAGACGCATCGTTTCATGATTACTAACCTGGCCAAGGGGCTTGTAACAATGGTTATAATACAAATTGCATCCAGAGCTCAGTCACCAATATACCAACAGGCTCACATATAGTCCTACCGTTCCTCGAACAATCAAAAGGAGACGTACAGTAGGAAGACAGAGATAAATCAGCTCACGTCTGCGTGCAGCGAAATGGAAGCTGAGAGAAGTAGCAGGTAATAGGCACATCAGCTACAGGTCATTCCGATCATGGAGGTCGTTGCCTACATACAGTATCTTAACCCACCGCTGCTTGAGCGTCGAACTCTGATAACTTGGATTAGGACATATCCCTTGGAGCATTGAGTTATCAGACTTTTCCACTCTCATCTGCAGGCTATATGCACATTTACGAGCAAGAATATTGAGACGCTCTACGTCATACGACGCAAACACATCACTACCTCCTGTGTATCTGGGCACACCCACCAACCGTCGGAATATGTCATGGTACGCAACACGCAACTTACTGATGGCCTGTTTAGTGAATTCGGCCCAAAGTATCCTGCCATATATTGGATAGCAATAAGTTTTAAACAGCTGAATCTTGACATTTAGGGAGCATCTACAGTACTAAACTGCCGTAATATCTGATTGCCTGTAGCATTTAGGCGTCTAACCTGTTGTCCAATGTCTGCGCAATCATTAGGTTTTTCATCAATTAGGTGTCCCAGATACACAAAGTTGTGGACATAGGTTAACTTCACACCGCTTAGTAATGTATGCCTAATCCTGTACTGCTTGCTGCGTCGAGGTTCAAGCAACATACAGTCTGTACAACACACAGTCTGTTGTACGTAATATCAAGCTTCTGAGCTTTATCATCACATATGGAAACTCTAGATTAGATTAGATAGGCGGCAGTAGACGTACCAAGAGGCCCATTCCCAAAGAGACACCGGGACTAACACCCCGGCCTCTTTGAGCTATTGCCATTATGTTAGTAGGTTATAGAGGATTGGGGAAACGAGAGGAAAAAAAACGGAAGACGAAAGAGAAAAAAGAGAAAGAGAAAAAAAAATAAAAACAGAGGGGGAGAAGAATCTCCGCCATGAATGCCCCCAAGCATCATCGATTGCCGCTGATATACGGAGCTTAAATACATAGATGGAGTGGAAATGAGAAGAAGTCAGAATAAAATGGCCTGGGAATCTTTGGTCGTTAAGTGTTTGCGACTTGTGGAGGAGGAGTTCTTAGCTGAGGAGGATATCTCTCCCAGTGTATGTCAAGACGATTTTTAAACGAGTTGACCGACTCCGCAGAAACAACATCGGAGTGATAAGCGACTAAGTTTTAGTTCTACTTGATGTAGCACTGCTAGCAAATGCCTCTTTCAGTTACTATTGAAACTCCGAGGTGATGGACATCCTTCCTCAAAAAGTGTGCCACCCTAATTCTTTCCCGAGTTTTATTATCGGCTCGGACGTGATCTGCCTGATGGGCGTGCATTAAAAAGCGTAACAAATAGCTACTTGAGTTGATTAATGCAGCTGTGTAGCGGTGAATATTCTTGTTAGGGGTGTCAAAAGGAAAAACGTACAAAGATTTTTGCAAGAAACGGATACCTTTGTTGACAGCTTGACATAATAGGTGACAACACCAACTAGACTACCTAGTGGCAGGGCAAGATGACTAAATAGCTGCTCTGTTTCTGCCGTCAGATGTATCCAGTGGATAGTCAATTAAGTGACATCATAAAAGTAAGTTATTCGTTTTGTTACGAAACATAATTAGATGACTTGTCATTAACCCCTCAGAGGGCATAGGATGGTCCAGAGGGTTAGGTTAGTTGTGTTTGCCCATCCTATGTTATCGGGAGCAGTGCCCCCAAGGGATTTGTATAGGTTACTTTAGCCATTAGCTAGGTCTTCGGGACGTCTGTCTTCCGTGCCCACTTTGCTTCCTTCTGTTTTCATACTCTTTCTAGTCTTACTTTCTACTGTCTTCCTTTTCTTCTCCCACTTACTGTTCTCATACTCGTCGATCCTGTTTGGGAACACCTTCGTGCATGGGTTCTCTGTTTCTATCGACATACTCTAAATGTAGGTATGTCCTCTTTCCTCTGTGACACCCGTCTCCTTGTGGAAACGAAGGCTTAAATCACTGACTATAACTAACTAACTTGTCATTCAAGTTAATTATATGACTTTTCATAAAAAGTTAATTCCATGTCTTCTCACTAAAGTTAATTACATTATGTATCATTGCTTCCAACTCTTCACTCGTCGTGCAGAAGCGAATGTTGGCTCGAGCTGCAGCCAAGAATGGACTCAGCAGAGAGGAGTTGAACGCCCTGCTGGCCTTCACGGTGCTGCGCCTTAGAGACAGGGTCAGTGACCTCCCACTGCCGTTGTCGTTAGCTCAGCTATGTCAAAGTGTTTATGTGCCTCTTGTCAGTGCGATGCTACTGATAAATACAACACTATTCCATTCTGTTGTTCGTGCGTGGGTTCCACGCTTATCTTGGCAATCTAGATTTCACTTCTTTCTTCCTCTTTTGGATCCTAGTGTACGCAGTTGGTAGGGAGGCTCAAACAAGGAATATAGCTGTATAATATATTTTTGTGTATATCATGTTTGACCTCAAAATCTGTGTGCTCATTTGGTTATCGAACTATTGCTGTTGTTGCATCAACATTGTAGATATCAAGTGTTTCAAGTAAATTACAAAATACCTTTTTCTAATGTTTGTTATATGCTGTGTAGGAGTTATATAATAAACATAAAATGGAAATACTAATGCATTATTGTAGAATTGACCACATCTCTACTATTTGGCTATAAATTTCAGTGAAAGTTTGCAGAAAGTTAAACTTATGATGCGTATACCTAGTGTCTGTAAATTATCAAACGACTAATCATGCTGGTTCTAGAAGAAATGTGGTTTTTGTTAATTTTACTAATTTCACTGAGCGGCGGTAATAGCTTTTTGACTAAAAAAATATTCACAGTTTTATATCACCAAAGGAGCAAAAATGAACAATGCAAATGAGAAAAATATGTATTAAACAAGAAATCATCAATGAAAAGTTTACAATGACTGAAAAATTCTTATTTGCCAACATGATCCCCATGACGTTTAATAACTCCAATAATCCTTGAATCCGTGCTGTCTGTTAGTTTCTTTATTGCAGAAGGTGGAGTTTCTTTATTGCAGAAGGTGGAACTGCCCTTGCTGCTGCAGCAACAGTATCCCACAAGACAGATTTTGAGTTGTACTGCCTTCCATCTGCATAAATTTCCTTTTTCAGAAGAGCCCAGAAGTTTTCAATTGGGTTTAGCGCGGTGGCCAAACCATCAGTTTCTCTCCATGGAACCCCAAAGAGTCCAGAAATGCTGTGGTAGTACGGGCAGAGTGAGAAAGCGCATTATCATGCATGAAAATTAGGTTTCAAAGCAACGAAAAGGGTATGTCATCCAGCCATGGGACCAAGGCGTCCTTTAACATGTCACAATATGATGCAGATATAATTTTCACGCCATCAGGGACTCTAACCGGACCTACAAATCAATCCTCTATGATACCAGCCCATATCATAACAGCACCTCCCTGTTGTTGACGTTTTACGTGTTGATGACACTCAACTCCAGGGGTATAGGAAAAAAGCCCCGGTGGAAACAAAACACCCGCAAAAAAGCCCCGGTAGGAAAATACCCCCGTTTATCTCCTAATGTACATTTATCGCCCAGACTTGGTTATTTTGCAGCAAGCTAGGCCTATATTAAAATAAGCTAAATTGTACTGTACTGCATTTACCTAACCTAACCTAGTCCAGCTTTCACTAACTCAGCCTAATCTAACCACATCTAACTAACCACAACCTATTCTGACATAACATTACCTTGCTTCTTCTAACCTGACTTACGAGTTGGTAACTTTTTTCACCTAACCTAACTTAACCTCAGCTAAATATACCTGAACGTTTTTTTTTTTTTTTAACAGCGATTAATTAAGAAAAAAGCAGACCTCGCCCACCTAGCATTTCCTAATGGTTTGAATCGTTGTGTTGATTACCTAACTTTTCGTATATGTATAAGCAATTTTTACGTGATAGGCCTAAAAGCAAAGAGTGTAACAGGAGGACTCAGACCGCCTACAGACCAACCACTTGCAACATTGTCAGACGTATCGTGTAATGCTATTTCTATGAGAAGGTTAAGTACAAATATGTAAAGAACCTTACATGCTAGGTGAAATCTAAGCACAGATTTTGGATTCAGCGTACCTAAATTAATGAGATACACCAACATTTTCTCAAGTAGCAAAGACGAAGCTAAAATTTGTTGCCAGTATAATTGTTTCTTGTTCAATTAGTATGTATTCTCTTCTTTTATTTATTTGCTCAAGGGTTGAAATTCGCTACTGATGACGATTTTTCAGGCGAAATTTATGAAAATATTCATAGGCTGCTCAGCAGTCACGTCGATGTTGACGTGATTAAAGACGTCACTTCTTTGTGCTAGTTTCTCGTGACTTTTCCCGTTACGTCCTTTGCTTCTTGGATAGGGATAACCCGAGATATCCGATTTTTGGACTTAGAACAAGTTCAAAATGGAAAAATTGGGCTCTTAAGTATGCATAGGTATGGTATAACCTAACCCAACCTCGCAGTCCTCACTAACAATAACTAACCTCACCTAACTTATCCTAAGTTCATCTCACCTAACTTGATCGTACATAACCTAACCTTACCTAGCCCAACTTCTCCTTACCTAAGCTCACCTAGCTAAATCTAACTGAACCTCACACTACCTACTTCAGGGCTTCTTGCAACCAACGTTTGTAGCTACATGCAAATACTGGGTCAAATTTAGCTGAGCACAATGTAGTTTAGTTAACTTAAATAGGTTGCATTCACATAAATAAATAGAGCTCTCAAATATAGCTTCAAGAGAAAGCGGGGTTTTTTCTTAACGGGGCTTTTTTGCAGGTGGCTCTTTTCTCACCGGGGCTTTTTTCCGGTTACCCACCTCCCGGTAGCACCCAACCCTTTCTCCACCCATCAGGTCCATCATGGGTTGCCCGGGTTATGTCGGTGAAAAGAACACGATTCATGTTGATTTTCATGTATTTCTCTGCCCATTCCATCCTCAAAATTTTATTTCTTAGGGTCGGAGAAGGCAATTTCAGAGGGATCTGACAGGAGCAATGAAGCGAAGGATGTAATTTCTTGTTATAGGTACATACTTCAGGAAGCCCAGCAGCCGTAAAAATAATTTTTTTTTGTTTGCCTTGGTCTTTTACGTAGCTGACGTCGTGACGAACCTCATTTCTCATGTCTATCTGTAACATTTCTTGAATGCCTAGCATCTGATCGTTTTTTCCGTGGTGAAGGATCCTTCAAGAATCTTGGCACTGTGTCAATATGGCGTCCTACTTTTCGGGCAATAACATCAGGAGAGGTACCTTTAGCAGTTTTTTTGATGATAATTTCTTTCTTCTCGTTAGTTAAAGCTTCTGCTTCTCCATTTTAGCAGAATATACAAGTAGTCCAGCTATTATTGTTTCACCTCAAAAAGAGAAAAATGCAAAGAGTTATCAATTAGGAGACACAGCAAAATGTAAACAAACTCAAGAGTGTTGCCATAAGATGTCACGATTTCCCTGTAAGTTTCATGAAAATTTGGTCGCACGAAATGAGATATGATCAAGTTTGTGCTGAAGCTATCATTTCCATTCTACATATGTGTATAAATGTAAGTGCGAGAGTTATTTTTGAATCGTATGTGCATTTCAGCATATATCCCCGAATAGCTATGAGTGGCCTGAACGTCCTATGTTCTGGGAGGCAGTGACCCCAGGGCGGCCTTGTGGTTTATATAAGCCTTAGACTTTTGGGACTTCTTTCGTGCCAACTTTGTTACCATCCACTTTTATACTCTTGTAGATGATACGAGTACTTTATGCTGTTCTTCATCTCTCCCGATTTGCTATTCCCATGCGGGTTAATCACGTATGAGAATAGTCCTGCTCGTGTGTGGGTACAACCTCTTGCATGGGTTCCACAGTTCTGTCGACATACTATATATCCCTTCTTTTTTTCTTTTCTGTGAGATGGCCTTTACAGTGAAAACGGAAGCCCAAACTACCCACTCAGTACAACTATTTGTCTCAAAAATTCATTACTGAAGTAGCATTTGCGCCAGTTGGGGACTCGTGAATTAAGACGTGTTAGCGCACTTGTTATGCACTGTATGAATCGTCAGTAACGGTCCAATTGGATGCAGAGGGCCTGTCTTCCGCTAAAGCATTGATTATCCACTCGTGTCACTCCTATGGCGTTTGGGGTCAAAATTTATTTATTTATTTTTTTTTTGTTGAAAAGTGATCCCTAAGGTGGGGTCTATCACACCACCAAATATTTTGACCCCGGGGGGCACGGGAACCCCCCCCCCCCCAAAAAAAAACGGGGGGATAAAGGGGGTGGATGGGGGTGAAAAATTCACTTTTTCGTTTTTTTTTGATGAAAAGTGATCCCTCCCTAGGATCAGTTCTATCACAAAATCAAATATTTTTAGCCTGGGAGCACAGGAACCCCCCAAAAGGGGTGATAGAGGGGCGGGTGGGGTTAAAATTTCATTTTCACTATTTATTGATGAAAAGTGATATTGACGGTGGAGTCTATCCCATAACCAGATATATTTTGACCCCTGTTGGCACAGGAACTCTCCAACAGGGTTGCGGGAGTAGATGAGGGTACGTGGGAGTCAAATTCCAGCTTTTGTCGATTGCTGAATAATCATCCCTAGAGTGGGAGCTATCACACCGTCAAATATTCTTATTCTGGGGGTATGGGATAATGGCCGCCCCCCAGTAGGGGATAAAGGGGAGGGCGGGGGTTGTAGATCATAATTATGTATCATAGCAACATACTAAATACAGTAGATACTATTGATCGTAAGTACATATTAACTACATTTTTAGTGGTCTAAACTTTGATTCCCGTTTTCTCAGGATTTCATTTTTTTTGGTACATGTATGTCTTCAACAAAAATAGAACTCTATCAGTTTTCATGGTAGAGAGATCTTTTATATATGAATCGAAAGCTGAAAATATAAGGAAGAAATGTTTGATTTTTTATTTTATATTTTCAGCTTAGTTTTTATGTAATATGGATCTGAAGTAATAAAATTTGAGTGAAAAATGCTACATCATTTTTTACTTCTATCCCTTCTGAAAAAATCCATGCCAAATTTAGAAAAAAAAGGAGTCGAGCATCGGTTCCTTATGCTTTCAGCTTTCGATTCATATATAAAAGACTTCTCTAGCATGAAAACTGATGGAGTTCTATTCATTTGAAGGGTGTATGTGAAAAAACAGAAAAATATGTCTTTTTCCACTAAAATTTCAAATATCTCCCAAAATAATAGAAATTTTGAAAAAATAACTTCAGAAATCGATTTTTGACGGCATTTTACACCTATTGTGCAAGTTTCAGAGTGATAGCTTGATAAAACTCAAATCCCCACAGCGCTCCCCTTAAAGGAGCTAACTATTTTCAATTTTTTTTTACTTTCAGTTACCATCCAACCTCTTGGAGAGAAGTGTCCCTCCTGTTGGTCAGAAGCCTGGTGAGTTCGTTCATTGTTTCCAGGATTTTTGTCTTTGTTGTACGATGGTCTTGTGCTTGAAAACACTTCTACAGTGCCGGCAAAAAATCTTATCACTTGAATGGCAAGAAAAAACTTTACACGAGAAATGTGAGTTAGTATTTCGTTTGCCCTCTTCGACATAATAAAGCGAGGAGATGTTAGTTTCGATGATGCATTCCCTCCGTCCACTCATAGCAAACGTCCATCACCCAGCCAACCCTCAGCGAGGGTTGTGTGCTGCTGCAGTGAGGTTGATAGTGGGTCGCTCTTGCCGGCGTGTTATTTTTTCTTTCTTATAAGTTTGAAGTGATATAACTTTACACCTGCTGCACACAATGCGTTAAGAAATGCTTCAAATGAAGGAGTAAACCCTTGCGTTAACTATGGTAGAAAAAGGAGACTGAAACGTGAAGAGCGTGGGTTTCTTTCCGGCACGCCGACTTGGAAGACCCTGGTCCTTCCGGAGGCGATCGTGAATTGTCCTTGTTGCGACGTTCTGGAGGAGCTCAAGGCGTTTGTTTTTTAGTTCAATGACAGTTAAAGCATGATTTGGGATAACCTTTCGCTTTAGAAGCTTATTTGTTCTCCTTGTAGCTTTCTTAGGTGTGCCAGTGCCTGACTTCTTCTGAGGTACCGTCCCTGTTTGTAATTTTGTCCCCGATCGCTTCAGCTGATAGATTGTATCTGTTGATATCCCCAGATCTTTGGTTACAGCAATAACAGATTCTCCCTTTTCTGCCGTTGTTAACGCAAGGGTTTACTCCTTCATTTGAAGCATTTCTTAACGCATTGTGTGCAGCAGGTGTAAAGTTATATCACTTCAAACTTATAAGAAAGAAAAAATAACACGTCGACAAGAGCGACCCACTATCAACCTCACTGCAGCAGCACACAACCCTCGCTGAGGGTTGGCTGGGTGATGAACGTTTGCTATGAGTGGGCGGAGGAATGCATCATCACTAACATCTCTTCACTTGATTATGTCAGGTAGGGCAAACGAAATATAAACTCACATTTCTCGTTTAAAATTTTTTCTTGCCACTGAAATTTAAAGATTTTTAGATTTTTATTGCCGGCACTGTATGTAGCAGCTTTGTACTTATTCAATGCTAGGAGTGAACTTTCAGCAAGTTTTAATCGAGCAAAGTTTTAAAGCGTGAAAGCTGTAAAGCGAATCAGCGGCTGTGAAAATATTTCACTGGAGAAGGCTTGCTTTCTGAGTCGGAGGTTTTTGAGTTCATGGAGTAGAACTCCTACTACTAGCCACGAGAGTCTGAGTCGGATCTTTTTTCTCCCATACCTGTATCTCTGGAAAGCAGGCTTATGAGCAGGGCAACCGTTTCCCAGTACATAACAACTCTGCTTTCTTGAGGCCGCGGGACAGTGAGGTACGCTTGAGAGGATGGGTTCTAACCTTCATGTAGGCTGTATAACTCATTAATGCTGCCCTACTAGGCTACTAGCTTTGTGTACATCTACCATACTGAACATGCAGCTAGTTTATGATGTTTGACTCGTCTTACCTCTGCTGCTCATAGTCTAAAACTGAGCAGGAGCATAGGATAGGCCCTAGAAATAGTTTAGATACGATCTTTATGTTACAATGACCTGAACGTACCAAGCTGACCGCCTGGTTATTTTAGCCCTACACTACCTATCTGTGTCAAGCTTGATTTCTATTTTTTGCTTCTTCTACTCATTGTGTTCTTTCTGTTCGTCTTCGTTCGTCCACCTCCGACCACTACTGATTGTCTTATTTTCTGTTTGCTCTCTTCCATCCCTTTCTTCTCCACTGTTCCTCTTTGTTCTTTTCGTCCAGTTTTTACCAAACTCCCTGTTACCATGGATGGCGTTTCCCCATGCATGTGTTCCCTCTTTGCTTCCTTCACATACCTACTACATGTGCTCTGTCCTCGCCTCTTTTTGGATTACTTGATCTCAAATAGCACAACCTGAACCAAAAATATTACCAGCTAGCTAACTATAATTGTATTACTTTTCATTCTAGGTGCTGAAAATTTCAACGCAAACCCTACGAATCCGAACTCGGTGCCTCAGACTTTGATACAGCCCTCGACCTCGTCTCCTGGCGGTACCAGCAGTGTTGCAGGAGCTGCCAACACTGCTGGTGTTGCGGCTGGCAGTGGCAGTGCCCTGCACAGCAACCTCGGCAGCGAACCTTGGCGGGCCCAGCTGCTGCTCCACCACCACATGGACGTCCCCACCATGGAGAGGAAGACGCACGACAATCGCTACAGAACGGCCGCTGATATGGAGATCGATGCTATGACCATCGTACACAATGTGTGCATTTATCATGGGGGTGAGTTGCCACTCTTGATAGTTTGGTTTTGCCAATATTGTAATTATACATTAGGTAGCTATTTGCAGTAGCTACTAAGCTTGATGTAAAAGCTTCGATAGCTCTTGGTTTGGTAAAGTTGGCAATTGGAGTAACAGACTTGCTTTTAAATAAGATAAACTCCCCCTGGAGACATAGGATGGGCTAGTTTGGCCATGTGCCTTAGGGTTAGATTAGCCAATCCTATGGTATGGGGAGCAGCAACTGTAGGGGATTATGTAGGTTTCTTTAGCCGTTTGAGACGTCTGTATTTCGAGCCCACTTTGCTTCCTTCCGATTTTATGCTCGTACTGCTCTAACTTTCCTCTGTTCTTCCTCTTCTCTCCTGACTTGCTATTCCCATGCGCGTTGAACCTGTGTGGATACCCCCTCGTGCATGGGTTCTACGTTTCTATCGAACTGCTAGATGTTTTTTTTTTCTTGTGTTAGATCGCATTTGCTGTGAAAACACAAGCCTAAACTGTAGAATATAATATTGATGATGATAACAATAATAATAACCAGGGTTGCGGAGTCGGAGGATTTGAGGTGGAGTTGGAGTCGGAATCTCACTTGCTCTAGGAGTCGGAGTTGGGGTCGGAATTTTTAGCCCGACTCCGGAATCCCATTTATAAATGAATATCATTCAGTTCTGAATTTTCAGTCACAGGTTTGAAATAAAAATTGTAAATGTGGATATTTTTTTACATTTCTTTTTTATAGCTGTAGCTACCATGTATTTTCCTATTCCATATGATGAGGCCATTGACAAAATGTTGGGTAGAACTTTCGTACCTGGTACATTATGTGAGGGGAGGCATGGGGGGGGGGGGGCGGTAAAATAATCAATTTTGGGCTGATTGTTCTGAAATTTGCATAGTACTGTATAAGTATTTTTGAAAAAGAAACACATTTTGCTTCCACAAATTTTTGGATTTAGGCCTTAGTTTTTGAGATGATGAGAAATATCTATAAATACAGTATAGCTATATGCATTTTATTCTAAGTTTCAAAGGAATAGAACTCAATGAGTTTTCATGCTAGAATAAAAGCAATGACAGTTTTGGAATCCTTAAAACATTCCTAACAAAACTATTGAGCAGGATTTTCCATTTTTGCCCTAATT
>LQNS02278091.1:39939016-39959134 GCA_001587735.2 Parhyale hawaiensis | reverse complement strand
GTTGGTTCGTTTGTATGTTTGACTCATATTTGCCATAACGTTTGTTAACAGTATAACTCAAAAAGTTACGAACGGATCTTCAAAAAAATTGAACAAGCTGTTATTAATATAAAAAGGCACAAATGATTAGATTTTGGAGTTTTTGCCAAGAATATTATGGTTTCAGAGCCAATTTGAATTTTTGCTACCGTTGCCTCACTTGGCGGAGGTATGCGCTCTCAGAGTGCTCTAGTTTTGTAATATAACAATCCCTCATTTTGCCTATGAACAGAAATACTCAAAACTAACCTATAATCTGTATAGTCCTTAAGAATTGGCTCAC
Source organism: Parhyale hawaiensis (assembly GCA_001587735.2). Classification (NCBI taxonomy): domain Eukaryota; kingdom Metazoa; phylum Arthropoda; class Malacostraca; order Amphipoda; family Hyalidae; genus Parhyale; species Parhyale hawaiensis. The sequence goes on along the minus strand of LQNS02278091.1, from coordinate 39,958,812 downwards.
ATTGTACCTTCAACTTTTGGCTAACCATATCGAAGAAGCTACATGAGCCTGGTACAGGTGAGATTACACATGTAATATTCATTGAGCTGCATGGGTTACAGATCCGGGCCGAGACTACGTACGGTGGCAACAAGAACCGCAGCGTGGGGGCCACGCTCCGTAAGGTGGAGCGCGAATTTGAGAGAATGAAGGAAGAGTACAGAGCGAAGCTGGCTACCCTGGAGGAGACCCACAAGCAGCAGATACGTGACACAAAGCGTAAACAATGGGTGAGTCAGTCGGTTTTCTACCCTCTCAGTAGGCCAAGAATGGGCCATAGAGTTAATTTAAGGTTTACCTAGACCTCAGGGGTATATTCTGGCGGGCCCTTTCCCTGTCATAATATATATGGACCTCACGAACCCAAGGGCTGTCCCGCGTGCCTTCTCTTCAGGGGATGTTGCAGCTGGCCGCAGTTCCTGCTGAGAAGGTTAATTGTTTAGTAAGTTCTTTATATTTTTCTATATATTTCACGGATATACAACGGAAAACCGCAGCCAGTGGGATACAACCGTGAAAATATGATGAGCTGCAGCAGATTCGCTTGGGCTCATCATATTTCCACAGCCATATCATACGCAAAGACCATTATGAACTGAGTTGAATATAGTCATGAGGTTTGTAACCACTCCCAGCCCTAAATCGAGCATGCGCACTGTTCAAATTTTGTACATTGAGCAATCGAGCGATAATCTACATAATTATGATATTCCAACCACACTGGATTCCATAATAAACGTATATGAGCATTACCGTGCCACTGCATTCCAAAATAAAGCTTTTATCTAAGTATATATTACCGTGCCGGTCTCGCTAAACAGACATTTCGATGGAAATCATACTTGATAGATGTAAACCTTCATCGGATGTACGAAGTCTTGACGCCAACGGCCGACTCTTTGCGTCTCGCAGACCTCCAATTGGTAACGACTCCGACTCCATCAGAAAATTGAGCAGATTTCATACGACTTCGCCTCTTGGGACAAGCAGGTGTCCGAATCCCATGCATTGCCTCAAATACCTCCAACTCTGCTGGTAATAGTTAGGATTTTTTGCAGAGAGTGGACCACCTTGTGAGGCAAAAACTAACTTACAACCTGTAAACAACCATTACTCTGTGAGCCTTAAGAAATAACTTCACCATGCCAACAGATGGTTCGCTAGCCCAACTATTCCATGTCTAACATATAGGATGAGTGAGTTACACAAAGAAAGATGGAGTTGGATGGTTCAAGTCCAACCCCTGGCCCTTCAGTTTTTCAACTCCAACTCCTAATCCTCCAAGTTCTTCTAACTCCCCCTCAAATCCTCATATGAGCTTTCGTCATTCATAGAATTTAAACACTTCAGTATGACCTAAAATTCATCAGAACTGAATTTGCCTTCTTCCCGATGACCTGTGCTTACGAATTATTTTTTTTTTGCGAATAAACTGTAGTCCGTACATAACCGTAAATAGTTTGTATTCCATTTAAGATCGGTACCTATGTTAATTTGTAAAGTTTTTTCGAGCAATCAGCATTAAAGTATAGTCTGTAGTATACTCTATACCCAGTCTAATAAAATCTAGACCAACAGAGAGGCAGTAGCACACGTTGCGTGCCTAGTTTGGTCAAAATCTGACGTGCAATAGGTTTGCTAACTTGAAACATGGCCAACTGAGTCCCACAACTTAGTGACAATCCTCAGACTGTACGAAACATGACACCAACTTCAATATTACGGCGCTTCTCCTCAGTTCCCCACTAATTTCAATTGCCGTTGCAGTGCTACACGTGCGAGAGCGAAGCCATCTACCACTGCTGCTGGAACACCGCCTACTGCTCCACGGACTGCCAGCAGCAGCACTGGCATAAGGAACATAAGAAGCTGTGTCGCAGGAAAAGATGAAGGGCGCGCCAGCAGTGAGTTGTGCCACCGCCTGGTCTTGTCTGCAGCAATTTCTCTAGACAAGTCTGTTATACCTTAGGAGACAATGTGGGCGATCTTTCAACCGTAATATTGGTTGAGGATGAAGGTAACTGGCCCCATCCACTGGCCCATGGGTACTTGTCTCTGAATTGACTGACTCGTCCTTGTTATTTTTATTTATTTTTTAACAAGTCCACGTACTATAAATGGCTGATGTAATGGGCTTAGTCGTCCTGACTCCAACTCTCAATGATCGAGGCTCCGTCTCCAAGGATTAATAACCAGATGAAAATATTCGCTTGCTGTGATTTAGGCAACTCTCTTCTCATTGAAAGTACGACGGTATGTATTAGGTGGACTGCATTTTTAAGAGCAGTTGTGATGTGCTGAATATCGGCGAGTTCGTCAGTTACCTAGCTAATATTTCTACAGTGACTGCTACCAGTGAACTTGGGTATTAGTTTAAGATAGACTCGTTTTTTAAAGAAACCGTGAAGTGTTCAGTAGGAAATCTTATCGTTCTTTGTTCATGTCGTTCGTAAATAGCTACTTGGGGTATTATTTTTAACTGTGAAATGTTCACTTGTGCTTTCGTACTATGTCGACCAGTGTGATATCGTGGCGTTTCTTTACGGTAAGCGCAATTTAGAAACCAACAGCTGTATTCTCTTTATGTGAAGCTGACTTTCTTGGCCTAAGAAATCGGATGATGAAAAATTGTCTTTGGAGAAACTAAAGAATTTGATGTGTCGAGATAAAAAAAACTGAAAAATTGTTGGTTGGTTGAGTGCAAAAGTGTAGATTCATTTAATGCCTGTGGCCATTGGAAATTGGGTGCTATATTATTTTTAAGTAACATACACCGCACTATCTTAAGCTACCGTAAATATTTGCAGCTTGTGGTTAAGATTCTATGATATACTTCACAGTGGCCGTATTTAATTGATATCTTATTTGGGAAATGTAATTGTTGAAGCTTATTAGGCCTCACGTGTTTTTGTACAAGACTGCCTGTACGGTGGTTGCAATATTAGGTATACCCTGGTGGTGATGCAAATTGTATATACAGAAATGTTGGTTGTAGCGTCGGCCTGGGGTGTATTGTGACATCCAAAATGTGAGGTACGATTTGGTCGACTCAGGTCAAGGGAAACAGTAAGTACGAAATGTAAAAACTATAGGAGACTGTGCTTATTTGTAAGTCTAGTGGTTGGTTTCGCAGTGAGTGACCGCACACCCGCATATAGTGCATAGCTATCTTACATACTTGTGCTTATTTTGTGAGTCCATTAGTAGGCTGCAAAATTACTACAGTCCCGTGTATTTTGCATGTTTTGTTTATTCACTCTCAGAAACTCACTCATTTTCGGATGTCTTAAGACACTCCGTCTGATGCTAAGTAAAAAAAAATATTACCTCATTGTAAGTGATTGTTTGCAATAGGTACCTACTCCATCTAACGTTGGAGAGGTAGTACAGCTAGAGAGTAGCGCTTCACTGTTCGTCATCGAGACCTATTTTTGCGTGCACTGAAGTACCACAGCTATTCATAACAACTTATCCCTGCCATTATTTCCGGTGCAGCGCTAAAGTTGTGATCGATTTTACTCAGCCATTATTTCTAGGAATGCTTTTCCGCCTCAACTAGTTTTTCTCGATATTGTTCCTGGAAAACGGTTTTACTTTCAACCGGTGTTTCTCAACCATTATTACCAGCAAAGCATTTCAGCTTCAGCCTATTTTTCCTAATCATCATTTCTTAGAAAGCGTTTCAGTGTCAACCAGGGTCTCACAACTAAGGTATTATTTCCTAAAAAAAAAGTGTTGAGTATCAATGTTATATTTTTTTTCATATGCTGCTGTGTTATTGGTTTCATGTTAATTTTATATGCATTTTTGTGCCCGCATAGCTTTCTTCTCTTTTTATCCTCTTACTGTAGTGCTGCCCTCAAGGGCATATTGTGGCGGGCCCTTTCCCTGCCACAATATGTTTCGGCATCACGCACCCAAGGGTCCCGAGTGCCTTCTCCGCAGGGGATGTAGCATCTGGCCGCAATTCATGCTGAAAAGGTTAGTTTTGTAGAATTAGGTAGTTTCTCTATATTTCCTCTCCTGTTCCCCGAGGTAGGCCGCCGAATGGTGGTAAGCGACCCATCCCATGGGACTCCTATCTGCTTCCGTGTGTATGTGGGAGGGGGGGAGGCCACAGAAGGGATCCCCGCACGAGTGTTCGCTTTCTTCTGCAGGGTGTCTACTAGGTCATAAAAGTCATAAAAAGTCATAAAAAGTAATAAAAACTGGTTGGTCATAAAAAAAGTCATAAAAAGTAATAAAATTCACTCACAGGTCATAANTCGTATTTTTGGATATACCGTATAATATAAGGTCATAAAAAAGTCATAAATATTTATCCTGAAAAGTCATAAAAAGTCATAAAATTTTCCTAGCAATCTTCAGTAGACACCATGTTCTGTCTTCTTCTCTTTTCATTTTTCGTCTCCTTCTCTGCGCCGCACGGCAGAGCTATTTCGTTCGACCGAGCCGTATGGAGGTGGAGATGCTCGCGCCTGATTTCCTGCCTGACTGGTGTACCTGGCCAAGATTGTTCTAATTTTGAACTCATTTGAGTTCGATTCAACTTCTAAACTATATCATAGAAAGTTGGGTCGCTGTTATATAGTCTTTGTATCTAATACGGCGGGAAAACCCACAATACATTAATAATACTGTAGTGCTTTGTTCTGTTCTCCCTCTTCATTGCTGACCTACAGCGCTCATGCGCGCTGATCCAGTGTAGAAACACCCTCGTCCAGGGGTTCCCATTTCTCTCGCACTGCCTTCTAATCGCTTCTTCCTTCTTCTCTTTGGATGACTGTACGCTGTGGGTATGAAGGCTTGAGCTATGATTATAATCGCTATAGATTTACCTCTATTGCCGTCATAGTTACTTTTTTTATAATGTATGCAACAGTTTCCATTGTAATGGAATGGCTTATTCTCCCTCCCCCGCAACAAAAACGACCAGACAAGAGGCGTGTGCGGTTAACGCAGTATTGGCGTACTTGCCTACTAATCGACTGTCCTGAGGTCGAGAAGCTAGGTACTGTCAGGCTGGTTACCGTGAAAAAAAATGGAACGCCTAGTCAGGCTGTAGCTTTTACCCAATCGAAGCATCGTGACTCTTGTTCATCGCTGGCAAAAGTGCTTTGAGAATGGTGGTGTTTACTTAGAAACCTAAATTCTGGTGCGCAAAAGGTCGCTCGTTTTAATGGTGCCACTTCCGTCGTCGTAGCTCTTCAATTTGTTAAGTTTAAAAGTAAGAAGCGTTCCTTTTAGAATTACCCTCATAACTTATTATCGTAAGTATGTCTGTTTTTGAGCTATTTTAAGTCGTCTTTGGTTAAACTCTGACCAAATCATAACTCAGAATCCGGGTTAAGATAAAAAAATGACGGCACATAATTTCAGTCCGGACTGCGATTCAAAGAGGCAAATTATTGATGCCAACTGTACTGGTACTGACTGTTTCTGTTGAAAGCATTGTAAATGTTGTTAGTATTTCACTGGCCTTCATTTGATTTTTTGTTCATGAGGTGGACGGTTTCTTGGCTGATTCTAAATGTATTTTGTGTGCTGATTCCAAAAATACCATTCATTCTGCCCAATCAGGTCTGGTTTCTGCATCATGGAAATTACGAAAAACTGTAGTATCTTCTACTCGAGGTTAATTTTTCATGAAACATACCTACATAACTAGAGAGCACTCTGAGAGCACATACCTCCGCCAAGCAAGGCAACGGTAACGAAAAATTCAAATTGGTTCTATAACCATGATTTTTTTGTATCAACACCTAAATTTAATCATTTAGGTCTTTTAACATTTCATGAAGATCCATCCAGAACTTTTTGAGTTATTGTGCTAAGAAGCATAAAGTCAAACATAGCGACAAACAAACAGATCATCCCTCAAATTTGGTCATTTACGCTTCGTATTATAGCTAACAACTCATGCAGTTTCATAAAAATCCGTCTATAACGTTTCGCGTTATGGCCTTAAAAAAAATTAGCTGGCAGAAAAACAAACAGCCAGATGAACAGAATTTCACCATTAGTTAATCATCTGTTACCGTTAACATGCCTAACAATCCCTGTAAATTTCGTAAGGATATATACATAACTTTTCGAATAATCTTGGTGGCAGACAAACACGACAAAACATAACCTCCTCGGTGGAGGTGATAAGAAATTTAACCATAGCACCAAGGATCAAAATGTGTCAACTATATTTTCAACTATTTCACTTTACAACTAGCCATGCATCAAAGGCTCCCCCAGAGATTTTCTTCGGTGCTTGTTCCTGTTTCAGTCACCATTAGTAGCCAGCATGCATTTCTTAACAGTGTTATAGCACAATATTCTGACGTGGGTGAACAAAAGGAAAAACATTTCTGAAACCAGCCTGCTGAATACCCCCAGAAGAGTCGATTAGTGTCCTGTGCTCAGAAAATTATGCAGACCAGTGTTATTGTTGGTCAATGATCCACAAATATCCTTGTCTAGTGACCCCCTTAGACGGTTTGGGCTNATCGTGAGTCATAAATGTTTGGATATTTCAGTTTTGTATACGAACAGTTTAATCCGGGATGAATTATTGAATTAGAACATTGGTAGTGGATTCCAACACGAGTATTTGATTGCAACTTGAATCATTGATTTGAACGTGGAAAATATGTTCAACTATGAATCATCAATTGAGATATCAATCATTTCATGTAGTCAGCATGGCGTTGAGTCGAACACGAATCGTTGAATCGAAAGAATAAAAAATTTATGTTTTGCATAAAAATATAAAATTTATTGACAGCCTTGGTTGTCTTAGTAACTATCTATACAGTTCCCTTCAAGAAGGGTTGTTGATGTCCATTTGTATCTGATAGTGATAGTTCTTCTTTGTGAATGTACATTTGAAGTTTTTAGGAACTAACCGTTATTCTTGTACACTTATTTGTATGTTAAGGAAGAATGTTAATGGAAGACCGCGGTAATTACCTCTGTAGATGTAAGCGAGCTACTCGAATGATCTCAGTGGTGCATCTCTTTTTGCTATAGCTGTAATATATTTTGTGCATAGATTAATGGTATAGTTCTGAGTTAGGCGGAGACTAATAGTGCTGCTAGAATGTGCAATGAGCGTTTACAGCTGCAGACCACCAGGGTAGCGGAGTCGCACTTTTGAAGGTGTGACTCCCACTAGTAATTGCACCCTGCAGGTGTCCACCTCGCGACCTCATGTCCCCAAAAGCCTCCCCGCCTTACTTTTTTACTCCTCGACACCTAAACTGTAAATTAAATTAGTTGTTTGACGACTTTGACTCAGGCAGCTCTCCAGTCTCCGAGTTATTGCAGCCAAAACCACCAACTCGGCGACTGTGCCAGAGACCGATCTCTCCCACTGACTTCGTCAAGCGCTTATATTGATTTTGGATCATCTGGCTGTCCTTTGTTGATCGAAACTTGCCACTCTTAAAACGATGTGATTGCAGGGATGTGACTTAAAAAATACACTTCTTGCGAATCTTATATCTTATGGTAAAATTTTCGGTAAGGACTTTCTCGATGTTTCCACGATAGTACAGTGTTGTTTCCCCTGTTTCCTCATCACTTGTTGTTGTGCCCTCACTCTAGACTTGTAACCTATAGCTAGCTAAAGTAATACAGCTCCCACGTGGTCCGCTGTGTGTAATATAACTGAGGTCCCTACGGCAGAGTTTGACGTCTCATAACAGTAATTTCAGCTGCAGTGGTATGCGAAGTTAAGTGATAGGATTTGATGTGCTTGGTTTTTTAATACGAAAGGTATCTGAAACGTTTTAAGCATCAGAAAAACTGGAAAGGAAGAGGTAGTTTTGATTTATTTTTTTACCGGTATTTTATTTTCAACGTTTTTAGAATCTCAAAATATTGTAGGAATACTTGCCAAAGGTTGTACTTTAAAAAGTTGTAGGTTTGACCATACGTCAATGCTTCTTATACTACGATGCTTAACACTTTTCATACGCCCACTGTAAAAATTGCCGTTGTCTTGAAGGCGATGGTATGCATAATTTTGCAGTCACTAGCTAATATTTAAGAACGGATTTGGAAAATTACCTTTGTTAGAATTGTTCCATTTATTCTACGTTATAAACGCATTTCTGTGTGAAATTTGAATTGTTTCATGTTACACTGATTATGACTGAAGTGTTTAACTGTCCACTGCTTGCGCTCGTGGGGTGAAGTACCTTGTGTAGAATTTCTTTTTCATTCTTCTATGAACGTTCAGCGAAACGTTTTAGTTTCTGCTGCTCAAAGAAAACTCATGATTGTATTAGAGAAGAAGATTAACTCCGAATGCCAAATTAGGGAAGGTATCAGTTGTGGGACGACTGTCGTGCTTTAAGTACTTTTAGCCAATGGTCAGCTCAGAGAAATAATAAATTACGGAACATTAGAGAAACCGTCCGCCAGTGGCAATCGTCCAATAGCGACGATCGCCCAATGAATGTCTTACTGTGCCGCCTACGTATTGGGCACACGAGACTTATAACTATCTGCGGGCGGGGCACGCGTGCAACCCCATTGCAACGATTGCTTCGTACCGTACGGTACCCCTTACTGTTGTGCATCTGATGACTGAGTGTCCCAACTTCTCCATCAAGCGGAGGGTCTGCTACCTGGACCTGCATGGACTGGATGCCGACTCCGTCTTCCAGGGAATGCCATCTGAGGGGCCTCGCCGCCAGTTTTAACAGATGCCTTTAAGACATTTCTTATCAGATGTGACCTATAGAACAAACTGTGATGAACCCATCACGATATATACCATCAATTTTAACTTTTCTCTTCTTTGCGAGATACATTTCCCACATGTAAACTTCACAATAATCTCTTTTTACTATAACTTTCCTTCATAAAATGAGACATATTCCGCGTCAGCACGAGCCTGTGTTAAACCGCAGGAATAGTTCGGAGCGATATAGACAATGTGTTCCTCAAGCGCTAATAAAGCTCTTACTACTACCATCGTGCTTTTATCTGACATTACACTTTTAAAATGATACAAGTTATCCGGGTATGAAAGAGACAGCAACCAAGAGTAAGACTTCGCAGAGGTTGTGATATCCCGTAGCTCTTGCAAAAAAAAATCAGTTTTTTATGTAGACTCGTCTGAAATGCGCTGATGATTGAGCTTACGCTCTTTTATGCTCTACTAATGTATCTACCTGGTCGTCAAAAATGACGGCACTGAATTTATGATGAACTTTGTTTCTGATTTTTGACTGTAGTACGGATTTTGCCGCAAGAGATGCATCATACCTGCAGGCTTGATATTCTCTTAATTCCACAGAAGGTGTGGATGATGCCAGCATAATAACCAAGATCGCAAAGTTTGACTGTGTGAAAGTCATGTCAGGCCAAGCAAATAGAGTTCGACCGAAAGAATTTACCGAGAACGCCCAGCAGCGTCTGCTGGGTACCACGTTGACAACATCGGGATCAAAATTCTGTTTAAAATGAACTGAAAATAATTGCCCGTACTCGACGTGACGTTTCAACTGCTATGAAATTCACCGAAAGACGAAAAATAAGCGGAATGCATTATGAACGACGGGAGCAGAAACCCAGTCGATAATTGAGCATTTCATTTAAAGAGGATGATGTTAAAATGTACTTTGCTACATTATTTACATGGAGTAGGCTTCAGAAAATTGCAGTATATCGAGCATTATCGAGAAACTTCTTTGCTACAGTTATTTATGGCTCCAATTTCCTCCTCTGTCATCTCTTCGGCATGAAGCAGATGAATTTTTTCCAACCTAATCCTTCAGATGGAGACGGAAAATCAACAGAGCGAGCAACCAACAAACTCTGTATGATGCTATGGTGAATACTTGTCAAACTAGAATTTTTTCCTTAACTAGCAAGAGATATTCTTACGTTAAATTTCATGAGACTGCAATTGTACCGGAGCGTTGTCCTTAGTCTACCAAACTAACTCTCTTCAAGTCCCGATACCTGACAGTCCTTTTCAAATGTAGTGATTGCTGCCTGCTGAGAAATCTTCCTCCTACTTAAATATTTGCTTATTCCCTATAACCTTCACTGTATAAAGTTATCATTTTCCCCAACTTCGACGTAAAATACAATACTTCCATGAGTTTCATAAAAGACATAAATAATACAAGGTTAACAAGCAGACAAGGACTGTAGCAAATCACAGGGTCAGACTCGAGGCATTGTACAGAGACAACTCAAACATTATGGCAGCAGTGTGGAAGGTCAACGATGTAGTGCGCAATATCTGGGTAGGCGAACAACCTTTCCGGCTTGTGCTACAACGCCCTCCAGACCTACTAGAATAACGCACTACCCATATTCACCACCTGCATGCGATAATTGTAAACAGAGAAGATACACCAAGACAGACTCGATAAGAGATCGTGTAACACAGGGTTACTCACTTCATCCGTGCAGCCCGTGAACAACACTACCCACACCCTTTGCTCCGCTTGACACACATCCAACACTCGCCACATTACAATTAGTTCCCTTTATTCAAATATAACATTGGCGCATACCATAGGCCATAGGGTTAGGTTAGTTAGGTTCGCCCATCCTATGTTATGGGGAGTAGCGCCCCCAGGGGGTTTGAGTAGGTTACCTTAGCCATTAGCTAGGCCTTCGGGACGTCAGTCTTTCGTGCCCACTTTGCTTCCTTCCACTTTCATACTCCTACAGACCTTACTGTTGTCTGTTCTTCCTCTTCTTTCCCGACTTGCTGTTCCCATGCGCGTTGATCCTGTGTGGGAACACCTTCGTACATGTGTTCCCCGTTTTTCTTTCGACATACTATATGTCCCTTCCTTTTCCTCTCTTAGAAGAGCTTAGTACTTATTTAGGGAGGCTTAAATCTTCTTATAATACCTAATTGGCGCATACAGCAGTCTACCGCTTGATCCGCCTGTTACTGCATCGCGTTTTCCTAAGCACACGGTACTCGCCGGCCCGCCGATGGGCCCGTCAGAAGCCTTGATAGAGAGATACAGTCCAGTAACCAGACTGTGGTGAGCCACAGGTCAACAGCCTGTCCTACTGTCTGTCCTGTGAGAAGAGGCCTGGTGAGGCAAAAAAGACATCTACCCTCACNTGGGCCCGTCAGAAGCCTTGATAGAGAGATACAGTCCAGTAACCAGACTGTGGTGAGCCACAGGTCAACAGCCTGTCCTACTGTCTGTCCTGTGAGAAGAGGCCTGGTGAGGCAAAAAAGACATCTACCCTCACTGCCTCAATGTGCAGCACAACATCCAACCGTAATTACGAACTTCCTGACACTTGGCACGAGTCTTACGTACACAGGACAGGAGCATTACTTCTGTGGAGCTGCCCTGTGTCGTCTGCTGCCTACCTTAGCAATGCGGGGCTGTTCTGCTCAAGAAACTACGCATACAATACTAACAAATAAAAACTCGCCAGTGCATCGTCCATTGCCCATCGAACGCGCGCTGGCAAACCCGCTCGCGCAGTCACGTTTGTGCGGCATCGTTTGGATGAAAATGTCAGTGGCTAAATGACTGCTCCCGTTTGAAGGACAAAACTCCTGTTTGAAGCAATTTCAGTCTAGTCTAATTTATAACATGAAAATTTTTAGTTGTTACATAGGTACTCTAAATTCAGTTATATACAGATAATTTAATTCATCTACAAATATTTCAAATATATGTTTTATACTAACCTACAGATTTTGTAGTTTGGTCTGCAGTTCAACTTCAGTTATATTACCGATTTTCAACCGTTTAAAGAATTTTTTCATTTAGTAGCAGTAACGTCCGAACACAAGACAGCTGAACAGGTATTCTATGATTAGTTCGTTAACGAGTTACTTCGTTGCTCTTATAGTGAACTTCAGCTATTTTCTGGTAAAAAAAAAGTGTAGTTCTACTCCACCGTTTGTCTCACCGAGTCGAGGCAACGTATCCTTTAGACTACTTTATAGACCTGAATTTGGTAGTTGCTGCGAACGCTCATTTCTTACATTACTGCTCAGGGTGTGTGCTGGTTTTCGTCTTCTTTATTAATTTGAGAAGCTCCCTCTCAGTGATGTGTAGTAAATATACGATGACGATGGTAGCAATGAGACAAATCTATAGGACGTCCAGACCAGCTGGTTTTGATAGTTTGTCATTATCAGTGAATACGTCTGTAAGAACGTGGTATAAAGGGAAATTTGACAAATTTCTTTTTAGTATTTACCACGTTCTAGCAGATGCATTACCTTTAATGGCAAGTTGTCGAAATCAGTAGGTTTGAATGCCTAATTGATGATTTTTATCGGTACTCTGGTCGTTTTATATTTCACTACGAATTAGACGTTCAACCAATCGTGCTATCAACATATTTATTGTTCGTGCTTGTTCAATTGTACCTTGCCTGTTGTGAGGATTCTTTAGAACTTTTAAATGTACAGCAATAGCTAGTTATATCTTATGTATTTATAAGTACGTGGCTTTGTCTAAGTCTGGTGTGAGTGTATACCTATTGAACTATTTCGCCGCCACCAATGTCGGGGCGCGTCACGTGTAGGTGATAGAAGCTCCTGTGAGAGGAGTATGCGGGGACACTACAGTAAACACCAAAGTTTCATCACTATCCGGGAGCAAAGAGTTTAGAATACAAGAGCGGAAAGTACATGCAAATTTTTTGTCCTGATTTCCGACGCCCTCTGGTGGCAATTTTGTATCACTTCATCTGTATAATATTAAACTTTATTCGATACTCATGGAGACTTTGCAACATTACAATGCTACATGTTTGTGCAAGTTCCAATATGACGGCGCCTGACATGAACGTAGGCGTCAAAATATTGACAAATAGCATGTTGTGAGTGCTCAATAAATATATAAATCAATGAATTTATTAGTCAAAGACTCCAGAACGGCCTAATTTGAAATATATGTATTGCTGTTTAACTTAGTATTGAATCAGTATTTGTGCCTATTATTGCACGCCGCTGCTTTGGGAATAGCTAAAATATCGCCCTAAGCTGTGGTTTCGATAGCAGAAAAAGTTCTAAGCTCCTATCCGTAAGGAATATTGCATTTGGGTATGAGATATATTGATTTTTGGTTCGTAATTATCAAAGATATCGTTGCCCAATATAGGTAAATGATAGGGGACTGCTACCGTTATGTTTTGCAAGTTTAGATTGCGACTCCTCGGACGCGGCACGACAAAACATGTGGGAGATTGAATGAACAAATTTAACCTCCTTGCTTGACACTACACCAGCGCCACTTGCGACCCTTTTGAAGCGACTGGAATAAAACTTGCCGTGGAGTTTCCCCTCTTGTTGTATTCTAAACTCATTTCCCGGAGCCATATCTATTCTACCGACTTGAAATGTGTAGCTATCGGAGAGACGCATATAGTGAAGCCCTGCTGCTACACTTCATGGAGACGTGCTCTCTCGAGAGGTACGTGGTCACACTATAACAAAATGTTGCTTTTATATTGCTAGGAAACTTGTTTTATTGACAGTTTTATGACCCACTACGATAATGTCTTGATATTACGTGCAAAGAAATGCATGCTTTTTTGAGAGGTGAATAGAGGCGTTCCTCGACTAGCACGAGGTAATTATTGATACGAAGTGCTCCAGTTGCGCAAGCTGTATTCTCGACTCGCGCGGTTATTAAAGAAAACTATAGTATGTGGTTAAGGACGAACTATGCCATTGCAAAGTAGAATCAGCTTTTTCCTTGTCAAAAATTCACAAACGCTTTGCTGCACTTTAATATAGCAATACTAGGCTTTTGTCCCGGAACTTATTTATAGAAAACAATGTCTGGTACTCTACTTGCGGGAATTTCGAATTGCGTCCCCAATTACTCTCGCAAGACGAGGAATGCCTGTATAACTCAGGCCATTGAGAAAAGAAAAACAACTGCCCGCTGTCGTACGACACCGTTAGGAATTTACAGTGAAGGCTCGCGTTTCGTCGTACGCAACGAAAGGGTTACACTTTTGCTCAGAAATGCTCTTAAGCGACTTTGAAATAACGTAGTATGTGAATGGAAATTGTAGCTGTTGATTCAGTAGCTACTTCCTTACTGGGATGTTATGTTGGTTACGGTGCGACGTTAATGACTTCCTTAGTGACCGTCGAGGTCTGTCGCAAAGTACTGCTCCTATTGTCTGCTTCAATGTCATTCCTCTGCGGTTTTTTTTTCTTTGTACTACTTGCCCCCATGATCTTTTGTGCTGTTCATCTTTGTCTTTCTTTGTATTTATTTGCGTTGGTCTTCCTAGTCTCTCCCGGTCTTTATCTTTGCTGTTTTTCTTGGTCTTCCCATTTCTTCTCTGTTGCTCTACCCATGAGCGGGCTGATAATTTTCAATTTTTCTTTCGTTTTCTCTTCTGCTCTAAAAGAACTCCATTCGAATTTGGGAGCTGTCGTAGGATGCCGGTTAAAGCTGTCGTCTGTACAGTATACATTGATATTTATAGTTTTCGGTTTCTCTATAGTAGCGCTAGATCGTTTTACGAACTACAAGCTATATGTACACGATGAAGCATTGTTGTGCAGTACAGCTAACACGACTTTGGAATTTTCCCCTGTATCTGGGATGTCCCTCCCTACTACGGAACTTCGCTCTACTGCTTTCTGCTTATGCTCTCAATTTGACGCCTTAGCTATTGACATTCAATGAGCCCTCAGGGGTAGATTCTGGCAGGCCTCTTTAGGGGACATAGGATAGACCATAGCGTTAGTTTAGGTTCGCCAATAGACCATAGCGTTAGTTTAGGTTCGCCCATTCTATGTCATGGGGAGCAGCACCCCCAGTGGGACCCTAGGTTACCTTAGCCATTAGCTAGGCTTTCGGGACGTCTGTCTTTCGCGCCCACTTTGCTTTCTTCCCATCTCGTACTCCTACTGATCTGTCTTCCATCTGTTTTTCCTTTACTTTCTTGACTTGCTATTCGCATGAGCGTTGATCCTGTGTGGGAACACCCTCGTGCATGCGTTCCACGTGTCTATCGTCAAACTATATGTCCCTTCTTTCTTCCTCTGTGATATCGGAGACTTAAACTTCTAAATATAATAATAATAATATACTGACGGGCCCCTTCTGCTGAAATATGTTATTGGCATAACTCACCCAGGGCTCTCTGAGTGTTTTTATGGCAGGAGGTGTTGCAGCTGGCTGCAGTTCCTGCTGAGAAGCTTAGTTTGTTAGATGAGGTTGCTTCTCTATACCTAATCCCCTTCTGTGCGAGGTGGGCCGCTGAATGGTAGTAAGCGACCCATCTCATCTCTTGCTCCCGTGTGGAAGGAGACTGTAAGGACCCCACGCACGAGTTTTTTTCTGTCTCCTTCTCTTTTCGTCTCTTGAGATGCTTCGCGCCTGATTTCCCTGCCTGTAGTAGCGCACTGAGCAAGCTCATACATTCCTGCTCGAGTACTGGTGCCGCGATAAGATATTCCTTCTGAAGCCTCCTTGCCGACTATCATCACTGTCCGAATCAGCCTGGCGAATATAGTGGTTGGGCTAATTAGTAATAGTAGCGTAATTACAATCGACGTCCAATGTTGTTTCAGTTCATTTTCAAGTATTTTTAATCGGTCTTTTTGCTCAGCTCTGCGTCTCGAGTCTCGCAAGTTGTCATGGAGCGGGAAAAGAATGTGCGTATTACGTAAGAAAAGTTACACCCCGTGAGGCACCCCCAAGCAACTACTAAAGGGAGCCTCCATCCCCTGCAGAAATCATTGTTGTTCAGAGAAACGTTGCTCAACAAAACAAAAATAAAAAATGGATTTATTTTTCACGCCACTGAAGTACAATGCGTAACGTAAGTTTTTAGTTCCCTGGTTTTAATAAAAGACCGTGTAAAGGCTAGCTTTGCTTTAGAGTTCGGTTTCTATGATAATCGCAAAATCAACAAGATTCTTCATTCTGTTAGAAAATTAATTTACTACAAAGCAGTTATTGTGAAGAAAACGTTGGTGTATTTGTCTCTATGATAATTTTTCAAACATGATACTGAAGGCTGCTAATTACAGCTATATATACATGTACTCTGGGAAATGAAGGTTCTAACAGCCAGTAACGAAAAGGTCTATTATTTTGAGTGCCTAATAGCGTTTCTGAATTCCTTATGTATGATGATAGTAAATTGTCTTGCCATTCATCCCAATACCTTTTTTGTGCTCCTCATGACCTTTTTAGTGCTGTTCCTCTTCTTTCTCGGTTTGCCGTTCCCATGGGAGAGTTGCCTGTTTTTCAGCCTGTGTTTGTCAGCAAGGAACACAAATTAATGAACACAGGTCAAAGGTGGAAGACAGTCATTAAATTTTAGGCCACGAAAATAGCCAAAATTTGATGAAAGCAGTTTTACTCTTTACCGATGGCATTTGTTGATAACGGTGAGTGTCTTTCTCTTGAATGCTTTCTTTGCGACACCGTGTTACAGTTCACATTGTTTGAGGTGGCTACGTTCATTACCTAGTAAAAGTTTTATCGACGTTTGATCAAGCTTAAGACCTCTTATAGGAATGCTGGTCAAATGTGAGGTAGATTAGAACTCTAGATATGCCTTTTCTTTTTGTGCCGATTTTAATTCTTTCGTTTTTCGTCCTAGTACTGATAACGGCTTGTGCCCCATGTCGTGATCAATGAAATCTGTGGAACATTTTGCCACCAGGGTCGTAACATCTGGCCGCCATCCTTGATGTGAGAGCAGTGTATTTTGTTCGGTAAGCGTTTGTTCTACTTGGTGCAACCGGCACGTGATGGTACTATTAATCTTCTCCTTTTACCAGACTCCTTCGTATTCTCGTGTCGTAGGCCGTGCAATTGAACAGCTGCACGAGTATATTTTTTCTCAGTTGGCTCAGATTTATGAGTCTAATTCTGCTCTTTCTTCGTCTGTAGCGGCGGCCTCTTTAGAGGGAAATATTATCCTTCGTCGCTCTATTTCCCCCTGCGACCTGTTGGTTTACGATGCGGTTACCTTATCGCCCACTCGGCATGAGATGAGCCCGTACAGGGTCTACTGTTTCATTAAAATCATGTTTGTAGAATAGAATTTAGATTAGGCTCCTACTGATTACTGCGCAGTGCAGAAATGTCATGTGTTTCTTGATTTATTTATTGATAAAATCTTGTAACAAAATCTTCTCTGACTGGGACAGTGTGTCATATCGTTCTATGACAATCTATCTGGACTCGCTGAAGTGTAGACGGTAGACCTCAGGATCGCATAATAGCGTCCAGAATGATCGGGCACCCGCATATCGTACAAGAGAACTCTAAACTGGTACAATTTACTTATTTTGAGTGAAATTTGAATAAAGTATTTGTAATACTACTGACGTTTTCGCTACTATAATGTGATCGATACCTATCATCGTGAATATTGTCTTCGTCCTATGCACGCAAACGTCTGTATTTTGTCGTCCATCATCCCATTTAATTATTGCAAGATCTGTTTGGTGACTGTAGCCCATTTGAATGCGGCCAAGTATTTAAAAATGAATAAATGCTATGTTGTATTTTATAAACTGGTTAAAAATATATGCAGTTTCGATTTCCTGAAGAGGCATGTGGAATTTATCAGAGTCTCTCCTACTTTAGTAATGACTCTCCCTTCCAAATTTTATACCCTAGCTTGGCCCAATACTTGCAATGGGTTATTCTACGCTGGATCTTCGTCAGCTAGCGCCTAGTGTAGCACAGTCAGATGGATGAGGAGTCGGATGGTTTTGAGAGAATTTGACGTCGAACGCGCTCGAGTGCCAGGAAGCAGAGTTGCGAATCTGAAAAAAATAGACTCCTGAAATCTAATCCAGATGAACCACTTTGTCAAGTAAACACAGAAGACACTCGGCAGCAGAACCACACACTACAGAACAGTTTTCCAGAAGAGGGAGGGCATAGTAATTGAAGCAGCGATGCGTCAATTCTACCGAGCCAGACACCCTTCAAACACGTCTCATAAAACCAATTTTCTGCGATGCACGTGAGGCAACCGAACAAATGGGCTCAAACGTCAACTTTGGATCGAAATTTATATCGAAGATTACCAAGTCATCAACCACAGGAAGTGACACACCATCCAGAATGAGTGTAGGGAAAGGAGGTCCCACTGTACGTCACCTGGACACGAGCATGGTCTTAGCCTTATCCGCATTTAGCCTCATCCCCAACCTAGAACACCTGGAATCAATCACTTCCAAATCATACTGAATGGATACTGAAACTTCCAACCTATCACTAGACTTATCGCAAACAGCCAAAAAAGTTATATCTTCAGCATAACGAACAAGTAAATTATTAACAAGATCAAACAGGTCCGCTGTATATACAATGTATACACAACAAAGGGTCCAGAACACTACCCTGTGGGACACCAGAAACCACATCCAAAAACTCACTCCTCTTCCCATCAACAACAACTAGCTACACATTGACATCTCTCAGATAAAAACTGACTAAAAAGCGCGAAAAACGAACCAACAATACACATCAATCTCAACTTACGGAGCAGCCCAAGGTGATTCACGCGATCAAAAGCAGGACTGAAGTCAAGCTGTACAAACCTTGCCTCATGACCCCCCATCAAGAGGCAGCTGCAACACACGAGAAATATGAAGCAGAGCATCACAAGTTCCCAATCCCTTACGAAAACCAAGCTGTGTAGGGTGAAGGACACCCTGCTTCTCAAGAATGAAACCCAACCTCGACGCAACCAACCTCTCATAAACTTTAGACAAAACAGGTGTGATCGAGATAAATCTGTAGTCCGAGGTTTAGAATGAAACAGAGCCCTTCGCCAGGATTCCAGAAAAGAGCCCAGCCGTAACATCGGACGGAACACGGAAGCAAGCGGGGCTGCGAGCACACCAGCCACCCTCCGAAGAAAGAGAGGAAACATACCAGACGAATCGGTGCCCCCATAGGGGTACAGGGCAAAAAGAAGGCGGTGCACTTCAGAAGCTCTGAAAACAAAACCGATGAACCTCGGCTCGGGATCACACGCTAATGGAATGCGCACCCGGTCCCGGCTCTGCTTCCTATCAAAGTAGCTCAACAAAAGGTCCGCCTTGGCAACGGGGTCCGCAACAAGATCACCACCAGCACCAATTAAAGGGGGGACAGAAGAGCTCACACCAAGCACTGCGCTTGCTGGCGACCCCATAAGGACGATTTTGTACTGTAATTTATGTGCTTCTGATGTGAAATGTAGCTAGTGTTCTTATTGATCTTGTAAATCATTCCTGTCACTAATGAGTAATTTTCATTTTTTAACGTTTTTAATGTGACGTACGATAACTGCCGCTAAGACATGCTTGGCGTTCACGTAGCAAACGCCACGCTTCATTTCTCGCATATCAGTCAAGCTAACGAATAATGAGCTTTCGAAGGTGGGCTGAGAACCATGGGTTAGGAAAAAAAGGAATGGTTTACCTAATGTACCTCAGGGCAGGTATATACTTTCCGTAAGAATACCGAACGAGCGACTCTCCGAAGTTGTACTGCTTAGACTGAAGTAGCGACGTGGACGGCGCCAATTTCGCTCAAACGAACTTATCCAAACCTAACCTGCCCTACCTAATCTAAATCGTAGCCCAATAACTCAAACTACCATTTTTTTTTTTTTGGGGGGGGGGGGAGTCTCATACCAGGGCTCCGCAGTTGTATCTTACATTCAAAATATTTGTGCCCGGGCTCCGCAGTTGCGCTTCGCAGTAGTCATAATACACAGAAACCTTTTTTCTCATAGAAAATCAATGGGAACTTCAAAGTCAA
>LQNS02278091.1:39891703-39918034 GCA_001587735.2 Parhyale hawaiensis | reverse complement strand
TCAAAATAAAGTTAGTAAACCGTGAATATTTTCACGGGTCCAGCTAGTATATTATAATTCTGCTTGAGGGCTCCAACTGTCCTTGTGTACGTCTGTTTCTGCACGTTACGCTTTCCACTGTTAGCGGCATCTTTAACTTGCAAGAAGTTCTGATTTTCGCTAGAAAGAAGGTCAACCATAGTTATCGTCTTAAGCGCTTCTTGAAAAAATTTACCACTTTCAAACCAAAGACATGAATACCATTAGACCATTTCACTCGTATCTTATCTACCGCTTTTCATTTCTTTCCCAAAATCTTGTGTTCGCTTTGCTTGTGGAGCCTGGACGTTTTTAGTAGGGCCAGCCAGATACGTAGTTAGGATCAGGAAGCAAAGAACGTAACTGGAGGACTCCCGAGAAATTAGCACCAAAAAGTGACATCATCGACAAATCTATGGCTGAGCAGCGTGGGAGTATTTTAACTAATCTAACCAGAAAAATCGTCTTAAATTGCGAAATTCATCTCTAGCGTGTACATAAATGAAGAAAATATATACTAATTTGGCAATTATCTACAGAAAATTGCAGTGCATGCTGGTGGAAACTTTAATAGCACTAACGCCGAAATTGTTCCTTTTCGGCGACCTGATTTAACTTATTTTTCTTGATTGAAGCCTTTATTACACTTCATATTCACTTCACAGTGCTCTTCGGAGAACATGTTTATTCCTTACAAACAAATATAAGCACCATTATAGCCAATTCTGTACGCGAGAGAAACCACAGTAACAGCTAGCCATTGCTCGAACTTTCTGTACTTGGCGACAACATTTTACAGTATTTTGCAGCTCAAGTAGCTCGCCAGTCATGAGCGAGAGATTGAATGAAATAAATCGAAAAAATACGGTGATATGTTCAAGAAAGCAACATACGAAGGCCTGAGGTCACACACTCAAATGCTTCAACTCGTCGATGTGATGTAAATTTGGTACGAGCGGCCACGGCTAAGTTTCATTTTAGTCCTATTGAGTCCTCCCGTTGCATTCTTTGCTTCCTGGTTAGGATACACTGCAGGAGAATAGAACTGGTAGTGTTGGACGCATCGGCTCTAGGGTATTCTTTCGAGCGAATGTGCTATATCTAAGAAAAAATTTACAACGAAATCTTGAGAACAGAGGGTTAGGCTGCTCTTAGTGAAGAAATTGCCTGACTCTGTTTGTTGTAGCCTATAGCTATCTAATAAGGAAACCAGGATACTGATGGGCTACTGATCAACATCGTGAAAAACAAAACAAAACAAAAAAAATGGACACGCTGACAAGAAATTAGAAACGCGTAAGAATATGACCGGCTAAATTATCATAGAGCCGTGGAAAACAGAGCTTAGAAAGGCATCCTTATATAATAAAACGCTTCGTGCATTTATTTCGTGTCTGCTTTGAAGGAAATAGGCGAAAAATAAGCCAGGTTGCAGATTTTGTAATTCAGTTACGTTTTCGTAGGGATCGATGATCAGCTTGCAGAAGATGAAAATTGGATCCTTATCTCTTCAGCTGGATGCACTTCTTGCTTGAAACGCTTCTTGAAATCAGGGCAGTATGTATGCAGCTTCTGGAGTACGATTTTATAATTTTTTTCTCTCAGGTCTCGACGTACATATTCGGCAAACAATTATCAACGGGGCACTCACGAGGTCATAATTTTCATGGGCAGAAGACAATGATTTCTTCTAGCTTACGGTCTTTCTTATTATATTTGGCGATGTAGCTTTCTCTTCAAGTATTTCACGGGCACTAGGCAGTAGACAACTATTTCTTCTAGCTTACCGTCTTTCTCTGACAGTGCATATTTCGGTTCAGCGGCAGAAATTTGAGCACATCAGTGAGGTAGAGAGTTAAGTATGGAAGACGGTATTATGGATACGGCGCACTAACATTGCATAAAAGCTATTGGAGAGGCATTCAAGTTTATTGCAGTGTTTTACTAAGGGTTTTACTTTGCAAGACGCACGTTTAAGTAAGAAAGAGGATAGAGAACGTCAAAGAAGAACGAGACTACTACTGTCTCAAGCACAAAGACGTGCTATCAATGGAGAGATGAAGCGCTTATGGGTACAGTGACAAGAAAGACTTGAAGCAGAAGGTTTACAGAAAGAAATAAGAGTTGCTAATAAGCTTGAGCGGGAAAATGTTGAAACGGCAAGTCAAAGAAGAGAGCAAACATATCTGATGTTGCGTGAATCTTTTCATGCACGGGTCCACTAGTCTGTAATATGATAAGGATCGATGGGTATTATCTGTTTGTTTTTCTGTTTATCTATTGGTCTAATTTTCTGATACGCTTCAACAAAACAGATAGGCGGAAATTAGTCCAGTTTGGAGTCTGTGGTCATCCGGTCAAGCTTCATTAAAAACTGATAGATAGAAAATAGGCCAGGTTGCAGATGACAGCAAACGTATCTTAATCACCGCAAGTTAAAATTCAAATTATGAAGATATCCAAGGCTTAGTCTGATTTGTATGAGTATCACCTTCTCCATACATCGAATCTATGACAAAATGTAGGGTGACCTTATGTCTGCATGCACTTCTTACATTGCCGAAGTTGAAATCCCAGCACTGAAGATATCTAAAGCTTCAATCAGTAGCTACTCTCATGCATCTTGATTCTTAGTTTCTTCCCGTAGATAATTTCGTTGCATCGGTTATTCTTCCAAATTTAATTCAATGGTCGATGAAACGGCTTTCGCTAAGCAAAAACCCTTGGACCTGTATAGGATATCCTATCGTATCCATAATGCCGAATCGAAGCTATTACTTTCAACGTTACTGATCGGGCTGCAAAAAGCAATGAATTTCTCCATGTCAGAGAGAAAAAAAAAGTTTCGATACTGAGCAGCTGTGAAGCCGTAAACGCTCATCTCCCGGTGCGTGTAGGTTAGCAGTTGTAATAACAAAAGTATGATAAATGAAGGTCATCACCACAGTTCATTTACAGAAGATGGTTGTGTCAAATTTAAGTGTATGCGCTACACCCCTAAATTTCCAGAATTGTGACGTCAAAATTACGTCACGCCACTGTGGATATATATATAAAAGTTCCTCCCTGCAACAGTGGTTTGACGCAATTGTGACGCTACAATCCTGGGAATTTAGGGGCGTAGTGCATACATTCAAATTTGACACAGCTATCTTATGTAAATGAACTGTGGTCATCACAAATTCTTCGCTGTCATTTCTGACAGCGCGGGCCCTCTAGTGCATAAATATTGGAGAACAATTCATGAATACCGTTCTATGCAAGATTCACAGGTAAGCTAGACTGGCCAGAGCCCGCTAGAGGAGGTGTGTTCAAGGTAGACGGGGTTCGTCAGGGGGACTCTACATGTCTGGTTTATCTAGTGTTGTGTGTTTTTAGTGTTGTAATGTGTTTTAAAACATATTATAGGACATTAGAAGAACCAGACCTGGCCCCCTAGCCTACAAGATTCTCGTCGTAAGAGCTCATTGTTAGTTAGCTAAAGTAAGGCCAATCAAAAATTGACAGAGGGCGGTCTGATAACCTGACACCATTGTTGTCGTTCTAACGGGAATGTGTCGCCCTAATGGGAGTTTGTGTCGTGTTGAGCTGCCATCTATGAATTATATACATATACATATACATAATCTGCCATGGGTCTGTTGCTCTCTTCTTCTAATGAGTTTATATTACCGCTGTAAATTCATGCTCGACCGCTTCGCATGAGAGTCCTAAACCTGTAGCCACAGTGTGTTCTGCCAAGCCATGTAGCCGACATATTCCTATAAATAGCAATGCCTTAGATGCATTTCCCAATATACGGCCATAAATGCCAGTAAATTCGGAACGACTAGGGACTGCACGCGATCAGACCATGGCCTGTACTCTAGGAGGCCTTGCCAGTTGGCCATAGGGGATAAATAGATTAGTTAGGTACGCCCAACTTATGTTATGAAGAGCAGCGCCCCCCAGGGGGAATAAGCTGTCGATTACCCTAGCCATTAGTAAGGCTTTCCGTACGTGTGTCTGCCGTGCCCAGTTCGCTTAGTTTCAATTTCATACTCCTACTGATCGTACTTTGGCCTATTCTTCCTCTGCTTTCCCGACTTGCTATTCTCATGCGAGTTGATCCTCTGTGGGAACACCCTCGTGCAATGGTTCCCCGTGTCTATCGACAAACTACATCATCAATTCTTTCTTCCTCTGTGACATCGTCTTCGTACGAAAACGGAGGCTTAAAGCTCTGATTATAACTAACATGGCTAAGCCTTCGGGAGTATATCCTTCGTGCCTACTTCTCTTCCTTCTATTTCCAAGCTCCTATTTCTCACTTTGTGTTCTGTTCTTCCTCTTCTTTCCCCGGCTTACTGTCTCTATGAGCGTTGATCCCGTTTGTATGTTGGAAATGTCCTCGTTCATGGCTACCACGTTTCTATCGGCGTCTGTACGCCCTTTGTTCTTTCTGGCCAGACCGCCTATGTAGTGGAGATGAAGACTCAAACTATTCTGTTTAGTAATTGCAAAATTGAAAATTTAAAAATGCTGAACCTAAAGCATGTCCCAAGTGCATTCTCCGCAGGGGTTGTTGCAAATGGCTGGAGTTCCTGCTGAGATGGTTAGTTTAAGTTTAGTAGGCTCTCTGCACCTCCCCTGCTGTTCCGCGAGGTGGGCCTCCGAATGGTAGTAAGCGACTCGTCCCATGAGATTCCTATCTGCTCCCGGGTGGGGAAAATGGAAGGGCTCTCCACACGTTTTTTCTTTCTGTCTGCCTGTGCTGCATAGCTAAACAATTTCACTCGGCAGAGCCTCTTTGGGTTGGAGATGCTTTGCGCCTTTTTCAAGTCTGTAGTTGCGCATTCGGCAGACCGTTACTTCCCGGCAGGAATGCCGAGCTAAACTGAGTCTCGCTGTTTGGGTGCAGTGGTAAAACCAGGACTGTAGTAATTTGTAAAATCTGAAAAATTCTGTTTATATTTATTTAGTGATTTATTTACAGTAAAGTGGAGTAAAAAAATGAATTACCTCATTAGTGGTAAAATTGGACGCCCTTTCTTCAGTACAAAATCCTAGATAATTGTTTACCCCTCGTGTGGTTTATTCATATTTACCCCACTTTACTATATTTATTCATATTAACAATGAACAGTAGTAGAACTAAGGCAGTTTTCGGCTGTGGCAAGTGTAGTCAGTTTGCGATTGACCCATGAAACTAGATCCACAGCTGCGAATGGAAAACACAGGATTAAAGTTCCGGTCAAATTGAATGGAAGCTAGTCATTAATAACTATCGCTCTCATATACGCCATTAATGTAATCTCTCTTGCACCTTCTGTTCCAGTTTTTACAGGCATTTGAGTAGAGGCACCAGCCTGACCAGTCGGCCTTGTCTCTGTATTCCATTGGCCTTCTTGCGCGAGGCTGTATCTCCGTAATTATTTCTTATCCATCTTCGTTCCTGCCAAGACTGCACCTATTCACATGCTCTTGCCTCACTTCCCTTTTGTGTCTTTGTGAAGCAGCGTGCGTGTTTTTGTTTCTACTTTTAACCTCGCATGTGCGACTGCACCTGCGGACTAATTCTTGTCGTCTTACGCTGTGCGCCGATGTAAGATCTCTCGTATGATCTCCATTCTACCACCTCATCATAAAATGCAAAAGATTTTGCTGCTCGCAGCATTATCAATAGGTTTCTGCAGCCATGCTTTGGCTTCTACCCGAGAAAATGTAGATGAAAACTTACCAGACAGCTTCACTGCCATTGTGCAGGAGATTTTACAATGCGTGGAAGATGTGGAAAAACAACTTCAAAATTCTGGAAATAATACGGAGAGTGACCGACTCGCCAAAAACGTTGACGCTGGCACGAGCAACGTTCCGAATTCGAATGTCGTTTACATTTCGCAAACTACTGGCTTCAACTCTCAGGTTACAGTAAGCCAAGAAGGAATTGTGAACTACACTCAGAGGAGTATTAGTGATGATGACTTATTACCGGCAGTCAGAGGCGGTCGTAGTTCGGCACCGAGACCAGATGCTGATGAAGATGTCGTCAGGCTGTCAAGAGACACCAATTATGAGCACAGCAGCTCATCGCGCAGTAGGAGAGACACTGAACATGATATTCTTCGGCCGACGAGCTCCAGAACGGTAAAGAACGACATCGAGATCTCCAGATTCAAGAGACATGCTAACCGTGGGAAGCTTCCTGTGGAATCCAACGTAGATCCGCTGACGGCAACTGACCGAGAGGCATATCAATTTTCTAGTCAAGCGTTTCCACAAGATGAGGGACCAGACATCGCTTATGAAGATTTACCACCATCTTGCTTGGGACTAGGCAGGTTTCGAAGACAAGTCCGTCTACAAAATGGATATCCTACGTCTCTGCCACAAACGCGAAGGAAGAAGAGGCAAGCTGTAGATGAAAATACTTTTCGATTCCCTGACCCAAGGACTATGGCCAACTACATCAAGAATATTCCTAACTTTTATGGCAATTTCGTAGCAAGTCTCCGGACTCTTCCTGTCTTGAGCGTCATTTTGGAAACGAAATTCGGTCGACTGACTCCATCAGCAGCTTCGAGAGTAAATTCTGGTAAGTGTCCTTTTCAGTGTAGCTCAAAGATATAACCCTATTTTGGTGAGATTTTAATGGCTGAATTATCTTTATATAATGAAAAGCATCGGGTATATATTTTTTATTCATGCATTTATTTATTTCGGGTTTACTCTTAAGGAAACAGATAGGCAAAAAGTAAGCCAGGTTCTACATTTTGTAATTGAGTTAAGTTTTCGTAGAGATCGATGACCAGGTTGCAGAAGATGGCAAAACCCTTTATTTGAATGCACGTCTTCCTTAAAATACCTCTTGAAATCGGAACAATATACAGTATATACCTATTCAGTTTCTGGAGTCAGATTCTATAACTTGTTTCTCTCAGGTCACGACGCATAAATCCGGCAGATGATCAACGGAGCGCTCACAATGCGATGACTTTTTACGGGCAGTAGACAATTATTTCTTCTAAATTACTGTTTTTCTTTGACGAAGCAGCTTTCTCTTCACGAAGCAGATAGGTATTTGAGTTTTGAAGACGGTACGGTATCTTAGCTGCGGTGCGCTCACATTGCATAAATGCTGACTGGGGACACATCCAAGTTTATTGTAGTATTTTACTCAAGATTTTACTTCTACCTCTCTTTATGGAAAATGTACATTCAAGACGTAGGAGACTGGAGGATAGGGAACGTGAAAGGAGAACGAGACTACTACAGTCTCGAGAACAAAGACGTGCTACCAATTGATAGGGATGGAGCGCTGATAATGCCCGCTTCACATGGGCTAAATGTTGGCAGCTTTTTGCATGCCAACATCAAATATTGGTGAGTGACGCGAACTTTGCAGGCGAAACATAGTGCTCGATGAGCGAGACAGAAATGACTGACAAAGCTGACAAGCACTGCAACAGCGGAACAGCCCAGCTGCCCAGTTGCCCGCAAGCGCTTTTTGAGTTAGGGTGTGGTCCATTCTCTTTTCAGTCAGTTCCATGAAGTTACGAGCCCAAAGTCTCTTTCGCCGCTTTCGTTTGATAACAGCTGTGACGAGACGACGGCACACAAAACCTCCTCTTCATGAGACTTTACGAAAACTGGGAGTGAGCTGCATGACAACACTCTTGCGGTCCGTGTGAAGGCGACCCTGTTTCATTCACAAGTTTCATGCAGTTTGCTCTTATGACTGACAACAAACAGCTGCCATCAGTTGGCTCGTGTAAGGCCCGCTTAAGAGGGAGCGGGAAAATGGGGAAACAGCTAGTCAGAGAAGATAAGTCCTAAGGATGCGAGCACGATAGAGGATCAATGAAGAAATGAAGAAGCAAGTCGGAGAAGAGAAGATTCCGCACAGGCCCATGTATATTAAGCTCAAATAGGTATTATTGCGTGCATTTTTCCACGCACGGGTCCACTAGTATATTTTTAAATATAATATAATGCAGTTTAATAGCACTTCAATGCTTGTTTCATTTTAAATTCTTCCAAAGAATAACATTACACCACTTGTGCCATGCATAGTACTTCGTTTTCTTTTTCATAGTCTTACTTGCTCATGCTTTATTCTGATCTTCCTCTTCCTTTCCCAACTTCCTTTTCCCATGCGCATTGATCCTGTATGGAAACACCTTCGTTTCATGGGCCCCATTTCTATCGTCATACTATATGTCCCTTCTTTTTCCTCTCTTAGAAGAACTTAGTACTTACTAAGGGAGGCTTAAACTTTCTTATACTACTACTGCTACTACTTCGTTTTCTAGAGCATTAATAAAAATTGCAAAATCTACGTATCTGCGCTTAAAAATTTCTACGGGAGTAAAGCCAAATGCAGTAATTATGTTGTGTTTTTGCGACATGTTGGGGCAGTTTAGAACATATAACTTCGTTACTGATAGCAGTCCAATCCGTTCAGCATGTATACCGATCATAGAATATTGAAGAGAGGAGTTAGTCACTGATAGAGTATTGGATCAATGCTGTTTCTTAAAATTGATTTCTAGTTGATGTACGGGCCCTCAGGGGTATATTTTGGTGGGCTCTTTTCCTATCAAAATATACATATATGGGAATCACGAACCCAGGGGCAAACCCAAGTGCTTTCTCTGCAGGGGATGCTGCATCTAGCCGCAGTTCCTACTATCTACTGATATTAGTTTTATAAAGTTAGGAAGATTCTCCATACTTCCCCTTCTGCTCCGCGAGGTGGGCTGCCGAGTGGTGGTAAGCGACTCATCCCACGGGGCTTCTAACTGCTTCCTTGTGGAGGGCCACGGAAGGGACCCTCTGCACAAGTGTTTCTTTTTTCTGTCTTCTCTTTTCGTCCTTCGTCACTTGAAATGCTTCGCGCCTGATTTCCCCGCCAGTAGTAACGCACTGAGCAAACTTACACTATCTGGCAGAGGAGAGCCGATATCGAGATTGGATATTCAATACAATAACAATATAATAAATACCGTTCTATGTTTATTTGTTTTTATATTTATATGTTTATATATTTGTATGTTTCGTGTCCCCCCTTTTAACAAAATAGATAGAAAAATAGGCCAAGTTGCAGATTTTGTAATTGGGTTGCATTTTAATGGATATCGATGACCAGGATGTAGAAGAGGGCGAAATGGGATCCTTATTCCTGTACTTTAATGCACTTTATGCTCGAAAAACTTCTTGAAATCGAAACAGTAACATTAGTACAGCTTCTCTTAGCGCGGCCATGCAGTCTTATTTTCATAACTTACTCTATACATCGAACCGTATGTTTGTTTCCAGTTTGCCACGTACAAATTCAGAGGCCAATAAACGAAGGGCGGACGAAGCGATGATTTTTCATTGACAGTAGAAATTTTTGTTTCATCTTACTACCTTCCTTTTGACGAGGCAAATTTCACTTCAACATAAAATCTTCGATGTACTGAAGGCTGGTTCAGTATCATGGATACACGGCGAGTAATTCATTTAAATTTACTGAACAAGTCTAAATATTTGAGGCTGCTTGCTAATGCAAGATTTTTTTCCGAATGTGACGTATGGTTGGAAACGATTGTGTTTTTATATGAACTGAAAGAGAGCACGTACCGTATCTCTTATAACAAATTGAGTCGGCTGTTGTAGCATAGGTTTCAGAAGCATATTAGTGACAAAGGCATATTAAATGAAAAGGGGACGTCTCAAATTCGTCGCGGTCATTTCTGACAGCGCGGGCACTCTAAAATAATAATAACGACGATTGATATGCAGCAGAGCGGTAGACAGTCGCTGGGCAGCGGTGCGGCTAGCATAAACGCAGAATTGTTTACAGCCCTAGTAACATCGATGTCTACCTGCCAGCTTCTAAAGGCTCTTTGATTTATAGAGGAGTTCAGATGTAGATACTAGATTTAAAACTTTAAATAGGATGAACGCTGTAAAGTTCTTGAATAAAGTGCACCTTTTTCGTATTGAAATTCTGCAATTGTTTCTGAACTATCTAATTGGAGATGATGCGAAGCTGTCGACATAGTTTGTGCTACGCATCTTATATCACTTCCCTTGCCGTGTTTATTAATAAATATCTACCTCACGTACGTTAATACGGGCCAAGGTTGATACAACGTTATGTGGTATCAACCTTGGTATAGTGAAGCAGCCTGCGCCTCATTAGTACAAGTCGCACGGACGCCAATTGTTGTCCCTCTGATTACGTGCGGATGTCCAGGGCTTACGCCATGTTAAGCCCGCTGCAGGCGACAGTTTTCATCTTAAGTTTTCTCTTTACAGCATTTGAAATTTGTATTATCTCTATGTCATCACGGCTGTATGTCCATCAAAGGATTCGCTAAAATGTTAGCGGTCATACCAGCTGGTCTAGTAAAGTTTCTGATGTCGCTTCAAGTTTACAGTAGATAGTAACAAAGAAAGCTACTGACGTTTTGTTTCTGAAACTGACACAGCAACTCATTCGGACGCTGTAAGTTGAATATGGAGAACGAGAGCTTATCGTCTGCAGCGGTTTTCCACTTCAAGAAGCTGTCGATGCAATACTGCAAGCCGCATAGCAGTTGGTGGACGGGAAACTGTTAGAGAAATAGTGAACTAAATTTGGATCGTGCGACTGCTAAGGTGGACTAAGCCTGCTTTGGAACTGTAAATTATGCGGCCAAAGAGAGGAGGCGTGACCCAAGAGACAAACAGCATGTGGTAGAGATACTCGATAGGGTTAAAAAGTGCACTTTATATGGGTTGTTTCGCGTAATGAATAAACAAATGATTGGGTAAAAATTGCTAGTTCTCTGTGAAGCGTTTCTGCCCATCAGTTGCAAAGCTGCGTAAGTAGTACTGAGGAAATTGCAAAGATCTGCACCCACTAGCGCTTCACATTCTAAGTGAGTTTAAATAAACGATGATCTGGATTATTATCAACCGCGAACAAAGAGAGAGGTGATAAAGTTTTCGTTGAAGATTTAAATATATATATATATTTGTATATATGTATATATATTCGTATATATATTTGTCTGTCCACCCAATAACTGGTCGAAGGAGTTGAGCAATGTTCATGATTTTTTGCAGGGCAATGAAATTTGCTTCCCACCCAGAAACAGGTAGGAGGAGTTGAGCTATGTTCATGATATTTTGCAGGGAGTCTGGTGGGCTGTCCACGATGTGACCCATGACAGAAAACTATTATTAGCTGGCCATAAAAAATGACGGAGATGAAATGTGCTCCCACTGCGGGTGATGGTCTTACGCCACGAGGCGTTCTAGTTTTAATAATACAAATGTCCTTGATGTTTCAACGTGCCGCTAGGAACTGTACCTCATCGTCCTTTAATATTACTTTCGAATCTGTATAACTTCCTCATCCTTCTGTATCGGCTTCTAGTCCTGTATTATTGAGATTTATACGCAATTTGTTTGAAGCTTCCCTTTTTGTTGGTCTCTCCCTCATATGAACAGAAGTAGCAATCCCTTCGCTCATCCTTAAGGAGGCCGTTGCTCTGCCAAATTGAATATCCAAATATTGAATGCCTCTGAAGTTTAATTTGCAGCAAATGGACCACGATAAAAATATATACAAGGGAAGTACAAGCTTGTATCTACGCTGTTACCATGAGGTACTTCAGTTATCTTCAGTCCTGTTTCAGAAATTTGCCGAGTCAACGGGCCCCTCGTCTTTCAGTAGATGACTTGTTTTAATATCAAAAGCTTTGTATGAAATTTTCAAATCCAGTGCGTCCGATGTGGACGGAGCAATCAACAAGGCAAACAAACAAGGAAGCAAACAACCAAGTACCAATAAAGTCTGTTTTTATTACTTAGTGCTTGAGGAGAGACCCGTGCTATCATGAAATGACGACAGCAAGTATACATACAGTATTGTTTTAAACGGAACCTCGGTTTCCTTGTCTTCGTGGTTGCACTTGAAGGAGTTCATTGGTTCAGATCTCTTCTTACATTTTAACGCTGTACTCTCTGCTAAGGGCATAAGATGAGCCATGAGCTAGGTTAGTTAGGTTCGCTCATGCTATGGTATGGGAGCTAGCGACCTCAGCTAGGCCGTCGGGATGTCATTTCTTTTGCCTGCTTAGCTTCCTTCGATTTTCGTACACTTAGCCTACTGATGATGCTTCATTATGTTCTTCCTTTTCTTTAACGATTTGTTGCTACCATGCCCACTGATCTTGTGCCGGAAAGCCCTCTAACATGGGTTGGATGTTTCTATCGACGTATGTAGGTTACTTGCTTCTTCGGAATTCATGCTCTGTTGGATTGCCTTTATACAGCGGAGGCTATAACTGTTCATTACCGTTATGCAATGTTACTGTGAAGTGACCTCACAGGTGCGAGGCCACTCTGGCACACGGTACGTTAGCAGCTGGACAAAACATATTTCTCTTTATTCTACGCCTGAAAATAAAAGCCTGCAACACCAACCAAACAACCTATGAACTGCGGCTTTTATATTGTGGTACTGGTATGCTCGGTTCTTGAAAACGACGGCAAAGATTTAGCATCGGCACCTCGCCATCGTCAAAGCTTACAGCCAAAACATTCTACGCATGTTTGCCTGCAGCGAATTATGCGACTGTACTCTTGGCAATAAATGCCGTTTTGCCTCAGGCGTAGTCAATATTTTGTCCACTTTAAAGTGTTCAACTTCACCACGAAACTCTTTTAGATTAAAACTTCTCTTTGAACTTTGAGGTTCAGCCCTTGCAAAGCAGAGTTATCACAAGACTTATAAGTTACAGTTCAATGATTCAAGATAATGCGTTGCTCAATTGAAAGGCAAGAAGTAATTCAAATGTCAAATTATTAAACGATGATCATTGCATTTCTTTGTTGTTGTGAGCTAAGAGTTAGAAAGTAAATTTACTAGGCACTGTCCTGAAAGCTGTAGGTACTTTTGTTACCTAGTGCTTATGTATTACCGCTACCTAGATAAAAGCTCAGCAACATTTACTTTTATTTATATGCTTCATGTCCCCTTGCCCTGTTTGATGGGGGAAGGTAAGATACATATACAGAAATTCGACCTTCGCAAATGTAGATGCTGATTGATCGAGAGCGCCGCGTAGATCTGTTGTTCAAAACTGTGTCATGCAGCTATAAACATCAAAGAACCCAGACAAGTGCTTACGTTCGTGCTTAAAGCGAAGGCATATGACACACACTAGCAAGAAAACATTGTAATCGTCAAACATATCCAAGCGTTTTGCCTTGTTGTGATCTAGGTGTCTTTCATTTGAGATTCGTCACCTGTACATTACTACCATTTCTCGTGTTAGATGATGTGGCCCAGGACCGACAACCTGGCCAAATTTTCGTTTTTTATTTCTGTACAACCCTTTTCTTGTTCTAAGTTTCTTGTTATCAAATCTTAAAAAACGGCTTCGACATAGTACGCGAGCAGCTGAGCGTACGCCTTGAACGTACCATAGCTACACCTGAGACACGAGTTCCATAGCGAAATAAATTTTGCTAGAGGAAAATACATCTACTTATCTACGGAAGTTGAGGCTTCTCTGGAAAAAGAACTGTATGTTTAGCGAAATTTAGTCATTATTTTGAATGTATATATATCAGGCGTTCCAAAAGCAATGCCTCCGCCGGACAGGATCCGAAGGGAATGCAAATTGCATTATTGTGATGACTGAGCTTATATGCACTAATGACCTGAAAGTTTAATCTCTGTTGCAGATATTGACGGTGTGACACTCTAAAAAAAGCAATCCCTGTCATGGACATGAGTCAGAAGCAGAGATGCGTCATTCAATCCTTCCATGCCGAAAAAATTGAATCATTCAACATTCACTGGCGCCTGGTGAGCACTACGAAGCCGCTGCCGTTGATATCAGCACCGTTAGGAGATGGGTTCGTCGATTTCAGAGTAGAGGCAGAGATGTGATTGACAAGTGCGCTTTGGACGCCCATCCGCAGTCACCATCCCGGAAAAAAAGTAAGCCTCGATCAACTCATCCCCACCGATCGGCGGATAACGGTGAATGAAATGCGTGTGGAGCTGGAAGTGGGTGTCGCTGCCCGTGTAAGGGCTATAGAAAAGGGAGATATTCCGTTTGCAACACGACAATGCTAGACGACACATATATCTGGAGACCACGGAATGTGTGGCAAAAGTAGTGGGCTAGACGGTGCTGTCTCACCTATCGCATAGTCCCGACCTGGCACCATCGGACAGACTTCCACTCGTTCGGACTTCTGAAGGAGGCATTACGAGGACAGCGTTTCCCGACAACAACGCCCTAATCGCAGCATTGAAAAACTGGACCGGCTAGGTAGCTGCGGACTTTTAAGACCGAGGCATCAAGGCTCTCGTTCATTACTGGTGAAAGTGCATTGAGAACGGTTATAACTACACAGAAACATAAATTCTGGAATATAGGAGGTCGCTCGTTTTCATGGTGCCACTTCCATCTTCGTAGCTCTTTAATTTTGTGAGTAAAAAACAAATAGGAGGTACACTTTGGAACGACCCTCGTACACTATAGACGCAAAGTATACTCCTTATCGTGGAATCGTGACCACAAGCGTGATGACAGACGGAGCATTATTTCAATTCTTTTGCCTGGTCCACGAGAAACGGTAATAAGAATTCAGACTTATGAGAGATGGGTTCTTCCATGTCCCCATCTATTCTTTCTCTTTCTGTATACTTTCGTAGAGGCTTTTTCTCGGTTAATTTTTTCATCAGTACTTGGATTTCTTACATTGCTTGAGAAATTTTAGAAGATTCGATTCACCGAAAAAAAAAAGAAATAGGACTATGAGGCTTGACCTGACGGTGCTTCAGAGTGCTGTGCTGAATGCGACGTGTTAAATCGAATTTCAGGCGTAGACTCGTAATTATTTACCTTTAAGAATTTTAAACCTCAATCTTGCTCCGTCAAATGGAGTTTTCAGCCTGCTTAATGAAATCGAGTTGCTTCTACTAGTTGGTACACGATTGAATCTAGCAGAGCCAATTAATACTGTTCTTTGAAGTGCCGGACGAGTCAAATCTCAAAATCTTACTTTCTGTTGTCAATCGATCACGCAATTTATGCTATGTTGTCGTTCGATTGTGTGCATCACAAATTGTAACAAATGTGTTCATGACGACTTCAACTCGTCTTTGAAATACTGCCGTTAAATTCACTCAGGTCAAAGGATTATAAATAAAATTTTAATTCATTCGCTTATCGTTCAAAATGCTGATGTTTAATTGTTTCAGATAGGAGTGATGTTAACTTCAAAGAAGAAGAGTACTGTTTCGGGGAGATCGGTTGTTTCACCCTTACCAGAGACTTCTACCACCCCGAGCTGAGGCCATTGAACGTACCTCCGGAGGACCGTGAAACCGTCAACACCCAGTTCACGCTCTACACTCGTGATGCACCTCTCGGGCTGAAAGTTGATCCGCGCGACCTTCATGTTCTGAAAACTTCCACCTTCCGCTCAGACAGGCCTACCAAGTTCATCATCCACGGATGGAACAGTGGGAGCAGCGAACCTTGGGTGCCGGTAAGTTTGTGTGTTGTTCTTGTAGCTTCTCTTTCTTCTAATGGAATAGGGAATGCGATCGGCCTCCATCGGTCTCCGCCCTTCTCTTATAATTTCTCTACTGATAGCAGTAAGTTACATACTTTTTGACAGCTCTACTGTTAATCTTTAATTTCCATACGTAACAACTTTGTTCAAAACGTGACCGAATGGTACTTCTGGGCAGTGAAGTGTCTGTCATACAGTATTTGAAACTATCCTTCGTGTAGGTTATGGGGAGCGGCGCCTTCGAGGCACTTCGTCCCATACACTTTGTGTCTGCCGTCCAGTTTCATAATCGTACACTTCATGCTCTCTTCTGTTCTATCTCTTTCTTCTCGGCTTGTTCTCATGTGCTCTTCCAGCGTACGAACCTTCCTCATGGGTTCCGCATTTCTCTCGTTTCATACCATATTTTACTTCATTTTCCACTTGTAGAACTCGTATTGTTTGCTGGATTACGAATGGCTAAGCTAAGTAAACAACGTAACTCTCTCGTGAAAGTCAGTCTTTGAAAGACGGAGAAAAGCATTTTAAGCTGAGAAAGAAACAGCCAAAAAGTTTTAATTGGCTCCTAGAGATTTTGGTTAGCGGTTTCCTTGACGATACTGGAAACGTCTCAAGCTAACGTCAAAAGTCTCTCGACTTTGTGAGAATATATTGTTCCCAATTTGGAGATGGAGCATATTCCAGAATTTGTCTTACGATTACGCGAGAGTTTGAAGTTATTTATGTAATTAGGTTGAACAACTCGATTTGGCCGAAGAGGAATCTTTATCGAAAATGTTTATAGACACTGGTCTGCACAATTTAAGGTCTGTAGTCGACTCAATATTGGCAGATTTCTTATCTTACGTACGTAGTCCTTTCCTTTTAGCCCTATCGTTGATTCGTAATGGTTTCTAGCTTTCTGTGGCAATGTTTTAGAATACAAAATTGTATACGGTTATATGTTAGCAAAGTAATGAAAACGTTTGATTACATGGCTCACGAGACTGGAGCGTTCACACGCACGGCATGCGTCGCGTATGATGCTCGGCAAAGTTTCCCGTGTTGAGAGGATGTTCTCACACTGCTGCAAAAAAGACCTCACATGTGTCGAACCTGGTATTCAACTTTTATGAAACAAACAGCGCATATGCACGGATAATTTAGAAATGCTTGTGGAAGCTGCTCTGCTGCCACGGGTGATGAAAAAGTGCAACCTCTGAAGCAGTGATTCCTTAACCTCAACTGCTACCCACCAGCAGTGAAATCGACTTGAAACACACGGCCTTCGACTATTAAATTAGCGTCAATTTAGTAGATTATACCCTGATAAACTACCGTAGATTTCTGTTTCGTTCATAGCGTCAACTGTACTCACTATGTATGTCATTTGGTTTAAAGGATAGAATGTGAAGCATACCGCCATAAGCCGAACGTTTACACAATTACTCGTGTCGCATCACTGCCAATGTCGTACAGGAATCCTCCACCTCAAATTAAGATTCTTTAATCTATCTTGGACTTGCGTTGAACTCTTGTGTCTTATGTTTTTTTCTCACGCTAAGAAGGGACATTAAAGGAAACTATGTTATTAATCACTCTTAACTTTTTGGTAAAAAGAATAATAGCATAATAGTTCCATTAAATGTGCATTTTCCCTCCTATAACTTGAGATATGTTATTAATGCATATCACCATTACGATGAAAGCTATAAAACATAATTTTTGAAGCTACAAACGTCATGTACCTGTCAGGCGTCCGCAGCTGAACCAACAGGGGTTGCGTAGGCAACGCCACCGTAAAATAGTCTTTTACTCCTGTGTTTTTATTTCACACCCTTCGAATGTTTCGTTGGGTCCATGCAGACAGTAGGTACTCAGTGTCTACAAAATATTTACTACCAGTCATACCGGCTGACTTAGCCAGTGTCGCTAATAAAGTTTGTGATGTCACTGTAAATTTTGAGTACAGAATAACTCAAAAAGTTATACCCTATACTTAGTTCATACAGGCCCAGCAACCTATTCGAACGCTGTGAAGCGTATAAGCTCAGGACATTTGACTGCCGTCTGCAGTGAGCTTTACGCATAGTGTAGAACTCTATCAAATAGAACTACAGTGCATAAACTAAAAGCAGTCATACATGCTGTAAGGGATTAATTCATTTTTTTTCTTCAAATGACAAAATGTAACAAGGCAAAGAAATTTTTTGCTATTTTCAAAACCAAATGTTTTGTACCAGAGTAACCTCAAGTATTCTAGCTTCATTAAATTAAACTTCTTCGTTGTATCAACGTGAAAAATGATGCAAGATAGCCATCTGGATTCATGTTGCCTTATTTAACCAAAGTAGATGCAGCATTCCATTTTATTAGGGTAAATACAATGCTAAAACTTGTGTTGCAGGATATGAAGAATGCTCTTCTGGAGTACGGCGACTTCAACGTGTTCGTCGTAGACTGGAGCTATGGAGCATCTCTCTTCTACACCTTCTCCTTCCCCAACTCGATCGTGGTGACCCTGGAGCTGGTGGCGGTGCTACAGTGGCTCCAGCGCCACATGGGGCTGCAGCCTTCCTCGGTCCATCTCATTGGGCACTCCATTGGTGCTCATACTGCAGGTATTATGGTTCCTCGGTCCATCTCATTGGACACTCCATTGGTGCTCATACTGCAGGTATTATGGTTCCTCGGTCCATCTCATTGGGCACTCCATTGGTGCTCATACTGCAGGTATTATGGTTCCTCGGTCCATCTCATTGGGCACTCCATTGGTGTTCATACTGCAGGTATTATGGTTCCTCGGTACATTTCATCGGCCACTCTACTAGCGCTCATACTGTAGGTCTGATAGTTCGTCGACCACTCTGTAGGCGATCATTCTGCAATTATCTACTACAGTTCATCCGTCCATCGGAGAGATCGCTCCTTTGGCGCTCACGCTGTCGACAAAGAATATTCATCGACCCCTCCACCATTGTTTACGCTCAATGTTGTAATTCTGCTGTAAGACAGAGATTGCACTGACAGACTTAGGCCGAGGCCCCACCGACGCAACAAGCAATGCAACGTGCTTTTTGCGGGAGACATTATGCCTGTGACCGACAGCATTGCACGTTGTGTCTTGCGATTTGGGCTGCGTCGGTGGGGACAATTAATTGCTGTACTCGAAGTTACGTTTTTTCGTACAACAAATTTGTTGCGTCATTCGTCGCTTGTTGCTTCGATGGGGCCCCGGCCTTACTTTTCAGCATATCGAAAGAATAATTATTGAGGGCAGCCAAATCCGTATGGCATACCATCACCATCCTCATTCTTCTAAGACAATTATTCGAGTTCGGAAGACACTTTTTTTCTAGATCTTCTAGTTCAACGAGCAGACGAGACAATCTTCTCGTTTAGCTGGAAATAATGTCAGGGTCCTCTGTGTGAAACGTCGATGTGATCTATTGCTTTGTTTAATGATTCTAGCTGTTCTTAATTCGAGACTCTGGTTTATTCCCTTCTTATTTCTATACAGCGTCGTCTTGCATTAGCTACAAACTACAAACATACAGTGTATACCTGTAATGTAATTCTCTCTATTTAGGAACTTTAATCTGATACCGTATATCTGAGAGAGCCCTTCATTCATTGGATGCAAATAAATTCGAATATAACCCCTGACCGGCCAGTTTAGAGGAACTTTGTAGCTACAGTCAGCCACAGGGGTTAATCATCATCTACATATGTTTCAAAAGTAAAAATTCATGGCGTCGTTCCTTTTCCTTTGCTTATCGAAATTGTCTTTACTAATTCGACATTTTACCGGACAATTTCCTAGCGACTGTTTTTCCGTTAAGTTTTTGGACTTACCGCGGATGTATTATTTATTGTAAACGTGTACTATTCACCCATTTTTATCAAGGCGATATGTAGAAGAATTGAATTTTCGGCAGGTTCAAGCGCAATCAGTTTACGGTTAACGACAGAAACCAAAGTGATTAATGTAGTGCTCGGGATGTCAGTACTGCACAAATTAACGCTAATTGAGTTAGATTAACACAGTTGAGGTGGGCGAATGGAACACGCCGTTGCACTGCAATAATTATTGGCAGGTTACGTGGGACAGCGAATACCAGGACTGGGCCGCATCACGGGCCTGGACCCCTCGGGGCCTTACTACCAGGGTCTACCCAGGAGTGTGAGGCTGGACGCCTCCGATGCCAACTTTGTTGACGTTATCCACACGGACGACAGCAGCGACCCCTACGCTGGTGAGCTGCTTACCCTTAAGAACTGAGTGAGGCCGTTTGTATTGCTCTCGACATAATTCCTTTCTTTTTCCTTCTGCAGGCATAAGTAACTGGCCCTGCTTCTCATGGCACGCTGTTTCCATACTTGGGTTTTTCGTGTTTCACCTTGCTTCCACTCCTTGTATTGCTAAAAAAATTTTCATGTCAGTGTTATAAACCCCATCCACGAGCACTTCTAGCAAGCATCATCGCACGTGTGTGGACGTAAAGCTTATGTAAATACATGCGAGTGGACATCTGTTCTGTGGTCTATTGTGTTGGGGAATGTCTCCTAGCTACTTAAGTACATACGAGTGGATATCTGATGTGATTCATACGAGAGTAGCTTGTATTTTAGCTATAAGGAGTTTTACTATATGATTTACGAGAAAATGATTTTACGAAGTTATACATATCTTCTCATTTTTTGTAGTTTTTAGAAGTAAGTGGAATGTTAGTATATACAGTACGTACCGTCCAAAACTAAGGGACAAATTTTCAAAACGGCATATCTTGTTTTCTAATCATGCCAGGTACTTCTTCTTCTGCACACTATTAGCCAGTAAAATGTTGATGATTGGGTTAAAATTTAAGACATGTATGAAGGATAATAAAAAAGTTATGAGCTTTTCTCTTGAAATTATAACGTCCAAAGCTAAGGGCCAAACAATGAAAAAATACATTCAATTCAATATTTTTTGCTAGAAATATTTATCAAAATGGTGGTGAACAAACAATATTTGGTAAATAGTCCCTTGCTTTCGATTACAGCTGCACATCGTCGACTACATTACCGAATGAGACTCTGATAATCTTCAACAGTAATTTTCGCCCATTCCTCTTGATGTTTCATACAAAGATCTTCCGTATTGATAGGGTTTCTTGCCATAACTTTCATCCTTAGTGTTTTCTGAAAATTCTCGATTAGATTTAGGTCAGGACTTTGCTGTAGCCAAACCATAACTTCGAGATCTTGCTGCTCAAGGTAACTCAGGACTGTCTTTGCCTTGTGGCACAGGGCATTGTCTTGCATGAAGATAGGGCTGGGGACACCTGAGTTTACAACATTAAGCACGACAATACCTTCCAACCGATATTTATGCATCTGAGAATTCACACGGGTTTGCAAACGAACGAGAGGCAATGTCCCTTGACTAGAGAACATACCGAAAACCATCACGCTCCCGCTGCCAAACTTCACAGTCTTCTTAGTACACTTTACACTGAACTTTTCACCTTCACGTCTTCTAAGAAAGTTGTTATCGTCATTACCAAACAAATTGAATTTGCTTTCATCACTGAAAAACACTCAAGCCCAATTTTCGTGGGACCAGTTAACATGCTTGTTTACAAACTCTAATCTCTTTTTCTTGTTCTTGGCACTAGCAGCGGTTTACTCTATAGGCATCTTGCAAATAACCCTAATTCTTGAGGGCGCCGAGAAACGGTCTGACATGTACATGTTGTGTCATTCATTTCCCTACTTATCGCAGCTGAGGACTTGAAAAGATCCTTGAATGACGTGCGCTGGATGACTCTGTCCTCTCTAACTGACGCTTTACGGGGCCTGCCAGCTTAGTTTCATTGAGTTCCCCACCCTATGTTATGTGCAGCCGTGACTGATCTCAGTATTAGGGCGAGTTCCCACGTTATTCATTATCAACGCGTCCGTTCATCCACCTGTCTGGATGTGTAATGTGTAACTGTGCTCTAGAAATAGCAGAAAAAGTGCACTATTTTCTCTTTTTTTTCGTTCCAAATTTTAAGAGATATCTATAACCTGCCTATTGACACTTCAAGAGGAAACTTGATATGACGGTAAACATTTTAATAACTTTTTGGGTCGTACACAAAGTTTTGCTTGCAACAACGCCATAAAACTTTCGGAAGAGTTGATGAGTGAAAGCGTTGAGATGAACGACGTGTGAATTCGGTCAAACATGTGGAAAGTCTTCTCTTGTGTCCCCGAAATTAATACTTGGTACGATTATTTCTTGAGCCGGTGACTTTAGTTCAGAATGAAATTTTCTCCGAAATTTTCTTTCGTCCCAGTTGTCCCTGTAGTGTTACGTCATTGTGACGTCACGCTGCCACCGGAACCACTATCCTGACGTAATGGTTTAGGTGTACCGGAACAATGGTAACTGCTGTTCGTTTTAATATTTTCTGTGACAATAACAACAACTGTTCGCTTCAAAGTTTAGTGCGGCAGTAACAGCTACGTACTGTTCATTTCCAGGAGGAATATCGCTCGGGTCCGGCGAACTCAGCGGCCATGTTGACTTCTTCCCGAACCAGGGCAAGTTTCAGCCCGGCTGTGACCTGAGCGTTGGCACTGTCACAGGTAACAGTGTTGCCGTATTTCTGGTACTGGCATCATTTGCTCACAGCTAGGTGCTTGGTTAGTGCGAGAGCTTTGTTTAAATTTATTCTATATGCTCATGCTGAGAAAACATGTCAATGCATTGCAATGAAAGTATCGTAGCGTTACTTGAGAAATGAGATCAAAGCATTGCAGTGACCCACTGTCCTTGTTTGTGTAAATGGTCACGGTGCTGCTGCTGTGAAGTACATATTAAGGTCTAATATTATATACATCTGCCTACTTGGTCATCGATTTCAAATGTGGAATTTTGCTTTACTGCATTATCTGCCCTGTTTTTCAGCCATGTTCTATGCTATTTAGTTCTTTGAACAAAAATTTTCCAACTATCATTACTTACTAATATTTGTAATTAAATATTGGCTCAGCTGTGGTGAAAATTTCGTAGAAATAAGTCCTTGCACTTCACAATTTTTTATTCTACTGAACAATCTTCAACTATATATGCACCCTTTTAGAATTTGTTGTTAGTGCAGATATCACTGCAAAATATCGCTATTCATTAAGGTCAAAATATGATGAGGCCTATGATGAAAAGCTTTCTTTATTACAGAATCTCAAGAATTTTTGTGATTTGAATATTTTTTATTTCTCATGATATTTTTATATTGTATACGTTATTAGTTATTTTGTGTTTTGCTGAGTAATAACTACCGTTTATTATCGATTATAACTTACCCTAACTAGGATAAAAATAAAATAGGAAATTCAAGTGTTTTGAGTTATGAAATGTGTACTAGAAATGCTCTCGGTGTTTCGAATGGACGATATGCCTACTTTTGCCTATTTGTCAAAATCGATCACTGCATCTGCAGACACCGTCAGTAACGGTATATTTTAATGTGAACATTGCGCCATAAGCGGACTCCCCTTTCATGTCTCTTCTTCACTTGGGTCCTCGGAATGTCTTTCTCTTATTCCATTTCATACCATTTTCCCATACTCTTTTTCAAATTTAACAGGCTATTCGCCATGTGCAAAAACCCACTTTCCGTGAGCCCCCTTGGTTTCCCTGATATGCTACGTTCGGGTCTTATACTATTCCTTTGTTGGAGTCCCCACGATGTGGCGTCTAGAAAACTTACCACCTTAGCCCTTCACTGCTTGGTTCATTGCACTCAATATAGTGGCGCTTCTAAAACGTTTACAATCTTATTGTCTTTGTATCCAGTTGGCAAATTGTACAGCACGCTCGTTTTCCCTACATTCTTAAAGTATTTTCTTTAGCTCACAACTTTGGAAATTTTGAAGTTGTGCAGTTCAATATATTGCCAGTTACGAGTTACTATATTTTCTTCTGGTCCCGCAGAGTGTGGGCTATTGCTACAGTTCACGACAGATAGCGCTGTAGAAAACCTACGTTTCTGGCAGTTCTCAGTTGGGAAGAGGGGTAGGGGTCTCTCTTTCAGTAGTCTTCTATGCTTTCAGGACCTCTACTGTATGTACCTAATAGCGTCATCCCTAAGACAATACAAGAAGAGATACGCAGTGTAGAATTAAAGTAATATAGCGGAGGTTGAGATATTGCTCAGTAAATTAAAGTGGGGCAAAATTGTTAGATTTTGAATTTGTTGGAAGAATGGAGGAATGGGGAAAGAGGGCACCAACGGAAGTGCACTAACTCGATTATTTTCACTATTCTAAAAATGTGAAGGTACTAACGGTGATTGCCTTGCAGGATTGGGCACTTCGGTTTAATTCTATGTTTTTTGCATGCACCTTAAATTGACAGTGTACTTAGCTTCTTTTTAGCCTAAGGGGAGTTTCGCCAATCTTACTCAGGCTGTGCTGGTTCTCTCCGAGGATTTAACAATATATGCTCCTCAAGTTGTGCTCCTTATATAGTTACGAGGATTTAATCCTATGTTATACACCGAAATAAGAGTATAAGTGTATGAGTTCTTGCCCCATGGTATTTCTATAGGCAAACTAGCTTTTACAGCACCGATGTTGCCTAGTCGAATTAAGATATGATTAAGGACATTTACGTACACCTCGGCCGAGATGAAGTTCCAACACTGCCACCAGGAATGTGGTAGTGTTGGAGCTCATCAAGTTGAGGACCGCACCGAGACCAACTTGTACCGCTCCACCCTACGACACCGTGTTAATCTATTCTTGTAGCCACACACTTTCTATAGATTCTCGTTCTAATCCTTGCACTGAAGTACGGTATCAAGCAATCTCACTACTTCCTTCAACAATTTATGCACTCGTTTTGCAAAAGACCTTCAGTGCATTTGCAGTACACTTTTAGAGATGGCTGTCCTAAAGGGTCGTGGTTCGCGTTGAGATGTATCTGCCATCACATGCCCTCAGGGGCGTATTGTGGCGGGCCCTTTCCCTACCACAATGTGTTTGGGCATCACGCACCCAATGGTCCCGAGTGCCTTCTACGCGGAGGATGTAGCATCTGACCGCAGTTTCTGCTGAGAAGGTTAGTTTTGTAGAGTTAGGTAGGTTCTCTCTATTTCCTTTCTGTCCCCACGAGGTGGGCCGCCGATCGAGGTGACCGACTTTTTCTGCGGGGCACTTACCTCTCTCGTGCGGAGGGCCACAGAAGGGACCGTCCGCACAGGCGCTTCTTTCTTCTGTCTTCTTCTCTTTTTGTCCTTTATCTCTTGCCACCTGAGCACAACGTTGTGGTTCCGGCTGTAAGCCGAGTAAATCATCTTATATCGCTATTGATTGTCTAAGTTTCAGAAATAG
This sequence comes from Parhyale hawaiensis, assembly GCA_001587735.2. Lineage (NCBI taxonomy): Eukaryota > Metazoa > Arthropoda > Malacostraca > Amphipoda > Hyalidae > Parhyale > Parhyale hawaiensis. Next base: position 39,893,116 of record LQNS02278091.1, on the reverse strand, counting down.
TGGGACAATACCAATATAATAATAATGCCATCACATTGCTAACTTGCGTATCACCAGCAGTTTGAACTGCGGCGATGAATGACTGATGCATATAATTGTTCCACTTTTTACCGCGTGACACTGATCGACCTCAATTAAGCAAAATCATTCATTCCGCCTCGTGGCGCATAGAACGGTACCGGCCTCGCCCCTTACGGCTGGTGCCCACTTGATGAGCTGGAAGCCAAAAATTTGGCTGGCAGCCAATAAACACACTTGCAGCTCAAATTGTGCTGGCAGCTCGATTTTATGTTGGTAGCCGATCATCGACGACTCCCAGTCAAAAGTTTTATTCCTTGCTGTGTGCTTGTGCCCTACAGGTAGCAGCCAGCAAAAAAATGAATGGTTTTATTTTTTTTTGCTGGTTGCCACATAAGTCTTGTTGAATTTCAGGCGACTAGTTAAATATTACAGTGTTATTTCTAATGTAAAATAGCGCCAAACGTGGTAGCTGACTGGAAAAGGTTTGAACACCTGTGTGAAGAGGTGGCAAAATTTACCGCGATATGGGACAAACAGCATACTGACCACAAGAAGCCCAAAGTGATAGCAGTAATATGGGCCCACTAGTGCACTAGTGACCGGTACTCTCCTCTCTCTGCCCTTTGCGCAATCAAAGACTTCCCCCACACATTTCGTTTTTGGCGCCTTCGCCTGAGCAATAGCATGGCAGCAGCAAGTTTCTGGGGGTTCAACATCATCCATGCAGTCAACTGGGAACTGAGATGCAAGCCTAACCACAACTGGCTTGCGAGCAAAGCTACATGCCTAGCTTACAAGCCGATCAGGTATGCTTGCAAGGCGTGGAGACTGGCTGCCAGCCACATTTTTGGCTTCCAGCTCATCAAGTGGGAACCGGTCTTTAGGGATCAGCTGCTCTTCCCCAGCGGCGGAAACATTTGTACGGTTAAACACACCACATGCACAGGAAGACAGACAAAAAAGTCGGGCCAATTTTGTCTTGGCCGTGCATGCCACACACACACACACACACACACACAAAATAAATCGGCTAATCTACAAAAACTCTAAAACATGCATTTTTATCTTCTCCCGTTATGCATAATCCGCGGGGATCGAACTGTGGTAGTTTGTCTTCTTTTGGGATTTAGGTTTAAGGGGATGTTCAGTTGCATTTTGTTGTGTTTTATAAGTAAGTTGGTTTCTTGGCATCTATATTTACTTGATAAGCTACAGTTGCGAGCATAATTAAGGGACAAAAATAAAAAATTTCAAATCTCAAAAACTGTTAAAGGTTCAACGCTGAAATTTTAACACAAAAGAGGTATTGGGATACCTAATAATATGCTAAGAATTTATTACGATCCGAAGGATAAGAAAAAGTTATGTATATTTAACTTATAATTATGAATT
>LQNS02278091.1:39880249-39890749 GCA_001587735.2 Parhyale hawaiensis | reverse complement strand
CTGACCTCAACCCCATAGAGAACCTGTGGAAAGTCTTGGGTGAGAAAGTCATGGCTCGAAATCCAACAAACACTGAGGATTTGTGGACAAAGCTTCAAGAGGAATGGGGCAGGATTGATATGGAACGATGCCGCAATTTAATTGAATCTTGCCCTCGAAGTTGTGTTGAAGTCATCAAACATAAAAGATCGTTCACAAAATATTGATTGAGGATGAAGGTTTTTGTTAAATTTGTTGTTTTGTTGCGTTTTTTGTCAAGTGTTCCTTAATTCTGCTCACACTAAATTCATAATTAGAAGTTAAATATACATAACTTTTTTCTTATCCTTCGGATCGTAATAAATTCTTAGCCTATTATTAGGTATCCCAATACCTCTTTTGTGTTAAAATTTCAGCGTTGAACCTTTTACAGTTTTTGAGATATGAAATTTTTTATTTTTGTCCCTTAATTATGCTTGCAACTGTATAAACTTTCCTTATTTTCAAGCCAGTGCATTTGTTCCTTCGTACCATGCTTCCTGCTTTGCCTGCTTTCAGGATCGGCTCGTGAAGTTTTGTGTGAGCTCGCTTTTTTGCTTCTCAATGCCGGCCACTCGCCCCGTTCATCACGCTATCAACTCATTAAATTGTTATACAAGAGAGAAAACAAAAATCTCACCACTGTTTTCACTGCATGCAATGCAATCCTTAACGCCATCATGCAACAAATTCAAAACGCTGTAACTCCGTCGAAGAGCAAGTCTGTACTCGAGGAAACTCCAAATAACGGTAATGTTATTCGATATTTCGATTATTGTAGTCCATTGCTTGCTGTTAAATCTTCAATACTCGATGCTGCCATTTGCTTCATCTGCCTTACTTTGTCAAACAATAACACGAGCGCAGGTGATAGGAAACTAGAAATGTAAATAATTTTAAGGTAAAGGAGCAACGGAAACTATTATATATATGTTTACTAAAACTGAATTTTCACCTCGTACAGCCTTCTCCTGCAGTCACTCATTCTCCCAGAAACTGTTCATTGCATCCATGCAGGAGTCCTGTCCCTTCTTAGCCTTCCCTTGTAAGAGCTTCGACGAGTTCCTATCCGTAAGTCCATTACTGCTTGTACTCTTACCGATTAGTCAGTCAGAGACATAATGCACAACTTATATACTGTAGACTGATGCCATAAACGTTGATAACACTTCGGAAACGTATATGCAACCCCAGGGGGCTCGTGTAAATTACTCCAGCCATTAGCTAGGCCTTCGGGACGTCTCTCTTTCGTGCCCACTTTGCTTCCTTCCCGAATTCATACTCCTACTTGCACATGCTTTATCTGTTCTTTCCCGACTTGCTGTTCCCATGCGCGTTGATCTTGTGTGGTGGGAACACCTTCGTGCATGGGTTCCCCGTTTATCTTGGCATACTATATGTCCCTTGCTCTTTCCTCTGTGATATCGTTCTGCTCGGAAACGGAGGCTTAAACTTCCTAACTGTAACTAACTCGGAAACGTAGCCTAGGGCAGGCATTGCCCTACTAGTTAGAGGGTTCAATCATATATATCAAGGAACACCTTAATCCCTTATGTAAAGGTTTTGCAGCAACTAAATAATATGAATTTATCACTACCCATGCTCATCTAGGCATTCGACAGTCGTTATATATTATGCTCGCCTATAGGAGTCCTCGCAGTACTGCCGAAACTGATGCAGCACTTTACAACAAGATCGAAAATGCACTGAATACTCTTAATGAAACAATTGTAATGGGAGACTTCAACCTCCCCTAAATTGGAGTACCTTGTGCAATGTGCAGCCAAGCCCCAGGCAGCAAACTGGTCGAACTCCTCAGTCACCACCGCTTGACCCAGCACGTTAATGAACCCACGAGATACGGTAATATTCTAGATCTGGTGTTCTTCACTCCTGATGTGAAATTTTTGACCTAGCCATCCTAGACCGGCTTGGAGACCACAACATGATTGAAGTTACGCTCAAAAGTGGCAATGAATTCACTATTATTGCGAGTCGTCTCAAGCTGCCAGACTCTCGACGAGCGAATTTTCAGGGAATGGCAACCGAAATAGAAACAACTGACTTCGAAACCCCAATGAGAGACGCCAGTGTTGAACAATGCTCACATGTTTTGAAGACGAGCATCCTGAGAGCAGCTGCACGACACTCCCAAGTAAATGAGTTCTTATCGCTAATGATCCCCTCTGGATGAATTGGACAGTCAAACGCTAGGCGACAAGTGCGTTACAAAGCCTGGAAGCGTAATCCAACAAAGGAGAACAGGTCCAGTCACGTAAGAGCATTTCGGGATGTAAAGAAAATAGGAACATAAAAAGGGAAAAGGAAGTTTCCGTAGCAAAACGCAACCCAAAGGCATTCTATAAATATGTAAATGAAAGACGACTCAAAAAAGAAACCGTAGGTCCGCTCAAACGACATGACGGTGAAATCACCAATAACCTAAGAGTGAAAGCCACAATCCTGAACGACTATTTCATCTCTGTATTTACTATTGAAAATGTTACGATATTCCTGAACCAGCACCGATGCAAGTTGCTCCAATAAACACTTGTGTTTTCACGACGATCGAAATCCTTCCAGAACTCACCCACCTAAATGTGTACAAATCCACTGGCCCAGATAATCTTACTCCTCGTGTGCTACGGGAAATGGCTCCAGTTATCGTGAAACCACTGCTCGACATATTTAATCTGTCTCTAAGAAAGGGAGAAGTTCTGCAGGATTGAAAACTAGTTAATGTGAAACTGATACGTAGGAAGGGGGATAAGAAAAGCCCCAGCAACTATATCGACCAGTCAGTCTTACATCGGTCGTCAGCAAAACCATCGAACGCCTGTTGAAAAAGCGCATCACTGATCACCTGAGGATGCATTAGCTCTTATACGACACTCAACATGGCTTCTGAAATGGACGAAGCTGCTTAATAAACCTACTGGACTTGTTCTCAAAGTTACAGATGTTAAAGATGAAGGAAAGGATATAGTCCTCGTGTATCTAGACTTCCAAAAGGCTTTTGATAAATCCTCCATCACCGGCTAATGAAAAAATTGGAAGCCCATGGCATCCACGGGTGACTATTTACGATGGATCAAGGCATGGCTTACGGTCGGCAGCAGCGAGGGAAGCTTGAAAGAGAGACGAACGACTGGACACGGGTATCATCAAGGGTTCCACAAGGTAGCGTGCTTGGCCCACTTTTGTTCTCAATTTCCATCAATGATCCCTATCTTAACATCTGTAGTAAAATCGGTAAATTTACGGATGATACTAAACTATGTCATTCTGCCGTGAAAAGAGCCGAGCTCCAACAAGACCTTGACCACCTTATGGATTGGAGCGCATCGTGGCAGATGAGCTTTAATGTCGACAAATGCTCTGTAATGCACGTAGGGTTGGTGAACCCTTCCACCCCATTGAAAATGAACGGGACGGAATTGGCTGCTGTCACCCAACAACGTGGCTTGGGAATCACTATTACAAACAAACTACAACATAGTCAGGAAGTGCCCTCACGGGTATATTATAACGGGCCCTATCCCTGCCATAATATATATGGGCCTTACGATCCCAGGGGTATACCCGAGTACCTTTTCCGCAGGAGATGTTGCATCTGGGCGCAGTTCCTGCTGACGAGATTAGTTTTGTAAAGTTAGGAAGGTTCTACACTTCCGTTTCTGTTCCGCTAGGTGCGCTGTCGATCGAGATAGCGCACCTACTCCGCGGGACTTCTCTCATCTCTCTCGTGTGGAAGACTGTGAAAGAGGCCGACTACTCAAGTGTCTCCTACTATGCTTTGTGCCTTGTTTCCTGCCCGTAGGCCACGCGACAAATTATGTGGTATTTAAATACTACACACTCACCTCTGTTGGAACGCCTGAGTTGCGGCTACGGAGGTTAAACAAAGTTTATAACTAACTAACTTACTAATAGTCAGGAAGTTGACTAGAGTGTGAAAATGGCAAGCAAAGTACTGGGATTCATCACTAGAAACTTTGAATACAAATTCAAGGATATCATCGTTCCCTTGTACAAAGCATTAGTGCGGCCTCACTTAGAATTTGCTGTTCAATTCTGGTTGCCACATGTCTAAAGATATCGATATCATGGAAAGAGACCAATGTAGAGCAACGAAATTGATACCTCAGCTGAGAAACAAGTCGTATGAACGCCGCCTAAAAGAACTGGGTCTGATCTCTNGAGCAAAGACGACTCAGGGGGCAACTAATAGAAACATTCAACTACTCCAATGGCTTCTACGATGTACCTACAACGGGACTCTTTGAAAGATAGGTACTTTAATGATCGCTTTCCAAACAACGGTCAAAAACTCAAGCATAAAGCTCGAAGAACAACCTTAAGTCAGCTGTTCTTTCCCTATTTCATAGTCAGGATTTGGAATAGACTCCCTTCCGACGTTTTGGTGCGGAGTCAGTCAACTCGTTTAAAATAGTCTTTGCATACAATGGGAGAGACATCCTCCACAGCTAAGAACCCCTCCTCCACGAGTCGCAAGCACTTAACAGCCAAAGCTTCCCAAGCCATCTTAATCCGCTTGCTTCTCAATTCCGCTCAATCTACATCTTTAAGCTCCGCATATCAGCGGCTATCGATGATGCTTGCGTGCATTCCTGATCATCTCTTTGGCTGAGATTCTTCTCCCCCTTCTTTTTTCTTTTTTCTTTCGTCTTCCATTTTTCTCTTCTCGTTTCCCCAGACATCTGTATCCTACTAACATAATGGCAATAGCTCATAGAGGGCCGGGGCGAAAGTTCCGGTGTCTCTTTGGGAATGGGCCTATTGGTTCGTCTACTGCCGCCTATATAATCTAATCTACTTGCTGCTCACAGTTGACTGGCTGGCCTCTGAGAGGTTTTCCTTTAAATAAGTAAAATAGAGTTAGTTAAAGAGCCTTGTACTTATAAAATATTTATTAAATTACTCAATTTACCAAGCGGTCGTTTGATATCGTGCAATTTTTATTGCGATGGTAGAGCTGGATGTTTAAACAGCCATATAAGAGCTTCTGCATGTCCTTCGTGTGGACCAAAGGGTTTATCAGAACATGAATTAGGTCTGTGCAATCCAGTGTGACATGCTCTTTTAAGTGGCATGTCCTATTTCTGCCTCACAATGATTTTTTTTTTGTTCTGTACAAATATAATATTATGTATCAAACTGTATGAAGATGACGCAGTAGTGTGCAGTGACGATCTTATATTTTCTGGCAACAAACATTGCTGTATAATGACAGAATGACGGACTGAGACTACTGTAGATTGGAGCTTTACTTTGACAGGAGCAACAATAGCGAAAGACTGTGAATCGGAAGTCTGCTTTGATGAGAACAACAGCGAAGATTCCCACTAATATCCAGTAGACAGGAAATTCACTACGTTTATGCATAGAAAAAATGTTGTAAAACTCCTGAAATTAGGAAAGCCGTCGATTTCCAAATTTGAGATCACTTCAAAATTCGGGAACTTCAACCGCAATAGTATACGATCTAATGATAGTTCCTCTTTTCGTTGCCAAATACAACAGAATGTTTCATATGGTCGCTCCTGTTTTATAGAGTCCATTTCTACTGGCCCTTGGCATCAACTTGATAACAAAAGACAGTAGATTAAAACATTTCTAACTTATTCTCCAGTTTGCAAGTCCAGTATAAATAAGCAATATTACTTTTTTCCAAGTCTACATAAATACGAGAGTCGTTCCAAAGTAATGGCTCCTATTTTTTAATTCCTCCCTAAGGGATCACAGGGGATTGCAGATTGCATTGTTATGATGAATGAGCTTATGTACTCATAATGTAAAAGTTTCATCTCTCTGTTGCAGATATTGACGGTGTGACACTCTAAGAAAGCAATCCCTGTCATCAACGTGTGTCATAAACAGAGATGCGTCATTGAATTCCTCCATGCAGAAAAAAATTATCAAATCAAAATTCGCCAGCACTTAGTGAACGTTTACGAATTACGACGCCGATGCAGTTGATGTCAGCACAGTTAGGAGATACAATGGGTTCTTCGATTCCAGACTGGCGACAGAGATGTGAAATGACAAAGTGCGCTCCGGACGCCATGCACAGCCACCCGGGAAAACAAAGTGCGCTTCGATTAACTCATCCGCACCAATCGGCCGATAACTGTGAATGAAATGCGTGTAGAGTTGGATATGGGTATTAGTGCGCTGGTAACGTTGTCATCCCTAGGAAACAGCAAAGTGTGCACTAGGTGGGCTCCTCGAATGCTTAGGCAGGAACAAAAGGATCGCTGTCGGGATGTCTGCCAAGGTTCTCGTTTATCGCTGACAAAAGTGCATTGAGAATCGGGGTAACTACATAAAAACATAAACTCTGGAGCATAAAAAGTCGCTCATTTTAACAGTGCCACTTCCGTCTTTGTAGCTCTTCAGCATTTTTTTTTTTGTTAAAATATAGAAGCCTTTACCTTTGAAACGATCCTTGTACAAGTAAAAATCATATATTACAGCTACAAAATAATTAGACACAACTTATGTATATTTATGATTGATAAGATTCGTTTGTATTTCATTAAGAACAGGAATTGGGTAAGATCTTTCCAAGAAGAACAAGAGAAAATCACCTAAGAATATAATTAACACGGTGTAGCATTTAATAATGACGTTGTAAGATGCTTTATTATGAACAGCTCAACACTACAATTTTGTGATTTTTCTGGCTCTTGCTAGCTTTAAGCATACCAAGAATGTCATTAGATGTAATAGAATATGGACTGACATATACATAACACTCTCTACTATTCATAGCTAAATATATCTATGTACAGTATATGCATACAGGAGGTGGTCCGTGGAATCGAATAGTCAGTGCTGGCCTTGCAGCCGTCTCTTGCTAAGCATAATGAGGTGCCGGGTTCCATCCCGCGCACCACCTACTGTATTTATCTAACTCGAAAAAAATGTTCAGACTGTGAGCTGCCTTCTTGGAATTTCCAGGTGCGAGGGGGACTATTAATCTGTTGTATATATAGGTGTCGACCACTCATGATCAACATAGTTAGCTGACTGGTAATGTACGGCGCTGAATAGGACTCGCACAATGTTGTGTACCACTCTTTAGTGTGCTAATATCAAGACGACATATGAATTATGGACATTCTACCCATTCTTCGTAATAATTGATTACTAAAGCCCGTTCACACGGTGCTAGTTTTGCTACTCAACTCGCACGTTCCCCCACGCGCCTCAGTGTATGAGCGATTAATTTTCGGTGCCGCTGTAGTATGTGGCCCGCCTGAGATCCAGGTAGCTACCTATACTATGTGCGCCTATAAGTTAGGTTAATCGGCTATTCTAGCTCAGCCGAACCTATCCTTACCTATTGCTAACTTACCTATTCTAACCAAACCCAATCTAACATACTCTGAGGCAGACCAAGTACTTCAACGGCGTTGAATTTATGTAGTCAGCAAACTCTAAATTCGTAGCACGGCATCCCGTGCTATGATCAAGTTCATCGATTTAAGCATTTTTATAATCCCTATATCATAGAATAACCAATAGAGGATAAATTTCAATAGCTAATGGGCAAAACAAAAACTGGAATGGTATGTTAACCTAGGAATTCTATAGTCTGGAGTAAAATTATACGAACATTTTGAAAATCCTAAATAGTAAGAGACTGAGAGTAAAGGCGTACTGCGCAACGAAGTGCCATCGTGTGAACGAGTTTTAACCCTTTCCTTCTCCAAGGGAACTCCAGTTCCCTCATCAAAGGTTTCATTAATGAAACTAGCGCGCTGTTCTTGCTCTGGAAATTTGGACTGTATATTTTAAAAGCTGTCTGAAGTTGGTGCTTTTATTTTTTTTTACGACTAAATAAAACGGGAGGTGGAGCTCAAGTGACTGCAGTGAGAGTGTCTATTATGAGCTTCTTCTAGAACCTCATAGCAAGAGCAGAGTTTTTGGGAACGAAAGGGTTAATTAAATAAAATCGACTACATAAGAACGCTGTTTACATCCGAAAACACAGATCTGAATATTCTATATTGCATAACGGAAATGCTACCTCATGGACAAACTGTATTTCGTTTTATTTAAAATAACCACTGCGAGTGATACGCCTTTTCGTGCCTCTACATTATTCCCAACGTATCAGTAGATGGCATTACGTCTATCCTAATTTCAGGAACTCTCCTAACTTCACTAACTGTAATTTTAATATTCCTCATTTAAGAAGTTCCACTGTAATCTTTCATTTGTTCTAACCAATCAAACGTTGGTTCATGAAAATAAAAGAGCACAATCGGGCTCCTGCAGCCACGGGCCGAACAATTACGATAGTAAAGACGGTCGGAAGGCAACAGGAACCCCATGTGCGACTTCAGTCGCTCTTATGATAGAAATGATAGATGGTAGAAATTTCTTGACGTTTTACCGATACGGGCAAAGTTGAGCCCATTTGCTTCTAGACACGCTTCAAGTTTTCGCATTGGAAGAGCGATATCGATGCCTATGAACTCGTAGGACACACTGGGTGCTGATAAGTGAAAGAAAATTGTTGTCCACGCAGGCCAAATGTTTCTCATGCGACGGACCTCAAGGCTGCGCCCCGATGGGTATCAACGCAGACTCATGGCAGCCTAACGGACGATCCGAGGTGGCTATGTATCTCAAGACCTCTGGCAGCGCGGATTATTGCTGTGAGTAGCCTTTTTCTGCATGAAGTGTAGTTTATAAGTTCCTAGCCACTGCTAGGAAACACCTCTATTTTGTAACCATTGAGTTTCCATCATTTTCTTTCTGTTACTGGTTCTCTTTACTTTTTTCTTTCTCCTTGTTTCTGACTTGCTGATCCTCAGGACTGACCTCTGTGGGAAGAAGTCATTGTCCATATGGGTTTCACGTTTCTGTCGATATATTACGTATCCCATCCTCTTGGGACCGTCACGTGCACATCCAAATAGGTATGTGTCACCTACTAGCACGTTATCTGTTCCCATGCGCGTTGATCCTGAGTGGGAACACCTTCGTGCATCTGTTTTCCATTTGTATCAGCATACTATATGTCCCTTGTTCTTTCCTCTGTGATATCGTTCCGCTCGGAAATGGAGGCTGAAACTTTCTGACTTTAACTATCACGTTACGTTACGACCAATTTAGACACAATGCCTATCAGAACCACGTACCCATATACCAACTATTCCTTACAGTACATCACTATGAGCTGACGCTGCACCTACCAGAAGGGAAGCTCTTCGAGGACCACGTGAACGGTTACCTCGACGTCACGCTGCTGAGAGGCAACAAGAAGCTCAAAACGTTCCAGCTGAGTAAGAGGTACGTGCCTGCGTATATGACAACGAAGTCTTACTTATGTACAGTACTTGACATACAAATGGTAGTGAAAAATAGCGTAACTTACCTTTGCTTATATTGGTGGTACATATTCTGCTCAAAAGGAAGCTCTGCAACTGCCACTTGGTTCTGAAAATGTATATATAGAAGATAGGCAGGTACATTTACAAATTCGTTTGATCTTAATTTGTCGATACTGCATATTCGTTTAAAAGTTTGATACTGTAGCTCCTTATCTGAATACTGATCCCTCAATTTGTTCACAAGAAAAAGTTAATGTTTCGTGCATGCATATTCCAAATTAAATTCTTTACTGGATACTTTCCAGATATCAACAGTTGATGCATAGATGTAAAATACTTGAAGTTTAGGACGTACAATCACAGTATAGCTATTAAATGGATTTGCTGCAGGTTACCCCTAAAATATTTTCGTAACTATACATACGTTTTCTTTCTGCGAGCTTGTGTCCTTCTTTTGCACAGTTTTGTATTGCAGTGTACCCTGTGAGTTGGAAATCTTAGACTTGTAACATTGGTAAAATAGTTTAAAATTGTATTAAAGTATGATAAGCCAATCATTCAAAGCTGAATAGACATTCATTCTTCCCTACCATATGTACAGAAAGTCAAAAATATATAGGGAAGAGGCGTTAAGAGGTAGACGCGTATCATGCAGTGTTAAGAGAACGTGAGATGCCCAACACAAACCTGCTTATTCTTCTCGATAAAAGAAATTTAACTGATGGTATCTCCGTTTAAGACTGGAGGTTTGCAAACCAGTAACCCGAACAAGGGCAAAACCCACTGCCACTCTTGGTATAAGATATTTAACGATTTTTAATTTAGCAACTGGTGCACATAGCATAGGATATTTAGTGGTATTAAGTTCGTTCTAGGCTCGCCAATGTTATGGAAGTGCCGCGCCTCCAGAGTACCCCACAAACTGCAGTGTATTACAGCAACCCGGAAAATAGCCGTAACATTGCATGGTGTAGGGTCCCCTACCCCTCCATAATCCGAATGGCACTGTGTACATCAGCACGTCTTGGGACTGTTTCCTCGTGTGATCGAGGGCTGTCCTGAGTGCCTGCTCCGCGGGGGATGTTGCAGCTGGCTGCAGTTCCTGCTGAAATGG
>LQNS02278091.1:39866612-39878394 GCA_001587735.2 Parhyale hawaiensis | reverse complement strand
AATTCTTAACCTAGCGAGTAAGACTCCTTGCTTATTGTTCTACACTAGTGTACTGAACATGTATTGTAATAGAACTATTGTATGAATACCTTCCTACGGGGAGAAATACATGATTTTGATTTGATTTTGATTTGATTTGTTCCGCTACATTTTTGCTGACTCATTCTACTATTATCATTGCAATCAAAATCATGTGATCTGCATACCTGTGCTGACTCTTTTATTGCCTCTCTTTTAGTTATTATATAAATCATTTACTACGCTGCCATATTAGGTCTCATAGACTCGTATCATACATAATATTCATAGCCCGTGTTACCCAAGTCCCTAAATTATGTTGAGTCACAATTTGTACACGTGCAGGTGGACGTTGCAGTTTCTGGGAGACGAGTAATGATAAATACTATATATAATTAGTAATCATTCGAATGGTTAATATCAGCTAATATACACATTGTAAAATTTTCGTATCATATAATTATTATTTACCATGGAACTGCAGCAGTTTTCTTGGTTTCCTGAAAGGTGATTGTTTCATAAAATTTACAGTGAAGATTAATTTTTGAAGCTCATTTCCTGAGGCAAATTAAAACTGAAAATAGCTGCTAAAACACTGTCCGGTCCAAATCGCCTTTATGTAACCAAATAACGCATGTTCTCAAAACAATGTACTGTTCACTTTGTATGCGTGGCGTAGATTAAGCATCTTCCTTTCACTGGAAATGATACGTATTGAAAATCTGCACATAAATGAAGCTTAGGGTGTCTGTTTCATTTTCTACTCAGTGGGCCAACGAAGATGGACCTCGGGACCTCACCGAACTTCTTGCTTCGCCACGGAGGCGACCACAGTTCGTCGGACGGCATCATCCTCCGCTGGCGAGCAGAGACAAATTTCTTGGGTCTCTGCAAGGGCGGCTGCGTCAGGGACCTCACTGTCACCAGGGTGTCGCTCACGCCCCTCGACACCAGCAGCGTGTACATCGGCAACGGGTAGGTCTTAACCTTTCTGAGACGAGAAGGTCACTACTTGCTGAACTCGTTAGGCCTGGAGTGTCCATTGCTCAAGTATATTTTTACCTTGGACTATCAAGCATTTCTCTTTTTCCTGCTAGAGATAATTGGTTCCTTTGAACGAACGTTTCTTTACCACCTGTCCCTGACGTAAGCGATGGCTAGATGAAAAAAAGTTGGCTCGGAGGTTAACACAGCTGGACTCCCTTTCCCTCCCCTTCCGTTTCGTCTCCAGGGGAGATGCAATTTTTTGTATCTTGGCTCCATCTCATTAGCTACTCAACACTATAGCCACCAGAAAGCGGGGAAGGTTGTAATCCGTACTTGCCTGCAGTCTCATTGCTCCTGCCCGGTACACGTTCGAACACCTCAGTGCTCATCCACTCTGAAAAAGTTTTTGTCCCAAACCAGTGCGTCTTTCCGCGCATTGAGTGGAAATGTTTGCCTTGGTGCCCTCATTCAGCAAGAGAACTGCGTTTATTTCCACTCAGGAAGACGTGCTGGTGCTGGAATAGCATTTTTTTCGGTGAATATACACTCATGGGACAAAATTCAGTGATGAAGAAACAGCCGTGCTAGTGAGGCAGACAGGTGCTGCGAAGGGTATTTATTTGTAGGACTCATGACCGTGATTTTTATTGACATTTCCTCGTCAAAGTGGCACTATATTGTTTTGTCAGTCATTTTATGTTCTAACAGGGTGTTTGCAATACTCTGCGGACTGCGTGTCCCGACCTACTCTAGTTTTATGATTGTTTCGTCTTCTGTAACGTAAAATTATGAACTGTATATATCTATGACGTCGTACATAAAAAATGTGCCACAGGAGCTATAGCGTCGGTGGAAGCTATAGTAATCTTGCCATGACAATTCCAATGAGCCAATCGTGTCTGTAACCCTTCGTATTTCCTTGATCTCTTCCTTCAAATTATACTAAGTTGCCTTTCGTCAAACAAGTGTACGACCCGCTTATATAAATCAAGGGATAAAATGTTATATTGCCATACAATCATGAGTGCTTTGTGCTTTTCAGATTGCAATGTGTGCACATATACGTAACTTACTAATTCATTAAATAAGTAATAATTGAGCTAAAAACTTACTTGTGATTTGTGTCTCGGTTTCACAGGACCACAGTCGAGATGTGCCCCTCATCAAGTAGACTCACCGCCACGGCCGCCAATGGCGGGGTAGCGCTGCTGAGGAGCTCCTCATGCTCAAAGTCCTAGTCCGCCCACGGACCAACTTTCGAGCTCATCACTATGCATTCATAGAGTTTTCTACCACTTTGACAGTACCTATTCATCGCAGAAATACGAGGATACTTCCAGATAATATTTGCATCTTCGGATGAAATCCAGGTGACGTTATTCACGCATCCTCACGTGTGTAAAGTCATGCTGTTGGTACGGAGGAGTCGGTAGCGAATTGTTCCTAGTGCACGTAACCCGAGACTGCTGGTCGATCTGGCATCCTTTTTAAATGAAAGTCCCTCGATATTTTTAATTCTAAGTATTTTATACAGTGGCATTTGGAATGTGCCGTGGCATTATGTTAAATAGCCTTGCTCCCCATGCGGCGAAACTATTGGAATATTTTGTCGCAACTACTTTGCCGCCATCTCTGCTTGGAATGCGCACGTCACAAGTACTTTCATTCCTTTCTGAGTGTCTGGCAATCATCTGTTATTATAATCACCCGATCACAGAGATATGATCCAGAAGTATTATTATTATATTGGTATGGTTCCCCTAGTTATGAAACTAAGACAGTCAATAGCGGTCTAAGATGATTTACTCGGCTTACAGCCGGAACCACAACGTTGTGCTCAGGTGGCAAGAGATGAAGGACGAAAAGAGAAGAAGACAGAAGAAAGAAGCGCCCGTGCGGTCGGTGACCCTCCGCACGGGCGAAGGTAAGAGCCCCACAGAAGAAGTCGGTCACCTCGATCGGCGGCCCACCTCGCGGGACACATAGGAAATATAGAGAACCTACCTAACTCAACAAAACAAACCTTCTCAGCAGGAACTGTGGCCAGATGCTACATCCCCTGCGGAGAAGGCACTCGGTACCCTTGGGTGCGTGATGCCCCAACATATTGTGGCAAGGAAAGGGCCTGCAAGAAGATGCCCCTGAGGGATAATCCAGAAGTATTCAAACATTATCATAGTGAAACATTCAAATCTTCGGTGCATTCCCTCAGGGAGATTTCTGGCGTGCTTTTCCCTGTCAAAATATGTATGGGCATTACTCATCCAGTGACTGACTCTAGTGCCTTTGCCGCTTCTGCAGGAGACGCTGCCGCTGGCCGCAGTTCTTGTTGACGAGGTTAGTTTGTAAAGATAAGTAGGTTCACTATACCTTCCTTGTGTTCTGCTAGGTGGGCCGTCGAATGGTGGTAAGCGTCTCATCCCATGGGACTCCTTTCTGCTCCTGTGTGGGGCCACGGAAGGGATAATCCGCACCGGTGTTTCTTTTTTGTTATCTTCTTTTTTCGTTTTTCGTTTTTTGCCCTGTGCCAAAATTAGTTCAGCCGAGCTGGGTAGGGTTGGAAATGCTCCGCACTTTATTTCCGGTTAAATGTGGTGCTGCTGACAAAATTTTCAGACACAGAACTCGCTTAAGTGAGTTCACCCTCACTTCAAACCTCAGGCAGAAATACTGAGACAAAATATTTGATGTTCAGCGCCAAGCGGCTTAGAATCGCTACGCTAGCAAACCTCATCACTAATCTTTCACATATTTCTTGATCTCGTGAATATGTGATGTTTTTCCCGGCGTGTGATTCAGGTTTACTTGACATGCTTCATGTTCCTTCGTTTTTCTCGCTGCAGACAGCGTGGCAGTGGAGAGGAAAGCGTAAGGTGAAACAGATGATATAATTGTCGGCTTTCTTATTTCGCAGGACGATGTCTGTACACTTCATTTATTGGAATACAGTGTTCGGACTCATTCTTTCAAAATGAAAAAGCTTACAGCTTTCTTATGTATTTTAGTATAAAAGCGCCCTCGAATTGGAAAGTTCTATCGAAATAAGAGTCTCAGTAGCTTTAAATTATCCGAAATTTCAATCTTGAGCTTTGGCTTCAGTGCTACTGATAGAGTTTCAGGCAATAATCCCTAACCGATTACTCGTGAAATGGCCACAAACTCAATCCTGCGAAGTAAGAGGTAGTATCCAACGAGATCGGTTTGAAATGATCCTCAGAATTACAACTCGAAGGAGTGAAAGCAGGTAGTGATTATTTACTATTGACTAAGACGAAAAGCATTTGCACTATACAAATCGGCATTTATGGCTTCACTTCTCCCCAACAACGCTGTTTACAGATACCACAGTCAGTTTTTAACTATCATGAGAATGTTTTATACATAATTTGTTAGTTATCGAAAGAAAACTCTAGAATCTAGATTCTATTATCAGTCTATAAGTTGTCAAATGAAAACTCCACAAACGGTTATCAGTTTTTTCAACTATCGAAACAATGCTCCTGATAACCAATGCCAATGTGCTGCTTCGATCTCTAAAATTCTGATAACTTTTCAGTAACAGGTCACTTTTGTATAGCTTTGCAGCAGCTCCATGAGTTATCTTGACCCATGGCAATGTTGTAATATTTTCCATCAGAATATTTAAACATATTCTTCCTATAGTCAAGTTTCATCGGGAAAGACTTAATCATGAACGTGGGCATTATTATGACGTCATGAATATTGCAAATTGCTAATGACATATGTACCTGATATTGTATAAGATGTTACTGCTAAGGATTTAGATATAAGTTAATTGAGCGAGATTTGCCACTTCTTATATTGCCGGGTATCAAAATTTTCTAAATTCAAATAATGATGTTCCTGCGAGAAATTACATTGTCATCCGGCGCTGTAGGGATAACCTTAAGTTAACTAACATTATTAGATTAGAATAGTTTATCGGATATAAGTTACACTGTCTTTTATGCAAGACTATTATATGCAAGCCTATCACGTGAATAATTAAGGGTGGACTAAAAGCTAATAAAGTACCTATAAAACGAAGACTTTTGACATGAACGGAACCGATGATTTGAGTTTTCGTCTCAATGGGGCAACAATGAAGCGCTGCAACACCGGCCTGCTCTATGGGTGGAATTGTAGATTTTCATTTCTAAATTTGAAGCTCATCTGATGGCATTCTGCATAGTTGTGTAGCTACAACTGATCAACATTCAAACAACTACATAGGCATTATTTGCGTAAAAAAACGATAGTTATGTTGTTTGTAAAATGTCATACTCATAATATTATGTAAGCACTTGTCTATTACATGGCAACACAATTTTAATGTGGAGGTATACAGAGTTTTTTTTTAGCTCAGTTCACTCCAACTTTTGCAGCGTAAACAACAAATTTGGGCTGTGAAATAGTGATTCCAGTGTCATACCCGCATGCAGATTTTGACGGTAAACGTCAATTCGCGCAGTATTTGTGTGATTATTTACATGGGGACTGACATAAATAGTCTCGGTGCATTTTTTTTTTAGATTAGATAGGCGGCAGTAGACGAACCACAAGGCCCATTCCCAAAGAGACACCGGGATTTACACCAAGGCCCTCTATGAGCTATTGCCATTATGTTAGTAGGATGTAGAGGAATGGAGAAACGAGAGGAGAAAAAATAGAAGACGAAAGAGAAAAAAGAAAAGAGAAATAAAAAAGAAGGGGGAGAAGAATCTACGCCAAAGCGATGGTCATGAATGCCCGCAAGCATGATNGAAGTGAGACGAAGTCAGCTTAAAATGGCCTGGGAAGTTTTGGCCGTTAAGTGCTTGCGATTCGTGGAGAAGGAGTTCTTAGCTGTGGAGGATGTCTCTCCCAATGTATGTCAAGACGATTTTTAAACAAGTTGACCGACTCCGTACCAACAACGTTGGAAGGGAGTCTATTCCAAATGCTGACTAGGAAATAGGGAAAAAAACTGCTGACTTAAGGTTTTTCTGCGAGCGCAGTCGTTTGTAAATTCTATTGCTCGAGATTTTGTATTGTGTAGAAAATTATGATTTTATAGATTTAATATGGCGTGTGTTCTCAACATTGAGAAGTTGGGGGAAGTCATAACCCTCTGAGTTCTAATTTCCTTTACACTTGGAAGTATCTGAAACTTTTCTATAGTGACGCCTGCTGAGCCAACCGATGTGAAGGCTGAAATTTTCGTACAAATTTGTGTGTCCAAAGCAAAAGCCTGGCGCCCACTTGAAAACTTTCGTTGGCGCTAGCAACCTAGAGCCAACACAACTGTTAGATTTACGCTGCTGTGGCAAGGCTTCAGCTTGTGCAAAACTCAACTGTACAATAATGTTGAAGTTGCGTCTGCGTAATGCAGTTTATACACCACAGTAAGTGCCAATGGTGAAGTTCCCAATATTGCTCATAATTCTAAGTAGGTTAAGGGCACGTTCGATTAGCCGACGAAATAAAGCTGTCTATGTTTGACTTATTGAAAACTTCAGGCAGGTGCGCTGGCTTCATCCCGTTGAAATGAGTTCCAGGCATCGACACTTAGGGTGCTGGCACACCAAAAGCAGTTGAGAGAGAAGCTGGCAGGCACGTAAGCTGGCTGGCAGTTTTCGGGAATGCATTGGAGCGCTCACACCGAACAGCGGCAGCGACCTGCTCAACTGCCGCTGTTCGGTGTGCGCGCTCCAATGCATTCCGTGCTGCTTAACCACTGCCAGCCTACCAGCTTCTCGCTGAACTGCTTCTCTTGTGCCAGCACCCTTAATTGATGCCCTTGAGAGTGTCGGAAACTCGACATTGCTCCATAAATTGGAGCTTTCAGCCGGTTCAACGGAATCGCGTTTTTTCTAGCAGTAGCCACACGAGTAAAAGTGACAACGGCAAAGCTTACGTCCGAAGTTTTGGACGATGGCCAATCAAACGCGCCCTAAATCAACAAAGATTGATACGATCACGATGATCATAGACATTATACTGAAGCCACGACTACGCAGTCGTTGGCTCTACGCTGCTAGCGCCAACAAACTTTGTTCAGTGGGAGCACCAACACAACGCTTGGGAGCAGCAACTTCTGGACAATGAAAAACTTTTCTCAAATTTAAAAAGCACTTGAATTGAAAGGGGCCTAGTGGCTCCGAAGAGTTCTGTCAATCGCACTGAATTATACCGACGTCCGACAGCGCTGTCTCCATCGAATGAGCCCCAGTCTACTGTCATAGGCCGCGTTCGATTCGCACTGTTGGACTTCAGGGTTCAGCCTCCGATTAGATTCCCTATAAGAGATTGAGGTTCACGCTGTTATCGCAAGCTAATTATCCATTTCAGGCTTCCCTTACAATAATAATTATAATACTTAGTCTACCATCTACAACCTAAAAATTATGAAGTCCACGAGGAAACGTGTATTCATTACAAGCCTGCACCGCTAATATACTATTGTCTGTCTCCGAGCAAAATGATATTGTTTGAAGTAGGCAAACCCTCTCTCACGACAGCTCCAGTAATAGTGCAGTGTGCATGAGAGCAACAGGGCCTTCATCGCCTTCTCTGCGCCGCAGGGCTGAGCGATTTCCTTCGACCGAGCCTTGTGGAGTTGGAGATGCTCGCGCCTTATTTCCTGCCAGACATGGTGCACCTGGCCAAGATTGTTCTAACAGAACTCATCTGAGTTTGACTCAACTTCTAAACTATGTCATACAAAGTTGGATCACTGCTATATAGATATGTGCTATATATATACTGCTCCGATGCTCATTGGGGATCTAGTGTAGGAATACCCTTTTGTGTGGGTTCCATGTTTCTATTGACATACAATTTCTGACCCATATTCTATATCTGTTTAATGACGGTTGTAGTGAAATCGGAGGCCTTACCTATATAATATAGGTAATCCTTTTAGTTGTCCTCGACTGCTTTCGATATTTGTTGTGTATTCTCGTCTGTGAGTTTGAAGCGAATAGGTTTTGATGATGTTAGAGCTAGGATGATTTGTGGCCTGCCTGTTAACCACTTGAGCCCGGAATTAAGAATTTCTGACTTATTGCTCACTCTCTGATCTACCACTGCTTTGAACAGCCTGGGATACCCGGTTTCGGCTTTATTGGGGTTTAATACAAAACTTAGCACGAGCAAATTAGGTACATGGGCTGCAAACATCGTATATACATCCTACGGGCTTCAGTAGTTAATGAACTATAACTGTGCTCTGTAATTTTCTGATAAATCAGCGTTGAAAAATAAAAATCTTGACCTTGGTGAGAACGATAGCGTCCTAATTTAGGGAGGCTGCGTGTTAACCGTGATCCTGTGTGTCTACGGCGGCACGTTTGTCGGGGCGTGGTTGCGTCTCCGACTTTTGTCAAGGGTGGTTGTGCTGTGCTACAGGTATGGCTTATCTGTCAGCTTGTGCCGTTGAAGTGTAGAGCATGATCCGGACGGGATGAAACAGCACACCCAGGGGGACCTTGAACATCTTGAATTCCTTACTTTTTCACCTTCATACTTTTCCTACTGATCTTTATTACCTCCGCCAAGGAGGTTATGTTTCGTCGTGTTTGTCTGTCTCTTGTCTGTCTGTCACCAAGATAACTCAAAAAGTTATGAACCGATTTGGATGAAATTAACAGGGATTGTTAGGTATGTTAGGGGGAACAGATGATTAACTTTTGGTGAAGATATGTCCATCCCTTTGTTTGTTTGTTTGTTTGTCTGCCTCATTTTTCTCGATGCCATAACTCAAAAACTTATGGATGGATTTTGATGAAATTTATAGGGGTTGTTAGTAATGTTAAAAGACATGAATGATCAAATTTTGGTGCAGATCGGCTCGTTCGTTTGTATGTTTGACTCATGTTTGTCATAACGTTTGTTAACAGTAGAACTCAAAAAGTTATGAACGGATCTTCAAGAAAATTGAATCAGCTGTTAATATAAAGAAGTACAAATGATTAGATTTTTGGAGTGTATACAAAGAAAATTATGGTTTCAGAGCCAATTTGAATTTTTTGCTACCGTTGCCTCACTTGGCGGAGGTATGCGCTCTCAGAGTGCTCTAGTCTTCTTTTTAGACTTGCTGTTCTCATTCACGTTAACTCGGATTCCACTCTTCTATTGGCATTCATTACACCCCTTCTTCCTTCCTCAGTTTGCACAACAGAGTGCGCTAGCTGTTAAGGAAGCTTAAACTAGGAGAATACTACTACATACTATCCAGACACACTCGTTAGTTTTTGTTCTGTCAATATACGTAATATAGTTAACTATGCCATGCAAATGAATAAAATGAATTGAAAACGTACAATTTGTATTCTTGTATTACTTGTTCATCCCTTCTTCTATATACTTTTCTGCAGTGCGCGTCGAGACTAACGCTTCGCCTTGGATGTATTATATAAGCTGTGCGTACCCTTCCTTCGCTCGATGTAAGCGCAATAGTTTCATAAGTTTTTTCCTTGTTTCTATTTATATAATCCTCTAATATAGGGTCAGTAGCCATCTTCCTCGCTCGCGGAAAAAATTGCACATTCTGCTGTGGAATAGTTCTTCCATTAACTTTAGCTATGCTACAAAAGAGCAAATCAATTTTATTTGTGAAACTATACACGTAGAGAACGGGTTGGTTGCAATAAAAGTCACGTGCGTTTTATAAAAAACAGGAACGTGAGTCCGCCCGGACACACACAGCCTGCTAGGGCATGCACCATCACCTGGGCAGCACACACGATCTTCTCACTTCACGGCTCGCTCACAACGATCCAATCGATTTGGGCAGTCGGTCCCAATGTGAAGGATTCGATGTAAGAAAATTCATTTATTGAAGGCTAGATGGCAACCGCTTTGCCAAATTTTTGAAATCGAGGAACTGAAGATAACTATGTCCCTGTAGACTGTGTGGAAGCGTTTGTAGTAAACATTAGCTACTTCGTTCCCCTTGCGAATATTTTTCGTCTGAGCTCTTAATGCACGCAAACGAAAGAGAATGGAAAATACTCTGATGACAGAACCACAAAGAGGAGTGAAGGAACAGAGCTTCGTTGAAACAAATATTCCTGCAATTATCTGATGACGGCCCAAACCACCTATTAGTTCCAGCAACATCCTATAGTAATAAATTATCCAGGAAGTGCAATTAATTCTACTGCTTACGAATTAAAAAACACATTGTTACCTTTGAGACGCTAAGGGTACGTTGTATTTTGTCGTCGATGTCGGTCTAAGCGAAGCCCGCTTGACGTGTTTCCGGAAATCTTCACGGGAACTTTAGCATCGTCGCTTTGAATCGTGTTACAGGTGCTAATGTAAGCCCGACTATGTCGAACCGACTGAAATTTTCATATTACAGAGTGAGACTAAGTTTACGGAAGTCTCACACATAACCGTTTAAGACTCAAGTCTGAAACCTGAATCAAAAAGTCGAAGCCAGGGCACCTGCCTGAAGATTCGAACAAGTCAAGCCTCCCATGCTTAATTTCGGCGCCCAATCGAACATGCCCTAAATTCTCCTGAAGATCTGATGGTAAACTAGCTCTGAAAATTGGCTAGGTTACGTTCCATTCAACTAGAATACGTGCAGATCCTAACTTATAGGTACACATACATTATGCCCGAAGTTGATGTAGATCGCATTTTTAGGATTCGTTTATCAAAGGCTCTATTTCAGCGGCTATCAACGTGTGAAGTATATGGTGTTAATAGGCTATGGCGCTTCCTATAGCGGAAAAACTGCACTTGCAGCTAAAAATTTCCAGTAAATTAATTTTTTGACGGTGAACTATATATATATCGCGCATGCCGATAGCGTAGTCACGGGAAAATAATTGGGAAGGTTGAGAAAAAACGTTTCGCAATTTAGACTATCAAGAACAGTGCACATGGGCTTTCGATCGAACATCTCAGAAGTGACTGTTGACAAGTCTACCCATTTCCTTACTTTAATGGAGAAACATATTAAAGTAAAATCACATAGTTTCTCTACATCAATAACCCAGACATCAAATATGCTCAACTTGCATACAATAAAAACATTAAGGATACAGTAAAGTCCCACATAACGCGATTAACTTAGCGCGAATTGTTCAGTAAAATTTATAGCCTCTCCTTGATGTTTTCTGTGACTTTGATTTTAAGATAATGCCATTTTTGCGGCAACTAAGATAATGTAACATTTATTGATCAATTAAAGACATTGTTTTGCTCCCATTGATAGCTCAAAGTACATAGGAAGAGCCCATTACATTAAATTTGCTCATTCTGTAACATATTTCCAATTTGGCAGAATATATTTGAAAATTTATATAATGCTTGCACTCAGAAAGTAATTAAAATATGCTTGAAATACTATTTGAAGTTGAAAGTCGCAGCAGACTTTTTAGAATACTTTATTTTACCTTTAAATTACGTTTTCTATAAATTTCAGGGATGACCAGAAAAACAATTTTAGATGGGGGCGCTAATACCTCCGCGGGTGATGCGCCGCATCGTAACGAAGTAAGTAATTTTAGATCGCGTTATGTGGGTAACTGTATAACGCGAGTGCAAAAAGACGCGCTATGTGGTATTTTACTGTAATTTCACAGTCTCGTAAACATAACACCCTCAGGGTTCCAATAATAAAATTATTATTGTTTCCACCTGAGTATTTGCGGTATTATTTTACTTTCACTTACACATGATTTTCATGACTTTTCTTGAGTTCAGTATGTAAATTGGGTCAATTCAAGACATTTTACATGAATGACGTTTTCGTCGCAAATGCTTAGTTTTTGAGATATAT
>LQNS02278091.1:39829104-39858482 GCA_001587735.2 Parhyale hawaiensis | reverse complement strand
CTGTCTTTCGTGCCCACTTTGCTTCCTTCCACTTTCATTCTCCTACTGATCTTACTGTTGTCTGTTCTTCCTCTTCTTTCCCGACTTGCTGTTCCCATGCGCGTTGATCCTGTGTGGGAACACCTTCGTGCATGGGTTCTTCGTTTTTCTGTCGACATAGTACTATATGTCCCTTCCTTTTCCTCTCTTAGAAGAGCTTAGTACTTATTTAGGGAGGCTCAATTCTTCTTTTAATACCTAATACCTAAGACAGTGTCCGTAGGCGTAAGCATCGTAGTTGCTTCACTCAGCTTTTCCTCCAATGGACGTTGTCTACATTATCAGGAGGAAGGCCACAGAGTAAGTTTTTTACCTATGCTCAAATGCGATTTTTGTAGCTTTTCTTGCCTTGAGTATCTTAATTGAATTGGGTCAATTTAAACAATTTACATGGATACACTTTCCGTCGGAAATGCCTAGTTTTCGAGTAATTAACTCTGAAGTTCCCATTGTTTTTCTATGGGAGAAAATAACCAGCATCATAATAGGCTTACTAGCAACCCCACCTGCAGGAGTCTAAGGGAAACTAACTAACAAAACCTAACCCAGCCTGTTTTCTCTCATAGAAAAGAGTGGGAACTTCAAAGTCAACTATCTCGAAAACAAAGCATCTTTGATTGATTGTGTATTCATGTAAATTATCTTACATTGACCCAATTAAGATGCTGAAGGCAGAAAAATTATAATAATCGTATATGAGCTAAAGTAAACAATACCGGCTCCAGAAGTAGGATGCCTATGTTTTGCATGTTGTATACTGTTTCTGCTATGATAAAATAATGGACATGAATCCCCTGTTTGGCTGCTTTTTTCCCGCAAGTTTTATTCAAATTAAAAGATTCTCAAATTATTAGAATAAAAATCTTATCAGTTGATGGAACCGCCCTACCCTACCCCAGGGTGCACAGATGGGCCATAGGGTCACATAAGATTCACCTATTCTGATTTACGGAGAATAGTCTCCCAGGTTACCGTAGCTGTGTCTAGGATTACACTCTTTTTCCGTGCCCTTTTTTTGCTTCATTCTGTTCTTATTCTCACTACTAATGCTTTGTTCTGCGTTTTTTTTCTTTTCTTTTTCGACTTTGTTCCAATGCGCACTGATCGCCTGTGGGACGCCCTCGTCCATAGGTTCCACGTGTTTTGTGACTTCCTGCTTGCCTTCTTTTTCTTATGAACCTCTGTGTTGACTGTGAAGGCGTAAATTAACTGCTATAATAACCCTCCATTGAGTTGGTAGCTACAAGCTGCAATGCCGCTATACTGAGACCTCATGGCAATATATACGAAGGTTAAACGTCATCTCTGCTGAGGAATCTGGTCGGTCCTAATTGCAGCATCCGCTTCATGCAATGCACGCAGAACGCTTGTTATGCTTTCTATTGCACCTTGACATCGCACGACCTCCTGGCCTTGTCGCTATCAGCAACATGCCCTGGCACTCCTAACCTGCGCGGGTGGTGCAAACCGTTACGTTGTGTCCACACAGCAATCAAATGAGCGTGTTACTTCAGCTGAGCGTCAGAAATTGTTGCTGTGCTCGCTTAACTTGATACAGCGACGAGTAAAAATTTCTGAGTTCTATTTTACTTCCGAACAGGAGGATATTTCCAACACTTTACTTGTGCCACTTGCTAAGCTGTCTAACTTGACGGTCAACATAGGTATCAGCTAGAGCACTCTGAGAGCGCATACCTCCGCCAAGCAAGGCAATCTTAACGAAAAATTCAAATTCGTCTTGAAACGAGGCTTTTTTTAGCATAACCAAAAATTGATCATTTGCGTCTCTTGACAATAATAACAGATTCTGTAATTTTCTTGAAGATCAGGCCGTAACATTTTCAGCTACATTCTGACGAAGATTTTGTCAAACATTAGTCAAACACCCAACCAGATGAACCGATCCATCACCAACATTTGGTCATTCTTGTCTTTTACTGTTTTCAAGCATGAAGCAATTCCTACAAATTTCATGAAGACACATAGCTTTTTGAGTTATGTTACTGACAAACGTAAGCCAGTCAAATACACAAACGGACTAACCGATCATCCCCAAAATTTGGTCATTAATTTTGTGTCTCTTCATATTTCTAGCAATTAAATAAAATCATGAAGATCCATTCGTAGCCCTCGGCGATATCCTATTGCTAAACATAAAATCAAACGTAGAGACAGACGTACAAATGAACAAAAAAAGACAAAAAATTGGCCATTTGTTGCTCATGATATTCTTAGCAATTCACGCAAATTTCATGAAAATGCGCCCGTAATTTTTTTAGTTTTGTTGCTCAGAAAAACAGATGCAAACAAACGGTTGAGCGGATCTTCACCAAAAGTTAATATTCTGTTAATCCTAGCATGTCTATCAATCCCTGTAGATTTCGTATAGATCTGCCCGTAAATTTTTAGTTATCTTTGTGACAGACGGTCGAAAAGACAAACAGATATACTCGACAAAACCTAACCTCCTTGGAGGGCCCTCACGGGTATATTCTGGCGGGCCATATCCCTGCCACAATATATTTCGGCATCACGCACCCAAGGGTCCCTAGTGCCTTTTTCGCACATGTTGCAGCTTGCCGCAGTTCCAGCTGACAAGAAGGTAAGTTTTGTAAAATTAGGTAGGTTCTCTACTTTTTTTTTCTGTACCGTGAGGTGGGCTGTCGATCGATATAGCCGACCTAGTACGCGGGACAACTCCAGTCTCTCTCGTGTGGAAGGCCACAAAAGGAGCCGTCTACTCGAGTGTATTTTACTATTCTTTGCGCCTTTTTCTCTCCATTAGTACCGCACTGAGCCAAATTAAGTTCTTCTGGCAGAAATGCCGAGATAAAATATTCCTACTGATGACGTAATAATAAAATGAAATGCACTGTTGAATCGCCTGAGTTGCGGCTACGTTGGCAAAACTGAAATATAACTAACTTGTTGGTAGAGGTAATAAATCTTGTGGTACGCAAGTACACCCCGTAGGCCGGGGCCCCATCGAAGCAATAGACTACAATTTTGTTGCATGAAAAAACGTAATACCGGGTACAGCAATCTACTGTCTTCACCGCCGCAACCCAGATCGCACGACACACCGTGCATTGCTGTAGGATGCAGGCGACATATTTCCCGCAAAAGTTGCATTGCATCGCGTGCAGTGTCGGTGGGGTTCCGGCCATAGGGTGATAGCCTACTGTGGCGCACCCTATAATTTGTCGAAATATTAGTACTTTAGTTAGTAGTCTTCACACCCAAGGGGTTCACTTATAGGAGCTCTATCGCAGGCGTCGCTTCATTCAGCCGCGGCTTCTACTGATAGAGCTATTCTTAAAATTATAGTTTTTGTTTTCCCCTTTCAGTTGTGACGTGAGACGCCGAAAGTGGTAAGTGGCCTATCTCATCAGTAGGCTTGTGACAATATGCACTGCATAATATGCAACGTATGCACACAAAAAATAATTGCATATGCAGCTGAAATATGAATTTCATTTAAAGGCATTTAAGAAAATGCATATGCATTTTATAAAATGTATGCATTTCACGTAATCCATAAAATTCGTGTACTTTCAATACAAAACATCAATTGTATTTAAGTTTTTTCTTTACCTGGTCTTAATTTGCATAAATATAGGTAAGCAGTTTCATTGACTTTCAGGGTTTCCTTAATGTAGGCTTAAATGAATAAACTTTTATTGAATTTGAAACACTGATTAAGTGATGATTATTAACTCTTAAATTACATATTATATTTCAATAATAATTCTCAAATGTATACCAAGTCCTAAATTTGAAAAATGTTATAAATTTTTAACTGTAAATAATTTCACCATGTTTAGAATTACAAATCAAACAAGATGTGGATTGCTTTTGATAATAGTGCATTTTAAGTTTTCGAAGTTAAATTTCCTCTCATTACCTCCTAAAATATTTTTTTGCCGAGAAGACATTCTCTCCAAATCACACGATGCTAAAGGTACGTACAGACGACTCGCTATATCTGAAGGACTAAGTTGTGTGATGATTTCATTTCCTTGTAGAAGATCGCTTGTTAGGGCGGGCGCACACTAGCGCAAAAGCTGCCCGGTCTCTCAGCTTTTTACTCTGGCGGTCACGTTGCCGTGACTGCAACTTGCAGCGTTTGAATGTCGCGTTTAAACTATACGTCAATGCAATTTCAAACTAACTCAGAAATACAATACATTCAGAGATTGACCATTGCTGCACGCCACAGACTACAAACTGCTAGAAACAAGTCTTATTTTGTATACTCATCTTAGTGGTAGAGGCCCGTGTAAGCCGAAGCTTTGTTGCTGCAACGTAATCGGTTCTGAGATTGTGTGGAGGGGCAACTTTTGCTGTAGTGTGCACCCTCCATAAATATTGACTTTGTCTTTGATAATTTTGTATCCTTCATTTTTGGATAATACTCAGATGAGCTTGTTATAAAACGTTCTAATTTATGATTTTTTCATATAGTTACATAGAATTTTAGCATTTTGAATGTATTATGAATATATGTTATTTACTTCTGAACAACACGTTTAAAGAGCTATTTTCTAGACTCATATTTTTGCATACCTGTGCAATTTTTTTTAAACGCGTATGTGTTTTCATCATCCATTTGTATTTTGTTAAATGCATGTGCATTTTGTGAAATGCTTGTGCATTTTGTTAAATGCATGTGCGTTTTCAATATGCATATGCATTTTTTGAATGTATATGCAGGATATGCGAAGTCACAACCCTACTCATCAGATTTTTAACTGCCCTCGAGCCCCCCGGGGACTCACGAAAGCGCCCTCAGTCCTCCCCACGTTTATCTGTTCCTTCCGACTTTTTCTGTTCTCCTCTTTCGTTCCTTTGAGATGCTGCGTGTGCTTTATTTCCCAGCCAGTAGTAGCGTATAGGGTGAATTCCGCAGCAAAGAACTCAGGTGAGTTCGCCGTCAAATCCAGACCTTCTGGCAGTAGGTACTGTCCGGGCGCGATGCGGCGTAGAATAATTGCTGTGCAAGCAAACCTATTTACTAGGAACGCTGCAGACACAGCTTTGGTCACAGAGACTCAAAAAAATATTGGAATCCTTGATGTGGGGAACACCTTCATTCGACTGTCTGCAAATCCGGCATACATTCGATACTATCATATTGCCCTTTCCTTAGTGTTTTGATTTCTCTACAGCGAGGTTCTTGTTTCATACTTTGGCAAACGTTCAGGTTAACGGACCTAGTTTAATTTCTGTCTACTAAAATTCAATTCCAGCTCGAGTTTCTCGTTTCATATTCACAGAAAATTATTCAGTTCATCACGACCTGGCTTTGCACTAACCTGAAAATTGAATAAATATTGCCTAAATGTGTGTACTAGCTAATGCAATTAACGACAGAAAAAAAGAAGAAAACATTCTTTACTTTTCCAATTCGAACTGAAAATATCTATATACCCGTATATACCTTGAGTAGCGAAGAGTTCAATGCGCTTCGTCTCGGTTTAAAAAATCGCTTATTATCTGTGAACTTTTCATTAACTAACATTTTAAATTGCTCCTCAAAAGGCAATGATAGGTCACAGACTGTATAGGGTATAGGCTGCCCGTTCCTATCCTATGGGGAGCGGCGCTCCCAGGAGAACTTTGGCTAGAGCTAGGTTTTCGAGACGTCTTTCCTGCGTGCCCACTTCGCCTACTTCCTTATTCATACTCTTGCTGATGACACTTCTATCTGTTTTTTCATCGTCTCTCTCGCTGTTCTCAATCGCGTGTGTTCTGTGAGGGAACACCCTTGTGCACGGGTTCCAAGTTTCGATTGACAAACTATATGTCCCTCCTGTCTTCCGCTGTGATATCGCCGTTATCGTGGAAACTGAAACCCTACACTTAATGCATTAATAACAACAATAACACATCAAATTAGACTTATACCAACTGGGTCACTACGCCGCTCAGCTGCTACGTCGTGCGGTACTTGCAGAATTGTATACTTTTTCTGGACTTTTAAAGAAGGTCTTCTGGATTCTTAATTTAGGATTTGACCAAGCTTTCGACTATCTCAGCAAAAGTAATTTTCAGGTTCTGCAATACTATGCTTATCAACTCCTAAGAGCTAGGAACACTAGCTCCAAAATCTGTAGCTCTGAAGACTGTGATATAAAAGGCGCGCTATCGCAATTTTTGAAAAATCTAAAAATTTTTCACAGTGATATATATGTACCGTAGTACGGATGTAAGAAGCTTATTTTATGTTAACTAGTTTCAATGAAAGTTCCATAATAAAGAAACGTAAATATTTGAAGAAGGATTTGAAGATTTAACAGTTTCCGACTCATTGCGGAGTTAATGACGGCTGCTTCACCAGCTGCCAGTAGTTGCTAGCTAATTCGTTAAACGTCGACTCTATTTAATAATTCTTCACAAACTGATTCAAAATTCAATACGCAGGATACGTAGTGTAAAGTTAAAATAACAAAAAAAAAGCACTAGGTGAGACTGTTGTATCGATACAATAGTGATATCGAAACAGTAATCTATCAACTACTACAGCACGTCTCAGTTCATGACTTATCCCTAATTAATAAAACGCAAACGAAGAATCACCAGTCAGCTCTGTCGAGCAGAAAAAAATGTTGGGAGCTTTATAACTTGCTTATTGTTATTTTATTTTTTTGGGTAAAAAAGTAATAAAATACTTACGATGAACGCAATATAGATGCTTATTGTCTTTTAAATAGAAAAACACAAATTTCCCTATTCTACCACCCTCTTTAAGACAGGTTCACACGACAATGAAATGTACGTGTTCTCTCAGCTCACAGTCTGCATGTCTTGTTGCGTCCTGGAAAACACAACTGTTACTCGACCAAAAAGCTAGGGAATATTTGCCATGAAGTTAGTGGGCTCTACAAATGTCACTATGGTTATTCGGTTATGGCCTGATATTTGCACTAGATTGAAAATCTGAAATATTCCTGTGCAATTTTCTCCTGGCTTTTCTGGAGTTAATTCACACGGCAGCGCAGTGGACGCGCCGAGTTTAGGGAACTCGTTCATTTGTTCTTCAGGGACATAGGATGGGTCATAGTGTTAGGTTCTTTCGATCGCTTCGCCCTTCCTATGTTATCAACGAGTAGCACCTCTAGGGGACTCGACAGGTTTCCTTAACTGTAACTAGGCCATCGGGGCGTCTATTTTTGTCTGCAAATTACTTCCTGTAATTTTTTATATTCCCTCTGGTGATGCTTTGTTCGATTCTTGATCTTCTTTCGTAACTCGTTCCCATGTGCGCGTGTGGAAACGCCCTCGTATATGGGATCCACGTCCTTTCGACATGCTTTTTCTCCCTTATTTCTCCCTCTGTTTAATCGCCATAGTAGGGCAAACGAGGCTTCAGCTGGACAAAATATGCTACGTTCATTTGACTGTCGTATGCACCCTCCCTAGCATTCCCTGCAGCGTCGGGAAATACACTGTGCCAGGGCGGAACCTTGCATGGTGCCATGTCGCAAGTCTTCCATGCGCTGCCCAGCATATCATTGCACCATAGTCACACATACCGTGATGATATTGTAACAACTTGGCCTTGCAAGCTCCAGTGCTAAGTGCAGTGTCATTGTACTTCAGCTGGGCCTCCGTCACTCAGGTATCGTTAATTACACATTTACAATTGGATTGTACAAATGATACGTCATTGTTACGGTATATGCTCGAATTTTGCTCCGCAAATGCCAATACTAGGAGCATTCCATCGGGTCTTCACCTCTGTGGCCTTATTTTTCTTACTGTTCCTGTCACTTTGCCTCTACAGCATGCTACCTTTGATTATACAAATACAATTTTTTACTTTATTTTTCAAGATAAGTGTCTAACTTTAAAACATCAATATTAACTATACGTATGGCTATGTTGCAAATACAAACAGCATTTGTAAAACAAATATTTAACCATTTGCTAAGTTCATCATATAATGTGCTTATTTACTAGCTTTTTACTGTTACCTCAGTTTATGCAACAAGTTCATAAAAACGTCATGAAGAGGAAATAAATACAAGCTAATAAAAACGTCATAAAGAGGAAATAAATACAAGTGAACAGGAATACTTTTATTAAACGTCCAAAATCAATAAATTATAACCAAAACAATTTAATGAACACTGAAATAAGTGTTCAGTAGTACTAAACATAAGTTAATTTTTAACATGGCCACCTCAATTTTTCATGATTTTTATAAGGCGATTATCAACAGACTTTGTCAGGTTTGATATTTTAGATTGTGGAATAGAATCTGCAGCTGTTTTTACTGCATTTTACAGGCTTTCTTTGCTCTAAAACTGCCGACCACCTTCAAAGACCTTCCTTTTGATCATTACCGAGATGTTCTCAATGGAATTTAAATCGGAACTATTCGCTGGCTAGGTCATAATCCTTTTTGATATAAATCCTCCACCCGCAAGCCAGTTGTCAGTGTAACGTGCTCGGTGGGAGGGAGCGTTATCGTGGATCTGCGTGCGATAGTCTGCTCATCAAGCCATGGAATCAAGTTGGATTCAAGAAGTTAGTTATAGTTAGGAAGTTTAAGCCTCAGTTTCCGAGCAGAACGATATCACAGAGGAAAGAGCAAGGGACATATAGTATGCCAAGAAAATGTGGAAACCATGCCCGAAGGTGTTCCCACGCAGGATCAAGGCGCATGGAAACAGCTAGTCAGGAAAGAAGAGGAAGAACAAAATAAAGCATGAACAAGTAGGAGTATGAAATCGGGAAGGAAGCAAAGTAGCCCCGAAAGAGAGACGTCCTAAAGGCCTAGCTAATGGCTGAGGTAACCAACACGGGTCGCCTGGCGTTGCCGGCCCCACAGCACAGGATGGACGAACCTAAACTAACCTAACCCTATGGCCTATGACCCATTCTATGCCCCTGAGGGGTTGGTTTCAAGAAACTGGCAGTACCTTTCTGCATTGAGTTCAACTCCTTCTACCCCTTCAAATGGAGCAATAATGGTGTCACCTACTATCCCGACCCAAAACATAACACCTCTACCTTGTTGACGCTCAAGCGCCGTGTCTGTTGAGGTCGGTCAAGGAGGACCCATCCAGACGCCCATCCATCTGGACCATCAAGAGTGACTCTGTATGCGTCAATAAATATGACATTGGAGAAATCAGTTTTCATGTGCTCTTCAGCCCATTTGACCGTATTTGCCCTCAGGGGTATATTCTGGCGGGCCCTATCCCTGCCACAATATATTTGGGCATCCCACACCCAAGGTTCCCGAGTGCCTTACCCGCAAGAGATGTTGCAGCTTGCCGCAGTTCCTGCTGACGAGGTTAGTATTGTAAAGTTAGGTAGGTTCTCTACTTTCCTCTTTCTGTCCCGTGAGGTGGGTTGTCGATCGCGCGGGACATCTCTAGTCTCTCGTGTGGAAGGACACAAAGGGGCCGACCACTCGAGTGTCTCCTACTATGCTTTGGGCCTTGCTTCCCTTCCCGTAGTAGCGCACGTGGCCACCACGCCTACCCAATATGCAGTATTTGAATACTGCACAAGTAGTTTCTCTGTTGAAACGCCTTAGTTGCGGCTACGGAGGTTAAACAAAATATATAATAATAATAATAATTTGACCGTATTTTCTTCGAGTTTTTGTTAGAAGTGATAATTTAATTATCTTTTTCACTTTCCTTAGCTTCTACAGAACCTCACATCTTGTCTTTCTGCTTAGTATTGGGGCTCCAGCGTCTTCAAATATCGCCTTACTTGTAGAAAGTTGTTTTCTAGTCCTAGAAACGTTCAAATGTCGCATATCCCGAGCAGTCAATTTCCTAGAGGTTCTTTCCGGAGTTTTCCGGTTGACCTTACTTACAATTGCATAAACTTTAATTGTTCGGTGATCACGCTGTAATTCCTAGGAATCTTCGGGTGTCGTCTTACCAGGAGCCAATAACGAGGTCACTCTGATCTTTTCTTCACTGGTGAGACTGCTTTTCTTGCCCATGTTGACTAGAGAGGGATGTTGCATAATCTGGGGTAACAGCAGAACCCCGTGCGATAAGCAAATGTTGCCAAAACGTGGGAAGTGGTTCCGTTCTATTTATCTCTGTTTTTATAGTTACAATATACCTGTGCACTATCTTACTATTAACATTTAAAATATTTTACTCCCATCCAGAAAATAAGTGAAAAAATTGTATTTGCATAATCAAAGGTCACATACTGTATTTGCTTCTTCAGCGGTAGGATTTTTGTCTGAAAATTTCACCACGTGGCTTAGCTTAGCTTTATGTAGGCCTTGGAGACTGTCTTCTTTCGTGCACATGTTTCTTCCTTTGTTTTCTTCCTATTGCTTAATATTTTTGTTACTCTTCCCAACATGCTAAATCCATTCACGATGAACCAGCTTGAAGACATGCCAGTGTTGCTTGGATGCCTAATTTTTCTCGGCATGCAGTCATGAGCATACTTATTTGCACGGTGCAATAAAAGGCACACATTGTTTTTAAAATCATGTGCAGGAGGTTGGAATGAAAGTCAGTTACATACATTCATATGTATTTCCACCTATTGTTTCCGATGCATCATTCGGATTCCCAAAAATACAAGTAAAAAAAAGTATAAATTAAATTTCAAAATTCAAAAGATAAAAATTATTATCACCATATTTTTAATGACCAATTGTATGACCTGTAGCCTCAAGTACTTGCTGCAGTTTTTTGTTAGAATTTTCCAGCAACTTGAAGCACCCTCCAGCAGAAATGTTACTCCACTCTTCCCTACAAGTTTCCTCTAATTGAGTGAGGTTCTGTGTTTTTTTTTTCTCCATGACTGTCGCCTTCAACATTCTCCACAGATTCTCAATGGGATTTAGGTCTGGGCCTGGGAAGGCCACTCTAAAACATTAATATCATTCTTCTCCAGCCACTCCCTTATCAAATTAGCTGAATGCTTCGGGTCTTTGTCCTACATAAAGCACCATCGTCGACCGAGTGACAGTTCCTTTGCTGATTCTTTTAAGTTATTCAAAATTTCTACATATTTTTTCACAATACGGTTGACCTTCACATGGTAAGTAGGGAGCAGCAAAACCTCCCCAAAACATCAAACCTCCGCCACCGTGCTTTACTGTTGGTGTGGTGTTCTTGGGTTTGTGAAACACCATTATGCCCAAAGAGTTCGATTTTTGTTTCATCCGACCATGAAACTTTCTTCCAAAAGGCAATACTTTTGTGAATGTGAAGCTTTGCAAACTCCATCCTTGCTTAGAGATGTACAGGCCTGAGTATTGGGGTCTTTCTCGGACAACAAGCTTTTAATCCAGGTCTCTTCTAAATCCTCCCAACTGTGTGTCGAGATACATTAGCTCCAGGGTCACACTAAGCACCTGCAATGTCCTTTGCTGTGGCCCTTGGATTTTGGTAGGAATATCAAACAATGTGTCGCTCTGCTCTCTCTGGCAAAACCCTTTCTTTCACGTCCTATCTTATTTTTGACATGACCTTGTTGGGCATACTTCTTTATAATAGGTCGAACAGTTAACTTTGGAATCTTGAACCTTTTAAAAATCTTATCATAGCCTTCCCTTAACATGAGAAGCTACAACACGTTCCTGAGGTCTTCACTGTGCTCTTTAACCTTCACCATCACAATAATTCTTTATTTTTATGAAAATGTACCTACTGTAAAAGTTGTGTGAAATGGAAGAATACCAAACTTAGTACGAAAACATCATTTGCATACAAAGTTCTAACAATAAATGTGAGAAGACTTCAAACTTCACAGCAAAATTACACAGTTTATACACCTTGAATAGAGAAAAATGTCTTTCCCTCACATAAAACATCGCATATTGAGCATAGGAAGGCGCTCCTTAACGAAAAATCTTAACCTATCTGTTCTTATGGGTAATATTTGCCTTATCGTTGTTTTAACATCAGCACGAATTCTGTCTAACAAATTCTAAAGTCGGTGATTGGAGTGAAGAAGAGGCGAATGATAGACGATAGTCGGAGAGGGGTTAGTAGCTACAGGTGAAAATGGAAGAAAGACGAAACAGAAAAAAATATAGAAGGTAAAATAACTGGGCAGTGCCAGTTTGTTTACAGTTAGCTTAATTCTGACGAATATCTGCCTCAGTTTGCAACTCATGACCTCCAGCGTAGCTGCTGCCATGCGTGTTCCCAATCACCTGCCTCCTCCTCCTGCCGTCGTGCGAGGATCAGCTGATTACACAGTCGGCGGTTGCTCGGTTGTGCAGGTGAGGTCTTCAGGTCTATCTAACGGGCTCAGTTTCCTGCGGGCTGGCGAGTGGTGAGGTTAGCCGAACGGTTGCTCGAAACTCGGAAGTCGTACGAGATTTGGACTTTTATTTTACCTGTTAGTTGTATACACTACCGTGCAAATTTTCTGTTCCTAATAGCCGTTTATGAATTTTGAAATGTCAGTGAAGAGAGACGAGAAGTTTCACGTCTACCTAAGAGTCCCTTTCTCTACAGCACGTGCCGTATGTCAGTCACTCGTTGCGCGCGTTATCGCATGCAGATGTCACGGAATATAAAATTTGTGTCTGTAGACGTGTGGGTTATCTTCACCCACTTCTAAGTTTCCTGACTGATGCCTTATTTTATCTTGGTTGAATGTTATATGCTAACTTCTGGAGAAATTTATATGAGGTGATTGGCATATACGAACTCCTGAACTATTTGATATTAGGTACATAAATTCATTGTTTGATTGTTACCACCATTTTCAGGATATTCTAGCTCTACATTACGAAGGTGACATTGTTTATTCAATTACAATACAATTCAATATGTTTAGACATAATGTGACCATACAGCAATCATTTTACGCCTTAGCAATACATAAATTATACGATAGTGAGCTGCACAGGCAAGCATAGGATAATAATACGGTAACGCGAGGTAATAACTGAGGAAACTAAAAAATATATGCAAAACTAGAGCACTCTGAGAGCGCTCACCTCCTCCAAGCGAGGCATTACTAGCAAAAAATTCAAATTGGCTCTGAAGCCATAGTTTTCTTTGTATAAACTCCAAAATTTAATCATTTGTGTCTTCTGATAGTAATAACAGCTTGGTTAATTTTTTCAAAGATCCGTTAATAACATTTTGAGTTATACTGCTAACAAACGCTAAGACAAACATGAGTCAAACATACAAACAAACAAACCGATCTGCACCAATATTCAATCATTTGTCTTTTATCATTACTAAAAACCCCTATGAATTTCATAAAGATCCATTCAATATTTTTTGAGTTATTGTGCTAACAAGCAAAAAATTAAAAACAGTGACAAACGAACGAACAAACGGATCATTACCAAAATTTGGTCATTTACTCTTTGTTTTATACCTAACAACTCATGCTAATTTCATAAAAATCCATCCATAACTTTTTGAGTTATGGCATTGAGAAAATAAAACAAACAAACAAACAAGCGGATGGACATATCATCACCAAAAGTTAATCATCTGTTCTTCCTAACATACCTAACAATCCCTGTAAATTTCGTTCAAATCGGCTTAGAAATTTTTTGAGTTATCTTTGTGATAGACAGACAAATAGACAGACAAACAGTAATAATAGCTTCTGTAATTTTCTTAAAGATCCATTGATAACTTTTCGAGTTATGTTGCTAAAGAACTGTCAAACACAGATTATCACCAAAATTTGATCATTTATGTCTTTTAACATGCCCAACAATTTCTGCAAATTTCATAAAAGCCCTTTCATAACTTAAGTTATATTGCAAAAAAAAAAAATAAAATAATGAAACGCAGAGACAAAAAAAAAAAACAGATCATCACAAAAATATTTTTATTTACTTTTCGTAATATACCTAACTACTTTCGTAAATTTCCGAAGCCTCCGTCCATAACTTTTTGAGTTACGTTGCTAAGAAACAAAAAGAGGTATGCAAACAAACGGATGAACGGATCTTCACCAAAAGTTAATCATCTGTTACTTACTCTTCATATGCATAACAACTAATCCCTGTAAATTTTATAAAGATCTGTCCATAAAATTTTGAGTTACCTTGATGACAGACAAACAAGAAAACATACAGACAAATTCGACATATACATAACCTCCTTGGGGGACTTTATAAACCACAACATATCTCTTGTTAGAACCTCGAGTGATTTTCCTTCTCATGGTTCAATTAGCTAAGTAGCTATTTTCTTAAGAGACGCGCTGTTTTTAGCGTCCTTATGATTGCGTACAGCATAGGCCGCAAAGGAGTTAAGTAACATCTAGCAATACTGAATTAGCAAGTAACCCACAAGCAGCTATTTGCTGGTTCAATCGTTTGTAGTAAGCGAGTGAGTTGTAGTGTCGATGTAAAGAAGGGCTAAGCTTCAAACCTTTCGTGTCGTTGTTCTCCTCGTTCCCAGCACAGTCGTAGCGTTTCGGTGATTATTTCCAATTGGCTGCGGTGTCTGTTCTCCCAAGCTATTTAGCTCATTTCTACTTCCCGCTGCAAGGGCAGTTTCTTTCCTCGGAATATGTAAGTATTAAGAGAAAAGAAACCTTATAGTGAATCATAGCTTAATGAAGATATGGAGTTGAGGCTTTATCCCTCCCTAGTCTGCATTTATCGATTTTCGTAGGAATATCACCATTTGTAAGGTGCTCAAATGTGCAAAGTAGGCATCGAATGGTAATACAATATAATATCCCAAATAATTAGTTTCCATAGATGTAAAAAAAAAACTGGTGGTCCTTTCGGTCAAGCTCTTAAGCAGAAAATATTTTTGCGTGCCAAACGTGAAGTGAATTTTTGCAATCTTCAGTTGTCGCTACACATCATTGCGTATTTGTTCAGTTGTCGCTACACATCGTTGCGTATTTGTTCAGTTGTCGCTACACATCATTGCATATTTGTTCAGTTGTCGCTACACATCGTTGCGTATTTGTTCAGTTGTCGCTACACATCGTTGCGTATTTGTTCAGTTGTCGCTACACATCGTTGCGTATTTGTTCAGTTGTCGCTACACATCGTTGCGTATTTGGACTAAAAACAATCACCGCTGCCTCCCAGGAAATATTTAACGCGAGTCATAAATTTGCGGAAGACTGCCAGATGCTCGTATCTCAGCTTAGCCAATCAAAGGCTCGAATCTTAATACTTCTCCAGCAGTTATTGATCGAACGCCCTTAGGTCACATCTAGCAAACTTGTATTAGTGATGCTAACTGGACCCATGAATAACCTCACGGTGCATTAACTTGGTGTTTGGAAAATTTCCAGGTACCCCTACGTTTGTTACCGTATTGGATTTTAATATAATTAGTTGCACAGCTAATTTTATCCTGTTACTTGTGCAAATCGATAGTTTCCCTCAAATGGGGTAATTGTTCTCCTGGGGATAGTTGTCCTCCTGGAGATAATAACTGTTGTCCTCCCAGTGGGTAGTTGTACTCCCAGTGGGTAGTTGTCCTCCCAGTGGGTAGTTGTCCTCCCAGTGGGTAGTTGTCCTCCCAGTGGGTAGTTGTCCTCCCAGTGGGTAGTTGTCCTCCCAGTGGGTAGTTGTCCTCCCAGCGGGTAGTTGTCCTCCCAGCGGGTAGTTGTCCTCCCAGCGGGTAGTTGTCCTCCCAGCGGGTAGTTGTCCTCCCAGCGGGTAGTTGTCCTCCCAGCGGGTAGTTCTCCTCCCAGCGGGTAGTTCTCCTCCCAGCGGGTAGTTCTCCTCCCAGCGGGTAGTTCTCCTCCCAGCGGGTAGTTCTCCTCCCAGCGGGTAGTTGTTCTCCCAGAGAGTAGTTGTTCTCCCAGAGAGTAGTTGTTCTCCCAGAGAGTAGTTGTTCTCTCAGAGAGTAGTTGTTCTCTCAGAGAGTAGTTGTTCTCTCAGAGAGTAGTTGTTCTCTCAGAGAGTGGTTGTTCTCCCAGAGAGTAGTTGTTCTCCCAGAGAGTAGTTGTTCTCCCAGGGGGTAGTCAAGCACCTACCCAATCAGACATTTTAGGCTGAAATACTGATGATTATGAGCGGAAAGGTTGAAATATAGCAAAATATGTTTTTTCGGACACAATAATTTTCAGTGGAATTCCAACCTGAAATCAAGGATTCTTTTAAGTGGAATTCCTCATATACGATAAGGGTGCATTTCTTTCCATAACCATGGTAGGTTATCAACGGATTTCCGTGCGTATAAACATGAGTGGAATTCTTCCCATTGTTTGGGGGAGAATATGTATGGATTGCCATGGATTATGACATGGATAGGATTCCCAACATAATCGACCAAAAATAATATTTTGTGACTATAAGTTTGAATGCAAAACATATAAAAGTGTATATTATACTGCATAAATTGTGGATATTTTAAGTTTTTTCTTTCCTGTCAATGAATTGCAGAAATTGCAGAGGTATATATATGGACGCTAACCGCCTTGACGTTATTTTATCTATTGTTTCACGATTTTGTTAACCCTCCGCCTTTTTAGCGTAGTTACCCATTATTATTTTTTTTATTGTAGGTATCCCTTGTTGAACAGCATTGCAATCTTTGATCAAATATTGGTGTCTATTTTTGTGTTTATTCAGTTGATGATCGTAAAATTTCACCTGGAAAATATTCCCATTAGCTTTATGGAAAATGATGTCAAGTTTTATGTTATATTTAGCCTGACATACCCTGACAAGGGGTACGGCCAATGTTCATGTATGAATTTATAACTTTCTCTAAGCTGTGTAGTATGTCTCTGCATCCCAGCTAAGAGTTGAAGAAGTAGGATATAAACGTGTGTAAACTGCACTGACTGGTTCAGACATCTGCTCTAGCATCGTTCTGAAGTTTAGAGTTTTGACCATTCTGAGCTGCAGGCCTAACACGCACGACACGTATGAATTATACTATTTTTTTTATAAGCAACTAATCCTCAGCAACTCGAAGCAGGCATCCAGCACTGACGCCATTTTGTATCGGAAATAATTTACAGATTGTAATATATGTGAATAGGGAGGGAAATGCTATTGGCGAATACGGGTAGCAGAAGGTTGGTTAAGTATGGAAACATGGTTGAAAAACATCCTTGATTTAAGGACTACTTTCCCTCCTTAATTATGGTTGGAATCCTTAGTATTAGCCCAACCATAAAGGATGGAAAGCACCCCATAAATGCCAGTGATTACCAATGATTGGCAACCAAGCTCGACCATAATCATAGTTGTTTCCTACGGTAATTTCCGATAGGGTATAGGGGTAGTTGTCCTATGGAGGTAGCTGCCCTCCACGAGACCCGTGGATATTCTACAGCTAGTAAATGTTTTCACGGTCTGGCAAGGTGTTTCAGATCAAGGAGCTTCTAATGGGAGGAGCAAGCCCAAGCACTCTCTGGGCGAGTATACACATGGCTTTGTCACGTGATCGAAGCTGGCGTTTGGAGTCCTTAAAGTGGCTGAAGTGACAGTGGTCAGCACATATAATTAAGGAAGATACAGACAGGCAGTTCTTCAATATTTTTGCAAAGNATTTCGTCGATGGTTAATGGCTATAAAATTTTGAGCTCAGGACTCCTTCCTATATAGGCTGCGTGAGGCAATGCCGCTCTCCGATTGGATAAGCCACTCAGCCAGTTTAAGGGAAAAGTTCACTCGCAACGCTCCCGTAGGATAAATAGAGAGGGTGCGCTCCTCTCTATTAGAACCTCCTCGTTTCAGATGGATCAGTGAAATCTTCGCATCGTACCATTGCAATTTCCCATCAGCTTCACAAAAGACACAGAGATACGATGTAGGTCTTTCGGCCTCTTTTCTGATAATAATTGCTGAAGCTTTCCCTGCCTAAGAGAACCAGTAGAATATTTTTTATAATTCGCTCTATCGAACTGGACCCGTGGAATTCCGTTGGTAGCAAACCACGATACAGGCTCCCAAAGATCTAGACTTGAAAATTTCAGGCACATGAACATAATTAAAAATACCTGGCCTAGTGGCCGAGTGATTACTGACACCCGCCGTATCATATATACGTCAGCTTTTCAAATCTCTACTTTCTTGCTATCTATAAGTGATGAACAGCGTGACACAAAAGGTATGTAGGTAGGTACTAGCGTATTAACATATAGACTAGCTGATCCCGTGGAAATTCCACGGTTAGTGAATGTTTAAACTTACCTACCTTATTTAACCTGAGACGGCGCACATATTTCAACCCACCCCGCCTGAACGAACGTCCGCCGCTTAATCAAGTGTACCGTTACGCAGTCCGTCTACCATACATCTCGTCAAACCTGCCTAGTATTTCAATTTCATCACTGAATCACCCATTTGTTCTGTCAGGAAAGAATTCGCACTTGTGACGAGATAGACATAGAAATGCGAAGGTACATCTTACAATGTTCTCTTATGCATTTGCACTCCTTTCTAAGCTCTGTTTCCATAAGTTTATGGATACTTAATCCCTCTATAAGGTTACACGTTTAAATTTTTTATTGTTTTATCTGATTTTTCTCTTACTATTTCGGGACTCGTGCATGCTGATCAGTAGCCCATCATTTTTCTACTTTGTTTAATCCGATAGCTAGATAATAAAAGAACACAAATTCGATTCATTTCTTCACTCGCAACCGGGTAATATTCTATTCTGAGGATGTCATTGTATTTGCTCAGACATCACGCTGTAGTGGCGGATGTTTTCTCAGCAGAACATTCGCTTCGAAAAACTCAGTGCAGAGATGCACAACACTTCTCGCTTTGATTTGCCGCAGGAGCGTATTATGGCTACGCATGTGGCTCTATTAGCAGTATCATTCCCTGCCAGCAAAGCGACTATAATGTTGTAAAAAAATGTGAAGGAGTTAATATGATACGGGGTTGAAATGATTCAAATTTGAAGTCAAATCTCTAATTTCAGTCTATCTATTATTGAAGAGCGTGACACAAAAGGTAGGTAGGTAGGTACCAGTGTATTAATATATAGACTAGTGAGACCCGTGGAAGTTCCACGGTTGAATACAGTCTATACCTTGAAAAATGAACCACACCCACGCTACACTGTTGCAATTTTCCTGAGTTTAACCTAATGCAGCTTTTCTAACGTAATCCACTTCGTGTAAGTCTAAGGAAACGACCGTCGCTTATTCCTAACTCAATTCCAACTAAAAAAATGTCTGTCTACCCAAGCCTAATTATATCGTATAAGCAAACGTGACCATTGGAAATTTTACGATTAGTTAAAACTCTCACTTTATAAGATGTAGCAATCTAAGCCACGCTATTATAGCACATTTCAGCTTGACCTAACGCAAGTCTTCTAACCTCAAACCTACCCCATAAATAACGCCAGTCACTTAATCATGACAAATTCAGTCAACGAAACATGGCAACGTTTCTCCCTACCCTTCTGATTACGCTACTGTGGATGCAATTGCAATCCGTCGGAATTCAACAGAACCGATGCAATGTACTTCAGTGATATCTCAGGCCCATATCATCCTAATTTCCCCCCATCTAATGCTGAATGAACCTGTAAAAATTCCAAAAACAAAAGCTTTTTTGCTCAATTACGATGCCCTCGGACCCGTATCATGCATATGAAAGTTGAAAAATGTCCCAAGCTCGGGTCCCAAGTCTGGCAGTGAATCTTCTACCCTAGATTGCGCGGAGTAGCAGCTGAAATATGAACTTAACTCCTTCTTCTATTCATCTCTTTCCAGGTCGTATTCAGAATACCTCGAGACACTCTAATTTCCTTCTATCTATTAGTGAAGAGCGTGACACACACGATTAGTGAATGTTTTCACCTACCTTATTTAAACTGAGGTAGCGTTTGTACCTTAGCCCACACCGTCTGAACTAACGTGTGCTGCTTAATCCCGTCTATTGTCACGCAGGCCGTCTATCTTACATCTCGGCTAGCCTTCCCTAGACCAGTGTATCACGCATTTGTTCTATCAGCGAAGAATTCGCACTTGTGGCTTGATGAAGACGTAGAAATACGACGGTACTTCTTCCAGCGTTCTCCTATCTATTTGAACACATGTTCCAAGCTCTGTTTCCCACAGTTTAGAGATAATTTAGCCCTCCATTAGGTTGCATGTTCCAGTTTTATGTCGGCGTATAAGATTTTTTCTCACTATTTCGGGACCCGAGGATACTGATCAGTAAGCCCATCATTTTCTGCATTGTTTAATGCGATAGCAACACAATAATCGTAAAGAGATTGAGTTAATTGCTTCACTCGCTGCCAGAGTACTCTTTTGTTCTCAAGATGTCATTGCATTTCCTCAGACATCGCACTGTAGTTGCAGATGCTTTCCCAGCAGCATATTCTCTTCGAAAATACAAAAATACTTGTATATTATATCTCGCAGGTTGTAATGAAT
This sequence comes from Parhyale hawaiensis, assembly GCA_001587735.2. Lineage (NCBI taxonomy): Eukaryota > Metazoa > Arthropoda > Malacostraca > Amphipoda > Hyalidae > Parhyale > Parhyale hawaiensis. Next base: position 39,838,130 of record LQNS02278091.1, on the reverse strand, counting down.
GTGCGACAATATTTCTTCGTTCGCTAGCTCTTTTTCTCACGTTGCCAAGCAATATTTCCCCTTCTTCTTCTTCGTTCATAATATTTCTTCTTTGAATATCCCTGTTTCTTATATTATCTAAATCAATTTCTCTTTGATGTCCATTCATATAATTTCTTCTTCCTTGCATCTGGGCTTTATTTTGGTCACGCATTGCTTGTCTTTCTTCTCTGAATCGCTGGCTCCTTCTTCTTTGACGTTCTCTAGCAGCCTCTCTTAACTGTCTTCTTCGCTTGTCCATTGTAACTGCTATGGAGTAATAACGGCACTTGAAATTTAGTTAATATACACTTCATACAAAGCATACAAATTTTAAATACTTTTTATTAAAGACGCTCCTTTATTGAAGCTCCTTGCTCTTACCTTATTACAGTATTTGAATGACGCTCAGTTTATGTGCAGTTTCTGGACCTTGCTAGACAATCTGCATCCGAAGTAGAGTGCGTTGAACAGAAGAACACTCAGGAGAAGGTTGCTTGCACAGCGAGGCTCAGGAAGCAAATGAATTTGCTGTCTTTAATTCACAAAAATATATACCACTTCGTATATATAATACCGTGATTTCATTAGGCAATACGAGACATTGCTGCTTGCTTCGCATTTAAGTCAAATTTCAATATTTTTCTATCTATTTGAGAAGAGCGTGACACACGTACATACAAGCGTATTAATATTATGACTACGGAAACGTTATTGGACCTTTCTTTTATGATGGAAATCTAACAGGAGAAATTTACTTTGAAATGTTGAATGAATTGATTATTCCATCATTGGAAATTGCTTATCCCGGCCATTAATTTGAACGCCTTTAGTTTCGACAGGACGGCGCTCCAGCCCATCGACGAATCATAGTCAAAGCCAGATGGCAAGAGATTTTTGGGCCGAGTATTATTTCTCTTGGAAATGCAGTTGAATGGCCACCAAGCAGCCCCGACCTTTTCCCCTATCATTTCTTTCTTTGGATATACGTGAAGAAACGCGTCCACAAAACAATGCCCCCATCATTGATAATTCTTCGTCAACGAATTGAAGAAGCGTTTGAAGAACTTATAAAGAAAACCGTGAAATGATCCGCAAAGCTCTTCACTCCATGACGGAGAGATGTAACACTTGCCTTGAGAGGAACGGACGCGCCAGACGCCCCAAGCAAAACGCACCTTTAGAGTACCCTAATACTAGTTTTGCCTTCGAAATATTGTATTTCTGCTTCAATTTTTTCCACGCTTATATTATCATACTAATGATATGTTTTTTTTTGTAATTCTTCTTCTTTCTTGGCTTGTTGTACCCATGCGTGTGGTTTTGGTGTGGGAACACTCTAGCGCATGGACTCCATCCAGGCTGTGCTACGAAATACATTAACTCTGCGCGTAGCCATTTTGAAATAGTTTACTTGTCTCCTTGCAAGAACCCGATTTTTTCGGAGCGGGCGTCAGTGTTGGTTGATGATGTATACTCTTGACTTCATTAGGTTTAATTCTGTTGAACTAGAGTCGTCCCTGATGTTTTTGTATACTGAAACCCAGAGCCGGGACTACCGAATGAAATTTGGTATTTTGGTAGTATCGGCGGCATTTTTATCTATCGAAATGCAGAATCTGTACTGAATCTTCTATCTATACCGATACAGATAGATTTAACAAATGACTTTCTTCGGTACATTTAAAGTTCCCGAGCCCAAAAAAGAATCTTGTTAGCCCTCTATGACCCACAGTCCTTCCTGGAAGACATTAGGAAAATCCCATTGATTTTCGTTCAGTTGAGCTTTTTCACGCTGTATTGCACTTCATTGAAGAGAAGAGACGTTGCGCTGTGAGAATTGGGCCTAGTCTTAATGTTTCTCTCACTCAACTGTCACGTCCTTCCGAGCTTAGTGGAGTGTGAACTTCCAGGGGATGATGTAGTTAAAGGCTTGAAATAGGTGTTCTATGGGCTCAAGAAAGTATTGAACGGCTTTTAAAGGTGTTTTTATATATACATATAAAGAATTTTTTAATTTTTTTAATTTTGTCGAAAGTGTTCGAAAAATTGGTCGCTTGTAAGCTAGGTCGTTTTGCTGATATTATGGGTTTGCTGCCTGTTGGTCAGTTTGGGTACAGAACTAGTTTGGGTTGTTGTAACTCCTCGTTGTAGGTGCCACACCATTTACACTCTGGGCTGGATTGTCGGTGGTCTGAGGCACGCCTTGTACAGCTAGACTTTAGCACGGCATTTAACAGGGTCAACTACAGGGGTCTATTATATTATACAAGCTTGAGTCGTTCGGTGTGGGTGGTAGGGTTCTGTCAATCGTTCGTGATTTTGTTTCTAAGCGAACGCAGAGTGTGCCTGTTGACGGCGTTTTGAGGGCCTCTTAGTCTAGGTGAAGTCTGGCGTCCATCAGGGTAGCATGGCTGGCCCGCTGTTATTCGTTCTGTATACTAGTGACATGTTCTCTTCGCTGGAATACACGATCAACTATGCCGACGATTCCACTTTGATAGCAGTGATACCTGCTCCCCGCAAGCGTAATGCTGTCGCCCAGTCACCCTCGGGGGCATATTGTGGCGGGCCCTTTCCCTGCCACAATATGTTTGGGCATCACGCACCCAAGGGTCCCGCAAGGGATGTTGCAAGTTGCCGCAGTTCCTGCTGATGAGGTTAGTTTTGTAATGTTAGGTAGGTTCTCAATACTTCCCCTTCTGTTTCGGGAGGTGAGCTGCCGATCGAGGTGGCTAACCTATTTCCGCTAGACTTCTACCTTCTTGTATTTCGTTTCCTTCCCCTGTGCGGCGCAGCTGAGAGAAAAGCGTTCAGCCGCGCCCGGGGGTTGGAGATGCTCAACTTGCGCCTTTTTCCTGTCAGTAGCGCACTGACCACTTTGAGACCTACCGGCAGAAAAGCCGAGACAAAAATCATTGACAACTTAAAACGCGCTCTAGCTGGTGCACAAGCCTGTGGTTAAACACAGGAATAGTTCGGCGCGATATCGGCAGTGTGCCACTGAAGCGCTAGTAAAAACTTCTACTACTACTACTACTACTGTCACCCAGTTTCTGAATAGGGATATGTCATGCAGTAGTGCATGGTGCTCGGCCTGGTGAATGAAGCTGAATGTCATTAAGTCCAAATCGATGATTATCAGTCTGCCTCGGACATTTGTGCCGCAGCATCCACATCTGGAGATAGATGACACATTGCTTCAGGAGTCTAGCTCCTTGGAGATTCTTGGTGTTGTCTCTGATGAGAAGCTTAGTTTTAAGCCGCATATTAGGCGACTGGTGCACGTGCTTCCAGTAAGATTTGGCTCCTGCGTAAGGTGAATTCTGTGTTTGGTAACAGTGGTCAGCAGATGCTTTGATACTTTTTTGCTGCCTGTGTTGGAGTATTGCTCACCGGTCTGGGCTTCAGCTACTGACAGTCACTTACGTCTGTTGGACCGACATGTTAGTTCAGTCAGCAGGCTGTGCGCCGAAAATAATCTGGTGAATCTGTTTCAAAGGAGAAAGGTTGCTGGACTCTGTATGTTTTATAAGGTGTACTGTAATAAGAGGCATTGGTTGTATTCTTTTGTCCCAACCCTGAAAGTCTCTAGGAGAATTACACGTGCTGCGGTCGGTGCGCACTCTTTTACGTTGGAGAATGTTAGATGCCGATTTTATCAGTTCGGTCGGTGCTTCGTACCCTGGTCAATTGAGGTTTGGAACTCTTCGCCGGCATCGGCTTTTGGTCGTGTTGGCCTGCAGACTTTCAAGTCAGCTGTATTTGATATTTTTGTTGGATTTCCTTTAGCAGCGTTTCGGGCTTTCTGGTGTTACAAAGTGCTGCCACTTGAGTTATGCTTCCTGTCCGGGGGGGGGGGAGATGGCGAAGTTCTAATAATAATACCGAACCAAAATACCGAATTATGCGGGAGATTATTTGGAAATCTGCCGTAATACCGGACCAAATGACCCATTTTCATTTACCGAATTCCGAAAACGGCGGTAAAAAAATCACAGCTCTCAGATTGTTAAATCATCAGCATAATGACCATTCTTATCGATGACCTCTTCCCATCTCCTCGTAAGCTTTTTGATACCATCTTCATCATTTTATTTTATTTTGACTCAAAAAAGGAAGCTAGCTTCATTTCAACGTTATTTCTAGAAGTAAGCCTTTGTCCCGATAAGTGGTTTTGCAAGTTTCTAGAGAGATGAAAATCTGTTGGAATGAGATCGGAAGAATATGGTGGGTAAGAATCAAAATTTCCCAACCATATTCATCTATGAGTCTGAGATTCTTTGTCGCTCTCGAAGTGTGGGGTCTGGTATTGTCATAGTGAAGGATCACATCTTTTATGTTTACCAACGATGATCATTTCTCTTGAAAAATTGACTTGACCGGGTGAGCTGCTGACAGTACTATTCAGAAGTTATATTTTTTATCTCCTTGAAGCTCACAATAAACAATTCTTTTAATTTCCTACGAAAATCTTAAATCTAAAAGGAGACAGAACTTTCGCTCCGACCAGATAGTTCACATTATCCAATGTTTTATTACTCCGAGCAACAATGGCTCGTGGGCCCCACATGTTCACCATTTGGGATATGGACAACTGCTGGGCACAAGTGGGCATAATCTGGGCTCTAACTGAGAAAACCCAAACTGAGGTCTACCATGTCTTTACCATCTGGGGCCCATGCGGTCTTTCCCATCGTGGGAAATGAGTGGGCTTCCCAGCTCTATCTCTCATACGAGCGTTCGTGGGTAAACATACCTCATACCCTGGTCAGCACCAGTGGCGCTTTCCATATGGGCATCGTATGGTGTTTCCCAAATGGGTACCAGATGAGAATCGCTACACTAAAAAAAAAAACGTATGAATAAGATCTTGGGCCATCCCAATCGGACTCATGTGGACGCGAATCAGTTTTCCCAGTGTGGGCAAGATATCGTGATACCCACATGGGTACCATATGGACTTCCCTGCGACATCCTATATTAGTAGTTTAGTGGATCTTCCCACATCACACCCATAAGGGATTTCTCAATGTGGGGAACATAAATATCGTGTTTCCCATGTGGATAACGGATGGGCTTTCCAGCTAAATCCCACATTAGAAATATAGTGGGTGTTCCCACATAGGGCCCAAGTGGGTCCCTATGGGTTTTCCCATTGTGGATGGCATATGGTGATTCCCACATTTGTAACGAATGGACTTTCCAGCTGTATACCATATTAGCAGTATAATGGATATTCCCACATCACACCCATTAGGGATTTCCCAATATGGGCAACATTGCTGTTTCCCACATGGGTAACGGATGCGCTGCCTAGCTATATCCTGCATTAGCTAGTGTTTTTGATCTTGTATAGAGATACAATTTGTCATCGAAACATGAAAATACACGCTGTCTTCAAGTTGCAATGTAGTTTACAATATGGCGCAAAAATATTTACCGAGCTGTAGCAGTAATCTGACGTGTCATGTAAATAGGTCTCCGTGGCAGAGTGGGCTAAGGCGCCAGTGTATGGTAATTGGTATCTGTAGGCTGTAGGTTCGATCCCAGGCTAGGCATAGGATTTAGTGGGCAATTCATGGGAAACTTCTGGGATATGCATGGGTCTCCCACGAGATACTCATCCAAAAACTTTCTGAAAGAGTAGCTGGGACCCATATGGGCTTCCCAGATAGGCTTTATTGGGGACATCCCTTCTCGTGCCTATATGGGCATAAGGAGGGATGTTCCCAATGGGGCCCATTTGGGAAGACCACATGGGTCCCAGCTTCTTTTTTAAAACCCGTTTTTTAATGGATCGCATGTGGGAAACCCAACACTTGCCCAAGCACGTCCCAGCTGGGACCCATATAGGCTTCCACATAGGCCCCGTTGGTAACATCCCTCCTCAAGACCAAGTGGGTTGCACTACATGGGGCCCAGCTGGGATATGTGTGGGCAAATGTTGGGTTCCCTCGAGGGATCCATTCAAAAACGGGTTTTAAAAAAAGGAGCTGGGACTCAGATGGGTTTCCCATATGGGGCGCCAATGTTCTTCCCACCTGGGCCCCACGTGATGCCTATCTCCATTGTTGCTCGGGACAATGCGTTTTTTGTACTAAAGAGCAAATGATTTTTATCTTGCAACTGTAAATTAGTTACCATATTTCTCCTTAGTTAAAGCCTATATTGAATGCTTTTGCTTGGCCACTTTTAGAATTAATAAACTAAAGATTTTTTTTATCGAACCAAGTGACGTCACAGCTGCGGGAGAGTGGGCGGGGCTTAGTTTCCTATCTGCACGTGGATTAATCTTATCGTACTCCAACTGTGCTGTTTTGCTTTTGGTGTTTCCTGTTGTTTATTACAAAAAAGGAGCTCCTGTAGCGAGGTGGCGCTGCCTGCGTAAAATAGGCTGAACCCTATCGTAGACGGGTTGTTTCCTTTAGGACAATGTACAATTTCAATTTTTGAACGAAATAAATGGAAAAAATGTCCTGATTTTTTACAACTCGATTTCGGTTGAGACGACTGACGATTCTCTTGTCCGGAGCAGATTCAAATTTCAGAAGTCTCATGAAAAAGTCATTTGAAATTTACGTCCGAAACTCGATCCAGCGGAGAGAATCCTCTGAATTTCCAGCATCACTCCAATTCTCCGTACCAAGTGATGTTACTTTGAATCTCTGACGTGGTTCATTCATGGGTTTCAGGTCTCTAGCGATGTCCATGTTCTTCCTTTCTTTTTCTCCTGGGATCCCGGTAAATGCTGTGGGTAGAGACATAACCTAGGATTATATTATTAGAAAGTAACTGAATATAATATTGTATTTTGGCCAGTTCAGACTGGAGGAAAAAGAGCTACCTATAGGGGAAAAAGTAAAAGTATAGTAAAGAAAGAAGCTAATGTACAATCCCGCTCCTTTCTCCTGTGCTTGCTAAGTTCAACCAGTCAGTTCTGCTGCACTTCCTGATCCCCACCGGCATGCCGTGTCTTCCTCGTGGAGGTCAGCACTGAAGCAGCGCGCGGGTCCCTGCCCTATGCTATCTAGGTCAGTGGTTCAGAGTCTTCTTATTGCTGCGTGTAACTCAGTCCAATTGCGTGAAATGAAAGCATCCCTATAGGACGAAAGTAGCCTTGGTAGCTGCAGGCAGTAATGATTTACTGCAAAATGAGCGCTGCTCTGAGCGCTACCGTCTTGAGTTTGCGAGAGCAAATTATCCCTCCTGCACGGTAAGGAACGAATATCAGATTGGAATAGCTCAAAAGTTGAGCAGCACCAAGAAAATATAGTCCAGTCAAAAGAATTCACCGGAAATGTCCAGGGCTTACTGTAACCTGGATACCAGCCGGTAGTTGAACCTTCACGAGTCGAAATTTTGCTGTAATGTAAATCGAATATAATTTAGCGTTTGTTCAGTTTGAAGTTTCAACTGCCACGAAGAGATTCAGTTTCAGAAAGCATAAGCAAAATGGATTATGCACGAAATGAATAAGAACTGCAACCAAGACTGAGCCCTTCTAACTAAAATATGCGACATAGCTTATGTCCGACAGGATTAAAACTCTATCAAAAATACAGCCTTTCATCTACCACGCTCAGAAGAACAAGAAGAGAGACCCATATTGGCATCATATCAAGAAGTACCGAACTATACCTTCTACAGTTCTATTTGATCCAAATGATATAATATTTGATCTAAATGAAATTGAATTTGATCTAAATGAAATTGAAGTTGATCCAAATGAAATTGAAGTTGATCCAAATGAAATTGAATTTGATCCAAATGAAATTGAATTTGATCCATATGAAATTGAATTTGATCCATATGAAATTGAATTTGATCCAAATGAAATAATATTTGATCTAAATGAAATAATATTTGATCAAAATGAAATTAAATTTAATCCAAATGTAATTGAATTTGATCCAAGTGAAACTGAATTTGATCCAAGTGAAACTGAATTTGATCCAAGTGAAACTGAATTTGATCCAAGTGAAATTGAATTTGATCCAAGTGAAATTGAATTTGATCCAAGTGAAATTGAATTTGATCCAAGTGAAATTGAATTTGATCCAAGTGAAATTGAATTCGATCCAAGTGAAATTGAATTTGATTCCTGTAAAATATTGTTTGATCTAAATAAATACTGGAGGGAACTTGGGATAAATTGGGTTAACGTGGGTTATCTTGGGTAAAGTTGGGATATCTTGGGTTAACTTGGTTCAATTTGGGTTATCTCAGGTTATGTTGGGTTATCTTGGGTTAACTTGTTTTAACATAGGTTAACTTGGTTTAACCAGGGTCAAATTGGGTTAACATGGGTTAATTTGGCTAACTTGGGTTAAATTGGGTTAAATTAGGTTAAACTGGGTTGGTAAAATTGGGTTATCTTCGGTTAACTTGGGTCACCTTAGATTAACGTGGGTTAAAATGGGTTTTGTAGGATTATCTTGGGTTAAGTTGGGTTATCTTGGGTTAATTTGGCTTACTTGGGTTAAATTGGGTTAAACTGGATTAATTTGGGTTAACTTAGGTAAAAATGGATTAAATTGGGTTAACTTGGTATAGTTGGGTTATCTTGGGTTAACTTGGATTAACTTGGGTAATCTGATCAGATAAATCAAGTTAACCTAAGTAAACTTGAGTTTAGCTAAGTCAACCCAAGTAAACCCATTTTAACCCAAGTTAACCCTTGTTAACTGACGTTAAAACAGGTTAAACCAAATTAACGTAAGAAAGCCCAAGATAATCTAACTTATCACAACTTTACCCACGTTAACCCAGTTCAATCCAAGTTAACCAAATTCAACCCTTAAGTGCCTACTGTTCACGTAAATTGACACTGCATGTAGTGTTATTTCTGCGAAAAGTGATGTTCAGTAGAGGCACTAAAGGGTTAACACAACTTTACCCAAGATAGCAGTATTTAACACAAGTAAACCCATTTTGACCTAAGTTGGCCCAATTAAGCCAATTTAACCCTCATTAACCCTCGGCAACCCTCATCACCCTTCGATAAT
>LQNS02278091.1:39752515-39770161 GCA_001587735.2 Parhyale hawaiensis | reverse complement strand
GGGCTGCGGCCACGAAGTAGGGCTGCGGCCACGAAGTAGGGCTGCGGCCACGAAGTAGGGCTGCGGCCACGAAGTAGGGCTGCGGCCACGAAGTAGGGCTGCGGCCACTCGTCTCACGAGCTGGAAAAACTCGGAACAGAGGCGGTTATGTTGTTCTGTCAGTGTGCGAAGGATGACTGCCACCAAAAACGGGATTTTCACCCAAGTTAGACAAAATGGGCTGCAGTCAACCCCAGAAACCTGACAAGCCAAAGCTACTGACAGCGAACCATGGGCGGTACTGTACATAGTTTATATGGTGAACAGGGGAGTCACAGACAAGATTGAGAAAATCATGGAATTTTCCATATAATTTGAAGTTATACCAGCATCCGTCAAGGATACACAGGTTCAGTTCATTTTTTTATCTATGCTTAATTGTCTGGTTTAATTGCATTATTTCGCTGCAGGAGGGAGGATTGTGCAGTCATCTACTACTAAACAGAAGTGATACTTCCTTTGATTATTACTTACTAAAGTAAAAAGCTACGGGGCATTCTTCATATCAGTCAATGCCGCAATAACGAGCAATGAATTATGTTCGCAAATTCATTGCATTCATTTGCAATGAATGATGGTCGGATGGTCGGATACGCTGGCATCATTACGATTTAATTAATAAGTATACTCAGTAAAAACTGTACGTGTGCCCTACCTCCACTCTACGTAACAGCAGGCCGCTGAAGGTTAGCCAGGAGCTATGTAAAGTACTACTTAGTACAGTGAACCGCAACCTTGCATGTCAGATTTTCTTGTAAAAACTTTTTGTGGCGCGCGAGCCACTTGCAAGTGACCTGAGCTATAGGTCGCGAGATTCCCATATGCTGGAACGGACCTGCGGAAGTGTTAAACAATGAGGTCAAGACTGTCTCTTGGCTACCACAAGAGAGGGAGGCATGAAATACTGGACGACTCTCAAATGGTATAGCAGGGTCGTCCAACTGCTGGCCCGCGAACCACCTTGTTATTTTCCGGTTGATTTTCTGTGGCCCGTGACCGCATGTATTACAAATTTATGTCATTTTTTATTTTTTCGCGGATACGTCTCGGTTCTTATAAGATGCACTGATACACACATATATATTTTTAAATATTTGAATGTCCATGTAATCTATTAAGCCCGAAGTGGGCCAATATGTCGAATAAGTTAAAATACCCTGTGGTGCATAGGTTGGGTCGTTGATTAAAAGTTATTACTGTACTAGCATTGCAACGTTGCGGTGAAATCGATGTTAATTGCTGCATATTAATTTAATTATTATAGATTGCGTATAGCGTTTCCCAGCAGACTGCGTAGCATCAATGTTAAGCCGCCGTAGATCCCGTTGAGTTATATATTATAATATCGTATCAGATTATGCGGCGATACTGTACATTATTACTGTAGATCACTTCGTGTTACTTTAACATCATGGTGAATAACCTACTGTTACTGTAAAATTGCAACAGATTGCGCGGCATTAGGGCGGTATCAATGAAGAGTAGCTGTACCTGTGAAGTTCCGGGGTCTGGCCTGCAGGGACTTTCAGACGGATCCGTGATACTTGTACACAGTAGCCTGGCAGTGCCGCAACTACTTGGTCTGAGACTCATGTGCGATATTTTATGACCAATCTCATTACTGATGATAATTTTTGTATAAGCTGCCCCACGCCTGACCAAACCGGTGGAAGTCCCACGGTAGTAGCCAACAACAACACCACAGGTTCCAACACGTTTAAGCAGAACAGCTCAGGCCCAATAAAATAATAATTAACAAGACTTTGCCCAGTTGCATCTGATCATTGGTGACCCCCCCCCCCCCGTATCATAGATAAGTCTGCGCCCTAAAGCGTGACACACACCGCAGTGACACACGTGCGTACATAGGTAATAACGAGCCTTTTAATGCATAGATTACGTATATTTACGGTAAAATCAAGGTAGATTACGTAGTTTGTCTGTAAAATTTGCAGTAGATTAAACAGCTTCACTGTACGAACTTCGTATGTGACGTCCCAATCGGAAATTTATCGGCATTTATCGGCTGCCTGTGAGAAATGGTGAAAGATATGCGATAACATCGGATAAATGTCTGTGAATTTCCGATTGGGGTACAGTATAATTGCAACAGTGCGGTAGATTACGTATGGTCACCACCCGAGTACGGTAGATTACGTACCGTTGGCACTGCTACGGTCACCGCGTTACGTACCTACCTGCCCAGCTTTCTAATGACCGCGTCAGATCCAACCGTTCGACAGCACGTTCACTTTCTCCCGCACATCTTCGCCCGACGCCCCCAGTGAGTGGTTTGCATTGACCGGTCTGCTGTGGATTCGTGGCATTTTGCATGTACTGCTTTTTATAACCACCGTAAATAAATACGCGGGAGCTGAGAAGAAGCGTGCGATATGAGAGTTTTTTTTTTTTTTAATTTACTTGCTACTTACGTGTCAACATTTCCAGAACATATAGTTTGTACGCTACATCTATTTTATTTCCAAATAACAAGTCCAGTTATACCAAACCATGTATCCAATACCGCTTTTACGTTGGTCTCTATAAAGTAACCGTCACTTTTAGTGATGTTATGGTTCTCTGAAAAATGTGAACTGAAATTCAGCCCAGATAATCTATGCGCCACTTCGGTGAAGAACAATTATTAGTCTTCGATGAAATCCAAAGCTCGCAGCATAGCACAAGAACATGCGACAACACTGACATGCACTGGGCACCGAACCGTGAGCGGACGCGGCCCCTGAGGCGTCCATGCTCGGGCACGTACCATGTCGTCGCCAATATGGTCCTCGCATCTGCTTCGTTACAGCGGGCTGTACGTATCGACGTTACCTGACAGATCACAGAAACTCGATTCTGGTTCTGTTTGATATAAGCTTAAGTAAAAGAAAAAACCTGAACATTTCAGTCTCTGTTGACGAGCGGACAATAATTGTCAGATTCGTGATAATAACTCAGAAATAACGGTAGAATTCGAAGCGTTTCACCATATCACCGATAAATTGCAAGCATGTTACTGTCCATCTGCGGACTTTTTATATGATACTGGCTCCATCAATATTAGAATAAAGCACTGCAATTCTGTAGTTTGAGCATTTGTATAAATGTTGTTTATTGAGTGAAGCTACTGATTCAGTGATACACTTGTGAGAAAATGAGATTATTACGAACAATTAGCTCAACAAATAATAATTCAATTAAATTTTTCGATATAGCAATTTTTTTAATTATCTGTGAAGTACGGTACAGCACTACACATTTGCTGTTCATAGTATCCCGAAGGCCAGCAGGACTGAATTTTGCCATAGCACAATATTTAAAGAACAGCTTCCTCGAGACGCTACTGGACTGAGGAGCTCTAAATTGTTGTTTTGAATCTGCTTAAAAGTGCGCCAGTCAACACCAAACTCTCTGCTGTTCATCTCTTATATTTGCTATGCTTCTGAACTGTTTGCGAACGGAACTGTTTGACGACCGAATGTTGACATGATTGTTTGTTTACTGTTAAGTTACAGCTTAGCCCATACTTACATCTGCTCATTCCTTGTCCAGCCCGCTGACAGCATGTTGATTCAGCACGTACGTGCGTAGGGACGGTGATGGAGAGGTTAGCATGCTGACAGCCCCGCCATGTGCTGTAAATGAATTCAATTTTTAACGAACTGAGCAGCATTTTCGCTATTTTCTGCTCCCATAACTTTCATATTTTCGCAAACAAATTCTAGTTTGAGAAATTTTTCGAATGACGGGCGTGAAAAATTAAGTGATTCAACTATAAATTTATCTTAACCCGATATTGCTGCTACATTTTGGCTTTGAGAAATTGCCGCTCTGCACACGCGAACATGACAAAGTTGTGCGCTGTGGAGGAGCTCAAATTGCTGCACTTTTAGCAGATGCTCCTCTAACGACCTTTGAAAGTAAAGATCCTCTCGAGCCCTGTCGGCTATACGATGATGCCGAGTCACCTAATGTTGGCATTGTTCCTTATTTTTGTTATATAAGAGCGGCAAACAGAAGCCTTGCATGTCATGGGCGCCGGCTTGTCGAGTCACCCACTGGTCGAGCCGCAGCGGTGGTGAGAGGGCGCCGGAAATGCGGGCGTGTGCTCCTCATTGCCTGTAATTTCTCCTGCTATAGCCAGCAGCTGAGTGTGCTTCCTGATTATTTTGGTGCTCGAGTACCCGTGCCGTCAAAAATGACGGCGAGGATTTTGTGATTATGCACTACTATGCGCATAAAGAATGCGCCACAACGGCTAACTCTAATTTTAGGAGTCCAGTACTCTCGGTTTTAGTTCAGATAAGCAGCAGAATCCTTCCTTCCCATAGGTGATGTGAAAAGAAAAAAAGATTCTATGAGTAAGCATTCAAGCATCACTGAATTTAATTTTCAGCCGCGTATGCTATATACAGAATAATATAATTTCAGTAGACCGAAATATTTACGCTCACGCGAAAGGCTGTTTCGTCAAATGATGAAAGTGAACCGAAAAAAAAATATTCGTTGGGTCTACTGCTACTGAATTAACAAATTTGTTGTCAGGGCTCATACTGTAAAAAATTCGCATTTTGGCCATCTTTTGCAACCTGGTCTAATTTTTGCCTAGCAGTTTCCGTTAGAACGCAAAAGATGCACCGAAGTCCAACCTGGTCTACATATGTATTTTGCGAATCTACAATTTCGTGGCACAAAGATAGAAGCATATAAAAATATAAATAGACAAACATACGATGGCGTTTAACTTAGATGGAGATGGCGGTGGAAGAACCAACAGGCCCATTTCCAGAGAGCAGTCGTGACTAATGCTCCGGCCCTCGCTGAGCTATTGCCATTATGTTGTTTTGATAGCCCAGAGTAGTAGCAGCCTAGCACGCTGAACTGGTGGCTCTGCATGTTGTGGGTTAGAGTACCAAGCCAGGTGGACCAGCTTTGCGGCGCTAGGCGCGCTGAGTCAGCAGTTCATATGTATGCACAGCAACCGAACCGTGGGGGCACTTACCTGTGCCAGAAATGGGGAGGGTAGAGGGGGTTGGGTGTGAAGAGTCGTCGACCGGTGTTGCTTATTGCCCCGTGGTGCTTACTGTCCCGTTGTGCTATTGCTCTGTGTTGACTATCACCCTAAGTTCACTCTAGTTAATTATTTATTCATGTTTGTTTGGGCTCGTACATCTTAGACTAGAAAGTAACTTTTCAAGCCAGTATGCTATGCGTGTATTCAGCCGCATCAATTCTCTAGCACTCTCATCCTCTAGATCTATTTTGTACGAATGTGGCTTAAATTCTACCATTGCTCAATGGCAGATTCACCCGCCAGTTGTTTAGTTTCCACACGTACTACTTGATGTTCGTATGTACTCCTGAGTTAGCTTAACCTCTTACTCGGCAGAAACGCGTGTACTCGTCCTCACTAAAAGTTCCTCCTTCAGTTGTCGACGAGTACATTATTATGAAACATAACCCTTTATGGCGCAATGTTTCTTTCAAGAACGAGTCCAGAAAAATGCAATGCCTGCGAAAATTTATTTTCTATTCACACCATATTGTGTTTGCAAAAAATCAAACAGTTCTGCTAAAAATGAAACGTTACCCCTAAAAATCTGTTGGGAAGAAGTTAAATAGCAGCAAAATATGCAGCTTTTGGAAGTCCCCAGGGTATTCGATTAAGAGGCAATTAACGCCTGAAACTCAAACACAACGCATCTGTCTGAGGTTACGGACAAGTCAAGCCTCCAAGTCTAAGTGTCATCGGGAATGCATGCATGGATAAAATAATATTTTCCTACCCTGATTAGAGCGTATTTGCGAAGAGAATCCACACGTACATAAGAGTACGTGTGGATTCTGCTCCAACACTGTGTCCATGTGCTGAATGCTTGGTTTTAGCCCATTTTGGCGAGCACCGTGATCAGATGCTTTATTTTATTAGGTTGCTCTTGAATTATTATGCAAAGGTGGAGTTTTTTTGCACGAATATTACGGCATCAAAACAAGAAGCTTTGCTGTGTCATCCTGAACAATTGGGGTGGTTCGTCAGTGACTTGAGGTGCTAAGTGGGCCAATGAGTTAACAATTTTTACGTTTTATTCGTTCTATTCGAATTTTCTTGTGATTGCTTCCTCTAGTTAACGGTTCTGAGGGCTTGTTATTTATTGTGGAAAATCTTCGGTCTTTGGCTGCTAGCAATGGAATAGTAGCAATACCACTGCAGGGTATACTGAGACTACAATGAAAATTTCTTTGCAAGATTTATCTCCATATCGAGAAACTAATTTTCCTCGGAGGACCCTTTAAAGCATGCAAATATTGGGATCTGAATATCCATTTGTCCCCAACAAATTTCAGGATTCGCAAATCCGTCAATAGCTTTTTGTCGCACGCAACAGGTTGTTCACTATACACTAACAATGTCACCCTATTTATAAAATGTGCCTCATCACTAAGCAGCTTATAATCCTGCACGTCAGTGACACTTTTACAAACACGACGGCTACCGGCCGAACCGTTCAGTCTTCTACAAACCTCCAACTCCCGGCAACATTTTGTTAATACCGCAGTCCCGGTCCGCCCTGCTGCGCAAGCGCGCTCACATCCGCTCTACGGCTGGGCCCAACCCTCCCACAACCCATGATTTATTTAACAAATTTCACCCCAACCCGGAGATTTATTTAACGAAGTTCATCAAGCGAGCTGTTCAAGCCATTCCTCACTGTTGATAGGTATCTCTCAGGTTCTTCTGATCAGGTCCAGGTTGTGTTATGTAAGACGACCGTGATTTACGGAAGCGTTGCTCTACTCCATGACCAGTAGGGGAGCCATCTGCGACCTTTTTTTGTTTTATCGAATATAGGTACCAATTTGTGGATGATTAATATATGAAAAATTAAGTTGTTGAGTTTTAGTTTGAGCATAGCACGTTATCTATGGATTTAATATATGTACATACTGTATTCCCCTCCCCGTCTTTATTCGATTCGTCAGTTGTACGTCCACACAAGCTTGAAGGATTTACAAATCAGGAGCTATAAGCGAGCATGTATATGAATGCTAGGGGTAATGGTTATTTTCCAATTTATTGCTCACCAAGGGGTATAGCATGAACTCAGAGTTACGATTGTGAATCTTATCCATTCTATTGTGAATGGGAAGTCCGCCCCTAAAAAGGGAATGAATAGGACGTTCAGTTTTTAAGTAAAAATGGCTTTTAAAACTATAGTTTTCGCCTTAATATTTATACTTAAGGGAATGAATAGGTTACGTAGGCTGTATTTACTTCGCAGACTCATATTTTGGCGGACCTTTCTCTATCAAAAGATCCGTGGGCCTCATTTTCTCTCATGGATCAACCAGATTGCTTTACCGCAGGGGTTGTTGCTTCTGGTAGTAGTTTTTGTTAATAAGTCAAATGTTTCGTTGAAATTGTGGATTTCGTCATCGCGCTGCTACGGTAAAAAATTATTGCAATGGCGTATAGGCTAAAGTTTTGTACTTTTCCCTAAATTTAAATCTACTTTTACTTACGTACATAATAATTAGGGCTGTGACAATATGCTTTTATAGATAGATAAACATCTAACGTTTGACGATCACATTCGAAAATTATGCGGTACTGTAAACGGTTTACGCTAATATTTCTCCATAAAATTAAGCATATGTTAGACCAAAAATCATGCCTTCTTCTCATCCAATCGCTTGTCCTCTCTCACTTCAATTACTGTAGTTTGATCTGGGCTAAAGCGCCTAAATATCTAATATCAGATGTGCAAAAAGTCCAGTACTCTGTCGTAAAAGTAGTTCTTAACTGAAAATTCACCAAACTCGATCATGCCAGTCCACTGTTAAAAAATCTCCAATGGTCATGAGTTAGCGCAAACTCAAACTAGAGGAAGTCCATTAAGTTTTTTCTTCGCCATGGCGTTCCTAGAAAGGCCGAAGTTGTGAAGTTTACCCCGAACAGTGAAATCAGTCGACGATTTCTTCTGCAAAAGAGACTCCAAGTGTGCTACACCCGCACCACAGTTGGTCAACGAGCTCTCTCTATTTCTGGTGCTAAGCTTTGGAATAAACTTGCCACTTCAATACAGGATATGGCTGAATATCATCAGTTCATCACGATGGTGTTGTCGCGCTATAGGCAATCCCAACAATTGTGCTAAAATTATCTTCATGAAAGAGGCATTTTCTTCCGCCTGGAGTAGAAATATCAAGAGTTGATATCATCTAATTATTGATCTTTTAGGTTTTTATACACCCCAAAACCATTCTTCTAAGATAAACTGTTGCGTAACGTGCAGCGCATTTCTAATTGTACTATTGTTTTTTTGTCATTTTCTCGTGCAAATTTATTCAGCTTTTGTCATAAACAGCATCAAAAAATGATACACCGCATACCACGCGATGTTATGATCATATTGTGTTGGGTATTGTTACTGTTTTGGGTTTAGAATTTTTTTATTCAGTTTTCTCAGATATCAGATCAAAAATTAAATGCAAAACACTACTTTTAGTCTCTCAAATATAGCTTGTCCCATATTCCCATGTCTTAGCTCTAAGAATGTTTGATATACTCTATTTAAGAATGCATACTTTATTGCCCGTCGCCCCTAATTTATTGAGCACCGCTTCCATGTAAGAAAATGGTTTATCTATTTTCTAGAATAATAGCCTAGTTTATATTTCATGTATCACCGGAAGACACTTGCTATGCTAAATTGGAATCGTAATGTGCACTGTAATTCTAACTGGACTATATATCTGGTTTTAGATTCTAAATTTTTTTAAATGGCTTGTCATACACCTCCATTTCTCTCTCACTCTTGATAAATGGTTAGCTGGTCTATATTTTCTAAATGTCACGCTCCACTTTTCTCCCTATTTTCGAAAACCTTGTAAACGTACCGTTTACTAATACCTACGCATCATCTTTCCTCAGCTTATTGTTTCTGTATGCTATATTTCATTCTCTGTGAAAACCTCTTTCATCTTAACTTTGTGTAACCGATGTATCTCTTAACAGAAATTAGGGTCAATATCGTCTCCTTAATAACATCTAGGCTTGTATGTCACCCAAAAGGCTATTATTAGCTAAAAGATTCTTGTCTATCACAGAATGCAGGCATACAATGATTTAAATTAAAACTTGCAGCGTTTTTTTCAAAACTGTAGTATGTCTTTTTATTTTATTTCAAGATTTTTCTATTTTATTACAGATATGAAATAAAAAAGCTTTTATACCACATATATAACACGCACCGTAATCCAAGCTGTAATATATCTATTTTTAGGCAGAAACTCCTCTTTTGTCATTAAGCTATGAAATAAAACTTTGTGGATGAGCTATACACCAATTCAAACTTGGGCTACTTTGCCACTTTTTTTTTTTAGCTTAGAGCCGGTTAACACAATTTGCAATGCCCATTAGTGTTATTTCACGAACCTATTTACCCCTTGTCCCATATGTAAGCTCAGGCTGCTGCGCCCCTAATTTGTTAGGTGCTGCATCCATATGAGAAATACATGGGATTTAAATTGAGAATTCGATGATAACTTAAAAACAACCAACTGGATTAGTATAGGATCCTACAGTGAACTGCTTCTGCAGGTGGTGTTTCCGTCATAGCTGTACGTTTGAGCGCTTTATCGTTGTTTCAGAGTTATCACCAACTTCTCTGTCTATAAGAGCATACTGTCACTGTCGTAATAGTAGCCTACATTATTTTTAGACTTTAATCGCTTACATCACAATCTTATTGCGATTAGTATAAAGAAGTGACAAAAGCTGAACTTGATACTGGTACTTCATCACGGAACTTTGCATACACTCTTTTGATTCCCTTCGCCAACGATATTGTATTTTTATCGAGTGTGTCTATTTGTCTATTATCAAAATAACTAAAAAAGTTATGGATGGATCTTTACACAATTTACAGGGATTGTTAGGGCGAGTTCAAACCTCATTCATCTCAACGCGTTCGCTCAAACTGGTGACGCAGCACGGTGCGTTGATGGAAGCAGCTGCGGCGAACGCGCGAGACTGACGGATGAAGCATGTCCATTTTCTGGACGCGCTGCATCAGTTCAATTTCAGTAAACGAAACCTAAAACTGTTGAATTATCCTTTACAGCGTTCAGAAGATGAAGAAATTGATACAAACGGTTGTTTGTCATCATTTTTATGATCCACAAAAACTCAAAAATGTCGTAAGAACACGGATGTCATTTCTTTTGGCAACCCAGCTGACTGCTGTGTGTTGATTTCACTTCTATGGTTTGTCAGGCTATAAACTTTTTAGAAATAGATAGGCTGTTGCACTTGAAATCAGACTGAGGTTATGGGATACGAGTATGATTTCAAACGGACGCAAGATATAAACAAAATTGCAAAAAAACGATTTCATAACTAAACGCGAACGTCGTTGTCATTCATTTGAACGAGAGACGCTTCTACGCGTAGACACTAGACAGCGACAGTAAAATTAGACGCACAGCTCTTATTCGTTCACCTGATTGCATGACGTGTGAACTTGGCCTATGAAGCATGTTACGAAGAACAGATGTACATTTGGAGAAGATCCGTACACTAGTTTGTTTGTCTGCTTTTTTGGTACCATAACTCATAAAGTTATGTACGGATTTTCATGAAATTTGCACGAATTATTAGGTTTGTTACCTAGAGCGAATGGCCAAATTTTTGTAATCTGTTTGTCCGTTTGCTTGTCTTTATGTTTGTGTCTTTGATTAATGTAAATCAGAATGTTCATAAGCTACATAACTCTAAAAGTTACGAACGGATGTTTATAAAATTTCCACTAGTAGCTAGAAATGATATAAAGCACAATTGACCAAGTTTTGGTAATGATCGATCCTACCGTTTGTGTGTTTGATTAATGTTGATATTAGTGTTTATTAGAACAGAACTGAAAAAGTTGCGGAGGGATCTTTAGAATAATACAGCTACTATTATTACTGTCAACCCTCGCCCACAATATGGTAACCAGGGGACGTACGCCAGCTGGATGACTAAAAAAGGTGTAAACCAGCATTCCTATGCACCAAAATAACAGTCTCTGCGAGCTCTACATGCCAGTTACCCCCAAACACCACTTGGTGGAGTTTGAGAAAGCTACAGCGAATTGAAGCGTTTTGGCTCCCTGGGGATCCAGTGAAGGTGCAGAAGGATATTAGATTAATTTGAATCACTCGTTTTCTATTGGGAAAACGGGAAAAAGTACTTGAGTCTAACCCGAATTATTTTTTTATTTTACATATCTGTACAAAGCTTCATTCACATCGGAACAAAAATAAACAGTTTTCTTCTCAGTTAAATTTTTGAGTCTTATTAAAACTTACCGCTAAAGGGTTCAATATTTTTTTTTTCATTTTCCCCATAGAAAACGAGTTATTCAAAGAAAACCATCTTCCCATTTTAGGAAAAAATAAAAAACATTTTCTACGCACATAAATGGCCATAATTTTTTTCTATTGGTCATAGACGAAGAACAAATATAACTAGCAGATTCAGCGTACTTTTTCTATGAAAATACATCACGAAATGCCACATAAGTTCCATATTAAAAATGGATCTCACTGAACCATTTAGTACACAAATCTTCGGAATTTGATTCTATATTACAAAAATACGGTTCAAGTTAGGCAAAATCTGAAAACATGAGCATGTAAAGCAGCATTTTTTGTTTATTACTTGTGATTTTTAGTTTTCTGCCTATTACAGCACGTGAACGGGTAGCCGCACTCTAACGCAGGCTACATTGGTACTTCTCCGAGGTGATGCTCTGTGGACGAGGCTAAGAGGCACTCATGACCGAATTTTGGTGATGATGAAAAGGAAATCTTAGTTTCAGCACCAGTGTGAATTTTGTCAACATTGCCTTGCTTGGCGGAGGTGTGCGCTCTCAGAGTGCTCGAGTTAGCTTTTCTTTTGTACTGTATAGGTATAGGCAGGTGTAAGCTGAGTGTATGTATGTATGTAGTTTCCCTGTGCGTGGCCTTTTTGTGTGACGCTACCCCCATAGCGAGCGTAATAATATTTACTCTGTAGGTGCATTTGTAGCCATAATACGTTTTTAATAATTGTTATTACCTGTGCCAAGGAGGCTGTTGTCGTCGTGTTTGTCTGTCTGTCACCAAAATAACTCAAAAAGTTATGAACCGATTTGGACGAAATATACAGGGATTGTTAGGTATGTTAGGAGAAACAGATGATTAACTTTTGGTGATGATATGTCCATCCGTTTGTTTGTTTGTCTGCCTCATTTTCTCAATGCCATGACTAAAAAAGTTATTGATAGATTTTTATGAAATTAACATGAGTTGTTAGGTGTATAACAAAGAGTAGATAACCAAATTTTGGTAATGATCCGTTTGTTCGTTCGTTTGTTACTGTTTTTAATTTTATGCCTGTTAGCACAATAATTAAAAAAATAAGGAATGGATCTTTATGAAATTTATAGGGGTTGTTAGTAATGTTAAAAGACATAATGATTAAATTTAGTGGAAATCGGTTTGTTCGTTTTTATGTTTGACTCGTGTTTATCTTAACGTTTGTCTGCAGTATAACTCAAAAAGTTATGAACAGATCTTCAAGAAATTTGCACAAGCTGTTATTACTGTGAAAAGACACAAATGTTTAGATTTTTGGGTTTATACAAAGAAAATTATGGTTTCTGAGCCAATTTGAATTTTTTGTTACCGTTGCCTCGCTTGGCGGAGGTATGCGCTCTCATAGTGCTCTAGGATTATAATGTTTCCCTAACTTCAAGTGTTGTAGAACTAGGCAAAGGTTAGTAAAGTTATGGATGTCTTCGGCTACGTGATACAGGCAGCCGATGGCAGTGCTCGCCTCACGTGATTCCTGTACCAACTGGTTGTTGATAGCGCTGGGGGGAGGGGGGGGGGGCGGCGGCGGCGGAAGGGGTCCTTCACACGGTTTTCTTTCTGATTCTGTCTTTTCTCTACCGCTTTAATTGGGAAACTTTGCGCCCGATTTCTCGATCAGTACTTTCGCACTGATGCCTCGGAGACCTTCAGGCAAGAGTGGTCAACGAGATGCGATTTGGAATCGCTATACAACATTCACCCTGAGTCCTGGCACTCTGGTCAAATCCTCGGACGTTTTGGCAGAAATGCCGAGACAAAATATTTGACCACTTGTGACCACTTGTATTGTGCGGCGAAAAATCTGACGCTATAATTCTGTATACAATATACACGATACAGTATATATTACTATACGAATTCTACTACTTTGCAGTATTTCTATGGGTTTGGACCATCCTTTCATTCCAACTTTAAATGTTTTTCCCTAGCTTTAACTCTCGATCGTTGTATTGCTGTGCTTCCTTCCAGCTTCTTTCTCCCTTGTGCTATGTCTGTTATTGCTTGTATTCCTTTGTTCTACGTACATGTCCCGTTTGTTTTCTCTGCAACGCGTACACGGGGAAGCCTTCTCTGATGAAAGAGGCATAAGTGAACTCATGTAATACCAATATCGCATTTACTTGTATTACGATGCCAAATCGTAAACAGCCAATAGGTAATCGAATTATCGAATGAATGGTATTCGAAGTATGAGGGACGTATCACAAGGTTCAAGCATCGCTGTATAAGCAGCTTTGATCCATGGTCAATCCTATGATTTTTAAATGTAAACTTTTTGTAAGTATTCCTGCCAAATCTTAAAATCCTAAAATAGTTCGGAATAAAGTTGAAAACTAAATCATCAAAAATCCCTTGCTCCTTCTAGCTTTTCTGATGCTTTACCTTCCATACATTCTTCGTACTTAAAATCTTGAAATAAAGTTATGGAGCCTGCCTCTCAGAATTGATTAATAATGTTTTTACTGTAATTTGCTGTAATTTTTTGTCAGACTTGGCTGCTTGTACTCTGTTGGGTCAGTTCAGTATGTTGCTTAAGGTCTTTAACATCGAATTTTTCATTGCAGGTTCGGACATGGCGCTAGTGGTGCAGTCCAGTACATCCCTGGTGTTGCTGCTGCTCTGTCTCATTACCACCGCCCTCCCCAACGACTCCAAAAATAGAAGAAGTTTTTTGAGTGAATTTATCGCCAACCGCAGAGAAATATTTCCTTTTTCTACAGATATTGAAGAAAGGAATCAAGCAGCATCTTCCTCTATCGAAGAAGAGTCACACGAACTTATCGGTCGTAGAATAGAGCATCCCGTTGCAGTTGCAGACACTTTGGCAGACTTGAGAGATTCTTCGGAAGGAAGCCGATCTTCTACGGCCTCGCATCTGTTTACCATCAGCATAGATGGAACCGTCGAGACCTTGTCTGGGGCTAACCCTACCAGCCAAACGGACACTTCCGGCAGTCATGTAACCAGAAACACTCTTGGTCAGCCGACAGCGAGAAAAATCAACGTCGGAAGGCCACACACGCAGCTGTTGCAGGCAAACACGCCTGCCGGAGGTCACTTCTGGAACGTTTTCCCAAGCCAAACAGTTCCCATCGGCCCTTCTAACCAACAGAACGCCTCGATCTTCGAAGGAAGCGAGTTGACAGAGTCTCACACAAATTCCCACGGTCCGAACCAAGAAGTTTATTTGACTTATAGTTCGCAGGCTCCCGTTACGAATGACGGTATTGACAAATATCTAAACGCCGAACAGGTTCTGGAAATCCTTCGACGGTCAGGTCACGGAAATTTTTCTCGTCCTCAGCCAAGTATTCCGACCAGAATAGAAAATGAACCTGCCGGTGATAGGCCAAAGCCAAACAGAGGCTCCCGTCCCCAGTCGTATGGCTTTTTTGAAACTCTGCTCAATAGTTTGAGAAATTTGCCTGTTCTTGGAAATGTCTTACGAGCGCAAGTGGACCCGGTGTACAGGCCAATTCTCAACAGCCTTTTACCAGTTGCAGCGCAAAGTAGTAAGTTTGTGCACTGTTCTTTGTTTCGTGCTAAAGAAGTCGTTCATCTGCCTTTTATGTCTATAGGTATATAGCAGGCAAATAATTTTTCGCTTACCCTTCCCATGCAAAATTTCACGGTCCACGTTAACTAAATTTACTTTTTAATTGCAATTGTCGTTCAAGTGAGCGATTGTTCCAGTAAGATACATGAATTGTAGCTGATTTTATCGTAATTTTTGAATGAATACGTTTTACAAAGTACATTTTAATTTCAACGTGGAATCTGTGCGCCATAATATGTAAGTATTTTCAAAGTTCCAATCTGTACCCAACACTGACTTGTTCAACCAGCTTGGTGTGCAATACCAGTTTTTTTTCTTTTCTTTAGAAAGCTGTGGTGAAACGACGCATCATGCATTGCGATTTTTCTTACTTGCAACATATATTCTTATTCAATCGATCCCCTAAATATTTTCTAGTTAACACCTATTATGTCCGAACTTAAAGATCAACGGCAAAGCTGTCTAGGAAAATGTGATAAATGTCCAATGCGCAAAACAGCTAAAATATAGGATAAAGACTCGATTGCACTAGGCTAGTTCACTCGTCTCTAACTGACAAGCATACAAGCTGGCGAGTAAGCGAGTGAGATATAGCGATGATGAGTGTAATTAACCCTCTGTTACTCTTTCAGTTGATTTTTAGTTTGTATCTTCAAAATAATGAAACAGAACATTCAGTGTATTGTGGAATTTTGAACATTTAGCAGCAGTACTCTGTGTTATGGAATATAAAAGATAAAGACAACAGTAACGTTAAATTAAAGGATGAAATTTTCTAACTCCTGAACTTGATAAAAAGCAGTTCTTGAATCGGATGTCGATCAACTGAAGAGTAAAAATCAGTTTGAATCAAAGATGTCTGTAGACAAAAACCACAAGAAATTATAAGCTACAAAGCCAAATCGCCAGCGAGTGGCGAGTAAAAGTTGAACGCGTCCGATTTTAGTAGCAGCTTTTTTAACAAGCAGCTAGTTCGCTAGACAGCATGATACGGGGCGAGTTTGCTAACAACTTGTAAACTCGCCGGCTAGCAGCGAGTGAATTAGCCTCGTGTAAACAAGCCTTAACGGATTCGAATAGAACTGCTAAAACATAGGTAGGAATGCTGTATAGATTTTGGTGGAAGTCTTCGTTTCAAGCTGGAACATACCTAGAGCACGCTTGTTGTCTCCACATTGGTCACTAACTTTCTTTGGCTAACACCTTACAAAGTGTTGAAAGTTCTCGACCTGAATATGGCCCCAATTAAGTATTACTTCCCCTGTTGCTGGCCGCACAACGTGGAGGCAGTCAGAGCCACAATTCTCGACAGATGGCGCCGAATGCTGTGTACGTTTCTGGCTTCACTCAGTTTCGGGGGTCTCCCTTGCAGGAGTCTTCTCTGTTTGAGAGTCTCTATGTTGAATTCTGCTGTATTGAGTACACCAGCTTATTCTGAGCAAAAGAGACGATGGTACAGTTGCGTAGTCTGCAGTCGCTCACATGAAGGCGCAGTGTAGATCTAAAAGTTTCGCATGATAGCACGAGACAGGCCAGACCAGGAAGCAAAGAATGCAACGGGAGGACTCAATAGGACTAAAATGAAACTCAGCCGTGACCCCACGTAGCAAATTTACATCACATCGACGAGTCGAAGTATTTGAGTGTGGAACCTCAGGCCTTCGTATGTTGTTTTGTTGAATATATCACCGTATTTTTTCGATTTATTTCATGCAATCTCCCGCTCATGACTGGCCAGCTACTTGAGCTGTAAAGTACCGAAAAATGTTGTCGCCAAGTACAGAAAGTTCGAGCAATAGGATAACTGTTACTGTGGTTTCTCTCGCGTACAGAATTGGCTACAATGGTAATTATATTTGTTGGTAAGGAATAAATATGTTCTATAAAGAGCACTGTGAGCTGAATATGAAGTGTAAATAAGGCTTGAATCAAGAAAAAGAAGTTAAATCAGGTCGTCAAGAAAGAACAAATTCGGCGCCAGTGCTGTGAAAGTTTCCACCAGCATGCACTGCAATTTTCTATAGATAATTGCTAAATTAGTATATTATATCCTAATTGATTTCTGCGCTAGAGATGAATTTTGCAATTTAAAACGATTTTTCTGGTTAAATTTGTTAAAATACTCCTAGGCTTCTCAGTCCTAGATACGTCGATGATGACGTCACTTTTTGGTGCTAATTTCTCGTGAGTCCTTCCGTTACGCTCTTTGCTTCCTGGGCAAGACTAAGCCGTGCAATGAAGGGTTAAGTACCGTGTCCTTTCCTTGTTGTCTCTAAACTGCACTTCTTCCTCAGAAGACAGGATGGGCCATCGATAAGTTAGGTTCGCGCACTGTATGTCCTGGGGAGGCGTGCCTCCTTTTGGACTCTATTAGTCAGGAGTTGGCAACCTGTGGCTCTCGAGCCATGGAGATCTGGCTCTTTTGATAACTACAACTGACTCTCAAATAAATTTAAGGTGACAAACTTAATCTAACTAGTAAATAAAGCTACTGTTATTTTTATGTAAGACTATTGGACCCGTGCGTGAAGAATTACGCAATAACCTATACGTTTGCCTAATGCCTCTAGGCCGGTGCGGAATCTCCTCTTCTCTTATTTGCTTCTTAATTTTCTTCTTTTCTTCATTGATCCTTTATCGTGCTGGCATCCTTA
>LQNS02278091.1:39716692-39728225 GCA_001587735.2 Parhyale hawaiensis | reverse complement strand
CAGGATAACTCAAAAAGTTATGAACCGATTTGGATGAAATTTACAGGGATTGTTAGGTATGTTAGGAGGAACAGATGATTAACTTTTGGTAAAGATAGGTCCATACGTTTGTTTGTTTGTCTGGCTTACTTTTCTCGATACCATAACTCAAAAAGTTATGGATGGATTTTGATAAAATAAACATGAGTTATTAGGTATATAACAAAAAGTATATGATCAAATTTTGGTAATGATCCGTTGGATTGTTCGTTCGTTTGTCACTGTTTTTAATTTTATGTTTGTTAGCACAATAACTCAAAAAATAATGAATCGATCTTTATGAAATTGATAGGGTTTGTTAATAATGTTAAAAGACATAAATGTTCAAATTTTGGTGCAGATCGGTTCGTTCGTTTGTATGTTTGACTTATGTTTGTCAAAACGTTTGTTAACAATATAACTCAAAATGTTATGAACGGATCTTCAAGAAAATTGAACATGCTGTTATTAATATAAAAAGGCACAAATGATCAAATTTTGGATTTTATACAAATGAAATTATTGTTTCAGAAGTAATTTGAATTTTTACTACCGTTGCCTCACTTGGCGGAGGTATGCGCTTTCAGAGTGCTCTAGTTGTCTTTAGACTCTATTATCTCATTTCTTGTAATACGTGTCCGTTTCTCTTTCAATCTTGAAAATGGTTAGCTGGTCTATATCTTCTAAATTTCCCATCCCACTTTTCTCCCTATTTTGAAATTCCTCTAAACGTACCGTTTACTAATACGCAACGTTTTGCCCTAGCCCACTTCATTCTGTATACTGTATTTCATACTCACAGAAAACCCCTTTCGCCCCAGCTTTGTGTAACCAACGCTTCTCTCATCGGAAAATAGTGTCAATATCATCTCCTTATTGAGATGGAGGCATTGTACCTGTAACTCTCTGCAATTCTCATGCTAATTCTCTATTATGGTGGTATTTAGTACTATTCTTACGTTAGTACTAAGAATGAAAACCTCAGGATGCTGCGCCTTAGCCTTGTTGGACACTGTATCCAAATGAGAAATAAATGTCATTTGATTTGATTTTCCCGTGGCCATTACATAAAAAGGTAATAAATATATACATGCTATATACGCTCAAAATTTCTCCTCCAGGGGGAGTATGAGAAATACCTCCCGAACGAATCTTATGTTACATTAGCTATGTTGAGTTATGCTCTCGGGACGTCTGCTTTCCCGCACGCTTGACGGAAATTTTTCGTGCTCTGTACATTGAACAGTTCCTCTTCATTTTCTTCTCTATGCTTCACAGCAAGTTCTATAGGTAGGAAGTGTACCCTAGCAATGCAATTTAATCCATTCGTTCATTAGGTAACTGCAGCTGACGCCTTTCCATTCCTCTCTCCTTGCGCCATCACAGACGATTCATAAATATGTTTCATCCTGTGCCATTGTTTTGTGTACAGAGTGTCAGACGACTTGCATCGTTTGTGCTGTTGCTGTGGTCGGCGATGTAGTCCATCATTGTTATAGACCAATGTAGAAACTTGGCACTATTGCGCGCATGCAATAACTGGCTCTAATTACCTGCCGCGTGTATGCTCTTCCGGTTCAATAGTAGGGCGCTTTCTCTGGCCTAGGTGCGGATACTATATATGGAGTAGATTAGATAGGCGGCAGTAGACGAACCAAGAGGCCCATTCCCAAAGAGACACCGGGAATAACACCCCGGCCCTCTATGAGCTATTGCCATTATGTTAGTAGGATGTAGAGGACTGGGGAAACGAGAGGAGAAAAACGGAAGACGAAAGAGAGAATAAAAAAGGAGGGGGGGGGGAAGAATCTCCGTCAAAGAGACTGTCATGAATGCCCTCAAGCATGATCGATAGCCACTGATATGCGGAGCTTAAATATATAGGTGAAGCGGAAGTGAGAAGAAGTCAGCTTAAAATGGCCTGGGAACCTTTGGCCGTTAAGTGCTTGCGACTCGTGGAGGAGGAGTTCTTAACTGTGGAGGATGTCTCTCTCAGTGTATGTCTAGCCGATTTTCAAACGAGTTGACCGACTCCGCACCAACAACGTCGGAAGGTAGTGTATTCCAAATGCTGACTCTGCAGATGGTACTTCATACTCCCAAGAAACCTATTCTGCTTTAACTCTGTGTAGCTTACGTTTCTCTTATCATCTCATTCATAATGTCTCGGCATTGTGCCAGTGACTCTCAGTAGACCATAATTATGTATAAATCTCTGATGCTAGTGCTTAGTATTATTCTTAAGTTAGTTTTAATCATGAAAAACTCAGGTGCTGTGCCCTGATCTTGTTGGACACAGTACTAATGAGAACAATGAATGATTTTTCTTTCTCTCTGGCTATGAAATAGGAAAAAAACTGCTGACTTAAGGTTGTTCTTCGAGCTTTATGCTTGAGTTTTTGACCGTTGTTTCGCAAGCAATCATTAAGGTCTCTTTCAAAGAGTCCCGTCATAGGCACGTTGTTGAAGCCATTCAAGTACTTGAATGTTTCTATTAGTTGCCCCCTGAGTCGTCTTTGCTCGGGAGAGATCAGACCCAGTTCTTTTAGGCGACGTTCATACGACTTGTTTCTCAGCTGAGGTATCAATTTCGTGGCTCTGCGTTGGACTCTTTCCAGGTTATCAATATCTTTACAGAGATGCGGCGACCAGAATTGAACAGCAAACTCTAAGTGTGGCCTCACTAATGCTTTGCACAAAGGAACGATGATGTCCTTGGACTTGTATTCGAAGTTTCTGGTGATGAATCCGAGTACTCTGCTTGCCATTTTCACACTCATTTCAACTTGCTGACTGTGTTGTAGTTTGTTTGTAACAGTGATTCCTAAGTCAAGTTGTTGGGTGACAGTAGCCAATTCCATCCCATTCATTTTCAATGGGGTGGAGGCGTTCACCAGCCCTCTTGCATTACTGAGCATTTGTCGACATTAAAGTTAATCTGCCACGTTGCGCTCCATTCCATGAGGTGGTCAAGGTCTTGTTGGAGCTCGGCTCTTTTCGTTTTAGGATGACATAGTTTTGTCTCATCCGCAAATTTACTGATTTTACTACGGATGTTAAGATTGAGATCATTGATGTAAATTGAGAACAGAAGTGGGCCAAGCACGCTACCTTGTGGAACCCCTGATGAAACCTGTGTCCACTCGCTCGACTCGCCTTCAAGCTTCACTCGCTGCTGTCGACCCGTAAGCCATGCCTTGATCCATCGTGAATAGTCACCCTGGATGCCATGGGCTTCCAATTTTTTCATTACCCGGTTTTGGGGACTTTATCAAAAACCTTTTGGAAGTCTATATACATAAGGTCTACACCCTTTGCTTCATCTTTATATTTGTAACTTTTTGAGAAAAAGTCTAGTAGGTTTGTTGAGCAGCTTCTTCCATTTCGGAAGCCATATTGACTGTCGGATATGAGTCGCTGCAGCCTCAGGTGATCAGTGATGCGCTTTTTCAAAAGGCGTTCGATGATTTTGCTGACGACTGAAGTAAGACTGATTGGTCGATAGTTGCTGGGGCTTTTCTTGTCCCCCTTCTTATGTATCGGTATTACATTAGCTAGTTTCCAATCCTGCAGAACTTCTCCCGTTCTTAGAGATCGATTAAATATTTCGAGCAGTGGTTTCACGATGACTGAAGCCATTTCCCGTAGTACACGAGGAGTAAGATTATCTTGTCCAGTGGATTTGTACACATTTAGGTGGCTGAGTTCCTGAAGGATCTCGATCTTCGTGAAAACACAGGTGTTAATTGGAACAACTTGCATCGGTGCTGGTTCAGGAATATTCGTAACATTTTCAACAGTAAATATAGAGGTGAAATAGTCGTTCAGGATTGTGGCTTTGTCTCTTATGCTATTGGTGATTTCACCGTCAGGTCGTTTGAGCGGACCTAGGGTTTCTTTTTTGAGTCGTCTTTCATATTACATATTTATAGAATGCCTTTGGGTTGCTTTTCGCCGTTGTGGCTACGGAAACTTCCTTCTCCCTTTTTGTGGTTCTGACTATTTTCTTTACATCTCGACAAGCTCTTATGTGACTGGACCTGTTCTCCTCTGTTGGAATGCGCTTCCAGGCTTTGTAACGCACTTGTCGCCGAGCAATGCAGCGTTTGACTGTCCGATTCATCCAGAGGAGATCATTACTGATACGAACTCGTTTAGTTGGGATGTGTCTTTCACCTGCTCCCATTATACTCGTCTTCAAAATATATGAGCATTGTTCTACACTGGCGTCTCTCATTGGGGTTTCGAAGTCAGTTGTTTTTATTTTTATATTTTTTTATTTGCTAGCATAAAATTTTCCTTGGCATTAAAATATACATATATATATATATATATATATATAGATAATATATGCCTGTGAATTTAAGCTTTCAGTTACAGAAGGAGGTGGTATGACCGTCCTAGTATTACCTTATAGCGCACATTGTCAGTTACTCTTACAAACTTATCGTTATTGGTTGTTAGGTCGCCTCAAGCGACGTGAGCTAGCGACATTTGCCCGTCCTATCTTGCGAGGAATAATGGCGTTAAAATGGGATTTTAACATCAGCTACGGCCAACTATAGATCGTTCATTTGGCGCTCACTTCCCGCTACCGTAATCTTTTTTTTTTCACTCTTATTGATAAACTTTGTTCGCTTCTCCCCGTTCGTTTCAGACTTGTTTTCAAGAGTTGTGTTTCTTGTGCATGGGATCCATGTTCATGTTTTTCAACATATACTGTACGTCCATTCGTCTTCAGGCAGTAAGAACTTGCGAATTTACCACTCGCGCGTTTGCAGACACCAAAGGCAACTTGTGACACACAAAGCGATAGATTTTATTTCATGGCCATTCGTGTTTCCACTAATAATTGAGCGCGGATATCAGTTTGTTTTTATGAGGAACTTAAGAAGCACTTTGAAAGCGCATACTTTCGCCAAGTAAGGCAATGTTGATGAATTTGATCCTGAAACAAGGATTTCTTTTAATCATCACCAACATTTGGTCATTTGTACGCCTTGACTTTGGTTACAGTTCCTTGAAGGTCCGGCCATGACTATTTGAGTTATGTTCTGACAAATATAAAATAAACAGATAAATATATATATATATAGACACAAACGGACAGATAGATCATCACTAAATGTGGTCAGTTGCTCATCGTAACATTCCCAACTGGAGCACTTTGGGAGCACATAGCTGAAATTTGTTCTGAAAGTATAATTTTCTTTGTATCAGCACTAAAATCATTTCATTTGTGCCTTTTGACAGTAATAACAGCATCTGTAATATTCTTGAAGATCCATTCATTTATTTTTGAGGTAAGTTGCTAACAAGCATTCTGATAAACCTTAGTCAAGCACACAAACAGCTAGACTAACCGATTGTGACCGAAATTTGATCATTTCTGTCTTTTAACATTTCGAACAATTCCTGTAAATTTCAGAAAGATCCGTCAAAACTTTTCGAGTTAGTTTGTTGAAAAACAAAAAAAAAAAAACAAAACAGAGACAAACAGTCAGATTGTCACAAAAATTTGGTCATTTACTCTTCGTAATATATCTAACAACTCGTGTAAATTTCATAAAAATCAGTCCATAACTTTTTGAGTTCAGGCATCAAGAAAAAAATAGAGGGAGACCTACCTACCTAACAATCTCTGAAAATTTCGAAAAGATCCTTCCATGACTTTTTGAGTTATAGACAGATAGACAAATACACAAACTCGACAAAAATATAACCTCCTCGACAGAGGTAATAAAGTAATTTTTTAAATGTGCAAAATTATTTCGGACTAGGAGGCATTTATAACGTAGAGCATGTTCGTGTATGCTTAAATTTAAAAGAATTTCCAGAATGTTGCTCCTACTACCAACAGGTGACTTGTCATTCAGACTTCGAAATAGGAAGTGTCTGCCTATTTAGCTTTTGTAAATTATTTTTATTCGCTAATCTCCCTCTGTAATTACAATCAATATAAAGCAATAACGTATTAGCCGAGAAAATGTGCTTATTGGCTCCATCAAGGAGGTTATATTTTTATCGAGTTTGTCTGTGTGTTTGGTTGTTTGTCCGTCACCAAGATAATTTAAAAAGTTATGGACGTGTCTTTACAAAATTCACAGGGATTGTTAAGATCGTTAAGAGCAGATGATTAACTTTCGGTGAAGATCCGTTCAACCGATTGTTTGTTTGTCTTAATCTTTTTCTTAGTACCATAAATCAAAAAGTAATTGACGGATTTTTATGAAATTTACATGAGTTGTTGGGTACCGTATATCACGAGGAGTAAATGACCATATTTTTGTGATGATCTGTTTGCTTAATTGTCTTTACGTTTGATTGTTTTAAGCAAAATAACTCAAAAAGTTATGCAAGGGTCTTTATGAAATTTGCAGGAATTGTTAGATGTGTTGAAAGACATAAATGACCAAATTTTGGTGATGATCGGTTGGTCTGTTTCGGTGTTTGACTAATGTTTGTCAGCAACACAACTCGAAAAGT
Organism: Parhyale hawaiensis; assembly: GCA_001587735.2. Lineage (NCBI taxonomy): Eukaryota > Metazoa > Arthropoda > Malacostraca > Amphipoda > Hyalidae > Parhyale > Parhyale hawaiensis. Next base: position 39,721,721 of record LQNS02278091.1, on the reverse strand, counting down.
TATGAATGGATTTTCAAGAGAATTACAGAAGCCGTTATTACTGTCAAAAGGCACAAATGACCAGATTTTGGTGCTGATGAAAAAGAAATCATAGTTTCAGAACAACTTTGACTTTTTCGTGAACGTTGCCTTACTTGGCTGAGGTATGAGCTCTCTAAGTACTCTAGATAGTAATTATATTAGTACAGAGTTAAAGTTGTGAACTTCGCTTTTTATGATCAGCCGGCTAGAGTAGCCAAATCAGCTGGTTCCGTTGTGGATGGATTGAGCGGCATAGACTGGACTGCCTACAAAAAAGTGAAGATTGCATTGAGTTTTCCAGTCCTCAACTTCTCTAGTACCAGTTCTCATCGTATGATTGGCGAGGCTCATGCAAGAGCTTTACAACGAACGACTATTGGAGTTTTCCAATAATACTGCTCTGAAACATTCCTCATGATATTTGTACTTTTTAGTACTGTCGTGAAGTTTAAGGAGGCTTAGCCTATCTGCGCCGTTGGATTTAATACAAGAATCTTCAGTTTCCCGTTCTTGAATCCCGTCCTTCGGTTGGTTTCTACACAACGCTGCAGCACGGGTGCCAGGTGCTATGGACATAATTAAGTAGCACCTACCACTTCTACGTATACCTTGAAGGGAAAAAAACTTGTCGGTTGCGTTCTTGCCCAACCTTGCTCACCACATGCTTAAGCTGCCGGGGGACGTTAGTGGTGAGGCAACTGTTCGTCTTCGCTATATTTGCTTCGCTGAGATTTCTTCTGGCGCTTTTTTCTCCTCTTACATCATCGTCATTGGCATTTCTCTAGCTTCACTTATGTTCCGGCATTAAGTGTTGCACCTTTTGATCAGGACCCAAATTTACTAGCGTTACTACGTTGTAAAATGTATTGTCTTGTAACCCACAGCATCTCTATATTCCGAGAGAAAAGTGATTTATGAATCTCACACTTGTTATTCAAACTGTAAAACGCATAGCAGCCGCTGTATGCCTGGCCAACGAGGTGGTTTGTGTCATGATACTTGGGCTCTCACACCAATAGGTGATTTGGCTTTCTAAATTAACTTACAAGTGGCTCTGCGCGGTATATTCTGCTGAGCCCAATCCCTGCCACAATATACTTGGGCATCACGCACCCAAGGTTCCCGAGTGCCTTATCCGCAGATGTTACAGCTTGCCACAGTTCCTGCTGACGAGGATAGCTTTGTAAAGTTAGGTAGGTTCTCTACTTTCCTCTTTCTGTTCCGTGAGGTGGGCTGTCGATCGAGATAGCCGATCTGGTACACGGAACATCTCTAGTCTCTCTCGTGTGGAAAGACACAAAAGGGGCAGACCACTTGAGTGTCTCTTACTATACTCTGCGCCTTGTTTCGCTGCCCGTAGTAGCGCACGTTTCCACGCTTACCCAATATGTGGTATTTGAATACTGCACTAGTAGTTTCTCTGTTGAAACACGTGAGGTGCGTCTTTAAGAGGTTAAGTGAAATATATAATAATAATAATAATAACAACAACAAGTTACAAGTGATAACTGTAAACTGCAAAACGAACCTGGCTTTGAAATATTATATCTACCTTGATCTATCTGCATGGGCCCAGAAACTTGCTAAATTCGCCGTACGGTGTAGACTGCTGGCTTTAGGACCTGAAAATTGTTGAAAATTGGTCTTGCATAAATAGCTATACATATATATACAGTACGAGCCTCTGTTGTCTCGACAAGATAAAGACTATAGCGCCAGAACAACCGCAAACGGAATAAGAAACTCATTTTTCGTCCTGTGGGGCAATGTAGCCCAAGCCCAGGCCACCAATAGGAGGCCTTCCCCGAGCAGGGTCAGCAGAGGCTCAACTGTCTTTAGGCCATTTTTCCTTCCGTATGCACTATTTAGCTCTCATTTATTTACACTATTCATTTTTTCCTGCCCTTTCACTTTTTTGTTTTCCGCCATGCATGGTTTCCACATTTTATGTTGAATGCTACATGTATCTTCTTTCGTGAGAATCGCAGAATGCGACGTGGATAGGGTTTAAATTAAGAATGGAAATAATCATCACTACCTATAATATAAAGAACTAGAGCACTCTGAGAGCGCATAGCTCCGCCAAGTGAGGAAACGGTAGCAAAAAATTCAAATTGGTTCTGAAACCATAATTGTCTTTGTATCAACTTCAAAATCTAATCATTTGTGGTTTTTTATATTAATAACAGCTTGTTCAACTTTCTTGAAGATCCGTTCATTGCTTTTTGAGTTATAGTGTTAACAACCGTTATGACAAACATAAGTCAAACATACAAACGAACAAACCGATCTGCATCAAGTTTTGATCATTTATGTGTTTTAACATTACTAACAACCCCTTTAAATTTCATAAAGATCCATTCATTATTTTTTGAGTTATTGTGCTAACAAGCATAAAATTAAAAACAGTGACAAACGAAAGAACGAACAAACGGATCATTACCAAAATTTGGTCATATACTCTTTGTTATATACCTAACAACTCATGTTAATTTCATCAAAATCCATTCATAACTTTTTGAGTTATGGCATCGAGAAAAATGAGGCAGACAAACAAACGGATGGACATATCTTCACCAAAAGGTAATCATCTCTTCCTCCTAACATACCTAACAATCCCTGTAAATTTCATCCAAATCGGTTCATAACTTTTGAGTTATCTTGGTGACAGACAGACAAAGAGACAAAGAGACAGACAGACAAACACGATGAAAACATAACCTCCTTGGCGGAGGTAATAAAGTGTTGTCATATATTTATGGAGTGATTGATAGATTAATATCTTCAATAGCGCACCCGGCTATTGATACTACGGCTAAAAATTTCTTCTCCCGTCATAGCTTCCCCTGCTGTGAGCTGACAGTGCGCGATTGAGATCGGCGAAATAGCTGCTTAACATATTCTTCAAAGTAGAATTCCTACATATGAGACGCAAAACATGAAAGGGTCATTGCAGTCGTTATTGTTAAAAAAAAAAAAGTGTTATACAGTTTTTCGTGGAAGCGAAAGTCTTAATTTGAAGTGATACCAGCGTACATCAGGGATACACAGGTTCAGTTCATTTTTTAATCTATGCTTAATTGTCTGGTTTAATTACATTATTTCGCTGCAGGAGGGAGGACTGTGCAGTCATGTACTACTAAACAGAAGTGATACTTCCTTTGATTATTACTTACTAAAGTAAAAAGCTACAGGGCATTCTTCATATCAGTCAATGCTGCAATAACGAGCCATGAATTATGTTCGCAAATTCATTGCATTCATTTTAGATAGTCGGATATGCTGGCATCATTCCGATGTAATTAATAAGTATACTCAGTAAAAACTGTACGTGTGCCCTACCTCCACTCTAAGTAACAGCAGGCCGCTGAAGGTTAGCCAGGAGCTATGTAAAGTACTACTTAGTACAGTGAACCGCAACCTTGCATGCCAGATATTCTTGTAAAAACTTTTTGTGGCGCGCGAGACACTTGTGACCTGAGCTATAGGTCGCGAGATTCCCATATGCTGGAACGGACCTGCGGAAGTGTTAAACAATGAGGTCAAGACTGTCTCTTGGCTACCACAAGAGACGGAGACATGTAATACTGGACGACTCTCAAATGGTATAGCAGGGTCGTCCAACTGCTGGCCCGCGAACCACCGTGTGATTCTCCGGTTGATTTTCTGTGGCCCGTGACCGCATGAATTACAAATTTGTCATTTTTTATTTATTCGCGGATATGTCTCGGTTCTTATAAGATGCACTGATACACACATATATATTTTTAAATATTTGAATGTCCATGTACTCTATTACGCCCGAAGTGGCCCAAGATGTCGAATAAGTTGTAATACCCTGTGGTGCATAGGTTGGGTCGTTGCCTAAAAGTAATTACTGTACTAGCATTGCAACGTTGCGGTGAAATCGAGGTTAATTGCTGCATATTAATTTAAATTATTATAGCTTGCGTAGCGTTTCCCAGCAGAGTGCGTAGCATCAATGTTAAGTCGCCGTAGATCCCGTTGAGTTATATACGGTATTATAATATCGTATCAGATTATGCGGCGATACTGTACATTATTACTGTAGATCACTTCGTGTTACTTTAACATGATGGTGAATAACTACTGTTACTGTAAAATTGCAACAGATTGCGCGGCATTAGTGCGGTATCAATGAAGAGTAGCTGTACCTGTGAAGTTCCAGGGTCTGGCCTGCAGGGTCCTTCAGACGGACCCGTGAAACTTGTACACAGTGGCCTGGCAGTGCCGCAACTTCTTGGCAAGTCTGAGACTCATGTGCGATATTTTAAGACCAATCTCTTTACTGATGATAATTTTTGTATAAGCTGCCCCACGCATAACCAAACCAGTGGAAGTCCCACGGTAGTAGTCAGCAACAACACCACAGGTTCCAACATGTTTACACAGAACAGCTCAGGCGCATAAGATAATGATTAACAAGACTTTGCCCAGTTGCATCTGATTATTGGTGACCCCCCCCCCCGTATCATAGGTAAGTCAGCGCCCTAAAGCGTGACACACACCGCAGTTACGTGCGTACATAGGTAATAACGAGCCTTTTAATGCATAGATTACGTATATTTACGGTAAAATGAAGGTAGATAGTACGTAGTTTGTCTGTAAAATTTGCAGTAGATTAAACAGCTTTATTGTACGAACTTCGTATGTGACGTCCCAATCGCAAATTTATCGGCATTTATCGGCTGCCTGTGAGAAAATGGTGAAAGATATCCGATAACATCGGATAAATGCCTGTGAATTTCCGATTGGGGTACAGTATAACTACAACAGTGCGGTAGATTACGTATGGTCACCACCCGATTACGGTAGGTTACGTATGGTCACCACCCGAGTACGGTAGGTTACGTATGGTCACCACCCGAGTACGGTAGGTTACGTATGGTCACCACCCGAGTACGGTAGATTACGTATGGTCACCACCCGAGTACGGTAGATTACGTATGGTCACCACCCGAGTACGGTAGATTACGTATGGTCACCA
>LQNS02278091.1:39682504-39704801 GCA_001587735.2 Parhyale hawaiensis | reverse complement strand
CGTTCACTTCGTCCGAAATTGTGGTCACTGATTCGTGGCTTCAGCTTTAAATTACAAGAGTAAACTCCGTTATTAAAACATATAGAAATATGCTGGGTGGGCCATAAATTAGGTACAGGTGTCAATATCTTTGTCTGAAAAATTCACCGTCATCCGGTATTTTGTTTTAAAGTTATTAACGAAAAACAAGGGTACACTGCCGGTGAAATACATAGTAGTGTTTATTAGAACATAACTCAAAAAGTTGCAAGGGATCTTTAGAAAAATACAGCAACTATTATTACTGTCAATCCTCGCCCACAATATGGTAACCAGGGGACCCACGCCAGCTGGATGGCTAAGAAAGGTGTAAACCTCCGTTCCTATATACGCCAAAATGACCGTCTCGGCGAGCTCTACACGCCAGTTACTCCCAAACCCCACTTGGTGGAGTTGGGGAAAGCTACTACAAAAATACGGTCCAAGTTATGCAAAATATGAAAACATGAGCGTTTAGATCGAGCAACATTTTTGTTTACTACTTGTGATTTTTAGTTCTCTGCCTAATACAGCAGGTTAAGAGGCACTCATGACCAAAATTAGGTGATGGTAAAAAGGAAATCTTAGTTTCAGCACCAGTGAAAATTTTTGTCAACATTGCCTTGCCTGGCGGAGGTGTACGCTCTCAGAGTGCTCGATTTAACTTTTCTTTGGTATAGTTATAGGCAGGTATAGGCTGAGTGTATGTATGTAGTTTCCCTGTGCGTGACCTCATTGTGTAACGCTGCCCCCATCGCGAGCGTAATAATTCTTACTCTGCAGGTGCATTGGTGACCATAATGCATTTTTAATTACAGTTACATTATGATAATGTTTCCCTAACTTCATGAAGTGTTGTAGAAGTGAGCAAAAGTTACTAAAGTTCTGGATGTCTTTTGCTCCGTGATATGGACAGCCGATGGCGGTGCTCACCTAATGGAATTCCTGTACCAACTTGCTGTGGGAGGGGGAGGGGTCCTCCACACGGTTTTCTTTTAGATTCTGTCTTTTCTCTACCGCTTTTTTGGGAAGCTTTGCGCCCTATATCTCGATCAGCACTTTCGCACTGATGCCTCAGAGACCTTCCGGCAGAAGTGGTCGACGAGATGCGGTTTGGAATCGCTACTATAGTCACTGTGAGTGCTGGCACTCTGGTCAAATCCTCGGACGTTTCAGCAGAAATGCAGAGACAAAATATTTTACAACTTGTGTTATACGGCGAAAAATCTGACGCTATAATTCTGTATTCAGTATACACGATACAGTATTATATAGTACTATACGAATTCTACTACTTTGTCGTATTTCTATGCCCGTGGACCGTCCTTTCATTCCAGCTTTACTTAATTGTTTTTCCCTACCTTTTACTCTCGATCATTGTATTGCTGTGCTTCCTTCCAGCTTCTTTTTCCCTTGTGCTATGTCGGACATTGCTTGGATTCCTTTTTTCTACGGACATGTCCCGTTTGTTTTCTCAGCAACGCGTACGCAGGGAAGCTTACTCTGATGAAGGTGGCATAAGTGAACGCATGTAATACCAATATCGCATTTAGTTGTATTACTATGCCAAATAGTAAGCAGCCAATAGGTAATCGAATTATCGAATAAATGGTATTCGAAATATGAGGGACGTATCAAAAAGTTTAAGCATCGATGTTTGAGCAGCCTTGATCTATGGTCAATCCAATGATTTTTTAAATGTACACCTTTTGTAAGTGTTCCTGGCAAATTTTAAAATCCTAAAATTGTTGGAAATAAAGTAGAAAAATAAATCATCCAAAATCCGTAATTCCTTTTAGTTTTTCTGATGCTTTAACATACACTCCTCGTACTTACAATCCTGAAATAAAGTCATGGAACACGCCTCTCAGAATTGATTATTAATGTTTTTACTTTAATTTGCTGTAATTATTCTCAGACTTGGTTGCTTGTACTCTGTTGGGTCAATTCAGTACGTTGCTTAAGGTCTTTAACATCGAATTCTTCGTTGCAGGTTCGGACATGGCGCTAGTGGTGCAGTCCAGTACATCCCTGGTGTTGCTGCTGCTCTGTCTCATTACCACCGCCCTCCCCAACGACTCCAAAAATAGAAGAAGCTTTTTGAGTGAATTTATCGCGAACCGCAAAGAAATATTTCCTTTTTCTACAGATATTGAAGAAAAGAATCAAGCAGCATCTTCCTCTATCGAAGAAGAGGCACACGAACTTATCGGTCGTAGAATAGAGCATCCCGTTGCAGTTGCAGACACTTTGGCAGACTTGAAAGATTCTTCGGAAGGAAGCCGATCTTCTACAGCCTCGCATCTGTTTACCATCAGCATAGATGGAACCGTCGAGACCTTGTCTGGGGCTAACCCTACCAGCCAAACGGACACTTCCGTCAGCCATGTAACCAGAAACACTCTTGGTCAGCCGACAGCGAGAAAAATCAACGTCAGAAGGCCACACACGCAGCTGTTGCAGGCAAACACGCCTGCCGGAGGTCACTTCTGGAACGCTTTCCCAAGCCAAACAGTTCCCATCGGCTCTTCCAACCAACAGAACGCCTCGTTCTTCGAAGGAAGCGAGTTGACAGAGTCTCACACAAAATCCCACGTTCCGAACCAAGAAGTTTATTTGACTTATAGCTCGCAGTCTCCCGTTACGAATGACGGCATCGATAAATATCTAAACGCCGAACAGGTTCTGGAAATCCTTCGACGGTCAGGTCACGGAAATTTTTCTCGTCCTCAGCCAAGTATTCCAACCAGAATAGAAAATGAACCTGCCGGTGATAGGCCAAAGCCAAACAGAGGCTCCCGTCCCCAGTCGTACGGCTTTTTTGAAACTCTGCTAAATAGTTTGAGAAATTTGCCTGTTCTTGGAAATGTCTTACGAGCGCAAGTGGACCCGGTGTACAGGCCAATTCTCAACAGCCTTTTACCAGTTGCAGCGCAAAGTAGTAAGTTTGTGCGCTGTTCTTTGTTTCGTGCTAAAGAAGTCGTTCATCTGCCTCTTATGTCTATAGGTATATAGTAGGCAAATAATTTTTCGCTTACCCTTCCCATGCAAAATTTCACGGTCCACGTTAACTAAATTCACTTTTTAAATGCAATTGTCGCTCAAGCGAGCGATTGTTCCAGTAAGATACATGAGTTGTAGCTGATTTTCTCTTAATTTTTGAATGAATACGTTTTACAAAGTGCATTTTAATTTCAACGTGGAACCTGTGCGCCATAAAATGTAAGTATTTTCAAAGTTCCAATCTGTACCCAACATTGACTTGTTCAACCAGCTTGGTGTGCAACACCAGTTTTTTTTTCTTTTTTTAGAAAGCTGTTGTGAAACGACGCATCATGCATTGTGATTTTTTTCTAACTTACAACATATATTCTTATTCATTCGATCCCTTAAATATTTTCTAGTTAACACCTATTATGGCCGAACTTAAAGATCAACGTCAAAGCTGTCTAGGAAAATGAGACAAATGTCAAATGCGCAAAACAGCTAAAATACCACAGGATAAAGACTCGATGGCACGAGGCTAGTGTACTCGTTGCTAACTGACGAGCTTACAAGCTAGCGAGTGAGATATAGCGATGATGAGTGTAATTAACCCTCTGTTACTCTTTCAGTTGTTTTTTAGTTTGTGTCTTCAAAATAATGAAATAGAGCATTAAGTGTACTGTGGAATTTTTAAACATTTAACAGCAGTACTCTGTGTAATGAAATGTAACAGATAAAGACTACAGTAACGCTAAATTAAAAGATGAAATTTTCCAACTTCTTCATCGTGAACTTGATGAAAAGCAGTTACTTCAAATGGATGTCAGTCAACTGAAGAGTAAAATCAGTTTGAATCAAAGATGTCTGTAGACAAACACCACAAAAAATTTGAAGCTACAAAGCCAAATCGCCAGGGCGTAGCGAGTAAAAGTTGAACGCGTCCAATTTCAGTAGCAGCTTTTTTAACAAGCTGCTAGTTCACTAGCCAACATGATACGGGGCGAGTTTACTTTCAACTTGTAAACTCGCCAGCTAGCAGCGAGTGAATTAGCCTCGTGTAAACAAGCCTTAATGGATTCGAATAGAACTGCTAAAACGTAGGTAGGAGTGCTGCATAGATTTTGGTGGAAGTCTTCGTTTCAAGCTGGAACATTCCTAGAGCATGCATGTTGTCTCCACATTCGTCACTAACTTTCTATGGCCAACACCTTACACAGTGTTGAAAGTTCTCGACCTGAATATGGTCCCGATTTAATATTAACTACCCCTGTTGCTGGCCGCGCAACATGGCGGCAGTCAGAGCCACAATTGTCGACAGATGGCGTCGAATACGGTGTACGTTTCTGGCTTCTCTCAGTTTCGGGGGTCTCCCTTGCAGGAGTCTTCTCTGTTTTGAGAGTCTCTGTGTTGAATTCTGCTGTATTGAGTACACCAGCTTATTCTGAGCCAATGAGACGATGGTACAGTTGCTATTTACAGTTGCGTAGTTTGCAGCCGCTCATGTGAAGGCGCTGTGCAGATCTAAAAGTTTTGCAAGAAGCCAACTGTACAAGCGCGCGGTAGCGTACTAATTAAAGCCGCGTCTACACGATCGATCTTATCAGCGATCACAAACACAAGAATTGACGATCAAAATCACAAACAATTCGCCTCCTTGTCCCAGCGGAATCAGAAACAGAAGCCACGATCACTTCAAGGTCACTATACGCGAATTTAGCATTCCATTACTATTAATCAATATTCCGCCCTCACATTGTCGGTGAGGTTTTTATTTTAGTTGAAAATGCTGATTGGCGGGTAAAACTTTCTATATACTGGCAAAAAGTATAGCTAAAAATTCACTCACTGGAATCCCCTCAAATGCAGAAATACACAAGATAGAACAATAATTTCCAATTTTTTATTTATAAATTTATTGAATTTCTATAGCAATTCACACTGTGTTCATCCGTTGATTCCATTAAAACGGAACTCTTGCCCCAGTGTAGCTTTTACTAATGAAAAAAGAAAAAGTACAGACGTAACTTAAGCAATATGCTACAGTTATTACGAGGCCTAATTGGCAACATATAGTTGCCAAATGCTTCCCGCTGTACAGAAGTTCGAATCAAACATAAACAAAATTTGCTATGCAGGTAAATTTGAATAAAAAATTATGCTTTAATTACTAAATGAAATATTTAAAATAGATGCATCTATTTACAGAGCAAAATATAGTTTGCAAACTTTTTGTGATCGTGATTTCCAGCACTGTCGGCGATCAAAAATCACAAACTTTGAAGGCTCGCCGCGTGTGTTTGGCGATCAAAATCTTTCCGCGATCACAAACTTCGACGAAAAGATCGATCGTGTAGCGCGGCTTATATCTTAACCCGTCCCTGTGTAGTTACATTTCATTCGTACCCAGTGGTGGTATTCGCCCGAGACAGGCAAAACTAAGCCCTGCAATGAAGGGTTAAGTACCGTGTCCCTTCCCTGTTGTCTCTAAACAGTACTTCTTCCATAGGAGACAGGATGGGCCATTGGTAAGTTAGGTTCGCGCACTGTATGTCCTGGGGAGGCGTGCCTTCTTTTGGACCCTATTAGTCAGGAGATGGCAACCTGTGGCTCTAGAGCCATGGAGATCTGGCTCCTCTGATAACTACAACTGACTCTCAAATGAATCTAAGGTGCCAAACTTAATCTAACCAGCAAATAAAACTAGTGTTATTTTTATGTAAGATTATATCCATGCTTCACTAGCAGTCGCACTTTTCATATCGGAAGAAGTATTGCATTATTATTGGTTAGATTCGCTATATCGCCTCTAAACCTCCTCACGGGGCATATAGGACAGGCCATAGGCCATAGGGTTATGTTAGATAGGCTCGCCTATCTAATGTTATGAGGAGCAGCGCCCCCAATGGATTTAAGTTGGTTACCGTAGCCATTAGCTAGGCCTTCGGGACGTCTGTATTTGGGCCCACTTTGCGTCCTCCCTAATTGCATACTCCTACTAATTTTACTTTCCTCTGTTCTTACTCTTCTTTCCCGACTTTCTGTTTCCAGCACGAGGTTCCACCTTTATGTTGGCACACTATATGTCTCTTCCTTTTTCTCTCTTTAATCACCAGAGTTGTGTCTAGGGAGGCTTAAACTGCTAATACACTACTAATAACGCCTCTAAAAAGCAAAAGATCGGATAATTGTTATAGTTTAGAATTTCAACTTTTACTTAAACTAGAGCACGCTGTAAAATCATTCCTCCATCAAGCAAGGCAAACGTAATGAAAAATTCGAATTGGTTCTGAAATAATGACGTCCTTTGTATCAAAACCAAAATTTAATCATTTGTTTTCTTTACGGTAACAATAGCTTCTGTAATTTTGTTGAAAATCCGTTCATAACTTTTAGAGTTATGCTGCTAACAAATTTTCTGACAAACATGAGTCAAACAGACCAACCGATCATCACCAAATTTTAATTATTTATATATATATATCAACATTACTGACAATTCCTGTATATATCATGAAGATCTGTTCATAATTTTTCGAGTTATTTTGCTAACAAGCATAAAATCAAACACAGATCGCCACAAAACTCTGTTCACTTACCTTTTTTTAACGTACCTAACAACTCAAGCAAATTTCATAAAAATCCGTCCATAACTTTTTGAGTAAAATCATTAAGAAAAATGAGACAGACAAACAAACAAACAAACAAGCAAACGAATTTATCAGATCCTCGCAAAAAGTTAATCATCCATTCTTGCTCTCTTACAATAGGAATTCCTGTAAATTTCAGTGAAATCCCTCCATAATTTTTTTAGTTATCTTGGTGACAGACTGATAGACAGACAAACTCGATGAAAACATAACCCCCTCGTCGGTGGCAATAATGTTAATACTTAGTTAATTCAATGATACAAAATGTATTTTATGACTCTCACGGAATTGCATAATACTTAGTTCTCCAGCTCTCTTAACTCTCGGCTAAAAATCTTGACTTCCAGAAACTAAATTGTGCTTCGTAATAGAGTTTCCAGCCTGTTTCCCGCAATCGCGTTGCTTTTAAACACTTTCAGCACGATACAGAGCGGCCAAGTCAAAGCTTATGTCTGAAATTTCGGACAAGTTAAGCCTCAAAGGCTTAATTGTGACCCATAGTTGAGCGCATCCCATGTGTAATGCTCTCTTGAGACACCATGTGAGACTTACACTTGTGCTATGTGATCAAATACGATGTATGCTTCACCTTCCACTCATGGGCAGCTATCGCAATAATAAATCATTACAGTCACTAAGAACTTTACCTTGATTCTTGCAGGACAGTCGACTGGGGAGTTCCATGAAGAGCGCCATTGCTTCGGTAACATCGGTTGCTTCGAAACGACCATCGACTTCTACGATCCAATCATCCGCCCCATCAATCTGCCTCCCGACACCCGTGAAGCCATCAACACCCACTACACCCTCTACACCCGTGACCAGCCCGAAGGGGTCCCTCTCACCCGCCGTACCCTGGGAAGGATTGTGGACACTACCTACAACCCCTCCAACCCAAGCAAATTCATCATCCACGGGTTCTTGGACGATCAAAACTCTACGTGGATTAAGGTAAAACACATGCAAAAATCGCTACACTTTCAGAAATTTTTCTGTGCTATTCTATTTTAGTAATTAATACTTAACATTTTAATGTAGCTAAATTTTCAGCTATACTGCCACAAGCGTTCCAAGATTCAATCAGGAAACAAACTTTTATGTAGTATGTTCTCTGCCTATTTTGTGTTCGCAATTGGCCTCCTTGATGTGTTGTAAAGTGAACGTGTTCTATTTCTAGTCTTGTGTTATTGAAAATTGTGTTGAAAAACTATAGATATCTAATATAAACTAATTTAGAAACCAATAGTATAATTTTCTGGAAGTTAATTTACATGCATTGAATATTTCCTCGAACGACGAAAGTGAAATCTACGGGAAATTACAAGTTCACTTGTGGTTGATAATATCATCGTTCAAAGGTGTGGGTATAAACAGTCGCACCTGCTTGAGGGCACCTCGTCAGTTCCCTGCACGTTGCTATAGACCTTCATGACCTACTTTGCTCTCTCTTGCATCTTTCTGTATTTCACCTTTCTCTTTCATCCAGACTTGCCGTACCTATACTCGCTGTCGTATGTGTGTCAGTTGCAACTTCTTGTGTTTGTCCTCGTGGTTGGGTAACATGCAGCGCATCTCTTCCGTCTTCCTCTCTTGTAATGCCTACCATGTTGCAAATCGTTTACTCCTAATGTGCCCAGTTGATGAAAGAATTTTGCTCTTAACACTCACTGTACTCATTTGGACCCTTTACAACTAACTACTGGTATTCTTACAAAGACTGATGTTGGGTTGCGATGTTGAAGGATAAAACAAAGAAGTTTTCGTCATGTTATTATACAAAAGCGCTTTGCCAGTACGTCTTTGTGATACTCTTTAGACTCGGAGCAACGAATGCCCCGCGTTAAGATTGTGCTAGAAGACCCATGTATGCTATTCCTTAACTGGCAAAAGTTGAACGTTCACTTCACCGTGGCGACTGAAATTCCCAACAGTGACCTTGATACAATCCGTGCTTCATTTTATACATTTGATTTTTAACTGAAGGCCAGGAATGCCTATAAGAACGTAAATGTGCATTTTGGGGCAGTCGTTTTGACGCTTAATGACAGGGCTCGAGCTTTGTTTATAGTTTGAGACGTGTCTCCTCTTATTAAGTTCTTGCTTTTAACTAATCTAATTACGTAGCCTAATCTAACTTGTCTGAAGAAAGTTTAACATTTACTTTACTTACTACAGCCGAACCTAATCTAATCCAACCCTAATAACCCCCACCTATCAAAGTTTCACCTTAATTAACGTTACCAATAAAAACGTAGCCTAACATTACTTGGTGCGGGTGAAGCATATGGCCTATCTGAAACTCGGATATAACATGCGTACCTACATGTTAGCTCAGGCAGTTATTCTAGCTGAACCAAACTAATTCTAGGCTAGTCTAGCGTATTCGTGACTAACCCCGGCGCGATATAGGCAGTGTGCCACTGAAGCGCAAGTAAAAAAGAATTCTACTACTACTCGTGACTAACCTAACCTCGGCAACCACGGATGAAAACTCAAACATTAAAATCGAAGAATTACGATAAGCCAGCAGTTTCCCCGTACTTCATGGTGAAGATTAGATATACTCCCCTCAGGGGTTGTCGGTGCAGAGACTAACAACCCGTTCAAATACCATCTATTCAAAATTTTAAAAACTGGGAGCAGTACTCTCCGCAACTACGGATTCCTCCATGCTTCTCTAAATCTGAAGGCAGTGAGATTTCCTCAACGTTAGCGTTCTACGCTTCTACTGAAAAAGACTGGCAACACCCGGACCCCTGTCATGAAAATTACCTAAACTTAGTAGATTATGTACTAATTGATTGCAGTATATTTCTGAGTTGTTTATAAGGTCAATTACCTAATAGCATTTAGTTGAGAGGATAGAAGCTGGTGCTCGGAAGCAGAACGTAATGTGCCAAACTGAAAGCGCATACGCAGACGAGCTACATTCTACATTTTCGCTGATTTCGAGGGGCAATTTTGTGATTAGATGAAGCTTGCCGTGATATGTAAATACATACGTAGCAGCAAAAGGTGCTTGCAGTTGTAATATTTAGGGTAGAACTATTTCGAGTTGCGTGAATAGAAATGGTTAATGTTACTTTTAATAAATTTTATTACTTGTCTACACAGAGGTTTTTCATTCAGTGTACATAGTATTTAGCGAGTAAATATTTTATACTATTTTATAGCTTATAAACAAACAGTGCCATGTAAGTTTCTTGCTGGCTAACATCGTTGTAACTTTGAGATAAGTTCATTTTATATTTTTGACATTGCGGTTGGAATTCCCACTGTTTAGAATAATGTTTTTAAGAAAAACGGACGTATTACGTAGCGCAGTTGTAAACAAATAGCAGGGAAAACTTGACTACAAGTTGCTTTAAACTACTGGAAAGCTACGAAGATTGGCCTCGACCCAAACTGCTAATTTCGCTCTTCAATCAAATAAAATCAAATCAAATCAAAATCATGTATTTCTCCCCGTAGGAAGGCAACTTTTCCAGCGAGTTTGGTACAGCAAATTTTGTAGGCGAAATGAATCTATCGGTCATTTTTGTTTCTCTTCTGTACTGGCTTTAAAGTTGCTCTTGTGATCCCTGATTAGTGATAACCCTAAAAATTCTAAGTGCTAGATCTTTTAGAGGTCGCTTTGTCTCGTTATCTTTTGTATCTTTTCTAACGTGGCGTTTTCGAGTCCCTGCCAGTCTGTTGCGGCTGGCCGTGCGTTCACGATCGCCCCATTGGCTGAGTTTTTTCCAGTTCTCTCAATAGGTTTACTCGGACATAACGGCAGTAGCTCATAGATGGCCGGCGCGTGCATGGCTGAACTACGTAACAGGTTAACTCATGCGCAGGTAGCGTGTTGAGCTCCGCCTACTTTTTTTCAGCTGTGACGTTAGGTGGAACGAAAGATAGCAAACCGTGTTAATTATTTCATGCCTGTTAAATACTTGCTTTATACTTACGATGAGTGTGGGCGTCCATGGAGAAAAGAGAAGGGCAATCATTTCTGCACGTGCACAGCTGTTTACTGTGAAGTGCAAAAATCGGTTTGCTAGAAATAAGGCAATAAAATATCAAACAAATCAATTCCACCAATATAGTTACCGCCTTATTTCGTAATTATCACATTATCATTTTGCAGACTAGTGTACTCTGCCGTCAAAAATTGCCGCGGAAAAACTTGGCTTACAGGAAAAAACTACAGCTGCATACGTATTATCGATTGAGTATTAAACGCTCTAAAAGTAATTGTAAGTTCAAATTTATAAACTGTGCCCGTGAAATTTGTGTTTAAAAAAGCTTTTCTCATCAATATATTACAAATTGTTAAGCGGAGGAGTATTTTTTTTGCTAGTTTAAGCTTCATATTTCAGTGGTTAACAGGCGGTCATTCAAGTAATTGAACAGGTTCCCCTCCCCATGCATACCATTTCCTCTCAAGTTTTGATGAAAAACTCCATTTTAAGGCCAATTTCGCTAGACAAGTGTTCACAGCCAACAAGAAAGATTTTATTTCCATTTTCGTAACCTCTGTAAAGGAAACTAGTGTTGTCTGTTGTTACTTGGAAAAATTTCGAAGGAAAACTGAGTTACTCATAATTACTACGTCGTAGTTTATCATTTTGCTGCGGCAAAAAAAGTTTGGAATACAGTGTAGATGTTACCGGTGACGGCGAAAACTGAGTATACTCTTTTGCTGCTAAAATCCACTCTTTTCGCTACTCCGGATCTTTAGGAAAACGAAGACGCTTCAAAACGTTCTTATTTTCCGTGTACAAAACAGCCAGCCATCAAACACTAGCCTAATGTAGCAGAAATAATAATATAAGTGAATTAGGAATGCTATTGATACTTGCGCAACACCGACATTTTTCGCTCCACCTGGCGTCATACGAGGAGATGCGCTGAGCAGTCTTAATATGGTCAAGCAATGAGTTAACCTGTTACGTAGTTCTGCCACGGGCGCTTGGGCCTCGGCTGCTTTCTAGGAGTGGGCGTATTGGTCCGTCGACTGCCAACTTTCTAACCTAACCCATGTTTTGAGGCAGGCCACATACTAGTAGTATACAGAATACCCTTACATATTATGAAGTAATCTGAAGCAACTTTATCCATTTCATAACATTCTAACTGAAAGATGCGCGGTCACTCTGTGTTAGAGCTTATTTTTCCGTGATATCGATCTTAAACTCTTTTTACTTATTTACTTTGATCGACACTGAATTTTGCTATTGCTTTCGGGCACCTGATAATTCGATTCCGTTCTAAGGAGGCCTAATCGAACCATTAAAAACAATCTAGAACGACATCAACCTGGGGAGTGTACAGTACATCTCTTAGACAAATACATTAAGAAGAAGAATAGACGAGAGTCCGTCCGAACCCGTACAAAACCAGCCACTAGAGACATTCACCGACAAAATAATAAAACGCACCTGCGGCCCAGTATTACCTCCCACTGCAGCAGTCGGAGACTCTCTTATTTGTCGAGAACGAACAGCATCACAGCTGCTCTGCCGCGGTCCCACATAATCATAATAGACACACACACTGTTCACAATACAGGAACGTTAGCTAAATACAACCTAGTTTTCAGTTGCGGCTGTGACACGAAAAGTGAAAATGAAAGCTTACACCAGCGTACTTAATAATTATGACTTGCAGCCTACTGACTCTCCAACTGAGAACTGCTGTAAATGGTTTGGTCAAAATCGATAGTCCATGAGTGAATGATAGACTGGTAACACTACCAATGATAATCTTCAAATATATGTAATAAATAAAGACTGTTTAAATATAAATGGGGTTTCTACGTTTCAGTCTTCGGTGGAGGCGGTAAATGCAGGGCTAGATAGCAGATTTTTATTGTATCTACAGCTGATTGGATTAATTGGAAGATTGATGCAAGTACAGTTACCATCATCAAAGTCCTTGTAATCTTTATCTGTGAAATGTACCTGGTAAAATCGCTCGTAATATCCGCTCATCAAACTTGTCAAGTTATTATCCTCCAGTTATGCCAAACTCGTGCCCTCAATTTCTCTCCTCTCACTTCCTGCTCTCAAGTTCTGGCTTTTAATTTTTGCCCTTCAACTCTGAAGCTCAAATTCTTACCGTCTAATATCTGTCAGAAAACGTCAACGCTAGAATACTAAGTGGCTTACGGATACAGGTATCAGAATGCCAAGGACGTCGAGCAACAAATTTGTTCTTCTGCACTTACCGAATTGTGTAGGTAGAATTACCAATACGGTGCTTGGGGATTATCTCTTTTTAAAAGCATTATCAGTTGGACCCTCTTCAGTTCACTTTACTAGCTGTAAGTTTTAGAAGAAACTCTTACAGAAATTCTTTAAGCGAATAATGAGTTTGTCTCTATCATCTGTTACGTCCTTGTCTTCGTTTAGTAACAGAGACTGAATTGGCGAGCTCCGAGCTGTCTACCCTACAAGGACTTAGTGAATTAATGGCTTCATTCTGTAGTTTGAGTAATTGATTCAAGGAAATCATTTGATGTTTCCTTTAACACGGGTTCTGAGAGCTACTGACTTCGTCGTTCAGTGTCAATGGAGTCTACAGTCATAGAAATTTAAGTAAAGGTTACTTTTTTTATACTTAGGGATAATAACTTCTCTTGTGCTACCAAGCATGACATCATTTTAAGCGATTTGAGAACTATAATATTATGTCTCGTTGTAATCAAGGGAGCTTAAGTTATCTAATACAAAATATGCAACTTCGGTTTTATCTAGGACTCCCATATATCATGTCGGAATAATAGTGTCATCGTCGTGAATGACCAGGCCTGTTCAACGTCAGTCGGAACATAATGTGATGCTTCCCATTACAAAATGTATGTAGTTTCTGCCTTAGAAATGGAAGTTGTCCAGTGAACATGGTTCGAGCTAATCATTATTTGATCGTTTGTCTTTCCTGCCTTACTGTAGATTTTTGGGTTTCCATTTTTTGTTTCTTGATCATTTATTTGTGTCGTACTTTTTCCTTTCATTAAGTCATCATTAATGTACATGTGGGCGGTGAAACCTGCCATATGTATTACTTACTTATACTGTTGGAAGCCTCCTGTACCACGTGGCTCATCTATTTATAATATACTAAGAGTCTGTGAACTTTAGTTACTTGCTTACTTGTTTGCACACGGATTCTTTACTTTGAGATAGGAAGAAATTCAAGCGTCAAAGGTGGAGGTATGCCTCTAAAGGCAAGGTTGTAAACCTGAGCTCGGCTGCAAGAACGGGCACGTTTAATTCAAAGGTGCTACGGGAAATATAACTGGAATACGTAACATATAAATTGACTTTGTTTACCGGCTGAGTGTTGAATATTCGTTAGAGAAGCAAAGAAGTTGCTGATTGTGACCCACACGAGCAGGAGTGGATGGTCAAACAGCATGTTGTCTATGACCAGCTGAATAAAACCAGTTGTTTTTTTTGCGAAGGTAAAGACGATTGTGATGACGACCCAACGGGCCACGGGCTGTCTAATATATGTACTTCTTGAACTCTGATAATCTTGCGTGTTAACTTGTTATGTGACCGTGCACACAATCTTTGCTTCAAGATAGGATGAAAGTGGAGCGTTCAAGATTTAATAAGGCTCTATCAATGGGAGACGTTCCTTGGGGCTCGGTGGCCTTTCATCTGAGGCAGCTTCATGACGAGCTCAGTTCTCTTGGACAATTAAAGTATAAGAGACACTGCTGAGTGGCCTGCACCATCACACCAGGCACTTATTCAAGTGCAAACAAGTTGGCGGACCCTGCTAGCAAAACAATATTCAGGAGTCAGGAGCGTGATAACTTGGAAACCGCTTGCTATAGGTATACTTCGAGTGCATTAAATAATGAATTTCTTAAATTTTAGTTGTGTGGCCAGTATCAGTAGCTAAGACAATGGATGAATATCATCAGTCTCCTGGGTATAAAGCTAGGGGGAATATTAACATGCATCTACGCCTCCACAGTACTTTTATGTAAAAAATTCCTCTCTGTATTTTGGTTTATACCTCAATATGTGACAATCTACTCCAAATCCACAAATCGATCAGAACAAAACGGGCTACTTAAGATTAGTTTTTAATAACCCAACGGGTCACGGGCAGTCTAGTAATACCTACCATCTGGCAAAATGATTCCCGAATATTTTTTGCTTAATGTTTCCGTTAATTCTACAATTTACCCTTGCAGTTAATTCGCAGCATCTTGCACTATAGACCTTGTAATACGTATAGTGTTGAAAAGATTTTCGAATAGGCCTATTTATATTATTGCTTATTTGTCTGTTAATTATTGGCTATTGAGCCATGATTTGGCGATTCGGTTCGTGGTTTCGTGTATTACGGACTTGAAAATACATGCCTAATGTAGTCAACATATCCCTGATTCATTACGCTTAGAGTATCCCACAACTATTGTTGCTTCCTTAGGATATGGTTCGCGGCCTCCTGTACCATGGGGACTACAATGTCTTCGTCGTGGACTGGTCAGGAGGGTCTCGCGTCATCTACCACCAAGCAGTGACCAACATCCGCGTCGTGGCGCTCGAAGTGGCCGCCCTCATCAACTCCCTCAAAGTCAAACTTGGCCAAGACACAAGCCAGGTGCACGTCATCGGCCACAGTCTTGGATCGCATANAAGCAGTGACCAACATCCGCGTCGTGGCGCTCGAAGTGGCCGCCCTCATCAACTCCCTCAAAGTCAAACTTGGCCAAGACACAAGCCAGGTGCACGTCATCGGCCACAGTCTTGGATCGCATATGGCTGGTGAAGACAAATTTATGCAATAGCTAATGTATAAGCAGCTATTATAATTTTTTTTTACTCTGCAAGATAGCTTATTCTCTCATGCATGAAGCACATTTCTTGTAGAGGTTAGGTTGGTTATCTTACAGAAAATAGCTGTTGCTGCTGCTACTATAAAATTTATGAAATCATATCACTGTATACATTGAGGATTTAATTTCTTCTTAGTGACTTTGCCCAATAGGATTACACTAGCGTCACGGAATTCTTTAAAAACATTGTGATATCGCTGCAGGCTATATCGGTGAGAGGGTGGAAGGACTAGGTCGCATCACCGGGCTGGACCCCGCCGAGCCGTTCTTCCAGTACATGCCGCCGTCCGTGCGACTGGACCCCAGTGATGCCAAGTTTGTGGACGTCATCCATACCGACACCGACTCCATCATCACGCTGGCGTGGCAGTTTGCAGGTACACTGTCCCCCTCACAGCTGTAGATGTAGTCCGTACTGAGTCCGACGTGACTGATGCACTGTACTTATACTGTAATTCATGAGCATATAACTCCCGTGTAGTATCTAACTATCCTCTTCATATGTGTGAACTTTTTCCAGCGCTGATGTTTCAGGAAGAAAAGATTAGTTTCATGTTTCTTATAACTTTTTCAAAAGTAGCGAAGTGATCTCTCGCTTTCCGAAGACCTTATGTCAATTACCTGTTGAAAAAAAAAGGCTGTGTGGTTTCTGTCGAATACAGTTGTAATGAGAGATATACACCAGTCATGAAATTATAATTTTGAGTGCATCGCATATACATTTACAATTGCTAAGAGAGTTTTCAAAAGTCTTCTGGGTTTTATGTTTAATATACCCCAAGCTTTCGAACTACTAAACGTAGCCCGTCTTCAAGGGGAACGAAACTTCAAAGTCATCAGCAGAACTACGAAATTAGTATACAACAGCTGTATCTTGGCTACCGATTTTGAAAAAGCTAATACTATATAGGAAAAACAATGCCGTGTTCTTTAGTCCCACAAGAAATGAACTTTCATTCTATGATTCAAATTTCATTGTTTTTCCGATATAGTATTAGCTCTTTCAAAATCGGTAGCCATGTCAGGACTATAGCCTTTATGTCAGGATCATTTAAATTTCTGGGAAAGAAAAGAAGATATAAAAACTCAACTCCAAAATTGAGAGCACAAGTACGATTAGTTGCAGTAGATCAGCGGGGACCATAGGAACTGAGAGACATCCAGTTGATTGAGGCATGAAGAATAATCGATGGCCTCTAATATTTGGCCGTAAAGAGCTAGTGAATCCTGGAGGATGAGTTCGAAACTGTGGAGGGTATTGCTCCCTGTGTTTATCAATGCAATTTTTCAACGCGGTTCCTGTCACACGGAAAAAATTCTGCTGTAAATATGTACTATGCAGTACGCAATAAGTGCTGCCTTAGAATAGTTCTTCGATCTTATTATTCGAGTTTTTTGCCTTTGTTTCGGGGACGATCAACACTTCAGCCAAAAAGTTCTATTGTAGGCACTTTGCTGAAGCCATTCAAGCACTTGAATGTTCTAATTAGTTGCCTCTAGGGTAGCTTTCCTCGAGAGAGAGACGAGATCGACTTCTTGTAGGCGACGCTGGTATGGCAAGTTTCACAGTTGATGTATCAACTTATTTCATTGCTTTCCGTTGTATTCTTTTGACTTTATAAAAACAGTTGATCGTTGCATTGATTTTGCAACCAGAATTGAACAGCAAACTCTAAATTCAGGCACACTAGTGCCTTGTACAAAGGAACGGTTATGTCTTTCGATTTGTCCTCAAAATTTCTGATAATCAATCCCACTCTCTTCTTGCTATTCTGACACTCCTGTAGCCTCGCTGGTTGTGTTTCAGTTAGTGTGTGATAGATATTCCCAAGGTACATTTTCCAAGTCACACTTTTATGTGACAGCTGCTAAGGCCACATTCGATTGGGCGCGGAATGAAGCCTTCAAAGCTTAACGTGTCCGAAACTTTAGACAGAGAGAAGCTTTGGCTTTCCCACTTTGAATTGTATTGGAAGCAACGAGATTACGCTGAACCGACAGAGAACTCCAGCTTACGGAGCAGGGTCGCGTTTCTAGGAGTCTCAAGAGAAACCGATCAATGATCAGCGCATTTAACTCCAGTCAGTATGTGGGAGCCAGCGCACCTGCCTGAAGTTTTGAACGAGTTAAGCCTCGAAGGCTCAATCTGGCCCCCATCGAACAGGCCCTGATCTTAGGCGGATCATTTCTAATGGCTCTGAGGCCTTCTTCGGTCCAACATGCATTACCAAGCATTCGTCGACATTGAAGCTCGTATGACACGCTGTGGACCATTTCTTGAGACGGTCAAAGTTATATTGGAGTTCAATTTTTCATCTGAGCTATACGGCACCATAGCCTGAGACAGAATGCCTCATCAAAACCATGATTTTGCTAGCGGACTGTAAAAGACTAGCCTCATTCCCGTGCGCTGATGAAATTCTACTTTATTTTTCGGCCAATAATTTTGCTTACCTTTTTGAACGTTCACGACAAAATAACTGAAATATGAGCAGCAAATTCGGTATGATATCAGTCTATTGCGACACTGTTTTAGGAATAGAAGCCCGCGTCTCGTCGGTCTAATTGAATAAAGCTCAAACGCCTGATGAAAGTGGCTTTAATTCAAAACTTTGTTTGCAACCAGTGTGATGGCTGATGGCATAGGATGCAAATAGCGGCCTGAACTTTCGCGAAAACGTATCCTACTTCAAAGTATGTTTCAGTTATCGTAGGTTTGGTTCGTCACCCCCGCCAAGGAGCTTATGTTTTTTTTTTGTCGAGTTGGTGTATCTTTCTCTTTATTTTTCTGTCACTAAGATAACTCAAGAAGTTAGGAACGGATCTTTACGAAATTTACAGGGATTGTTAGATATATTTGGAGGAACAGACAATTAATTTTTGGTGAATATATGTTCAACCGTTTGTTTGTCTCCCTCATTTTTCTTATTGCCATAACTCTGAAAGTTATGGACAATTTTTTATGAAATTGGCATGGATTGTTTGGCATATCACGCACAGTAAATATATGACCAAATTTTTGTGATCTGTTTGTTTGTTGTGTGGTCTCAAAGCACACTTCCCAGAATAGCTATAAATACAGCGTAATGCTTGTAAACAGTGTGATTTCCTTTCTGTACTCCGTAGCCTAAGGAGTGAATGCCTCTCTGTCCTCAGCAGTCTGTCTTGTCTATATAGTCTCTCTACATTGTGACCATTAACAAGTATATCTACAGTGACTGATTTGTGGCAGGAGAATAACTTCAGTATCGGAACCCGCGTAGTAGTGACGTACCTGGTTACAGTATTTATCTGCACATTTTGATTGAGAACTCTACCTGCACAAGAGGATGGATCTCTATGAAATGAACAGGAATTGTTAGTAAGGTTATAAGACATTATTGATTAAAATTTGGTAATGATCGGTTGATCCGTTTGTGTGTTTGACTAACATTTGTCACCCTGTTTGCTAGCAGCATGACTCAAAAAGTTATGAACGGATCTTCAAGAAAATTACAGAAACTCTTCATGCTTTCAAAGTGCACAAATGATTAGAATTTGGTGTTGATAAAAAAATCACGGTTTCAGAACGAATTTGAATTTTTGGTTACCGTGCCTTGCTTGGCGGAGGTATGCGCTCTCAGCATGCGCTAGTTACCTTGTAATTTAGTAACCGTTCCTTCACAGGGTACGGGCTGGAGCAGCCCATCGGTCATGTGGACTTCTACCCCAACGGAGGCCGCGGTCAGCCAGGCTGCTCGTCTCTCTCACGCATCGCCCGCATAGCCCTGCAGGACGGTGCTGGTATCATAGAAGGTGCGGTGCCTAGTGCCAGTATCTCTCATTTACTGTATTGAGTTGTTTCCTATCCCTAGAACATTAACCAGGAGCACAGTGTGTCCTATGCCTAGCGCTAGGTACATGTTTGTGTTTCAAGGTTAAGAATGGATTCATTAGGCTATATATGTTATTTATCCATTACTATTATAATCGCTGATTCGTTTCGTGTGTATGTTCACCATTAACTATGGTTCTTTTCAAGTATGTAATCGTTTTCCATATTCATGAAGGTTTTGTTCTAAAGTAGTCACTGTCGTGTTTATATGTCAAAGTTTACTACAGATAACCTCTTGTCGGCCGATGTACGGTATTATGTTGGGTGCCCATTAAGTGACGTTTTAATTCGATGGAGTCCCTCTACCAAACTGTAAAGGGATTTCATGGCCCTCGAGATTTTGCATGATAACTACAGTTGCGGTGGAGAACAATCTGGTTACGCCAGCGTTGTAACACAAAACATGCTTGCTAAAATTTTATTATCTCTTCCAACACAAAGAGTGAGCGGCTTTTGCTGACGATTGGCGGTAACGAGCCAGTAGTCACATTACACCTCCTCAATGATCTCTATGCCTGACGAGCGCTTGTGTAGTGAGGGTGAGAACATCACTTCTTTCATTGTCGACGATACTAATTGTATAGTTTCAAACTGGCATAGAGGAACACTTAGGAGCTGTCGCCCTATTATGTATTGCTCGGCTACTCTGTGGTTCGCGTTGCCCCAACGTGAAAGTGTCGAGAGGAGCTATTTATCGTGTCGGCAGGTAGTGTCGAGAGGAGCTATTTATCGTGTCGGCAGGTAGTGTCGAGAGGAGCTATTTATCGTGTCGGCAGGTAGTGTCGAGAGGAGCTATTTATCATGNCACCAAGCAGTGACCAACATCCGCGTCGTGGCGCTCGAAGTGGCCGCCCTCATCAACTCCCTCAAAGTCAAACTTGGCCAAGACACAAGCCAGGTGCACGTCATCGGCCACAGTCTTGGATCGCATATGGCTGGTAAAGACAAATTCATGCAATAATTTATAAGCAGCTATTATAATTCAAATTTGCAAGATTGATTACCCTTTCATGTATGAAGCACATCTCTTGTAGAGGTTAGGGTGGTTATCTTACAGAAAATAGCTGCTGCTATAAAATTTAAGAAATCATATTTCTGTATACCCTGGGGCTTAATTTCTTCTTGATGACTTTGCCCAATAGGACTACACTAGCGTCACGGAATTCTTTAATAGCATTGTGATATCGCTGCAGGCTATATTGGTGAGAGGGTGGAAGGACTAGGTCGCATCACGGGGCTGGACCCCGCCGAGCCGTTCTTCCAGTACATGCCGCCGTCAGTGCGACTGGACCCCAGTGATGCCAAGTTTGTGGATGTCATCCATACCGACACCGACTCCATCATCACGCTGGCGTGGCAGTTTGCAGGTACGTCGTCCCTCACATCTGTAGATATAGTCCGTACCGAGTCCGACGTGACTGATGCACTGTACTTATACTGTAATTCATGGGCATATAACTCCCATGTAGTACCTAACTATCCTCTTCATAAGTGTGAACTTTTTTCAGCACTGATGTTTCAGGAAGAAATGGTTAGTTTCATGTTTCTCTTAACTTTTTCAAAAGTAGCAAAGTGGTCATTCGCTTTCCGAAGACCTTATGTTGATTACCTGTTTAAAAAAGGCTGTTTTGTTTCTGTGAAATACATAGAGTTGTAATGAGAGACACCCGTCATAAAATTAAAATATTGAGTGCATTGCATATAAATTTACAATCACATATACTGGTGCCATACGCTAGTCTACTGTTTATTAGTTGAAAAAAAAGCATTTTAGTAGATTCGATAGCGAGCAAATAGACTCACAAACAGGCCCATTCCTCGAGAGCTGACGAGACTCACGCTCCGGCTCTCTATGGACTATTGCCTTTATGTCAGAATCATTTAAATTTCTGGGAAAGAAAAGAAAGTATAAAAACTCAACACCAAAGTTGAGAGCACAAATAAGATTAGGTGCAGTAGATCAGCGGGGACCATAGGAACTCAGAGACGTCCAGTTGATTGAGGCATGAAAAATAGGGGATGGCCTCTAATATTTGGCCGTAAAGAGTTAGTGAATCCCGGAGGAAGAGTTCGAAACTGTGGAGGGTATTGCTCCCTGTGTTTATCAATGCAATTTTTGAACGCGGTTCCTGTCACTGCATCAACACGGGAAAGATTCTGGAGCAAATTTGCACTATCCAGTATGCAAAAAGTGCTGCATTAGAGTAGTTCTTCGATCTTATTGAGTTTTTTGCCTTTGCTTCGGGGACGATCAACACTTCAGCCAAAAAGTTCTATTGTAGGCACTTCGTTGATGCCATTCAAGCACTTGAATGTTTTCAATTAGTTGCCTCTTGGGTAGCTTTCCTCGAGAAAGACGAGAACGGCTTCTTGTAGGTGACCCTAGTATGGCAAGTTTCACAGTTGATGTAGCAACTAATTTTATTGCTTTCCGTTGGTGGTTTCTTTTCACTTTATGTAAACCGTTGATCGTTGCACTGATTTTGTAACCAGAATTGAACAGCAAACTTTAAACGCGGGCACACTAGTACTTTGTACAGAGGAAAAGTTAGGTTTTTCGATTGGTCCTCAAAATTCCTGGTAATCAATCCCCCTCGCTTCTTGCTAGTTTGACATTCGTGTAACCTTGCTGGTCGTAATCAAATTAACAAATGTCGACATATAAAAAACGTATACGTTTCGGGAATAATTTCCCATCTTTAGAACTAAAGTAACTAAAAAAAAGGATTTGAACACCTAAAACTAGATTTTTTTTTTTTTGACAGCCTAGCGGGAGGTGTTGTCGCGGGGAAGTGTAAAAGGTGTAAAAAGTGATTTGCTTCCTTCCCATCTTTTACTCCTACTGATCTTTCTTCAATCTGTTCTTACTCTTCTTTCCCGACTTGCTGTTCCCATGCGCGTTGATCCTGTGTGGGAACACCCTCGTGCATG
>LQNS02278091.1:39611932-39657319 GCA_001587735.2 Parhyale hawaiensis | reverse complement strand
TCTAAATGCATATCTACGTACATACCACGCTAATTAGCTACATTGCAATCTAAATAAAAGCAACCATAAAATATGAATTTTATTTGCTGCAATTTATGTTTATTACCTTTTCATTTTCTGCTCATTTGCATTTATGTTATATGCATCTGTATATATATATATATATATATATTCTTGAGCCCGGATGATATTTGCTACAAATTATCATAACAAATGATTTAGCAAGTGTTAGTGTGTTCCAGGGATATTTTCACAAGCGTTGCAGTATCGTAGAGACGACATTAGTTCACCTTACATCGAGATAATTTCCGAGATAATAAAATGCTGAGACTTGCAGTTATCGAATCATGCAAATTGTTGCCCCTAGCGTTGCTGAGTTTATTACACTACCAAAAGCCACGTGACTTTATGTAAATTTACATGTACGTTATTGATTTTTGAAGCCTGGCTCTTGTCAGAATTTTATTTTCATGGAGAATACTTGTCACTTGTCATCAATGATCTACGCTCTTGACTTTGCAGAAAAATACTTAGAAATGTCTACATACCGTACTTAGAGTCAGCCATGGGAGCTGCTATCAGATTTTGAGAAGAACGAGTTAACGCCTTGCCGTTAATCGTAAAATATTGGTACAACATTTGAATTAGAGGCACCGCCAGCAAGTTTAGAATTACTATCAGTGTCCTATAGTCAGAGCATGTATTTATTAAACTCAATGCTAAGCGTTCTGACGTTGCCTCACTGAAGTTTTCTAATTTGACTTAAGAGAATGCGTGCTATTAATGCTTTTGGGGTGACTGGATGAAGCTTGAACCTGGCCCGGGATGCACAAGAGTAAAATGATGAAATAAATATGTGTAAATGGGTAAAAGTTGCAAATTGGGTCAAAAGGTTTATAATGACTGTATGATTCTCGGAGATGATCACACAGTGGCGCCTTGCTTTAAACCCCTATCCCTCCTATCAAGTGATTCGTAACACGAACATTTTTGATAACTCTATTAACGAGCGACGTTTTAGCGGTTTTACATAACAACTTGTGACGAGGCAACGGAAATCTAGGCTCATGAACCAAACACTTGTAGCTCTAATAGACTATCAAGAGTAATAGCAAATTTGAATTAGTTGACAACTATGAGTGCAGCTGGCTACTGCAGAGTAAACTACATTAACATTTAGCGAACGCTAACGATGGCCTGCGATACACTAGGTTACTGTAGTCGCTGCACGAATTCTTATCACCAAGGGAGGTTCCAGTTTTATGCAGTGCACGATAATTTTCATATCTCTGCAGGGAGATGTTGGGTTAATACAATCATTGAACTAGCCCGCTGTGTAACTTATTGCTCGTACTTGCGAAGCACGAGTCATCTTCGGAAATGGCGGCGAAGCGGTTGCAATGAAATTTTCTAAATGTTTCACCGTAACGGGTGCAAGATTATTCAACAAAATGTCCCGTCATATTATAAACACCACTACCATTGAAGCTAAAAACGTCACTCGACTCGTACTTACTAAACGATCAGACGAACCAGCTGTAAGCGGTTACGTGCACTGTGGTGATAACTCACTGCTAGCTGTCTCGCTGGTCACGGAGCGCAGCATCGCGTCTGCACAAGACAGTTTACGTGCATAACGCCACCTGGATCTCTTCCATAGACCTTCAGTGTTATGTAATTCTGAAATATGTCTGCCGCAGCTCGGCGATGTCGTTCAGACGAGGGACGACTCGGACGTTCCTCCTGCGACACGGCGAGGACCTCAGCGCCACAATGGATGCTCTCGTCAGTTGGACGTTCGAGCCCGACGTCTTCAACCCGTTAACGTTCTGCGTTATTTTCTGCACCACTGATCTAGAGCTTACAACGGTCACCCTGACACCCCTCGACACGCCGACAGCGACTGACCCCTTCTTGTAAGTGGATCTTCTTGGCAGCGATCCCTGAGCAGTGGTGTAGGATGGGCTATAGAGTTGAGTTAGTGAGGATCACCTGTCCTATAGTTTCTGGGAAGCCTGGGCACACCATAGCTTACTGAACTCTTAGTTATGTCTTGTTTTTTATTCCGTGTCTTATTTTCCTTCTTTTTGCTCATCCTGCTTCATACTTTTTGTTCTTCTTTCTCAACTCGATAGTTCCATATCTGGCGATCGTCCGTGCATTGCCTCTCAGCTGACCCTAAGCGCATCCCGTGCTTCTTTCTCTTCCTTTCCCAAAATACCGTCTTAGTTATTATGGAGCCTTGAGGCTTGACACTTAATCTGATGTATGCACTGTATTTTTTGTCCCTTGAGGTTTTAACTATTGATTGGTTCTTTTTTATGTAGATACCTATTATTATATTTTGTATATAACCCAAATCTTGCAGTATCTAGTTAATCTTTCAGCGTCCCTCTTAAGACCTCTCAGACTGTGATATATTTTATTTGGCAGCAACGATTATTCTGCCTCTTTTCTATAAGAAAAAATTACAATTCTTGTCTTTGCTCTCCTCAGGTCCAGTGAGACACAAGGCACAACAGACATAGTCATGTGCCACAAGCAGGGTGAGCCTGTCATCCGCCTTGAGAGCGAGAAAACTATTAAAATTTCTGCAGAGCCGTTCTGCCCCGACCTCCTGCACCAAGAAGACAAACACGACGTCCTGCAACGAAAGTCTGCAGCGTACTTGAGTGAGGGAGAATCTACAGTCTTGACATGAAACCTTGTTATTAGAAATAGTCCGTTAACCCTTTCACTCCCATAATTTAAATAGGGCTATACCTACGAGAAAAATAGATTAATTCATGAAAGGGTAGACGAAAAATGAAGAAAACCCGTGACCAGCAAGGGGCTACAACCTACGTACATACAGCAGTAATATAAACAAAGCTTCAAACAAGTAGTATTTTGAATTGCTATTTGGAATTATGGCCATCTCGCATGTAACCGCAACTTAGGTGAAGACGGAAAATTATAAAAGTGTCTCTATACCTGAAAAATGAATTCTTGTGAATTATATTCCCGAAATCAGAGTCCATGTTCTAATGCTAATGTAAAGTTATGTCTCCACTTGAAAGTAACATTCCCAGGTTACTTCCTTAATGTATCAAAACTTTTTCTAATACCTTCTAAACTCAGTCATAACTCGACAGACATGGCATTTTTAAATAGCATGGGTCGTAGCTTCTATATATTTATGTTTTAATGTAGTTGTTGTACAGTAGGTTAAAATTGGATGGTTTTTTACTCGTTCAGATTCTTTGTTAATGAAAAACGTAAGTCAAGCGTATATCCTGTTTATGTTTAAAACGTGCTTTAGTGTTTTTTTTAATGAACCGTATTTAATTTTACTTGGTTGCTAATAATTATTATTGGTATTTACATAGAATTGTTTTTCTGTTGATGTGAATTTTACTTTGAATTGGTGTTTTTAGTCGTATCATGTCATTACCACCTTTTGAGGATGAAGTTTACCACTAGAAAAAGCTACGTTGTAGGTTAGTTATGATGCTGTATTATATATAAAAAGTCATTATCAATAAGCAACGTTTCCAGTTTTGTGATGACATACTAGTACTTCACACCACTACCGTTTCATCTCTTGAAGCGTCATCAGAAGAATTTAGGGACTCAAGTGGTTTAAACTGACATATGATATCCGAAGCCGCCCCTTCAACAACAATAAGCTGCAATGATTTTTCGATAGCGGACCTCCTACGTGCTTTGAACCCTCAACGAAGTAGGGTAGACTCCCAGTACACGATGGATGCACTCCCTGAAGCTCACTGCAGGCGCTAGCATTCTGTACTTTAAATAAAAGTATCGACTTACGTCTTCAATCGGTTTTGCGAGTCTCGACCACGTACACGATAGAGAGGAAGGCGTCAGCACATGAAGTTTGTCTACAAATATATTGACAATTCGATAAATAAAGTGCACCAAGAGCAATAATATCATTTTTAAACATGGTACAAAGATAATATTGTTGAGAAGTCACTATTGCATTGGAGCAATTGCGTTATATAAAGAATAGAATATTCGATTATAGAGAACGGGAAAAACTGGACTATAACGTTGTGCCGAGCTGGTGTCGGCTGCAGTAAGGGAAGCGCGCTCTGCAATCAACGCTCTATGATAATTCGTTCTGCCTCTCTATATACATTTAGTAATTTACATTTTTCCTGCCATGCTCTGATGAAACCATTAAAAAATTATGCCAAGTGTGAAGTTTTCAATAAAACTAAGTGAGCCTGAGAAGTGCATGCAGTTCTTATTTTGTCAGACTTGAAATTTTGAGCATTCAATGCGTTTGAAGCTCCTCTCACAAGCATCATGAATGTCTGCTGTCACTTGCTTCCCACATCAAACCTTTATTTGCTCTGAGATCAATACTTGTAGTTTGATTAAAAGATTAATATCCGGAAATTGTAAGCAGCAATAAATAGTAAATCTTCATTTACCCGGAGTAATATATTATTCAGGGCGGATCGCACCTCGAGTTTATAATCTGCATTGATTTCATGACTGCACGAGCTATAAGTTAACAATAAATGCATTTATAAAATTTTACTCGTTTAAAAATTGTGAATCTCTGTCACCTATGCTCGCTATCGGGCTCATTTCCCTAGTAGTTTTTATGATATTCGTTGCCTTCCAAAAAGACGATGTTTTGCCTAATGAAGCAACAGTAATTTTGTGCAATACTGCTGCAATCGGGCAGTCTCTCTACCGGTGTTAGGGTATGCGACTTCACATGTTTGTAGAAATGGCACACACACCTCTAACCACGAATCTTTTCTCCCTAGCTGTTCCCTATTGCACGATATCTTGGGTTTCTGCCCTGCCCCCCCTCCCTTTTACTGCTGTTGCTACTGGTTATCTTTTCTCTTACCTCACTGAAAAAAGAAAGTTGAACTTGAGACTTGAGCTAATATATTTATTTATTTACTTTGTTGCTTGAGTAATTTCAGAAAGTAGAACTGCCACAAGTACTGGAAGTGAACTATCCCATGTCGTTAAATACTTATGTTTAGCTAGAACTATGGACAGGTGAGTAGGAAAGTACTATTTATTGTTATAGATTATCGATTCATGTAACACTCTTGATAGAGTTACTGTTGTTAGCTTTAATTCTTTTATTGTTTGTTCACTGTTATTGTTACTCGTTTTCGTTGTTTCGTACCAGTACGATACAGACTCTCTACTGAATATTTTTACTTTAAAGTTTCGTTAGAACCAGTGCACTCGATAGTCTTTCGAAAGCGTTCCGCCAGCTAATCAAGAGGCTACGTTGCTCTGTCATTTATGTAGCAGAAAATTGCGCAGCTTTCAGAATTTTAATTTAATGCAATCAGAAGAGATATGGGACACCTTACGAGTGATATTTGCTTAATCCAACTGATTTAATGGCTTACGTTTTAGCAAATGCTTTAATAGACATACAGTTGTGTTTAGAAAGACACATTAGAACTATTAGACGAAAGAACACATTTGAAAGACTGTCGGGTGGTCCGGCCCTTAGACTGTCACTTATACCGTATGTTGTTCTTAAGCTCAGCGAGTATCGACACTCAGGGAACGTTTTCCTAATTGCTTAGCCTGATGTTCCTTACTTAGACTTTTCACTTTTTAAGGAATCCAGTCAGGGAGAATAAGAGGGGTTATAACGCGAGGTTCGCTCATCATATGGTATGCGGCATTGTGCTGTACTGCCAGGAAGACTTCGTATTTGACCTTATCCCTGGTCAGGCCTTAGAGATGTTTCCTTGCCCACTGGGCTTCCTACAGGTAGCTTTTCTCTACTTTCCCTGGCGATCTCTGTGTTGCTCTTCCTTTTCTTTTCTCACCTGCAGTGCTCATGTGCGCAGGAATACGCCCGCTCAATGATTTCACCCTTCGACGTGCTGTCGAGGTTATACGAGTAACGCGGATTAGTAGTTAGGATATCATAATTAAAATCCTAATTGCGCTGACGCCCCGCGTGTATCCCCTAACTCAAAACCTATCATAATCACCTGCTGCCAAGTTCTACCTTGAAGTCTTTTGGCTAGAGAAATGCACCATCACCCGGGTAGACAAATATCCAAAGAGACATACATATACTGAAGTAGGACAAACATCCATCTGGCTTCAGGTTAAAGGTGATCTATGGCTGAAAATCCGAATGGACATGCACATCTGCTAGGGCATCCACCATCAGTCTGATAAAGAAATGTGGATATACAGGTCCCAATACAGTTGCGCTTCTGCTTATCCCTTACAGCAGGCTGTGATAGTCTGATCGTTGTGGAAGTAGAACTACTGAAGATAATGCATACCTTCTCAGGGAGGCATTTTGTGAGGCCAGCCCATCCTTTGGTGCCCCTACAGTAAACTTCACAGGTTATCTCAAGCTTATTTCTAGATTTTCCGGACTATGTTAATTTCGAGCTCTCTGCTTCTTTTTATATGGGCCTTACGACCCCAGGGGCAAACTCGAGTACCTTTTCCACACGAGATGTTGTATCTGGCCGCAGTTCCTGCTGACGAGGTTAGTTCTGTAAAGTTAGGTAAGTTCTCTATTTCCTTTTCTGTTCCGCGAGGTGGGCTGTCGATCGAGATAGCGCACCTAGTCCGCGGGATTTCTCTCATCTCTTTCGTGTGGAAGGCCGTAAAAGAGACCGACCACTCGAGCGTCTCCTACTATGCTTTGCGCCTTGCTTTCTGCCCGCAGTAGTGCACGTAGGCCACGCGACAAAATTATGTGGCATTTAAATACTGCACACTCATCTCGGCTGGAACGCCCGAGTTGCGGCTACGGCAGTTAAAGTTTATAAATAACTAACTCTGCTTCCTGTTATCTTATTAGATATAAAAAATGCGGTGTTCCACTCTTCCTCTTCTTTGTTGATTTGCTGTTGGCACGCGCAGTGTTCTTCCTACTCGGAACAATCTTTCGTGCGCACTTTTCATACTCCGACTGATGATGCTTGGTTCTGTTCTTCCTCTTCCTTCCCCTTGTTTTCATGCGCGTTGATCTGTAGCGCGTGTACACCCTCGGGCATAAGTGTCAAGTTTCTCGCGACATGTTCTATATACATATGTACCTTCCACTTCCTCTCGGAGCACCCCTGCTGTGGTCAGAGTGGTCCGAACTAGCTTCCATAATAATGCTAATAATTCTTGTTAGGTTATTATAACACATTGTTTAGCCTCCGTAGCCGCAGCTCAGGCGTTCCAACAGAGAAACTACTAGTGCAGTATTCAAATACCGCATATTTATTGGGTAGGCGTGGTGGCCACGTGCGCTACTACGGGCAGGGAAACGAGGCGTAAAATATAGTAGGAGACACTCAAGTGGTCGGCCCCTTTTGTGTCCTTCCACACGAGAGAGACTAGAGATGTTCCGAGTACAAGGTCGGCTATCTCGATCGACAGCCCACCTCACGGGACAGAAAAAGGAAAGTAAAGAACCTACCTAACTTTACAAAACTAACCTCGTAAGCAGGAATAGTGGCAAGCTGCAACATCTGCGGATAAGGCACTCGGGAACCTTGAGGGCGTGATGCCCAAACATATTGTGGCAGGGATAGAGCCCGACACAATATGCCCCTGAGGGTTTTCTTGCTAGATTTCCTGCTTCTCTGGTTGCATCAGATGTTTCTTTTTCCCTTCGCCACTCTATTTCAGTGAGAAGGGTAACTTTAAATTCTTTACAATAACTAATATTAAATGATAAATATAATAGAGGCTTTTCCTTGGTAGATCTATGCGTCTAAGATGTTTGTGATAAACTTGTGAATTCATTTTAAGACGAATGGGTAAGTTCATACTCCCGGATATTTTCTAAGCACTTGAATGTATCTTATTCGTTGTTCCCAAGATGAATAAATGTTCCTCGTACTTGACATAGTACATGTGGCTTCAAAAGTGAGCTTATAAGCGCCTTTATGAGTTATATTGAACTTAACATGTTAGTTACCGACAGTCCTTTCAAAAACTGTTGATCTCGAAGGCGTCTGAAGAAAACCTCAATCCATATTTTCTTCAACGTCAGTTTAGGTATTTATTTTTGAAGTTTTATTGCAAACTGCATGTCGTAGAAATATTTTCAGGAATTCATAGCCCAATATTTTCTTACTTTCATGATGCTTCCGAAAATGATACCATCTTTTCATGGTATAGTTACGGTTAACTTTGGCCGACTGTTTTACTGGTTATACCTGTTGTAAAATGACGCTGAAGCTTATAATTTTGAGGGAGAAAAATTTTGTTAGCGTAAATAAACTTTCACGCCTGACAATATATAACTAAAAAGTACATTCGTCGTCACAAGACGAACTTGCAATCACGTGATTTTTACCTTACTGTATTAAGCGGTTGCATAAGCTACGAATGTGGCGATTACTCGTGAAATATAAAATATACTTTTTCTGTAATACATCTTTGTGTTCAGTTGCCTTCGGCGTACATAGTTTGAAATTTACAGTAGCTACATGTATTCCAACTGAAATATCACGCGAGAAGTACAGCCCTAGTACTGTAGAGTAGTCCACAGTCCTAGAAATGATAATGCTCCTGACAAGGAAAGGCATGATTGGACACACTCTTGTACTTAACAAATAAGATGATAAAAAATATACATACAACTATAGAAATTTGATTACTCGAATAATAATATTTTCGCGTCTATATCTCTAACAATGATAGGATATTGTCTTGCCTAACTACACGGGAGTTAGATTGATATTGCCCACACTGCGGTCGAGGAAATTCAGGTTTCACACCAAACAATTACAACGTCTTAACAGACATACCTGCTTTTTCATACTAGCCGATTCATAGGAAGTTTGTCAAGAGTAAATATACAGGAACTAATGCGTATAGTGTATTCACGAAGTTGCATTTTCGAGAATCCCTAAGTCTAGCTGTTTCGTCTTTTTGAAATTTAAGAATAGTCCATACGAATTGTCCTATTGGTGATGGATTTAAGTTAATGCTTCATGCAACATCCAGAGCAGTGTAAGGAAGGCTGCCATACTTACGTGACTGATTTCCACGGTGCATATATATCAGCCAGGAGGGTTGAAGGATGAAGGTATTCAATGAAAGTGAGTTGGTTAAATCTGCGGTTCGTCATCAGAAAGATGGCAGCACCGGATGAATTTCATTCTTCTTTTTTGCATATCCAAGGCTATTCCTCTTATCCCAAAGAAACTATTCTGTACAAGAAGCGGTAATTATGCACAGAAAAAGACATTGCAGCACACAAAATATTTGAGAGGGAAATACACCCAAGTTGGTACAGCTACAGCAAGCTATAGGAGCAGTGTAGACTCATACCAAATTTTTATATTCGTACGATTAAATAGGCGTTGAATTTACTGAAAAGAGTTACTGGGAAGGAGGCTCCTACAGGTAGAGGGAAATAGTCAACTGTAACTACACAGCAATGTAACACATCACAACGATCTTGAGTAACAACTGTAATTTAAATCATCAATTGAATTAGTTACCCTCATCATCAATGCACAAAATGATAAGCTAGACTTTATACAGACCATGAAGTATATCGCAATGACATGTTAACAGGTCAGTACGAAACAAAAACATCGCCGCTGTACAAAAAAAAAGTAAAGATTTGGATCTTCACACAGCCTTACATAAATTTAGCTTGTTTAAAATAGCTATAAGTTTTCAATGACTATGGTTATATTAGTCTGAGCACATCGGAACGATAATCTTGTACCAGATTGGGATTCAATATCTTAACAGGCGCTCACTACCCCCAATTTTGTCACTTTGCAAATGAAAACTCATTTATGATTAGGAAAATTTTGACAAAACTACGTCTGCTTAAAGAGCAGAGCAGATTGCCATCAATAATCTAAAAAAATATATATATTAATTGAAGCATTGAAGCTTTTTGCAAACAATGATGGCTATCGTGTAATGCGCAAGACTTATTTATGCTCTACAGGCATTTAACATACGTTCCTTTGAAATCAAGTGAACAAAGTTTAGTAGTTGGCCGGAAATGGGGATGGTAAAATGGGAATTGAGGTATTTCACCTTTTTGAAGTCTTTCACAGGAATATACTGTCACCTGCGGTACGTGCTGTAGGCTGCTGCTCGCTGGGTCTCTCAAGTTACTGAAGTTCCAAACAAAATCTTACATGATCGAATTGGGTAAAGTACATTCACTTTTGAACGGGTCAAATTATTCAAATGCTAATCCAAGTATGGTTCAGAATAACCTTGAGTTGTGCCAAGTCAAATCCGCCTGTGCAACGTTGACGACCATTGAGACATCTGAGCAATGTCGTTATCAGCGTTTGTCAAAGTTTCAGTATTAAGCACAAAACGCAATTAAATTTAATCATTCAAGTCAAAATCTAAAAGAGCGAAGAAAATTTGACACTTATAATTTACGAGAAGCATGTGTTAAATCATGCTACCATGCATTGGTAGTTCACGATAGTTTTTTTTTTTTTTAACACGTCACGCAAATTTTTGATACACTCATTTTAACTATTCTATTTGTAATAAAGCAAGTATACTTTTTTCCAACACATTCTTTCCAAACGCCGTACGAGTATAACCGCACTTAAATAATGCTTACAGAAGAAGAAAATATTCAATTAATGACAGCACATTTTTCCATGTTCAGGGGAAAACTACGATAAAGAAGAGAAACAGCTATAAATCGATCAGTAGACTGACAGAGTTGTGTTAGAGTTATACACGACGTATATTTATATATGGGCGGGACAGGCGTTACAAATGTGCAGATTGTTTCAACAGTTTGCTTTACATTGGTGTAACCAAAGTACAGTAGTAGTCTGAAAGATGAGATTCGCAGAGAAGTTCTCAATCAATTGGGAACGTTTAGGGCTCGTTAGAGAGGACCTACGTTTATTCTACTTGTCCCAAGCCAGCGACAAGATCGCTAGCTTCACCACTTCCTATCGTGTTGCAGGTACTCAAATTAAGCCGCACACTCTGACACAGCTGAAAATTGTATGGACTATGAGACGAGTTCCCAGCAGTATCGTGAGTAACTCATGCAGCGTAAATGCCTGCATTTGATTTAAAGGGGCAGAAGCCACGTACGGCGCCATTCTTAAGTTTCGGAAGAATGGAATTTGCTTAGATTGACTTGGACGAGACAGTCGAACGAACAAATTGTCCAGTATAGAACAAGGGTACGTACCAATAACGGACATTTCGGACTCCTACGCCTCCTGAGGTCTTGCACAACTCATGGTAGAATGTGCATAGAAAAGAAAACTTTTTGCTACCGACATTAAATATATATGTCACTTTTGTAGTCTCAACACGAGTGAATGAGGGTTCTTTTCAATTTTTTTTTATAGATGGTTCGAACGTCTGGCCATTTTTATTTCTGTTTTGAAGTTAAAACACATAAGGCTTATCATGACCAATGAGTAATTTTCTGCTACTTGTCCAAGCCGCCTTGCATAATAATTAAATATCAATTTTTATACCGATAACGTTATTTGAAAGTATATCCGCGTGTTCGGCGAGAGGTTAAATATGCAACAATATCTCCATGTTATAAGTTTGTAGCAAACGATTGAAACAACCTGTGCTCAGCATCAGCCAAACGACATATAAATACGGAATTAATATTTAAAAGGAGGGTAACTGGACACATAATTAATTATACACAAATATTTTGAGTACCTGGGCGTTATATAAAGGCTACAATTACACGTTTTTTCAGTATAGTTATAAAATTTGCGTTTGCATGAGTCTCTTAACTTTTTTTATATTAGAAAAATATATGGATACAAACAGCAGGTTTCCGTGAAACATAACACCCTAGCAAGATTTAGGGCCGCCGCGGCGCCGCCCAGAAGCGAAATTGCGGTTTTAGATTCTGCTGCGACCCTAAGGCGACCCTAATTGTTTGTCGGGAAGTAATTTATGATCAGTTTTTGCCCCTATTTAGCAACGTAGATTAGCCTGTTAATTTAACAAGCGTTTTTAGCCACTAAAAAGTTACAACAAAGGTACGCAAAAATTACAAAGCTTAATAAGAAGGAGGAAATCCGTGCACGGAGAATCACCTCGCATGGGAACATCTAGTCATTAAAGAAAAACGTCGAGAAGAACGATCATGAGAAGGAGAAGGGAAACGAACGGAAGTAAAACGGATAGATATGCAGAAAGGCCTAAAATCATGGTAATATAGCGAGTCTTCATGCGTTGGGGAGCAACTGCAGACAACATGGGCGGGAAAAAATTTCGATGCGCTCCTGCGGTTTCGAATATCCTACTGCATTGTTCGGTCTCGTTTTAAATAAATAACTGACCTTAATGTGCACGGTTAACGGATATACCCTTTGATTCTTTATCGGGTGGCTGAAAAAGCTTCCTTTGTTGGAATAGCATAATGGGAGCGAGTCGAGTGTTTACATATATATGGTTAGCTATACCCAGTAAATGGTAAATATGCAGGTCTAAAATAAAATTAGTCACGTGTATAAAAACGCAATATACACAAATATAGAATATGTATTATTATTATATCCCTATTCTAAAGCTCCCTAACTACAGCATGCAGCATGGCCCAGGAGAGGAAGAAAGAAGGGGCATGCAGTATGCCAAGGAAAACGTGGTACCCATCCATGCTCGAGGGTGTTATCACTCATGATCAATAAGCATGGGAACGAAGAGTCAAGAAAGAAGAGGAATAACAGGAAGCATCAATTAGCAGGAGTAGGAAATTGGAAAGAAGCAAAGTGGGCATGATAGGCAGCCGTCCTGAAGGCGTAGCTAGACAGGGTTGAGCTAACCTCTGTAGTCCCTAGGAGCGATATGCTACCCACCACATAGGATGGGCGAGCCTAACTAGCCTAGCCTTATGGCCCTTTCTATGCCCCCTGCGGAGCAGATTTTTTATTATGTTACCTTACCCACTGTATCTACGACATGAAGTTCTGCTGGTCGAAGTATACCTATTAAGTCATTGAAAGTCAAGATTATACATATACGAATGTTGCTATTGGTATAACATTCTCCTATTCCAAATATACGACTAACAATGCATTAACATGCAAGCGTGAATAGCTGATGGACGCTGCAAATCTCAACTAATCTCGTATAGCAATCAATACACTGACTATTCTAAATGCAAACGATATCGATTACTGTCCGGAAGACGAAAGATGTTCATCTATGCACCATCTATTGGCACGGCAAGGGAGAGTTAAACTAAGCTTTTTAACTTCAACTTGTCGGGAACTTCATTCAAGAGCAGTGTTTTCCCCATTTTGGATCGAGTTTTACGTGTTACCCCCTTAACGTACTAATCCGAGCATATCCGTTCAGTAGTTATCCAGTGCTTGTGCGATATACCTAATAAATTGTAAAGATTTCGTAAAAAAAATTACGTAAAGGGGTCACGACCAAATCGATTACTCCTGAGATAGAAGACAACTCAAACGTGCTTCGCAAAATGGAGTTTTTGGCCGTCTCCAGCTACATAGGGTGCGGCAAGGTCTCTTACATGCAGTACAGGCCTGTGTTTGAGGACATAATCCTGGTCCTGGACAAGTTTTCAAACGGAGCTCGATATTTTCAGCACGTACTCCGCGTATTTTCATATTTCGGCCGTATCTTAATAGAAAACTTTATTTTGACAATTTAATGGTTACAC
Organism: Parhyale hawaiensis; assembly: GCA_001587735.2. Taxonomy (NCBI): domain Eukaryota; kingdom Metazoa; phylum Arthropoda; class Malacostraca; order Amphipoda; family Hyalidae; genus Parhyale; species Parhyale hawaiensis. The sequence continues at coordinate 39,643,674 of LQNS02278091.1, read as the reverse complement.
AAAAACTGTCCACTTCTCACAAGTGAGACTGATAGCAAATTGATAAAACTGCCATAAAATCTTTTCCAGGCAACATAGAGACATGAAAAAAAAAGTTTTTGGAGATGCAAGAAATGCATCTACTGGAGAGCAGCACACATACATGAGCGCTGGCTAATAGTAATTTGCAAAATTTATTTTAGCCAATTTTAGGTCATTTGAGAGCCCCAAGCTTCAGTTATCATCGCCCATAGCTATTATCTAACTACGCGGAAATTGGTGTCTCTTGTTGATCAACTTTTTTTGAATCGCCGAGAACCGCTTACTTTCGTTTGAGGTGGTTCTGTAGACTACAGAAGATTCTATCGGAGCTTAATCTAATTGCTAGTAGTCTTACTTGCAAATTTGAGTTCGCAATCAAGTATCGCGTGGTTACCCGTTACGATAGGGGGATTGCTTTTTTCAGATAAACCCGAAATACGCAGAGTACGCACAAAAAATATCAGGCTGCGTGTAAAAGTTTGCCCAGAGACCGTACCGATCGGACCAACTTGTGAACGTATACATACCCAGGCCTGTAGGTACTTTAGGAGGCCTTGGTTTCGGCCGACACCTCTGCAACGGCACTCAGAGTAACGCAGCCAACGATCTCGTTTGAAGTTCCAGATACAGCTTATGAGATTAGGTTAACTTATCTTTGCCAGGCCAAGCGATGGCGTATTAATTAACCACTTCAGGACGGGCCCCATGACTCCAACTTGGGTAAGGTCATGTGTTCTAAAAAAGTATTCCTGGAGCCGGAAGACTCACTGAGAATAAGGTCATCTTCCTATAGGGCCGAGAAAATCAAGGATTTCTGGAGTATTGTATCTGATGGCTGGAGCCAGTCTATAGGAGGGATCATTATTATATCAGTGCATCACCCGCCGTGAAATGGTTAGCTAGAAATTAAGCTACAGTTGCATGTACTACGTGATGCATGGCCAGCTCCTGCTTATTTCTTTATACTGCCCTGAAATGCAGCAGTGCACAAGTGGCAAGTATATTGCATACGTTTGCAAATGCAAGTATGTTATTCTCAAGATGGCTAATTTGGCAAGTGCAGTAACCTTGTGATTCGCCATAGAAACTGAAGTGAAACTGAAGTGAAACTGAAGTGATTCTGAATTTTATGAGGGTTGCTCGGGCTTTTAAAGGCACGGGAACGTTTCAAACTCTCAACAAAAACAAGATAAAAACAAACCTTACAAAATAACAATAGAGAAAATTAGGCAACTTGACTTTCAAGAGGCAATAATCCAAATCAACAACGTCAAAAAATTGTCCTGTGGATGGCGTCGTCCACCTTTCATTGCAGTTTGTTTTTTTTTCATTTTTGTTTGCGGTGTGCAAACATTCCCGCACAAAGAAGAAGCTTCAATGTGTCACTGGTCTACTGATCAACGTCGCTAAATACATTTTCGCATCGTTACTCAACTAAATATTGTTATTAAATATATTGTAAAGTCTAAGCCTCCCTTCTCACTGTAATCACGATCAAAGAAAAGAAGGAATAATGAGCACGCAGCGCGTCGGGAAGGACGCAGCGCCCAAGCACGATGGTTTTTCCCACACTGGATCAAGCACACGGGGTGCAACAGGTTAGAACAGACGAGGAACATCACATCGAAAATCAACAGTGAAAATAGGATAAAGGAAGGAAACACAGTCGGCACGAAAGAGATATTGGACATAGAGATATTAAGAATTCCCAACCTCCATTTTGACATAGACTTAAGTCGAGGCAGTGGCATCAAGTTGGACTCATCTTTGTCCCAGAAAAATAAAACTATACCTTGGATCGGATGACGCATTTCATCATTATTATTACTATAATTGAGTAGTTGAAGCAAGCATAGAGACCACACGACGTTCGTCTGTCACTCAAATTCTCCTGCCAAATGACCAGGCATTGGCTAAAGTTAATCCTGAAATTTACCAGTGGTCAGTGCCCTTCTATGCGAGCTTCTTTTCAACAGATGCAGTCCTTGCATCTCTAAAACATGTTATTTTTCAGGTCGCTATGTTGACTGGAGAAGATTTTATCGAGGTTTTATCAAGCTACCATCAGCTTCACCTGCGAGGAGAGGACAGCCAAGTATCGTGTGGTCTCATGCATAACTTATTTCATAATTCAAACTCAATGCTTTCTGTTTCAGTGCGACACTGAACTCCAGAAAATGCAATGGGTGTTCACTAATATTATCAGCATAGATAACACGAGTCTTAGAATGGAAACGTCTGTGTGAAAACATAATGCAACTGCTTCAATAATTATGATGCTCGACATGATGCAATGCAGTGGGAGATTTCGACTTACAGTTCATTGGGAGCAATAGAGCTTACATAATATTTTCATTACTATTATTATTCTATTTCTAGATTCTCTACCGCATTTGAGCTCACGCGATAGAATGAAACACTTTGATGGTGGTCTCAGCAAATGGATAGGAACAGCCCCCCAAAAAGTTACAAACGGAGGTTAATCCACGTATATATTTTAGAATGAAAACAAGTAGCACATGTAACATAAAATGGAAAGGGCTGACACAAAGCAGCTCAAGTGGAAACAGTTTATCATAAATATTTCAAACTGGACAAGGTTGACACCAAGTAACTTAGATGTAAAAGGGTTAACATGCAGCAGGTGACATAAATGACAGGGTACACGCAATACCACCTAATATGGAAAGGATTAACACAAAGCAAGTTAAGCCTACCTGTCGCACAAAATACTTTACGTGTTTTTTTAGCAATCAGCTAAATTTCCAATACAGAACAATGCTTAGAGAAGATTACGGGCTCGTGTGTTTGGTTCGTCAAAGTCGCGCTAGCAAAATCCCCTCGTCCCTAATCTAAGACAAGCGAGGTGGTGTCGCCACTCAGAGTCGCGTTGCTGGTGTTAAATGCAGCCAAAGTACGCTTAAGACGGCTGGAAACGCAATTTTACGGAGCATGACTGGCGTTTGTGGCCGTCTTATTGGTAACTGATGCTAGCCTAAAGCATTGACTAAGATAAGCTTGGACGAGCCATCAAGCTTTATGACTAGGGTTGTGACTGAGACCTCCGTGCATATATGCATGCATATCGATATGCAAAACTTCTGCAGGTATGCAAGTAGGTGCATATTTTATACCAAATAAATGCAGTGTATGCATAATATATGCAAAAATGTCAATGATAGGCAAATTTGTGTATTAGTATGTACAACTATGAAAGAAGTTAAATGAACATATTTTTTGGTATTCGGAGGGTATGATAATTTTATTTCTCAATTTTCAGATTTGATCTAAGAGACGAGTAAGAAATACGCTTGTTCTTGTTAAAAAGCCTTGATAAGACTTTAATTTTCAAAAGATTGTTGGAACTGGTAGATTACATGTCACGCTTTCAGGTAATAAAAGAGAGCATTTGATATTTAGCCACGAGGCCGAAAGTTTTCGAAGTTATTATAGACTCCAACGTTTTAAATCAGAATTTTTTGGATGTCCATCTGGAAACCAGCCTAACATTCATTCAAAATACTTTCACAATTATGCAAAAACTATAGAAATACTAGAAACGTAAGAGCTTTTAATAAGCAAAGTAATAGATCTATCGGAGGTGGAAAATAATTTAAAAGCAACCTAGCTCTACGATCAGATGTATTATGAGAAAATGACATCTTTTATTCTTAAAAATGAAGGGTTTTCAAAGGTCAAAGAGGTGACTTGCATTTTATTATGGGAAACCAGTTGAAGATAAGGATGAAGTCGTCAGTCAACTTTCTCTTTCAGATAAGAAGTCTTAAATTTGGGCCAATAGTTCACTGTGATGTCGAGAGTCTTTACACAGTATAATGCTGTGCTGGTAGACAACAGGAAACTCGTTTTGTTCGAGAATTTGAAAAAAAATCTAGTAAATAAATGCAATCAGAATTATATTCGAAACTGAATTTGTTCAAGTTTGTTTCTGTTATTTACTAAAATCCATGTTGTGTTGTAGTTCTTCCGTTTGAAATTGTCTCTATATGAAACGCATATTTGCATATATTTTGCATATAGGCCCAGCAACTTGAATATCCAAAGCGGGATTTTGCATATAAGCAATGCTAGATGCATTTTTGTCACGGGTTTGCATACTATATGCGCGCATATGCACACTTGCAGCAGACACCACCACCTCGTCACAACCCTACTCATGACTATGGATGTCTAGAAAAGGTGGAAAGCGAAAAAGGTTCAAATTCAGGCGTGTATGAGCATTATAGAATTCAATAACAATCGCCGATGGTTAATGGAGTCATGAAAAAAATGTTTGCAGAGTAAGTATCCGAACGAATAATATTTTTTGGTATACCATACGTCTCCTATTTTAGAGTAGTTTGAGCTTCAGTTTCCACATCACAGGCGATTTCAAAGAGGAAGAAAAAAGGAACATATAGCATGTCTATAGAAACGTGGAACCCATGAACGAGGGTGTTACCACACAGATCAACACGCATGGGAACAGTAAGTCGGGAAAGAAGAGGAAGAACTGAGGAAAGTAACATCAGTAGGAGTATGAGAGCAGAAGGAAGCATGAAAAAAGTAGACACGAAGGAAAGACGTCCCGAAAGTTCAAAGTTAGTAAGAGGGTTTTGCTAGCACAGCGATTCTAATCCGCATCGCGTCGAAGGTCAAATATTTTGTCAGCATTTCTGCCGGGAGGTCGTGAGTGACGGCGAACTCACATAGGTATGTGAGTTCTGTGTCTCAAATTTATTAAACACGTGCATATCAAACCCAACACAACTCAGCTGAAGGAATTCGCTCAGCCGGACGGCACCGGGCAGGAGACGAAAAACGAAAAGAGGAGAAGCAAAAGAAAGAAGCGCCTGTGCGGCTGGCCCCATCCGTGGCCCTCAGCACGGACGAAGGTAGTAAGCCCGCGGGAAAAGGTCGGCCACCTCGATCGGCGGCCTACCTCGCGGAACAGAAGGGGAAATATAGAGAACCTTACCTAACCAAACAAACTAACCTTTTCAGCAGGAATTGCTGCCAGCTGTAACATCTGCGGAAAAGGCACTAGGGACCCTATGGGTTGTGAGGCCCAAATATATTCACCTCTGAGGGGTAAATAACCTATAAACTATAAAGCATTACAAAAAGGATAATAGAAGAAGACAGAAGAGACACACGTGAAGAGTCCCTCCGCCATTGCCCTCCACACGGGAGCAGATATAAGAGTCATGTGAGATGAGTCGCTTACCAGCATCGGCGGCACACTTCAAGGAGCAGTCAAAGTAGAAGAGCTACCGATCCTAAACTCTAACCTTTTCAGCAGGCTCTGTGGCCAGATGCAACAACCCCTCACGTACGGCGCTGGGTTAATCGTTATGGGTGCGAGACCCGTAGACATTCTGCCTTGGGAGTTTAAAATAAATACGGGGCCTCACGCCGCAAGGACTGAAAAAATTGCTACTAGCTCTTATCCTTTTCTTAGAATCTGACCTTGGCAGCCTGCAGGGAGTGGGGGTTGTGCTTAGATTCCAACTAAAGGAGTCTTTACAACAAGTATACAGGGTGTTGTGTAATTCGGTGCACATATTTTAACCGTATATAGAAAAATGCAAAATAAAGCTATTTTCATGAGTGACAAAAACCCCAAATCTCCGTCTTCGAGAAATGACGGCCTGAAATACTTGAAGGTTTCCAGTAGGAATGCGCTTACAATGCAGCCATCGTGTAAAATGTAACTTTTTACGCAGGGTGCTGCGCGCTTTAGCATACCAAAAGAAGAATCTAAAAGTATTAAGAGAATTCTTTTGGTACGCTAAAGCGCTCGCCAGCAGCCTGCCTAAAAAGTTAGATCTTACTCGATGGCTGCTACATTGTAAGCCTATTCGTATGGAAAACCTTCAAGTATTTCAAGTCGTCATTTCTCGAAAACGAAGGAGTTCTGAGGTTTTTGTCACTCCTGAAAATAGTTTTATTTTGCGTTGTTCTATATAGGGCTAAAATATGTGCATCGCATTACAGAACACCCTGTATATGCTGACGGGGACAAAGTCAGCCAGGACATCGTAGCCGAGAGGAAGAGCATGCATGAACTGGACGTAGTATAGAACGTAAGCGCTAACTCTAACAGCACTGAATCATTACTTGATGCTAAGTTATAAAACATAGACGTCTTTCCGCAGGTTTTCGCCCTGAAATGTTGAAAAAGGAAGAAGACAGAAACATACAACATTGAAAAACACTAACAAAATTACAGTACGTTTTAGAAATGTTGACAGGGTAGACAAATATCTAAGATATTCAACATCATTACTACGGTTTATTATAGGAGCAGCAAGCTAAAGGAAACAATGTACTGTATAAGGAGACCCTTAAGACTCTGCCTTGAGTAGACCTCAACTCCAATATCTCCAATATATTTACGTATACCGGCAGTAGCAAATTTGGGTTTTGTTTCCACTGCTTTCATGAACATCTTGCTAAAATTTCGTACAGATGGCATAGCTATACCGTACTCGCGCTACTTTATGTGCAAAATGCGGGAAGAATTCTGAGGTTTACCCATAAATTTGATGGCGCGTGCCCGGTGCGTGAGAAGACGCACACAACAGACGGAAGCTGAAGAAAGCAGCTGTTTCAAGTTTTTGTTTTTTTATTTTTTTTAATGGTTGCTCACAAGTAGTAGTAGTAGTAGTAGTAGAAGTTTTTACTAGCGCTTTAGTGGCACACTGCTTATATCACGCCGAACTATTCCTGTGTTTAACCACAGGCTCGTGCGCCGACTAGGGCGCGTTTTAAGTTGTCAATGATATTTGTCTCGGCATTTCTGCCTGCAGGTCTCAGAGTGGTCAGTACGCTCCTGACAGGAAAAAGGCGCAAGTTGAGCATCTCCAACCCCCGGGCGCGGCTGAACGCTTTCGCTCAGCTACGCCGCCCAGGGGTAGAAAACGAAATACAAGAAGGTATAGTCTAGCGGGAATAGGTCAGCCACCGCGATCGGCAGCCGACCTCCCGAAAGAGAAGGGGAAGTATTGAGAGCCTACCTAAATTTACAAAACTAACCTCGTCAGCAGGAACTGCGGCAAGTTGCAACATCTCCTGCGGAGAAGGCACTAGGGAACCTTGGGGTTGTGAGGCTCAAATATCACAAGTATAGTAGTAATTAGCAGCTTAAGAAAAGGAAATAGAGCGGAGCGTAAGGTAACGGGCACAATTAGGTGCCAAATCTACGTAGTAATTCGCAACACTCATTTTTACTCATTAGAACTGTTCGAGTTACAGGATGCGAGTTACGAGCAGGACACGAGGGACCGCACGAGTGAGACGTCACTCGTAAACTGATTAATTTTTGTATAATTTTTTCTCGTTCTGCGAAGACTGTAAAGACGAAGTTCTAACTGTATTCGTATTTACATGGAGCCTCAATGATACTGAAAGCGGGGGGTTGACTCTAGTTCAGAGAGTGGAACAGCTCCAGACAAGTCTATATCTTCAAGCGTTATACGTACAACACAAAAATAATGTTTCTAGTTAATAATAGCGATAAATGCATTATAATGACCATATTTGGACTGTACATACTTCAGTTTCTGGTGATCTTATTATAACTTACAACAGCAATACCAACAGTAATGATGATAATAGGTACATAATAATGTAATTTCTAACATTATTCTATCAAATTACTCATTATTACTCAACAGCAAACCAGCGCAAACAACAAGAACAATGCGTCACAGTCAAACCATAATTTCTCACATATATACTTACAGCTCTAATACGTTAATACATGTCAAGTTACTTTCGTATTGAAAGGAGCACCTGAGCCCTACCTAACCTTGCATTGTGCTAGCTGGAGTGCAGACACGAGTACCATAGCATCATCTTGTTTTATTATTATTATTATTATTACTGTCATTCTTGTATTGCTATAAACGTTACTGTTGGCTTCCCTATACAGCCAGTACGGTTGCGGAGTCGGATGACAAAGTCCGACTCCTGAATTCAGCCAGTTTCAGACCCCGACACTCTTTCATAACTGAACAGGTTCATTTTTAACTACTTCGACTCCTGGTTCTAGCCAGACCCTGACTTCGACTTCTGGGCACCTCTGTAACCCTGCTAGTCTCTTCAACGGCGCATCGCGAGCACCGTACGAAAAAAAGTGACATGAATAATAATAATAATAATGAAAAAAAAATGGCGAACTTAAACTCGCAGGGCCGACGGGCATGGGGATACCAATCAGCAAAAAAAAAGGGGGAGGGGAATGGAACAGGGACAATCAGTAGCAGTATGAAGAAGAAAAGAAGTAAATTGGTATCAGAAAGGCAAAAACTACCGTCATTCTATCAAATATTGATTATTTTTTCGTCACGGCCAGCTCCTGCACATACTTTTGATTCATCTTAGTGGTTGCTGCTTAGTGGTGATACATATGCGGATTAATTCTAGAATTCATTTTATGCTGACACAATCACGTCCCAATCGAATGAACTCGCCTCTTCCTGTACGAATAACAGTGTAGTCTAAGGAGCTAGGCTCCGATAAATTGAGGTTACGGAAGTTAGCTGTTCATAATGTATGTAAGTAAATGAGTAACGACAGACTGTTACGTGCGATAAGAGTTTGCTGCAGAACACATCCTGTTGCAGACCTCCAATTCTGGAGGTCTGAAGGCGATCTAACAGAGAGTGAAACATTGGACATAATATAGTACATCGATAGAAACGTGGGACCCAAGCACGACTGTGTTCCTAGACAGGATCAGCGAGTATGGGAATAGCGAGTCGGGAAAGCAGAGGATGCACAGACAAAAGTAAGATCAGTAGGAGTATAAAATCGGAAGGAAGCAAAGTTGGCACGAAAGACAGACGTCCCGAAGGCCTAGCTGAGGGCTGTTATTATTATATTAGTATTTTCCCGCTATTTCTGAAACTTAGACAATCAATAGCGATCAAAGATGATTTACTCAGCTTACAGCCGGCACCACAACGTTGTGCTCAGGTGGTAAGAGATGAAGGACGAAAAGAGAAGAAGACAGAAGAAAGAAGCGCCCGGGCGGACGGTCCCTTCTGTGGCCTTCCACACGGGCGAGGTAAGAGCCCCGCAGAAAAAGTCGGTCATCTCGATCGGCGACCCACCTGGCGGGACAGAAAATAAATATAGAGAACCTACCTAACTCTACAAAACTAACCTTCTCAGCAGGAACTGCGGCCAGATGCTACATCCCCTACGGAGAAGGCACTCGTGACCCTTGGGCGCGTGATGCCCAAACATATTGTGGCAGGGAAAGGACCCGCCACAATATGCCCCTGAGGGCTGGCTGAGGGCTATGTTAATCTACAGGGTGGCCCATGAAGCGCTGCTCCCCTGTACATAGGATCGGTGACCCAAACTAAGCTAATCCTATGGCTCATCCTATGCCCCTGAGAAGAGCACAAACTGTACTGACGAGCTTGGCACCGAAGTTCCAAGAGCGTGAGAAATATCCTAAGGAGTGTCAACCATATACGTAGGCAATCGAGTCGTATCGTGTAAACAGGTAGTACTCTTCACTCCACAATGACAAACTGTTCAGCAATTTCTTGGTGCCGAAGCAAAATTAGGCACTGCTTAACGATTTTCACACTCGGAAAAGTCATTACTGCTGATCATTTGTTGTATTAGAAGTGCAAAACTATGTTGACTTGAAACAAAATTAGCTACGGTACTGACAATCAAGATAGTCAGCTGTCTGCGCCTCATGCGAGTTATCTCTGCATATAATTTCAAGAAATTTGGCAGCATATTAGTTCGCATCATCGAATTTTGGTTGCGTAGCGATTCTACGACGCCGTGTGCCGAAGGTCAAATATTTCAGCTCAGTATTTCTACCGGAATATCTCAATTTGGCGGTGAATTCTGACTTCTGCGTCTCAAATTTTAACCAGTGCGCTACTACCAGTGCGCTACTAGTACTGGCAAGGAAATGAGCGGCAAATCAGATCAAAGAGAGGAAAAAGAAGAAGAGAGGGCAGATGAACGACACACCGGTGCGGAGGGACCCATTTTTAACCCCCACACTGGAGCAGGTAGGAGTCTCGCGGGATAGGTCGCTCATAACTAACAACGGACCACCTCACAAAGTAGAAGGTGGAAGACGACAAACCAAATTTTTAAAACTAACCGTATTAGCAGCAATTAAAACCTCAAGCAGCAAACCATTCGCTTAGGCGCTTGGGTTGGCCTTTGGGATACACTATGTAATCGCAGCAGTAATATTGCTGTGGTGAAAGGCTTAATGAACCATAAGTAAACACTTCCTGTTTCCTAAGCCACCCAGCAAGAGTTACTATACTCGTACCTGCACTACAGCCAGCAGCAGTCACAGCCAGCTGATTCATGGAGAAAAACATTGCACCTTTTCAGTGTTTTAAGCTTCAAGTGCTTACAGTCCTAAGGTTAGAGTATTGGCTAACTCTGTGTCCAGTAATAAATTTATAATCCGGGACATTTCGACAACGGCTGGCATCAAAGAAATTCGCTTCAGAGCAAAAGGTTCTAATCTAGTAAAGTAGCCATATAACCAAAAGGCTGAATGTTACATTACGGTTCAGAATTGAAGAATTGCAAATGTTCAAGGACTGCTAAGTGAATTATAGCGCTATCTGAACGTATAATTCAAGGGTTTACTGGGCTTGCCAAATTAGCACTTTAATTTTCTAGACCCGGTGATTCAAAATGTATACAAAAGTTTGTCTGGCCTGCACTTCAAGCTTCCTGATAGATTTTCGGCGCTCGAACTGGTAATCTCAAAAACAAAGAAAATTATATGCTTGGGAACAAATAACTTAAGATAAACATATTACAACAAAGCATAGAAATCTAAACTACGTTTCTAATTCAAGGAATAGTTTTGCTGCATAAAGTTGCCTCCACATAATTATAAAAAAAGAGAAGAATACTTGTTCAAACACTGATATTAATTACAGTTGAAATAAATATTATTATGGCCATGCTAGCGTGGAGTTCATTGAAGGGCGCCGCCACCTCAGATGGTCATAGGCCGTTCTGGCGGTCCGCTCCCAGGACCACGAAACTCAAAAGTTAAGGGCACGTAGCAGAGCATACAGTCTCGTGAACAAATATCTTCTCCGCCTCGATTTTCAGTTCGTTATACACGTATTGGCCTATTTTTTTGTGGTTGGGAACCGTTTTAACCTTAGAACACAAGCACATATCCCTATCGGTAAGAAAGGGATACATTTTATCTGTTGCTAATTGTTCTATAGGGTTCAGCTGTAACCGATGTATGGTCAGATATGGGAATACAAACGAGTCAAAATTGCTTAATCCAATAAAAATATCAACAGTTAGCCATCATGTCAACGCATTCGTACCCCAAGCTGTACAGTTTACGTACTCTTAACTAATGATCGGGTTTGAGTTTCGAGCCTGGCTCGTTCGTAATGTTTGTAGGGTGAATCAAATTGAAAAGGCGCAAAGATATCAAATAAATTAACTTAACTACAAAATTTGATGCCGAAACTTAAGCAACTCACGTTGGTTAGATAATTCAACTTTATGCCCTAAAATCAGGAAAAATATTCATATTCACTTTGTTAAACAAGCCAACATTCATGGAATTATTTTATGGCGTATGGCTACTATTTTATTAAGAAATATATTTACACCTACAGTCAAAATAAATGCCATAAAAGTATTCCTTCTAACTAGTAATACTGCTTATCGATTTGAGAGAGGGCATTGCGGCCTGGGGAAATGGTTCAAGATGGAATTAAAATCTTTGGCGAATTGTGCCTATGGGGAATAGTAACAACGGGAGAGACAGACAAACAAATGAAGACACATGTAAATAAATACATATAAATGAAAATTATAAATTATACACTTTGGTCTTTGTTATAGTTTGTGATTATCAACATACTAGGTAACGATTAAATATACTGTATACCGTATGTCTGTGGTATATAAGAAGCGATAGTGTTTCTCCCAGACCGCCTCCTGTTCCAAATAAAAAATTTTCGGTGAAACTACCGTGGCGTTTGGTCCACACATGGCCGCCGCAGGTCACTTTGTTGAGCGGGGCATCCGTGAGGCTCGGGTGCTGCACGGTCGCTATGCGCGTTTTGGGGGTGGCACGGGCGACCTCGTTCCGAACATAAATCACCCATACAGGCGCGCTTGCCCGACCGTGTTCCACGGATATTCCGTGACTCTGCAGAAGTAGCAGTATACTGCTATTTTGGCCAAGACGGGGAATATCCATGGAACACGGTCGGGCAAGCGCGCTCTCTATGGGTGATTTATGTTCGGAACGAGGTCGCCCGTGCCACTCCCAAAACGCGCATAGCGATCGAGCAGCACACGAGCCTCACGGATGCTCCGCTCAAAAAGGTGACCAGGTGCACACCATAGGCCGCGCTTGTTCCATCGAAAATTTTTAATTGGGTTTGAAAGCGAAAGTAAGAATATTAACAAAGGTGATCAACTAGCGCGCCGCGCTGTTGGACCCACAGTGACGCGTATTCTTTTCTCCATGTTACTGTCTGATTCTCCCCTATTGTTATTACTCCTGGAACTCGTGCACGGAAGGTCACCGTATATGGATGCAACATTTCCGGCAAGAAAGAAAATGAATGGAAAAAAGAAACGTCATAAAAAGAGCACGGGAAGAAAGCTTTACAAACACCTAGCCAAAGTTATTTCACAGTGGCATTTTATTTTATAAAGCTTTATAGAAGAATGGGGAACTATCATCCAGTCTTTATTGAAGAGAGAGACAAGGTTATCATTTACAAATGCACTAGAAATTAAGTGTACGGTTCGGGTACCTTAGGAGAAGAACGAGAACACTATCTGAGAAGGTCTTCAGCGGCAACTAAGGGGAACAAGAAACATACAAACAATGTTACTATCTATCACTTATCAGTTAAATGGTTCAGTATTTCACTTCCATGTTTGTCCATGGCCCGTCCTTTCGCGCTAGCTCAAAATGCTCAAAGAAAAAATTCTTATTCAATGTCGCCAAGTACGCTTGAACTACCTGTAAATTAACAGATCTTCAAAGTCCCGCTGACTGATAAGCGTTTTTGAGAGGGTTCTGGTACGAAAGAATTTCAACTGCACTATTTGTAGAAAATTCATAAGTTTTCGATATTGGTAGAACGCAGCAATTTAGTGGGTTCGTGCACGTAATGTCTTGTAGTAAATAACGACTGGCATTCTCACGAGCATTTTATTGGGGCTGTTTCGATATCATTTCTTATAGGAGTTCTTGGCCTTTTGGCGTTAACACGCGGCAGTCGAGCGGAATTCTGCTCGTTCATTTGGAACAGCAATTATTCCATAGGCTTAGACTTTGGCTGGAAATCCTGTGGTAGGGGACCTGATGTTCACCATCTCCAGCTCATCGTTCTTGCTTTCGAACATGCCAGCGCCTTTTGCCAGACTATCCTTACGGTTGGCGGTAGTTCGCACGCCGCCAACCGAGTTGTTGCACTCGACTGTCACCATGGGCACGGACCCGTCGGCAGTCTCGATGACGGTCCTGTTGGTGGCCGCAGACGCCGCGGAGCTGCGACTCATGGGTTTGCCCAGCAGGGTGGAATTGGTGTTGCAGACGGCCAGAAGGCCGCCCTTCTCACTGAAGTACCCGCCAGGCTTGGGCTTCACGTGCCTGTTCTGGACTTCCATGTGGACGATGCGCATGAATTCCATTTGGGCGGCCATTTTCTGTATCTCTTCCTGCGAAACGTTCGCAGAGTCAGAGGAGAAGTACAGTGAGAATTAGAAGCATGCTTGCATATTAACTGTGGGCTAGCAGCTAATTGGACCTGTAATTTCCGCGCAGGAGGTTATGCTTCGTGTTGAGTGTCCCGTTGTCTATCACCAAGATAACTCAAAAAGATATGGAGGAATCTTTACAATTTTTACAGCTATTGTTGGAATGTTAGGAGGAACAGATGATTAAATTTGGTGAAGATCTGGTCAACTGTTTGTTTCCTAGCCTGCCTATTTTTCTCTTGGTAACATATTCATAAGTTATGGACGGATCTTCATAGGATTTGCATAAATTATTAGGCTTATTATTATATTTTTCAGAAGTTTAAGTCTCCACTTCTACAACGAAGGTGATATCCCAGAGGAATAAAGAAGAGACATATAGCATGACGATAGACACGTGGAACCCATTCACGAGGTTGTTCGCACACAGGATCAACGCGCATGGGAACAGCAAGTCGGGAAGGAAGAGGAAGAACAGATGGAGGAAAGATCAGTAGGAGTATGAGGTGGGAGGGAAGCAAAGTGGGCACGAAAGACAGACGTCTCGAAGGCCTAGTTAACGATTAAGGTAACCTACAGGGTCCCCTTGGGGATAAATTGTTAAGAATGGTACGAAGACCAAATGACCAAATTTTTGTGATCTGTTCGTCACTTTGTTTGATTTCACGTTTTGTCAGTAACATAACTCAAAAAATTCATGAACGGAACTTTATGAAATTTGCAGAAATTGTTAGATATGTTAAAAAAAATGACCAAATTTTGTCTGTTCGTCCGTTTGTGTGTTTGACTAGCGTTTCTCAAGATGTTTGTCGGAACATAACTCAAACAGTTATGGATGGGATATTCGTAAAAGTTGTAGAAATTGTTAGAAATGTTAAAGAGCACAAATGACTAAATTTTGGCTATGATCGGTTCTTCGTTTGAATGTTCGACTAATGTTTGTTGAAAGGTTCGTCAGAACATACACAATGCAGAAGGTTGCGAACGGGGTTTCAAGAAAACTACAGAAGCTGTTATTACTGTCAACAGGCACAAATGACTCAATTTTTGTGATGATAAAAAAAAATCCTTTTGAAAGAATAACTTGAATTTTTCGCTCACGTACCTTGATTGGCGGAGATATGTGCTTTCAGAGTACTTCTCGAGTTGCAAATGTACCAACTAATGAGATACGACAAGGGTGTTGTACGAAACGAAAGGTTAAAGGTAGTACGTCAGAATGGAAAGGAATAGAATGCAGAATAATTTTAAAACGTGAAAATAAACGTATTCGAAATTATGTAAATCTCTAGTGGTGCTAATTAATTTACCAATGGGTATAAAATAACAAACGACATCATTCAACAAAAGTGAAATTTAAAATAAAGGCATAATGCTGTACATCACGCTACTTTATTTAATTTACTCGTTTTATACGGGGCTCTGAGATTATTAAACACTATATTGAGTAGTTTAAGCCCTTG
Organism: Parhyale hawaiensis; assembly: GCA_001587735.2. Taxonomy (NCBI): domain Eukaryota; kingdom Metazoa; phylum Arthropoda; class Malacostraca; order Amphipoda; family Hyalidae; genus Parhyale; species Parhyale hawaiensis. The sequence continues at coordinate 39,628,426 of LQNS02278091.1, read as the reverse complement.
TTTTTACAATAAAGGTGACCTCACAGACGAAGAAAGAAGGGGCATATAGTATGCCGATGGAAACGCGGGACACATGCACAAGAGGGTGTTCCAATCGAGGATCAACGAGCATGGGAACAGTAAGTCGGAAAAGAAGAGGAAGAATAGAAGAAAGTAACATCAGTAGCAGTATAAAATCGAAAGGAAGCACATTGGGCACGAAAGACAGACGTCCCGAAGGCCTAGCTAATGGCTAAGGAAACCTACAGGGACCCCTGGGGTCGCTGCTCCTGATAACGTAGGATGGGTGAACCTTACTTACTTAACTATGGCCCTTGTCCCACCCTATACCCCCTGAGTGACGAGGCACTGAGAAGCAGACAGGGTAGGCTACGATCCACACATAAAAACGGAGAAAAACGCAAAGTTTCGAAACTTTCAAAGGGTCATATCTCGCTAATCATTAACACACATCAAGGTATTGTCAGTTAATGAAGCTACAAGTATGTACAAAAATTACGCGAGCGGTAGAGATAATTATCCAAACAGAGACCCGTGTTTACAGAAACTAGTGGCGTTTTCTAAAGGTACGTCAACACGATTAATTTCTACTTCAATCACAAACACAAGAACCGACAAGCAAAAACACAAACACTTCTCTTCACTGTCCAGACGGGACCAAACAGAAACCACGAACACTTCAAGGGAATTCAGCCTTCCATAACTATTAATCGACATTCCACCCTCCCTTCAGTGTCGAGGTATTCATTTTAGTTGTAGAAGCTGAATGGCGGGTAAAACTTTATTTATACTAGCGAAAAGTATAGCTAAAAATTCACTCACTGGCATCCTCTCACATGCGGAGATGCAGACGAGTGAACAAAAATATCGCTTTTATTTATTAATTTCTTGATTTTTTATTGCAATTCATAGTGTGTACATCAATTTCTCCCTATAAAACGTAACTTGTGCTCCATTGTAGCTTTTAATATTGAAAAAAAGAAGGAACATACGTAACTTGATGAATAATTTACAGTTATTACTAATTGGCAACATATAGTTGCCAAATGCTCCCCGCTGTCCAGAAGTTGGCATCAAACATACACGAAATTCGCTAGGCGGGTTAATTTAAATAAAAATTGATGCTTTAGTTACTAAATACTATAATGAAACTACATACAAATACCTATGTTATTCACACAGCGAAATATAATTTTCGAACTTTGTGTTTGTCAAACTCCCGCAAGTTTGTGCTGAAAGTTTTCCAACATGTTGGATCCTCGTCAATAAGAAGATTCGAGGCCTCACCGCGTGTGATTGCCAATCAATATCGTTCGGAGAATAAAACTTTGACGCAAAGATTGATCGTGTAGACGAGGCTTTAAGCAGCGCTCTGATTGGCTGGGAGTAGCCTACACTGATTGCGAGGCTACTCATCGTTGGTTGCCGCACTCACGATGGCTGCCGTCAAGTGGCGGTAGGGGATGGTCAGCTTTACTTCCAATGGTGATGGTGTAAACGTTGCAAATCTGAGCACGGGTAGGAGCATGTAGATCAATTGAATTTTCGATCCTTCAAACATTTCCGTTTTGGCTCTACTGTGTTCCCGGCAACAGTAGATTAGAGCAAGACAATTCTATAAGCAACCTACCATGCATGCGACGAGGTCCCTCATTGGCAGTTTAATAAAACGATGCTTCTCCTTGGGAGTGTGTGGGGTGCCAGAGTGAATGGCTGGGTGCCGTGGCTTTTCATTATGGAGTGGGAGCGGGGTTTTCGATTTTGAAATATTTTCTTTCGATTTGGCGGGGTTCCAATTGATAGTCGAGGCTTTGAGCTACACACTGGTATAATAAAACGCTAAATAGCCGCGGTGGCGCTTAGCCAAGTCTGCTTCTCAGTACCTCTTACATCATTGGTGGAAAGTAAGACTGAGTGCAGAACTTTAGTGCAGAAAATATAAAGAACATATTTTTTATGCATGATGTATGGATTCATTTTTCCTCATACAAGTGTTCGCAATTAAAAGTGATCAGAATAAATTCAAACCCAAAATAGTCTAACTGCCCATGAGCCCAAAAACTGGCTAACAGTCGTCAGCGTCAAAATTTTACTAAACAATGTATTTTATTAACTTCATTTTGAAAATATATTCCTTCTATAATTTCAACTCGTGATGCGTACTCCTTTGACAAATTTTTCAAGTTTATATTGGAAATGGCTCTAAGAAATCCCAAAAGAGGCGCATCACGTAACTTACCTTCAGTTCCTCGTTCTCCTGATCAAGAGGGATGGCGTTCTCCTCACCAGGCACCCCGAGCCCGTTCCTGGAGAAGCTGGGGGCGAGCGAGTGGCCTCTCTCGAGCTGGTCTCCAGTGCCACGGGCGATGTGCAGAAACTGAAAACCAAACAACCGCCGGAGTAACGAACTGAACAGCCGGGGGTCTGGATTCTCAAACATTACTTGAAGGTATGGCCATGGCAAGTCTACAGCTGCTGCCACGAACAAATTGACATAATGGCTAAAGCGTTTATACTCTTACTCCTGGATTTAGCGACATTCCATTCACACATTTAGTGAAATATTGCTTGAAGGCGAAAGCAACTTTTAGCCATAATTTTGGTAAGGTTAATACAACGCAGTAATGAAATCTGTCCGAGCCACGATATCGGCTTATCTTCACGGAACTCCACGTTCTTTGTTCAAATGACTTTACAAATATTTCGCGCATGTAAGTCCTTAATCTCCGATGCCTCGAACTATAGTAGAAGGTATCTAAAATAAAGCACTACTTTTAGGAAAAAAAGTTGTTTCTGGTGAATTGGGGGATGTGTAGCAGATGGCAAGTGGAAAAAGATAAAACGAAGAGCTACAGCTTAATTAGAGTTTGGGACACTTACGCCCTATGACCTCAGGTACGGAATTCGTGTCGCCATGACATTATTGACAATTATCTTTTAAGCATCGTAAACACAATTTAACAGCATTTCCTACGTTTATATGGCAGGCTTTTCTAGGAATAACATTCATCCTCGGGGTGCGACGATACAATTTGACTGACATGTCAGACTTTTTCCGTCAGTCAGCCTTTTTGAACCTTCGCTGTTTTTGTAACAATAGCGGTCAAATAGAAAAATAGTTTTATTTTACCATCATGCCTCCTCAATGACTGACCCCTGCAGGAAAGGCTCCGTCTCTCCACATCTGTTGGCTGAGAGCACTGCTACCGGAAGGGAAATCAGGAGCAACGCATCTCAAACAGATGAAAGGGGAAAAGAGAAGACAGTAAATAGAGACACTAGTGGGATAGGTTATCACCATCGGCACCCGCCTCACGGCCCAGTCACGGGACCGTAGGGGATGTATAAAAAAAATCTATTGGGCTATACAACAAAACTTATCGGCAGGAACTACGGCCAGATGCAACATCCCCTGCAGAAAATCAATCAGGTTACCTCTTGGGGGCCTGAGGCCCATGATGTTCTGACAGGGATAGAGTCCGCCAGAAGATCCTCATGAGGGGCACATGCAATAATATGACGAGACAAACGTGAAACCCATGCGTGGAGGACTGGAGGTGTCACCACACTGCATCAACACCCATGGGCTCAGTACGTTAAGAAGACGAAGAAGAGAAGAGCTAAGATCGTCAAATAAGAGTGAACCAAATGGAAGGAAGTAAAGGGGGCACGAAAGAACGGTGCTCTCACGACGTTACGAAGACGGAAGTACCATACAGGGTCTTCTCTGGGTGTCTTATGGTGTCGAACAGAACTCATCAAATTACTATTGAGAACGTAATGGGCTAACTAAAAGATTTAGGGAGCTGGAACAACATCGATCACAAATTCCATATGAGCCATCACAGAGTTACGACCTACAGGGTCAGGTTGAGGTAATTAGTGATCTATACCGCAGCTTCTTAGCTCTTTCTCCTGAAAGCGAACCTCAAAATCTACTTTATAATAGAGCATAGACCACACCATACATTGACTGGACACTGAAAGCGGGCCTCTCGCAATTGGGCCTGGAGGCCGATTCACGTAAGTGTTAATAAAATGAGTTCTAATAGTCACAGAGACCTCAAACAAAGATTCATTTCTTCGTCATACCATGAGGAATGCGTTGCAGAGCAGGGAATCTTAATTCGTAATGGAATATCTTCAGTAAGCATGCCTTCGGACACCAAGAAAAATTGAAAATTCATCATAATTTCTAGGAATATTAACATTTTATAGAAAAAAAATTGGCTCATAGATACTTAACGCAATAACCTCAGAAATTGATGTATGTAGAGTTTTTGGTAGACCTCATACCAATAGCCGCAACAAAAGTGAGGTTAAGAAAACCCAGTATATATATATATATATATATATATATATATCAAATGTTGAAAAATGAATTAAAACCACAGTAATACCACATTGGTACCCACCAACGAACTAAAACTATGAGATAAAGAAATCAAGATAGCCGGTAAACATTAAAACTTAATAATTTATGGCTGATACAACCCTTCATTACTTGAACCATCTAAAGCTGCACATCGTGATTGTTAATGTCATTTCACATAACTGCCTAGGTGTATTACACCACATTGTGGTTGCCTACGTTATATCACTTCATGATTTCCTACGTTTCATCACTTTTTGGTTGCCTAAGTTGAAACACATCATGGTTGCCGGAGTTAAATCATTTTACAGTGGCCTAAATTACATCACTTCACGGTTGCTAATGCAACATCACTTCAAGGCTGTTAATGCTGAATCACTTCACTGCTGTCAATACTTCATCACTTCACTGCTTCCAATACTATATCACTTCACTGCTTCCAACGCTAGATCACTTCATGGCAGCCAGTGCTTATGTCAGTTCACTACTGGCCGGGTTTCATCACTTTATGGCTGCAAGCTGCTCCAACTCACCTTTCAGCTCTGCAGTCTGTTCTGATTTTCTCGCTTAGACCGTATAGCTACCTAATAACTTTCATCGATATTTTCATCAGCTGTATACTTGGCATTTCATTACAAATAGAGCATACCACGAATTTGAGAAGTTTCGGTTGTACAAAATGAGACTGTTTATTTTACTAACTATTGAGAAACAAGTTTACTGTAAGTATCAAGGGATGTTACAAACAGTTGTTCTACGTCATTACACTTCAATCTTAATATTTTTGTGAATTTGTTGCGTATAGAAAGCCTCGAACTTGAGATGAGGTCTCTTTTATATCAGCATTTTCCGTAAATTTCACCAATATTTTACTACCCCAATATGACGACAGTTGGTTCATTCTTTAAGCGTTGCGATCCGGCGGATGCGTCTATTCTTTCCTGTGTTGTGTACAAATATGTGTGTGACAGCTGCCAGCTGTCCTATGTAGGCAGCACATCTGTGCAGCTTTACGTTAGAGTAGCACAACATTGGGGAATATCGCACCGTACCGGGCAAGAACTTACAGCACCATCTAATTCAGCCATTAGAAATCATTGTTTTAATGAAAATCATCCACTAAAGTGCAATAACTTCTCAATAATCGGCAGTACAAATGACGTACAAGNTAGATTACTTGAATCAATTTTAATTCACACGGAAAAGCCCGAGCTTAACAATTGTCAATCAGCAGTCCCGTTGACAGTGCTTAGTTAGGCTTGCGTTACCGCTTTTGTTCCTTCCTCTACATGGCTTTTAGATAGGTTCTTAATTAAGTTGTTGTTGCTTTGTTTTGTTCTTCCTCTTAGCGACTCTTAGAGTGTCTTTGTGAACGCTTTCGTCCCTGACGTTATTTCAACATCTTCATATAAGTTTTCTTTCTCTATTTTACAGCACTGATGATGGATATGTTATGATCCGAAAAGTTTGTGATATAGATAGTAAACATGTTTTTTATAATTAGCTTGGTTCTCCTTTTTATCTTAAGTATGAAAAAGTAATGGGGGAACATATAAAAATGCGCCTGCGGCACCGTGCAGTCAGGCCCAATTGCGAGATCGAAATCTGCCTTAGGGGCCAGTGTCCAGTCAATGTATGGTGTGGTCTATGAATAGAGCTATCCCTACGAACACTAACGTGTAACCCATTAACGCATAAAGTAGACCTTTATTTCGAGCAAGTGTAGCACTCATGATAGCTTCCACATAATGGAAAGTATGCGTTAAAAATGCGCTTGTGTTGGTGCGCGCCTATGGGTGAAGTCGGTGCCGCTGCCACCAGTAGGCTGCAGCTCTCAATGCATCCATATCCAATGGCGTCACACAACAAGCTTCCGCACTTAGCTGCTTAGATACGGTATGTTCGCAACTATATCTGGCTTCCAACAATAGAATGAAAGAATTATATAAATTAGTAAAAACTGGCTGCAGTGAACTCGTAACCAAATAATAGAGTCCCTATATACATTGCTTACAATAATAAATGATGCAGAAACAGTTTTTTTCCAAGACTAGACTGTTCATCAGCATGCGAACGTCTACATGACTGCTGAAAAAATAGGCACCACGTGCTGCAGGTCTTACCTCGCTGCAAAGCTAAATACCAATACAGAGAGGGAAATCCCCCCTTGTTTATGACATTGTATTGACACTGGGAATTTCTACACTGACAATAGCAAAAGTCGCATTATCATTTCCTTTCCTTCTGGCTTCTCCTTCTGGTTGCTAAAATTGTGTTGCACATTTGGTACACTAAATTTATAACAATGCCAAGAAGTATGTCCTTCCCTGTCGACTCGAGACTTCCCTTCGTCTTCGTGTCACGCTTGGAGCTGACCTCAGGCAAGTGATACCGAGGGCTCCTGTACACTTACGCTTACCTTGGGCCCAAATATTAGGATGATGGTGACCGTGGTGCTGAGTTGAGTGCGAGCGAAGCCGAATAGATACTTCAAGTCCGGGCCAGCGTTGGGCGCGAAGAACAAGCTGAAAATAAATATATTTTATAGCTACCANTACGCTTACCTTGGGCCCAAATATTAGGATGATGGTGACCGTGGTGCTGAGTTGAGTGCGAGCGAAGCCGAATAGATACTTCAAGTCCGGGCCAGCGTTGGGCGCGAAGAACAAGCTGAAAATAAATATATTTTATAGCTACCAAGTACGGCCCATACATTGCCTACTTACACGGTGACCCAAAATAGCAAGGAATTTTAGCGCAGAAACATGGAGTAAACAGCCTCAGAGTATTGAATGGTAGAAACATGTTGTAAACAGCTTCAGAGTATTGAATGGTAGAAACATGGAGTAAACAGCTTCAGAGTACTGAATGGTAGAAACATGGTGTAAACAGCTTCAGAGTACTGAATGGTAGAAACATGGAGTAAACAGCTTCAGAGTACTGAATGGTAGAAACATGGAGTAAACAGCTTCAGAGTACTGAATGGTAGAAACATGGTGTAAACAGCTTCAAAGTACTGAATGGTAGAAACATGGTGTAAACAGCTTCAGAGTACTGAATGGTAGAAACATGGTGTAAACAGCTTCAGAGTAGACAATGGAGGCAGCAGGGACTTTCTGTAGGTCCCAGATAAAGTAAATACGTTAAAATATACAGTAAAATGTAAATCGCTTGACATACAAGTAAAATTTCCGACTGCTTCTGTGGGATACCGTGCAAAAATTTTACTCCTCAGTCATAGACTACACAATACCATGACTGCCCACAAAAATCGGGCCTTTCGCAAGTGGGCCTGGAAGCCGATTTACGCAAGCGTTGATAAAATGAACTCTAATATTCACAGAGATCTCAAACAACGATTAATTTCTTCATCGTTCCATAAGGAATGTGTTACCGATCGGGGAATCTAAATTCACAGTTATACATAATCAGTGGGCGATAAGAATCGTACTTTCATTTTCTGACACCAAGAATCACTGAAAATTCAACATAATTTCTAGGAATATTCTCATTTCATTGAAAAAATTGGTACATCGATGCTACATGTAGCGCAATTCAGTTTCACATAAAGCATAGTTTGATTCCAATGACAGATGTGAAGCAATAACCCCAGAAAGAGAGGCATGTAGAGCTTTCGGTAAAGCTCATTCAATAGCCTCCCAATAGCCGCAAAACAAGGAGGTTAAGAAAACCTGGTCATACTGAAAAACAAAACCCACAATAATACCGCACAGTGAAATCACATTGGTAGCCATGAACTAAAAATGCATAATTAACAATGAGATCAAGATACTAGGACAGCCGTTAAGTGATATTAAAATTATCATTTTGGTGCTGATACAACCCTTCATTGCTCGAATCATCTAAAGCTGCGCATCGTGGCTGTCTATGTCATTTCACACTACTCCATAGGTATATTACACCACTTCGTGGTTGCCTACATTACATAACTTTATGGGTGCTTCCGTTACATAACTTCATGGTTGTCAATATCACATTACTTCATGGGTGCCTGCGTTACACCACTTCATGGTTGCCTAAGTTGAATCATTTCATATTTGCCTAAGTTAAATTGCATGATGGCTATTACCTACACTACATCACATTACGGCTGTCTATGTTACATCACATCATGTTGCATATGTTACAACACTTCATGTTGCAAATGTTACATGATTTTATGTTGCAAATGTTACATCACATCATGGGTGCCTATACATATTACATCATTTAATGGAAGACTATGTTACACCAATTCATGGTTGCCTACATTAGCTACATACATGATTTATTGGATGACTGTGTTACATCACATCATGGTTGCCTAAGTGAAATCACTTTATGGTGTCCTGCATTCCATCACTTCATGGCTGCCAATGCTATATCACTTCATGGTTAGCAATACTATAAAACTTCATGGTTGCCAATACGATCTCGCTTTAGCAATTCACGGCTGCTAGTACTAGATCACGGTTGCCAATACTATCTAGATCACTTCATGGCTGCCAATGTTAGAACACTTCACGAATGCCAATGCTATATCAGTGTATTGTTACCAGGGCTACATCACTTCATGGCTCCCAGCTACTCCAATTCACTCTTCAGCTCTGCAGCTTGCTCTAATTTTTTTGCTGAGCGCGCATATCAAATAATTTTCATCAACAACTCCATTAGCTGTTTATTTGGCACTTCATTACAAATCGAATATACCACGAATTTGAGAAGTCTCTGTTTTTTAAGGAGGCTGCGACCTGTAGAAAGAAAAAAATTAGTAAAAAATACAATATTGGTCTTATTGATCTGATATTTACACAGTACATTCCCATGATAATTTCTGACATCGTGTATAAGTGAAAAAGTGATCCGACGTCAATGACGTCATTATGACGTCATGACGTCGCCATGACGTCATTAATTGAGATAGAGATATGAAATTGGATGTGGTTGAACTTGAAGTCATTGCTAACAAGCGGTCACCTTGCTTTTTGTGATAATCTTCACCTATCATGAAATATGAGGTCTTACTTTTGCCTACCGGGCGAAAATTCCTTTTTACATAAAAAAAACATGTTGTCAACATGTTTCTGGTCTAATGAATCTGTAACTTTTCATTTTATCAAACATTGCGACTCGACCATCTGTAGCTACTACTTATAGCTGTATTCACAGCAAATTTCAAATGAATTGATTGAAAAATGAATTTTTTATGATTTTTTTCCCACATGAAACCTTACTTTTCAGTTCAGCCATTCAAAGTTTGGGTCAGTCTCAGTAAACGTGGGTCACGTTTTGCACCTTTAGCGGCAATTTTGCTTGCCCCACTGCTGGGGTGTCATCAGATCATTATATCACTGGAAAGGGGTTTTGTTTAGCCAGCAGTGGGTGGCTTCCCTCTCCTCAATAGCAATCCTCACCAAATTTGATTTTGGTGAGGAGAATGCTTCTTCAGTCTTTTTAGAAGTTTATACTTACTTTTAGTATTCTTTTCTTTACGCCATTCGCAACATAGTTGAGATAATGATTTTTCTTCACTTTTCCGTGATTTGTAAAGGGTTCTACAATGTTAATATGCAATAAAAAAAAATTTGCAATTTTTTACCATTTTCCGGGTCGCAGCCCCCTTAACGTGAGACTGTTCACTTTGCTAACCATTACGAAATCATCCTACTCTACTGCAAAAATCAGAGGATGTCATAAACAGTTGATTTACGGTATTACAGTTGAAGCCTTTACATTTTTGTGAACTTGTTACTTATACACGTCTTAGAAGTATGTACAGATTTGCTAATCATTTCTGAATGCAAAAGAATCGAGAAAAATATCCTAATAAGTGTGAAAAACTCATGCAAGAACATATAAAAATACTTCTGCGGCACCCTACAGTTAGCTTTCCTTGCGAGAAGCGATATCTTCAATTTTTTTTTTCGGCAAGTGGCTAGTCAATGATCCTGTACTCTGTGACGCAGTATATCTTGTCCTAGCTGTATTTACTCTTGGAGTTGAGCTTAGCTCGTGATGGCAACGACTCAGAGGGGATCGAAACATAGTGTTTACCTCCTTTGTCAGAGAGGGTCCTATGGGCCATCTACTTTCACAATCAAGTGTACGCTATCTAAAGCCTCACTAACCACAATGGAGTGTTTAACGAAAAGTATAACACTGATAAAAACGTAGTATCCATGCGGGATATTGCTCCAACACTGGCGCAACGCGCATGGGTACAGAAAATAAGAGTGGGAACAAGACAAAATTTCATCTGTACGAGCACAAAAAGGATGGAAGAGAGTGGGAGCGAAAGAAAGATATCTCGAAGGTCTAGGTAAACCAAGGTAACCTATGAAGTTCCCCCGTGGGCTCAACTCCGCAGAATTGGGGATGGGTGAATACAGGTAACCCAAACTTACGGCGGATGACCCATCAAATTTCTAATTTTACCTAACGCACTGCCATGACTGCCTCGTTACTTCAACGTTTGCAACTGTCAGGGGCGCACCTACCTACAAAGCCAGGTCATTAACCTTTCATCTCACAAATTAATCTGCCTCTGACGTAGGAATAGGGCTATCTGAAGTGTTATACGGATGCTATGCTATGAGAGACAGGGTTAATCCTTAAACGAAACCATGTTTTTTCAAATTAATATTTAATTTGGAAATAATAAACGCCCAAAACTCGAAGATGCTAGTCGGATGCACTCGGACTGGTTCGTTAAGGGGTTGAATTGGAGGTACAAAGAGTAACCGCAAGAGAATGGTCATAGTTTGTTACATTTAAAGCCTGATAACGCTGTCCATAGACTACAGATATCCTTATATTATCACAGCGCAAAGCAAACAGTGTCTCAAATGCAAGTAAGAGAAAACTTTGTAGTCAAAAATGGCATAGTGCTGAAATACTGTTGTCGAAAGGCGTACGTAAACATTGCAGCAATCAGTTTCTTTCCCTGTATATCGCATGTGAGACGCTCCAAATACCGTAGTAATTTATCTACGAGAGAGACCAAGTTGAATCAGTAAAAAAAGAGTTAAGTGCTTTTATAGTCTCCACATTTCACCAAACAAGCGGCAGTAATATTCTAGGAGTGGCTCTCGCATTCTCATATTCCACATCACATATATAACTGAATATATTATATAGGTAAATAACATGGAGATTAAGTGAGAGGCGGCACCCAAGGCCCCCTAGTCTAGGGAAGCCTATAAGGCACCCTACGCGTTGCTGCGCAACACCAAAGCTGCTGCTGCTACTCGCCAACATACGCTCTTCGATTTACATTTTCAATTAGATTGCATTGTTCTGTGTCTTTTGAAACAAAACAAAATTGGTTTTTCGTTTCCGAAATTTATAGAATACTATAAGCGAATGTGCAGCAATGGTTCCTTCCATCCCGATTGAACTCGATCAATTTGCTGGTTCACGATGAGCTCACAAACTGAAAGCTTCATTGTTGGAACTGAAGAACATTAATTGCCTCGAGAGAGACCAGATGGAGCCTTTAACAACATTTTTGAAAAGTGCGCGCCAAACTTGATACAACTTTCTTAAACAGTTGTAAATCAATTATGTTCAGACACAATGTACGCAACTCAACATAAATATATCAATATCGGTAAACCAGACCCGCAACGACACAAATCAGACCTTTCAATAAAATGAGGTCCAAACTAAGGAACTTTGAACTGGTTAAGCCTATCAGTCGTTCAGTGAAAGTGCTGTTGACAGGCTAGCTGGATTTTACACTTGACTGGGCGTGTGATCGGTGCGTTGCTACTGTGCAGAACATTCTCCACAGCATATTTATAGAATAATCATAAATTTGCAACACAAAGTGGCCGCAATTACGAGTGTACTTGTAATCAAATATCTACAGTTTTAATTACAATATTCTTGACGTCGAACTCCATAAAAAAGAGCTTAGATGTAATCTGTCGTCGACAGGCTGTGGTGGTGTAACGGCGGTGTGTGAAAGTTTGTTACGGAAATACGAAAGATTCTGTTTATTTAGGTTTGCCTTCACTCCAAAAAAAAATGACAAAAACAAAATAATTAGCATTAAATCATTGATTAATTTTCAATTTCCAGTAAAGTGTCTTTAGATATATTACTGCTTTCGTTTACAAAGCAGCGAAATTTTACGTTAAGTTCACGTTAAAAAACTCCTCAGATAAGTATGTAGCTTGGAAATAAGATTTGGGCAGAATACATAAAGAATTTGCCTATTTAAATGCTTCCTTTTTTGCGTGTGACTATGTAGTTTAGTCAACCTGTTTTAATATTTCATTGTTTTTATATTGTGGCGTGAAACAGCCTCATGCTTCTCACTATATGTAAAAGTTGTGACGTCATACATGCGGCGTAGTACGTGCTTTAATGCCAAATTGTAAAATATTTGAAACATTTCCGCTACGTTTTTGTTATTCGAGACAAACGAAGAGTTTACATATGTAAACAACAATGTTTTATGCCCAAGTTATGCTTCAAAAGTAATTGAGTCGAGAGTTTTAAAAACAAAACTCAGCCGAAGTTCGCGTCGAAGGCGTCAAAAAATACAACGTGCAGCATTCTGCCGTCGCTTACTCTAGCTCTGCAAGTCGTCAGAGTAGCGGCGTGCTTGTTGGCCGACCGGCTGTGACAGCAACGAAAGTTGCTAGTGTGAATCAGCCTTAAGCAACTACATTATTAATGATAACAATCAGCTAAAAGAGGTCGACCAACAGACTTCTTGTGGAGTGTATGATTTGCTTAAATGCTATTCCATCACCGCCTTAAACTTTGTTTCAGAAAGATCCAATCTCACACGACTTCGTATCTTCGGCTCGGACTAATTTTTTGCACTTGTAGATTATATATTTTGATATGGAGCATCCTCCCTGAGCTAACACAGCGAAGGACACAACAATTTTTTGTAAGAATAGAAATTTGATTATGGCTGAGTACACAAAATCTGTACGGAAAGTCGGGAACTCGCTTCTACAGATTAGCAGGAAAGTTCGAACTTCCGTTTTATCCATACGTCACCGTTACGAAAACTTGTAAAGGCGAAACTAATTTCAAACTTTTTTATGTCACAAGCTCGTGCCGTCAAAAATGACGGGCATTTATGGTAGAAGACCAATTCTTTCTGTAACTTTTGGTGCATTTTGAGCAAATTGCTCAGATGCGTTAATTCTTTTAAGTCAGACAGACTTATTGCTGCTGCTACGCTGTAGTTGGGGCATACGTCTATAAGTGTTGTTGCTCCAATAATGCTTATTGTAGAACAGGGAACATGCTTTCTTCAGCGATAATATAATGATGAGATTGATGCCATAGCTATGTCGAAATACGTCCTCTTATTAGACAACTTGAGTGACTGGCATATACTTTATAAGATTTTACTGGAGAACACTGTGAAGAGACGCAAGACAAGATCGATCAGCTTGTTTCAGTAGTAATCAAAACACAAACCCGTATAGCTGTTATTTCTTTATACAAATTTTAAATTACTAAAAAAAAAAACGAAGAAGCAGCAGAGAAATTTATTGAATAAGAGTCGCACGAGGCACAACGGGCAGCAATGCATAAAGGGTTTAAAAAAAAAAAAACTCAGCAAACACTATCATGGTCCAAGCGGTAGAAGCGACGTCTTTCTCGGTATCTTACACTTTGCGTATAATCTACAAGGAAGCTTGCAAAATCACCCATGTACACGTTGTGTGTTATCAACTTTTCACGGCATTTTTCTTACCTCTGCCAAGGAGGTTATGTTTCGTCGAGTTTGTTTGTCTGTCTGTGGTTCTGCCTATTTGTCTGTACGTTATTCTGTTTGTCTCTCCCCAAGATAACTCAAAAAGTTATCAACGGATTTCAACGAAAGTTGCAGGGATTGTTAGGCATGTTAACAGTAACAGATGATTACCTTTTGGTGAAAAGCCGTTCATCTGTTTGTTTGTGTCTGTCCATTTTTTCTTAGTGCCATAAGTTACTCAAAAAGTTATGAACTGATTTTCATGAAATTTACATGAGTTGTTTGGTAAATTTCGAAGAGTAAATGACCAAATTTTTGTGATGATCTGTTTGTTCGCTTATTTGTTTGTCGCGGTGTTTGATTTTATGTTTGTTAGCACAATAACTCAAAAAAAAGTTACGAACAGATCTTTATGAAATTTACAGGAATTGTTAGTAATGTTAGAAGACCTAACTAATTAAATTTTGGTGATGATCGGTTGGTCCGTTTGTGTGTTTGACTGGCGTTTGCCATAACGTTTGTAAGCAGCATAACTGAAAAAGTTACGAACGGATCGTTAACGTTGCCTTGCTAGGCGAGGTATGCGCTTTCAGAGTGCTGTAATTCATTGATCCAACTATCATTCGTATTTTAAATATCCACACTGTTGTGTCTTTCTTTATGAACAGAACACAATTTTCTCTTTCATGGCTCTACCATGAATTTTCCTATTCCATATGATGAGAACAGTAAAAAAATTCAGGTAGAACTTTCTCAACTGGTATATTTTTGAGGGGGCATGGGGGGGCACAAAATTATTGCGGTCAGATTGTTCTGAAACTTGCTCAGAATATGTATTTTTGAAAAAGAAACGCATTTTGTCCCTACAACTTACTTGATTTAGGCCTTAGTTTTTGAGATAATGGGGTTTATATATCATGAAAACTCTTTGAGTTCTATTCGTTTGAAGTGCCCAAAATATACAAATATATTGATATATAAACCACATTATCTCAAAAACCAAGGCCTAAATCGAAAAAGTTGTACGAACAAAATGAGTTTCTTTTTCAAAAATACATATTCTGTGCAAGTTTCAGAACAATCAGACCACAATTGATAATTTTGTGCCCCACCATGCCCCCCTCAAAAATGTACCAGGCGCGAAAGTTCTACCCAACTTTTTTAATGCCCTCATCATATGGAATAGGAAAATACATGGTAGAGCCGTGAAAGAGAAATCCTGTTGTGTGCGCTTGATGGATTTGCGCGATCAATCGATCGATCGCGCAAATCCATCGAACTCGCACGACATACACACACACACACACACCCCTAGAGCCTGGACTATATAGCAGCGTTTGGCTAGTGGATGACAAGAATCACCATATTCAGTATATAGTGATCAGTAATCCAAACCAAAGTTACTGATGTCAAAATGACCTCACAATGAAACCAAATTACTTTGCAGACTAAATAATATGACATCCCCCGGATGACTGAACGTCATGATGACATCACTCTTCCACCGAGACTGCAGGACTGAACTGCTCTAGGCCCAGTGTACTACATATGGTACTCACTGTATGCTGGCCATCAGCACGTTCACTGCCGTGATGTTGTACACAGCGTAGGAGATCACCCTCGCTTCGTTGAAGAAGCTCTCGGCCTTACGCACGCCGATGCAAACCTTGACACCCCACGCCAGGAAGAGCATCTCGCCTGAAAATAATTCTTTTTAACGTTTGTTCAGTTAAAAAAACATTAACGGGACTTACTAGAACAATGCCAGTAAAACTGGAACAACTGTTCCTAATCACGCTCTATTTTTTAACATATTAAAATGACTGCAATACCTAGTACCAGACATAAGAATGCACTACCTATAGACACATTGTAAGGTGTCCAATATTTTAGAAAATAGCTACTACGATCGAGACTGCTTGAGGTAACAGACAGCTCGGTAATGCGCCATAAAAGAACAATTCATGTTCCAAATGAGACGTACGGTCCAAAAGTGTACGGGATGAGATTATAGACTTTTAGAATAATAATATAGTTGATTAATAACCTTTTCATCGTAACATACCAGCAATTAAAGAAGTACCTACTGGGCTCGACAAAAACTTTATTTTGCTTTGTCAAAAACAAATACGATAAATAGCTAACTTTACTCCATTAGTTTATCGCTACACTCATTGAATATTTAACATGCCAACCCGAAACATAACCAAGATTACAGTGAAATCTATTTCAAATTTATGCGCTTGAATTTCGACGTTATAACCAAACAACTTATCGACCAACCCAATACTATTTTCATCTCTAGGTAGACGCTGAGTTTTAACATCCGCAATGTCATATCCGCACAAGAACTTTCAAAATTATTATATGTACAGAAAGTTTTCCCTCCCTATCA
>LQNS02278091.1:39555829-39576544 GCA_001587735.2 Parhyale hawaiensis | reverse complement strand
AATGAAGAACAGAAGAAAATTAAGAAGCAAATAAGAGAAGAGGAGATTCCGCACCGGCCTAGAGGCATTACGCAAACGTATAGGTTATTGCGTGAATTCTTCACGCACGGGTCCACTAGTGATTTATATATAGCCAGGGATATTGCAACAGGGACGAAACAATAATTCAATGAAAGACATAAACAAAGAAATCTAATTAAAAACATCACTGCATTCCAATTACAATAAAATCAACTTAGTGAATATGATTTTGAACCTAAATTTAAAAATTTGCAGATATGATGACCAGTATTTTTTTTTTATTTTTTTTTTTAAAAACTGCAATTGCACTGAACGAGACTGTAGTTATTTCAAGCTGAGAATGAGAAAGTGCAGTTATTTGAAAAAAAAAAGAAAAAGGAGAAAAACTCTCACACAGTTAATACAACAATTCTCACCGTCGAGGAGTTATGACACTTGTGTGTGCCGAAGAAGAATCCAAGTTGCGTATTTTCATCATAGTACTCATCCAGATCATCATCATCCTCTGGCTGGTCGTAGAAGCTTGCATCGTCCCACCCGCTCCCGACGATGTTGTACCTCGTGAAGGCGTCTGGCTCGCTGGCTTTGTCTTTTGGCTCTGTGCGATTGTTCGGCACGTCACTAGAAGAACGATCATCTGCAGGATGAGGTTTTTCGCCATTGCGGATTTTCGGCTTAGGTTCGTCACACTGGTTGATGTCCAGTGTGGAGAGGTCGACGTCTATTACGAAGAAGCCTTTGGAATCGCTGAAACGTATGCAAACCATCGTTACTTAAATCAGCAGAACGTTACTATAACAAAGTCATTACTAGAGACCCGATTTATTGCGCTTAAAATATTGCAGTTATAGCTCCTAAAACTTGCTTCTATCGCACCTAAATTTAGCTGTTATTGCACCTAAAAATTGCTCTGATTGCAGCTAACCAATATGGATGGAAGAAAAAGGATATAAGAAAAAGACAAGTACGGTACTGCAAAAGCATTGAAGGGACCGAACAAGGTCGGATCGCAAACAGGAATAGCATTCCAGTGGATCAACAGACACCTATCAATTCCAAGTACCAACTGTTAATATACATTGCGCTTATGCTAATCGACTATTTTTCTAATTGAGAAGAATGATTCTTGCGAATATCTGCTTTACCTGTTCCCATGATGTATCCTGAACGAAAAAGGTTGTGAAAATTTAATAGTCAGATTTTGTTACTCAGCTATATTTCATCCCAACAAAAAAAAATTGAAAAAGGAACAAGTAGTCATAGCGTATGAAGTCTTGTGAAACACAGCAATTATTATCAACTAGAGGGCCCAGCTATCAAAAATGCCGGCAATAATTTTGTTATTAAGCTTCTTATTGTTTCGGTTCCCAGTAAAGATTTTACTGTAAAATAGGTCTCATTCATACAGGCCTGATCTTCCATTAATGAAACGCAAGTTCTACAGCCATGAGTTTTGTAAGAGCAAAATATCCCCCCGCAAGATAAAACGCGAATATCAGCTTGAAATTGGTCAAATGTTGAGCAGCAGAAAGAAAACATAGTTCAGTCAAACGAATTTACCGGAAATGCGCACGGCTTGCCGTAACCTGGATACCAACCGTTAGTTGAACCTCAAGCGTCGAAATTTGGCTGCAAAAGTAAATTCAATGTAAAAAGGCGTCTGCTCGGCGAGAAGTTTCAACTGCTTCGAAGAGATTCAGCTAAAGAAAGTATAAGCGAAACGGATTGTGCACGGAAAGAATGCAAACTCCACCCACGGCTGCGCCTCTCGAGCTGCTACAAGAAGAAATTCAGCTAAAAAATATGCGACACAGCTTATATCCGACAGGCACTCTATCAGAGATGCCACCTTTCATCTACTAAGCCCAGAAAAAAACAATCATATATAAAAAATAATCGAGCTTGTTTCGAAAGCGAAGCGAGATTAAGAAAATGTAGTATTTCCACTTTTAACCTTATATTTTAGGAGCTATATTGGTCACTGTTACTCCAATGGCTAAAATTTTATGGTATCTCAACATGTTTAACAGATGAATGTTCTCCCATCTAAATCTTCAACAGCGTGATGGAGGGAAATGCCGACATTGGAGCAAGCAAGCAAGGAAGCAAACAAGCAAGCGCGGGGTGGAGGAAGCGACCACAACTGTGCATTATTATATAGTTGATAATAATGGCACGTGTCACATGACTTCATACAGCAATGCGAGCTATAAATGCAATAATTTACGTTACCTAATATATTGCATTTACAGCTTTCAATGCAGTTATTGCACTTCAGCTTTTATTGCACTAACGCCGTAAACTGCTATAAATCCGGGCTCTACTGTAGTTATTACTCTGCAATCATCCCGACAGGGCAGCGCTTCATTATGTCTCCGTCCGTAACAACAGCAAATTGCGTTGCCCAAGTATTTGCGTCACAAAAGGTGAGGGTATTGCCTTTCTATTTTTCACTTAGTTTGTAACAGTAACAAAAACAGTAAGTTATAATCTGCTTAATTGCAGAATATCTTATGGATTGTGTAATAACTCCAACAAAACGCTGGCTACTTAACGAAGTGTTTGAATCATTTTCAATGGTAAGAAATACTTGAATGTGCTATCTTTTGTAGAAAACATGAAGTGTGAAAATAAAAATAGATGGACTGCTATAAAAGGGTTCTTAAAGCGTTATTGTGGAACAGAGATGTGATCTATCAACGAAGCAATCCTTTCCTTCGCTGATGTTTCGGTAGACGCGTCTGTATGAGATATTCTGCCTCTAGCGTAATTTTGCCGTAAATTGCGAAACGATCAAACCACAATAATAAACATTAACAAGTATTAGTTCATTAATTACCTGCCTGTCTGTCACCAAGAAAACTAAAAAAGTTTTGGACGGAGTTTGATGAAAATTACAGAAATCCTTAGGTATGTTAGGAGGAACAGATGATTAACTTTTGGTGAAGATCCGTCCATCCGTTTGTTTGTTTGTTTGTCTGCCTTATTTTTCTCAATGCCATAACTCAAAAAGCTATGGGCAGATTTTAAAGTTAAAAAACAAATGATTCAATTTTGGCGCAGATCGGTTTGTTCGTTTGTATGTTTGACTCATGTTTCTCATAGCGTTTGTTAGCAGCATAATTCAAAAAGTTATGAACGGATCTTCAAGAAATTGCACAAGCTGGTATTACATTCAAAAGGCACAAATGATGAGATTTTGGAGTTGATACAAAGAAAATCATGGTCTCAGAGCCAATTTGAATTTTTTGCTACCGTTGCCTCGCTTGGCAGAGGTATGCGCCCTCAGAGTGCTCTAGTTAAATACTGTGTTTCTATTTATAAATCGTGTCTCATTCAAGAAACAAACTAAATTCGACTGCTTACAGGTATATCTTATTAGACCGAGGTGTGACAGAGATGACCGCAAATTGACATTAAATCTGCAACGAAATTACGACTGCGGATTTCAAATTAATGAATGACCAGCAAAGGGAATATTCGGTCATCAGCATCGAAAGCACAGTCAATGCTCATCTTATTTAAATAGCTAACAATATGAGAAGACTTCGAAAAATTTCGCACAGATTTCGCCAGCTGCGTCATTATTGAACCAATAAATTTTGAAGCTCCTTAGCTATTACGATAGCTAGTCAGTAGCCGCAATATATAACACAATTAACTACATTATGAATGATGACGATGAGATACTGACTACAACTTCTGGGATAATTTCAGCTTCGAAATAACTAACACTTTGAGTTCAAATACGAAAAAAGCTCTAGCAGTTTTCTACTTTGTCAGAAGGCAGCACTACTCTAGGCACTTGCTGCTAGCGTAGGGGAAAATTATAACTAGGGAATTTCATATGGCCGAGTTCCCAAACGACTGCGCCGCGTTTGAATGAATTAATAACTGATTTTCCTATCCTAGCAATCCAAAATTACGCAAAACTAGCAGCAACACTGTGTGCAGAAAACTGTCACACTTGGCAGGGTGCTGAAATGTAAGGAAACTTAAATTTCCTCTTTATACAGAACTACGAAGCCCTTCCCGTATTCTATTCAACACGAAAACAACTTACTCTTTCACGAGGCGTCTTGGCAGCAACGATGCAGGCACTACATAGGAAGCGACCCACTTCTTACTCTCACACTGGTAGTACGGATACGTCCATCTTCCCATCTCGATCTCAGGACCATCCGTCAAACTTCGCTTGGCTCGGCGGCCTGTCGAACCAACTGCAGTCCTCACTGCAGCCTCTAATCTTTGCTTGAGGCTCTCGGTGCCATCTCGGGAAGAAGATTTCCGCCTCTCCAGAGTTTGCTCATCATTTTGGTGAGCTTTTGCTGACCTGCCGTCATCGATGACGCCAGCTGAGGACTCTACAGGAATGGGAGCTCGACTTTGTCGGGAAGTTCCGGAGAAAGTATCAAAGTTCTGTCCTCCAGCATTCTTGGGACGGTTGTTGGCGAGATCAGGTAGATAAGCTGCCGATGAACTGCTATGCAGAGCATGAACGTCCGACTGGAGGAGGATGGGACTTGCTTCTAGCTGATATTTGGAATCCTTTGCAACGGATTTCTGATCGGTACGATCTGCAGTATGAACGCCAGCAGAGACTAAGGCATCTCTGAGCTTCTGGTGAGAGTGTGCTCTTGGAGGATGTTCGAATCCCTTACTCTCCGCCTTTCGACCGTTTGAGCTCATACGCCGAGCGTCGGACAGACCTTTTGTATCTACAGATTGTCTAGTGGCCAGATTCTTGTCTTGATTGAGTAGGACACGAAGACTGGGGGAATTCTCCGATGCTTGGGTGTAATGGGCCTGGAGATCTTTGGCACGGATATCAGAAATATGGCTCAATGGGGCCATAACACTGGCATCTCTTATGGTTCTAGGCTGGGACGATCGACCGGGTTGTATAGCGGATTTTTGAAATCTTTCCTCGTTCCATACAATGTTCCGAGATATGTCCACGTACCAAGGCTTCATTCCCAATGGAATATTCTGTCAGAAAGATATATAAATACAGTATTAATAATAGTTTCAGAGCAGCATAACACACTACTCGAAACCCGTGAATACTTTAAGACCTAACGAGACAAGAGAGAAGTTCATTTGCATCTCGGCACACAAGGTGTCCCCAAGTGCGACCGTTCCATCGAAATAACCTAATGTTGCTAGACTTAACTTACCCAAAATTACATACATGAGCGTTGAGTTTGCTCTTGTGGATCGAGTAGCAGGTGTTAATCTACTTTAAGTGTGAGTACGAGTAAGATTTGAGTAAGAAGTACATAGGGTTACAAACAGAGCAATTCTACGCCTCATTGTGTAGAAAGTGAAAGAATACAGAAAGGCTGAGCTTTATTGCAGCGTTTCTCCCGGAACGTCTGCGCTCACAGTAAAGTGTGATCCCAACAGTGAGGCTCTGTCAAGTTGCCGTGAGCGAACACGACGGACGACAAAGTGTTAAAAAAAATTACAGTCGCCCAAGTGCGATATCACTGGAGGAAACAATAGCGCAGAGCAAAAAAGAACAAAGCCTACCTACCTTCCTAATCTGCAAACTAAACTTTTCAGCATCAACGGCGGGCAGATGCAACATCCCCTGCGGAAAGTCACCAGGGTTGGCCCTTGGGAAGGAGAGGCCCAAGCCCTAAGATATTTTTACTCGAGGTTGCCAGAATATCGGGTGAATATTGGGTCCAGAGCTGTTAATTTGTACTCTTCACGTGCCCCCCATCTTCAAGAGTTATAGATTATTTGGCGCTCCAGTTGAAGAAAGCGTACGGTCAGAGCCAGCCCCTACGATTCGACAACATCCATTTCTGGTTTAGTTCTGTCGGTTAGCTGCCCAGAGGAAGACACAAGGGATGGTATGACAGAGCTGCAAATTGCATCTTCGCAATACCAATGTGCAATTTCACATCACCGTTGTCGATACAAAAGAAATTGAGTTCAAACTGTTCTTCACATGCCATATTTTGATGGCCGTATTATATTCCGACTTGATGACGCGCACCGACATGCAGCTTGCGCAATAGAATGAGGTTTTTACCACTGGGTCTGAGTATATGTAGAAGAGGCAGTGGGAGCGAAGCCTTATTCAATATAACGTGATCCTTTCGGTCAACGTTTCTCTAAACATAACAATATGCAATGTCGGACAACGAGTGAAAGTCTTTAAAAAGTAGCTTTGCCAAAAAGTGGTGTCTCACATGCGCTTGTCGCAACGTCGGGCCATTTAGATGGTATTACGAACGTGCATGTCGCTACACCATTTGAAAGCAACACAATAAAACTTGTTAAATAAAAGCCAATTGGACGCGCATCGCAGAATAATAATAATAATAATTAGGTTTTTTTTAAACCTAAGCATGGCTTGGATTGATTACAAAAAAGCCTTCGACATGGTCCCTCACTCCTGGATCCTGGAATGTCGGGACATCTATGGCATTGCAGGCGACATCCGCAATCTGATCGCGATCACCATGCCCAACTGGAAGACCCAGCTCACAAGCGCCAATGAACACCTCGGCGAGGTGAGCATCAGAAGTGGAATCTTCCAGGGCGACTCCCTATCTTCACTACTTGTCCTGACCATGATCCCCCTCTCCGAGACCTTGAACAAGGCCGGCCAGGGCTACAACTACAGTCGTACCATGAAGCTCAATCACCTGCTCTACATGGACGATCTGAAGCTGTACGCGAAATCAAAGGATCAAGTAGACATCAAAATGCAGTTCGGCATCAGAAAGTTCGGAGTCCTTAACATCAAAAGAGGAGAGGTTACTGCTTCCGAGGGTATCACCATCGAAGAAGGTACCATCAATGATATCGAAGAGACAAGTTACAAGTATCTGGGTGTCATGGAGTATAACACAATTCTCCACAGGACGATGAAAGATTCCATTCGGAAGGAGTACCTCACCCGACTCCGGGTCATCCTGAAATTATACCTCAATGGGGGCAACACCATCAAGGCCATAAACCCCTGGGCCGTCCCCGTAGTCCGCTACTCTGCGGGCCTTATTAACTGGACCAAGAAGGACTGCACCGACATGGACATCAAGACTCGAAAGCTCATGAACATCTATCGAGCTCTGCACCCAAGATCGTGCGTAGACAGACTCTACCTCAACAGAAGAGAGGAAGGCCATGGCCTCATCAACGTCGAGGACTGCGTCGAAGCGGAAAAGCGCGCTCTCTCCCAACACTTCAGAGAGAGCGACGACCCGTGGGCACGCTGCTTAGTCGAGGCGAAGTTGCTGAAAAAGACCGAAACGGCTGACCAGTTCAAACAGCGACGACGCCTCGATCGAACTAACAAATGGAGCAACATGAAGATGTCCGGCCATTACCTCGAAGCTGTTCAGGACAAAATCGTACGAGACTCTTGGAACTGGCTTCTGAGGGGTGAGCTGAAGCGGGAAACAGAAGGCACCATCCTGGCAGCTAAGATCAAGCCCTCAGAACCAGGTACATCCAAAACAAGATTAAGAAGAGAAACGTCCCTAGGACCTGTAGAATTTGCAGGACCTCAGATGAAACCATCAACCACGTGATAGGCGAATGCGGAGTGCTGGCGCAAGAGGAGTACAAGTGCAGGCACGATAAAGTGGCTCGACTTCTCCACTGGACCCGTCTGCGGATCCATAACTTCCCGGTCAGTGAGAGGTGGTACGAGCACGAATTCCCACCAGTGGTTGAAAACGAAGCCGTGCAAATCTACTGGGACAAGCGGATGGAAACTGATCGAGTACTTCACGCCAACCGACCGGACATCGTCGTAAAAGACAAACAGGAGAAGTCGGCCAAATTGATCGACATTTCAATCCCCTTCGACTCCAGAATCGTGGACAAGGAAGCGGAGAAGAAGGAAAAGTACCGTGACCTTGCCATCGAACTCCAGAGACTGTGGCAGATGAAGGTGGAGGTCGTTCCAGTGGTCGTCGGAGCTCTGGGGGCAATGTCCAAGAATCTCAAGACTGCCCTGCGAGAGCTGAAGTGCGGCCATCTCCACCCAGGAACCCTCCAGAAAAGCACTATGCTTGGAACAGCGCACATCATTCGCAAAGTGCTCTGAGCCTTAAGTCGCGAGATGTGACCCGGCGCCGGAGTGTGGAGCTGAACATCGCTCAACCGATCCAATTCGGGTCGTGAAATCCCCTCGATAATAATAATAATTAAACTATTTCAGTCGATTAGACCCAGTAACCGTAGGCTCAAATGCTCAAAATAAGTTATTGGATGTTTCATGAACCTACACTATTCAAAGTCACAGCACTAATCTTCCTTTATGCTAAAGATCTGACATAATATCAACCACTGGTAGGCGGCTCGCCCTGACGGCAACGCCTGCCAAAATGAGGAATCAGCATTTGTGGTGATACTGTGATGGTACAGCCAACGTGCGATTGGCTAGCAGAGCATTTTCTCATGCGAATATTTTCACCACGTTTAGAACACGTAAGTCGGTTGATTTTAATTATCTTTTATTGCCTTTGGGTTTTAGTAGCTCGCGGTGTTAACCAAAACAATTACTGAACTTGGACTCGCGTGAGCACCCGGATAATACAGTTTACTGCGCTTTCTATTGACAATGTCCTACAAATAATTTTTTTTAACTGGTAAGTACGTAAAAAGTCACTATACTTTTATAACATAGCCGTACTTACAAAGTATCTGTGTTTCATCCGGTCCTTCGAGTATTTTTCCGAGCAATAATGACTCGTGAGCCGTGCTCGGGTACCAGGTATATGGGCAACTACTGGTAATCAATAGTCATAATGTACTGTGGGCTCCTACAGAGGTACCCACAACTGGGCTGCTCTTTGTTATGACCACCTGGAGGGCAGTGGGGTTTTCCAACCGTGGACAAAAGGTGATGTTTTCCAAATGGGTAAAATGTGGGCGTTTCAACTACTGTATATCCCATACCACCAATATTGTGGGTTTTCCCATATCAGACCCTATTTACAAAAATATAGGTCTACCCATGAAGGCCACAATGGCGATTCTCCACTTGGGTAATATATGGCTACACACCTAAATGCCACATTTCTAATTTTGTGGAAATTTCCAGATCAAAACCATGCGGGGTCTACAATATGGGCAACTTATGGCGTTTGCCACATATATACTGTAGGTAAAGAATGGATATCTCAACCCAATCCCACATTAGCAACGTAGTGGGTCTTAACACAACAGAACCATGTGAGCTCCTCTTGTTGGTATTCCAATTGTGATTCTCACATGGGTTTCAAATAAGCTTCCCAACTGTATCCCACATTAGCAATATAGTTTGTTTTCCTACATCAGACCCATTGGGCTCCTTGGGGGCTTTCCCCATTATGAGGAACCTGCAGTAATTCCAAATTTGGTAACATCTGGATAACCCCGCTTAATCACACATTTGAACTTCATGGATCTTCCCACATCAAACCCACTTGGTCTCACGTGGGCTTTCCCTAAATGGGTAACGTATGGTGTTTAGCAGTTGGGTGATAAATGGGCTATAGAGCTGTATCCCACTTCGGCTAGTATACTGCATTTACATAAGGGCACAATTTGTCATCAAAATGCGCATTATCTTCAATTTGTAATGTAGGATTTAACATCTGCAACAAAACTAATTACCGAGCTTAATCATAAGCAGTGACCTGACCTACCATGGAAATAGGTCTTCGAGGCTGAGTGGTTTAAGGCGTCAAGGTAAGGTAAGTGGCATGTGTAGTTTGCAGGTTCGATCCCAGGCTAAGAAAAGGAGGATTTCTTTCGTGGAAAATTCATGGGACACTTCTGGAATGTGCATGACAATTTCTGGGTTTCCCACGAGATACCCATCCAAAAAACTTATTTGAACAAGTTGTTGGGTCCCTTATCGGCTTCCTCGTGGTCCCCACTATGCTGTAAGTGGATAAATAATGAGGAAACTAATAAGGTCTACACTTCTGAGGCCTGTGACGGGCCATACCAACTGGGCCCAGATTGGATGAGTGTGGGCCGATACAGGGTTCCCATGCGAGGCCCCACTGAGCCCCATCGGCCCCACTGAGCTGTAAGTGGGTAAATGTTACGGAATAAATCGGTCAGCCCTCTAAGAACCCATATGAGCTGCGCCAAGAGGGGCCCACATGGGATGTGAGTGGACAAGTGCTGGGTTTTCTATAGAGGATGCACAAAAAATAAAAAAAAGGAAATGGAGCACATCTGGGCGTCCCACATCAGCACCAATAGGCTTCCCACCTGGGCTCCTCATTACGCCCAGCTTCATTGTTACTGGGGTTATGGCGAGGCTATCAATGCCTACATCACGGCATCAACAACGGTCTCTTACTGACGCTGCTGCCTCAGTGGTATCGTAACAATAGGAAAATACGAGACGGCCCGTGACCCATTGGGTCACATCATCTTATTTGCTTTCCAAAAAACCACTTGTTATTTAGCTGGTCATAGACTACAACCTGTTTGACCGTCCACTGCCTGTAAGCAAGGGGAAATATATACATATTTGTGACATATTCCTGTTGTATTTCCCGTATCACCTCTAATTTTAACGTACACGTTCATCCAGCCGAGCTCAAGTTCATCTTACGTATCACGGATACAGTTGAATTATATCTTAAACAGTCGAATTTTTTCCTATTTTAAAGTGAACTATCTGCGTGCAAACAAGCAAGTAAATAAACAAGCCAGGTTTACAAACTTTTACCATAATACTAGACGGCCAGTGACCTATTGGGTCGCCATCACCAGATTCTTTGCTTCTCAAAGGAATAGTCATCACTCTGCCTGCAAACAAAGGGAAATACATACGTTACGTATTCCAGTTATATTTCTTCTATCACCTTAAAATTTAACGTGCATGTTCATGCAGCTGAGCTCAGGTTCATCTTCTGTGCGACGTATACAACCGAATTATATCTTCAACGCTCGAATTTCTTCCAATCTAAAAGTGAAGAATCTGTGTGTATGTGAAAGTGTTTCCACACTGTACAACGCACACGAGTACAACGAGACGAAGATGAAGAACAAAACGTTAAAGGAAGCGTGGGAATTGTACTCCATAGAACTTAATTACAAGTATCTCGACAAGCTAAAAAATAAGGAATTTCGTCTAACAGACGCACGATCGCACGAAATTTTTACTGTGATTTTTCGTAATGTGCCAAGAAATATCACTGGCTGACGCGCTAAGCCCTTGTCGTTCACAAACATATTGCAACGCACTGACAACGCAGCTTCTTCTACGGGGAATGAGAGTATGTATATTTTGGGCGTTAGTGTGATACGGTGTTTACGTATTTGAATTATTAATTAGCTTCATCATAATTATAACCCAGTGACTGAGAGGTTAAGATTGGTGACTCGTCCATAATTACTGAGGTCAGACGTTCGATTCCAAGCCAGAGAGGAAAAATATTCTAGCTCGAAAATGTAGGGTCAGCATATTTGTCAGTCATAGTCACTGGAAACTCTGGCCTTAGGGTCGGGAGAGGGTGCAGTTGTTGATGGAGCGTTCCGTCTCTACGACATATTACGTAGCTCTGACAATCTATGGTAAACTGCAGCCGTACGCTCCTTTTGGCTCTGGTGAACATTAAGCTGCGGCACGAACCACGGCGTGTGCATTCTTTAATTAGGGTGAGCGACCAAAGCGAATTCGTACCGTTTACGTACTGCATCCCTTTCTTCACAGCCATGACCTGCGATTCAGAGAATGGAGGATTGAAATGGTACGTAGCATGCCAAGTATAACGCAAAGAACTTACGTCTAGGGACAGCAAACTGGAAAAACCAATCAAGTATTAGACACATTTTACATAGTGCCAGTCACCTCGAGCAGAGGCGTGGTGGCAGAGGCAGGAGAAGACACGGTGGAGGACTTGCGGTTGTTGATGAAGACGGCCCGCACATCCAGCACCAGCTCGTCCTCTGCCTGCAGGAAGTTCACCGCCCACTGTGTAGGAGCTGCAAAATAAAAATATTATTATTATTAAATGATAAGTTTATCCTCTGTTTCCGCCAAGGGGCGATCCGCACAGTGATATCATGCTAGTCGGCCAGGAGTAGGAATATTTAGCAAAATGGTGGTGAACAATCAACATTTGGTAAATAGTCCCTTGCTTCCGATTACAGTAGTACATCGTCGACTACATGACCGAATGAGACTCTGACTATCTTCAGAGTAATTTTCGCCCATTCCTCCTGAAGTTTCATCCAAAGAGCTTCCGTATTGATAGGGTTTCTTGCCATAACTTTCACCACTAGTGCTTTCCAAAGATTCTCGATTGAATTTAGGTCAGGACTTTGTGGTGGCAAATCCATAACTTCGAGATCTTGCTGCTCAAGGTAACTCATGACTGTCTTTGCCTTGTGGCAGGGGCGTTATCTTGCATGAAGATAGGGCTCGGGACACCCGAGTTTACAGTATTAGGCACGATCGACAATACCTTGCAACAGATTTTTATACACCTGAGCATTCACACGGGTTTGCAAACGAAGGCGATGTCCCTTGACTAGAGAACATACCGAAAACAATCACGCTCCCGCCGACAAACTTCACAGTATTCTTAGTACACTTTACACTTAATTTCTGACCTTCACATCTTCTAACAAAGTTCTTACCGTCATTACCAAGCAAATTGAACTTGCTTTCATCACTAAAAAACACTCTAGACCAATTTTCATGGGACCAGTTAACATACTTGTTTGCAAACTCTAATCTCGTTTTCTTGTTCTTGGCATTCACAAGCGGTTTCTTCTGTGGGCGTCTTGGAAGTAACCCTATTGCTTGAAGGCGCCGAGAAACGGTCTGACTTGAGACGTTCAAACATGTTGTGTCATTCATTTCCCTACTTATCGCAGCTGAGGACTTGAAACGATACTTCAATGATGTACGCTGGATGACTCTGCCCTCTCTAACTGACGTTTTACGGGGCCTGCCAGCTTTTTAAGGTCCGTTTGTTCGTTCGTTCGTTTCTCACTGTTTTTAGTTTTATGTTTGTTAGCACAATAACTCAAAAAATAGTGTTTGGATCGTTATGAATTTTATAGGAGTTGTTAGTAATGGTAGAAGACAAAAATGATCAAAGTTTGGTGCAGATCGGTTAGTTCGTTTGTATGTTTGACTCATATTTGTCATAACGTTTGTTACCAGTATAACTCAAAAAGTTATGAACCGATCTTCAAAAAAAATTACACAAACTGTTATTAATATAGAAAGGCACAAATGATTAGATTTGGGAGTTTATGCAAAGAAAATTATGGTTTCAGATTCAGAACCAATTTGAATTTTTGCTACCGTTGGCTCACTTGACGGAGGTATGCTCTCTCAGAGTGCTCTAGTTTTATTTGTTTATGCTCGATTCGTGAAGTTGGAGTAGGTTAAGTCAGATTATACAAGCACCGAAATACAGGAGATGAGTATTTTTCTTAAATAAAAAATACTGTCAAGTCTATAATCTTTAATAGGATCATTTTTATCAGCAGATCCTGAGTTGCGTCTGTTCGGCTGATGGTTTATCGTGACGAAGGATCGGCCCAGCTTCTCGTATTCTATATCGTTTACAAAATTTTGCAATGGAAAATCGCCTTATCGTCTCTTCTGGATTAAACTAGACAATCTCACATAATCTAAGAATCAACAAACACTTCTATTGCCTTATCCTCTGCAAGACCGTTAATAACGAAGCGGGCATCCCGTCCTCGCCTTGTTTGGCGACCGGTTATGCAAATTTTAAATCAGCTACAGCTCTGACAGGTTCTAATATCACTCTGTATTACAGTACGTAGCGCAGCGGCTTTCATGCCGCAAGTTTGGTGCCAATAACATGAGATAGAAATCAAGCTACCAATCAGCCACGGATCAAGCAACAACAAACACTCGCCGGAGAGATCATATGTTTTGATATGCAAAGCGAAGAGTCAAAAACAGGGGCATCTATGAAAGACAGACACAATATTATTCAGTTTAGTCCGCTCAAGAAGTTCACTAAACGACTTATACGCACAAACACATATATGATGGAGTACCGTACAGTAAAACAAGAATTTAATACGGCCCACGCACTCATGCACGACAACCATCTTATAGCTAAAATATAAACAACACTTAATTTGAATAAAACAGTAAAAAAGATGGATGATACATCCAGTCGCATACATCTCACACAGGGGGACTGCAACTATTGTTACGCTGTGTTTGAAATAACATCATTTATTCTCGTAATATATATACAAATGACGCCATCGAAGGCAAGCGACCTCTATCATAAAACTAAAATGAAGAAAATAACTAACAATGAAAAAAGGGATAATGCAAAATAACAAAAACATATAAATATGATAATTAAAGTAAAGTTACGACATTCGGGTTTTGCCATGGATGATGAACCACAAAATGCAACTGAATAATTTGGTTTTAAACTTAAAAACAGAACATTTTATATTTGAAAAAAGAAATCAACACATTGCTCGTAAGGAAATCCTGGAAGTATCCTAGGAATGCACGCGTAATCCACTTGGCAACATAATATGTAGGAGCTGGAACATGTAATAAATTGAAAACATCGTAACACGATTCAAATTTGATCGCAGTTAATAATAACCTATAAGTAACACTCATTCACGAGACGCGGAAAATGCATGCATAGAATATCCGTCGGTGGAATTAATTATTACTATAACTAATACTATAACTAATGGCCCGAGCCGTCCATAATGACGGAAGAAAATTAGTAGTACAGGAAACCCCCGTTGTCTTGTGTGCTTTTTACTCCTAAGAGAACCACCCAAAAGAAAATTCAGCATTCCGCCAGAAAATTTTGATGTATATTATATGGTGCAATCAAGTGGCATCTCCCGTAGCACCTTTAAAGTTTGAACCTGTCCTAACACGGTCATGCAAGCGAGCTCATGTTCCTCAGCTGGAGCTCCCTGAATGCGAGCCCCGTAGGTGTGTATTCCCCCTTAGGATTGAATTCATACAATACCGTCTGTAGCAATTGAATTTTTTCCTATCTTTTTCGCATAGAGCGTGACAGGAAAGATATAAATATATATACATCAGTACTATATAATAATTCACGTCGTGTTTCTATTTATTTATTTATAAATATAAATATATTTACTGTATATCTTTCCTGTCACGCTCTATGTGAATAAAATAGGAAGAAATGCAAGTGCTGAAGAGGTTATTGTATCAATCCAATCCTACGAGCAATACACACCTAGCTACGGGGCTCGTACTCGGAAACTCCAGATGAAGAAGCAGAGCTAGTTATCAATAACCGTGTTAGGACAGGTTCAAGCTTCAAAGGTGCTACGGGAGATGCCATTTCAGTTAACTATATAATATATATGCAATTTTGAGGCAGCATAATGAATTTTCATTTGAGAAGCCCTCTGAAGAGTAAAACACACAGGAAACAACGGGGTGTTCCCCGAACTACTAATTTTATGCCGTCATTGATAATGACGGCTAGGGCAACTAGTATATATATATACTAGTTGCCCGGCCGTCATTATAAATGACGGTAGAAAATTAGCACCTCCGGGAAACTCCCTCTGTCTCCTGTGCTTAGTACTGTTTAGAGGCTTCTTTAATGAAAATTCAGCATTCTGCCTGGAGCGCCCAAGTGCGACCCCAGTATCCAGCTGAGGTCGGCAGCTGAGCTGAACATGTCCAGACACGAACATGCTGGCGAGCTCAGGTCACTCAGCTGGAACGCTCAAGTCCGACCCCCGTATCCAAGATACCGTCATCGGCACCTGAATTTTCTCCTATCTTATTCCCATAGAGCGTGACAGGAAAGACATAATATATAAATAAATAAAAACACAACGTCAATTGTTATATAGTACTGATAACCACGTGAACTATTCTATAGCACTGATTACTACCGTGAGAAAACAAACTACCTCATCCAACTATGGCGCAAAATGCAACATTATGTATCATAGGGGACTTGCGAGGCTCTGGTTAAGAAACGCAACTCACGCTACGCTCGACTATCGAAAACAAAAAACAGTATCAGAATATCACGTACACAAGGATTTTGAACGTAACAATGTATGGTGAACTTACAATTGAACGCGCTGGATCGCTGTAAATAAATACTTAACTTTTAACCGAGTGATATGCTGGAAGGTATGATGACAAACTACAATAAAGACACTTACTAGTCTAGGAAGATTAGTGGCCAGCAGCTCTGAACAAACAAAAGAGGTCGTAAATAAATTATTCATTATGCACACTGTATATCTAAAACTTTGTCATCACGCAGTTTATACACAAATTCACTCATCACCTACCACAACTCTTACGTTATTAATAATTTTTTGACGTAACCTAATTTTTCAATCTTTCCCATGTTGACCACTGATGACTAGAGATCGAAAAAGATAAAAAGTAGGCAGTTTTTTCATATTCTTCTAGTATTTTCCGACAAATTTTTTCCCAATGGAAAACTGTGTGTCACCACAACAGTGTTTATTGTTTCCTGTGCTATTGCTTCGAAGTTTTGATTTATTCTAAGGTGAACTCTGCGTCATTGTTATACATGAAGCTCTCGGATGAACACGGCGCGTTGATGTGCATTATCACGGATGCAGTCAGTGACGAAGTGGGACGTCTTTTTCCCGAGAAATGCACAGTAAAAAGGCACCTAAAGCTGTTCAGAAATAGTTACTAAATATCCGCTGATCTCCGACTGCGAAATGGGCAGTAAAGGCACCTAAAGCTGTTCAGAAATAGTTACTAAATATCCGCTGATCTCCGACTGCGAAATGGGCCGTAAAGGCACCTAAAGCTGTTCAGAAATAGTTACTAAATATCAGCTGATCTCCGACTGCGAATGCAGCGAAAACTGGCACTGCCAGCACGGTAAGGAAGACTCTTAGTGCAGTGCACCAGTTTCTGATGTAAACACGACAGTTATGTACAAAGAGAAATCAACGAATTCAGAATTCTCAATCGACACTGAATAATAAATTCCACAATACTTTTTACGAACTTAATATGCTTTAGGCGGTATGATTACTGAAGTGCAGATCGGTGAACCACTCCATTGAAGGTAGTGTTTCAGGTTGTTGTGAGGAATATTAGCAGATTGAATATTGAAGAGAAGACTCTTAATTTAATGCACCAATACAAAGGTGAAACTGCGTTTGAGTGCTATCAATAAAACTCTCAGGCGTTGCACCTGAGGGCACGGATCAGTACTATATAATAATTCACGTCGTGTTTTCATTTATTCATTCATTTATTAATAACCATGTTTATGTCTTTCCTGTCACGCTCTATTGGAATTAGATAGGAGAAAATTCAGATTTCAAGTGGCAAATAAAAAAGTTGGGTACCTTGGAATCTTTTTCTTCAGTATTAGATAGGGGAAAAATAAGGCGTCGGACAGACGGACTGACGGAAAGACAGCTCTCGTACTACCTCCGCCAAGGCCGGAGGTTTTATTTTCGCCGGGTTTGTCTGTCTTTCTGTCATCAAGATAATTGAAAAAGTTAAGGATCGATTTTATTGAAATTTACAGGGATTGTTAGGTATGTTGAGAGGAACAGATTTTTAACTTTTGGTGAAGATCCGTCTATCCGTTTGTGTGTTTGTTTGCCTGCCTCATTTTTTTCTATGCTGTAACTGAAAAAATTGTGGACAGATTTTCAAGAAATTGTTGTTAAGTATATTACGAAGAGTAGATGCACAAATTTTTGTAACGATCAGTTTGTTTCTTCGTCCGTTTGTCATTGTTTTTAATTTTATGCTTGTAAGCGCAATAACTTAAAAATAATGAATGAATCTTTATGAAATTTATAGGAGTTGTTAGCAATGTTGGAAGGCATAAATGATCAAATTTTAGTGCAGATCGGTTGATTCGTTTGTATGTTTGACACATGTTTGTCATAATGCTTGTCAGCAGCATAACTCAAAAAGTTATGAATTGATCTTCAAAAAATTACTGAAGCTGTTAAAACACTATTGAAGGGCACAAATGATTAGATTTTGGTGTTGATACAGATACAAAGAAAATCTTAGTCTCAGAACCAATATTAATTTTTTGTAACCGTTGCCTTGCTTGGCAGAGGTATGCGCTCTCAGAGTGCTCTAGTTACAGTATAGATCAGGGTTTGCTCCAACGTGCAGTTGTACCCTTTTTGTATAGTTGTAAACTCGATCTGTGTAGTTGTAAATAAAGTTTTGTGCAGTTGTAATTTAAATTTTTTGCAGGATTTTCTGTGATTGCTTGGGTAAACTTCACTCAAGAAAGCGACAAAAAAGAAAAAAAATACTGAATCGAGATCAAGGCGACTATATACTTCAATATTGCTTACATTATAATCAAACCACGACAGCCTACCACGTGAATGTTAAGGAAAAGCAGATTATCAGTCGACATGAATTTAATCAAATTGGCGGATCTAGAAAAGACCATCTAAATACAATGTTCTAAAGTCTTGGCTAAATATAGCCTAAATGCATGATTAAGATTTCCAGAGCTCAACACTCGAGTTTTTATCCGGTCACTAGCTGAATGGGAAAGCGTGAGGTATGCAATAACGTACTCGCAAGAATGATGATACGTTACAGGTTAGCTCACTGCCGCACGTGACGAACGAACGGACGGACGTTGGAGCGGTGACGTCGATCGTATAGCTAAAGGAGTATTAAATGGCAACTACCGTTCAGAAGGCTATAATAAACTACACAATCTAGAGTTTTGGGAAGGTCATGATCAAGACCAAGGGCCAATCCCCATTCATCAGTTGTATAATGGACAGAAAGTTTTACACCAACCGAGAAATTGTGGCGAAGTAATTTTCGTGGTTCACTTGGTGCAAAAAATTGCATTATATGACATTTCACCACAATATTTTATGCTTTCGCCTCTATCGTTTAAAAATGAATAGAAGTCAATGAGATTTCATGGTACAACAAACCATGGCAAAGACAGTTTTGGAGTCTTTGAAAGAGTTATGACAAACTAACGAAAAGAAGTTTCCAATTTTAGAATCTTTTATCGAAGTTTTATGAAAAATTTATCGCATATCGCATATCAAAAGAAAATGAAAAATCAGGCATAATCAGTTGGTTAGATATGTGACAAGGATTCTAAAACCGTTTTAGTTTTTGTTTTAGCATTTAAACTCATATACTTCTATTCCTTTCAAATTTCCTAAATATATATATATACATTTTTTTCTCGAAAACCAAGGCCAGAATCAAAAAAGTTACATCATCAAAATGTGTTTCTTTTTTTCAAAATTATATGTAATGTGCAAATTTTAGAGCAGTCGGTCCACAAATAAAAAGTTTCCTGAAATAGGAGTTGATCCTCTTTAGATAAAGTGTCTTGATCGAGGACGCTGCTGAAGGGACTCGGCAAAATTCTCTCAAACATTAACTTCGCAGTTAGCAAAAAAAAAAGCTACCTAACACTAGCTACTAAAAAGGAGTCCTCGTTGTACAACTATTAACTGCTTTGAAATATTACTATCAAACCAGAAGTGAAGTGTAGTGAAGCACCACCTAACTTCCCAGCATACATGCAGCTACATTCTAATATATATATAATAAAACTCTTTGTGTATTTATTTATTTTGTGTCCGCTTTGAAGGAAGTTGATAGCCGAAAAATAAGCCAAGTTGCAGATTTTGTAAATCGATGACAAGGTTGCAGAAGATGGCAACGGCTGATCCTTATCCCTTTATTTGAAGACAATTCTTGCTTGAAACACTGCTTGAAATCGGTACACTATGTATGTAGCTTCTGGATTCCGATGCTATCATTTTTTTCTCTCAGGTCACGACGTATAAATTCGGCAGGTGGTCAACGAAGCGCTCTGGAGGGGGTTATCATTCACGGGCAGTAGACTATTTCTTCTAGCTTACTGTCTTTCACTTCTTCTTCTTCTATAGCAGTATCATTCCTGTTCAAAGGGAGGTCGTTGAAGCAGATCTTGCTATTCCATGTATTTCTGTCCATTGCCATGTGCTCCTTCAGCTCCACACCACGCATATCATCCCTCACACTGTCGTTCTCTAAAGGTGCGAATTTTGTTTCATGGCACAAAAATTTCAGTGAAGCAGATATTTAAGTTCGCAAAACCGTATCTTGGCTATGGAGCGCTGGTTGGAGTTACATTCAGGTTTATTGCAGTATTTTACTCAAAATTTTTTCTGCATCTCACTATTGAAGACGCACGCCTAATCAAGAAGGAAGATAGGGAACGTATAAGTAGTACGAGACTACTACAGTCTCGAGATCGAAGACGTTGTACGAATGCATGGAGAGAGATGAATCTTCTATGCGACACAGTCAAGAAAGACTTGAAGCAGAAAGGCTACAGAAGTGAATGAGAGCTGCTGCAGCGCGAGCGGGAAAATGAGGAAACGACAAGTAACAGAAAAAAAGCCGTTACGTTGGAAAGTACGACAAAGGATCAATGAAGAAAATGAAGCAAGTCAGAGAAGAAAAGATTCCGCAAAGGTCTATATTAATAAAAAAAAAATATCGATTATTACGTGAATTTTTCCACGCGCGGGTCCACTAGATATTTCATAACTGAGGCGATTCTTTGTGGCGAAGTTGTGTGCGTGAATACAACCACAAGTTGCAGAAATGACCAAATTCATGTCTACGTGACGACCAAAAACGTGGTTGTCGCACGGAGACTCGATTTTGTTTAGGTTTACGAC